>OV277717.1:7296812-7935431 GCA_922987775.1 Agonopterix subpropinquella
ATTATATTATAAGCTCATTTCAGCTATTTGTTTAATACATCAATCGCCTCGATTTCGGCATGAGCTGAAAAAGTTGAGTTATAATGAAGCAAAATCTCGAGCTCGCTTCGCTCGCTCCTGGCTAGACACATTGCGCTAAAATCTTGAGCTCACTTTGCTTGCTCCAGAATTCAGTGAAGTCTCGAGCTCGCTTCGCTCGCTCTTGGTTTTGGATGGTACCTATGTCTTTTCATAGTATACAGTTGCAGTTGCAGTTGCACTGTTGGTGTGCAGTTAAATCTTGAGCTTACTTTGTTCGTTCCAGATTTTAAGTCGTAAAAAAACTCGAGCTCGCTTCGCTCGCTCAATGATTTAAATCTTATTCCACTGATCTCAGTATATTGCAGTAAAATTTCACTTAGCTTTGCCCGCTCCAGAATTCAGTGAAATCTCGAGCTCGCTTCGCTCGCTCTAGGTTTTACATTGTACGAATGTCAGGCTCGCTTCGCTCGCTACCTGTTGTAGGACCTGGATCTCCCTGGGAAAAAATACTTGCTACCTATGCCTATGGAAGGAAGGGGCTCCGATGTTTTTGCCACGGCTCGAAAGAATTGTAGATATCAATTTCTGGAAAGACCGGGGGCCTCATTTAGTTTTGCCGCCCCGGGCCTCCGGCGGGCTTAGTCCGCCGCTGATGGGGAGGCCTATTTCCAGCAGTGTGACGTCCATCGGCTGAGATGATGATGATGATCAAGTATTTAATACCTAGGTAAATACGTATAAATCCCTCTCGGAATGGTTAGCAACACTGTTACAACAACCGTCTTGCTTGTAGCTGTCTTGCATGTAGGTAAGTAGGTATTTTATTTATTTAAATGAATAAAACTTATTTATAATAATAATATTATATAATTATATTAGGTCCTGATCGATCCTGAGCTTATTATATTATAATTATTATTTATTCCTGATCAAAAAAGTCAATTCGGGTGGAAAAAAATGTTTTTATTTTTTTTAATTTTCAAACCCCTATATCTCCGAAAGTATACCACTTAGGTCATTTTACCAAAGTATATTTTCTGTTTGTAATCATTTTCCCTGTCGATTGGCATATGTTTCATCAGTGGCCGCAAAATCGTGATTTTTTCAAAATGGCGGACAGTAGGTATGCCACTAAGGCAGGTTGCTCTTTGATGGCAGTCGGAGTAGGAAATATGCTGGTGAGATGCTATGTTGGTAAGAAGTATTATGATTGTACTATTAATAATGTATATTATGTGCCAGAATTGAGGAAAAATTTGTTATCTGTACCAAAAATTGAAAGCAAAGGATATAGAGTAGAATTTTTTAGAAGTAAAGTTAGAGTATTCAATCATGATCAAATAACTATGATTGGAAATAATGAAGGTTCTTTGTATAATATTAAAATGACACCATTATATTGTGAAAGTAACTATAGTAATAACAATGATAGTCATAATATGATACAACTATGGCACAAACGGTTTGGTCATCTCGGTTTTAAAAATTTGGCATTACTTTCACGCGATCAAATGGTAGACGGTATGGACGACTTGACAGTATGTAGGGAAACTGACACTTTGTGTGAACCGTGTGTGTTAGGAAAAATGACAAAATTACCTTTCAATAGACCAGGACGCAGGGCAACTAGACCGCTTGAATTAATACATACGGACGTTTGTGGAGGAATAAACCCCCCGACTCATGAAGGATATAAATACTTTGTAACGTTTATAGACGATTATACTCATTTTGTCATGGTTTATTTAATTTCAAATAAAAGCGAGGTCTTTGAAAAATTCAGATCGTACTACAATTATGTTACTAATCACTTTAATGCAAGAGTATTGAAGTTGAGATCAGATAATGGGGGAGAATATGTATCAAGAGAATTTCAGACATTTTGTGACGAGAGAGGAATACAATTACAGTATACAGTACCATATAATCCTCAAATGAATGGCGTTGCCGAACGGATGAATAGAACTTTAATGGAAAAGGCTAAAACTGTGTTATTGGATTCAAAACTTCATAAGGAATTTTGGGGACATGCCGTATTATTCGCCGCATACGTAACAAACAGAAGTCCAACGGTAGGAAAGTGTCAAACACCATCAGAAATGTGGGAAGGAAAGAAACCAAATGTTTCGATTATGCGCATATTTGGGTGTACCGCATATAATTACGTACCCAAGGAGTTACGTCAAAAGCTGGACAACTCGAGTAAAAAGATGATTTTCATTGGCTATGCTACAACAGGATATAAGCTGTATGATATTGGAACAAATAAAGTTATAATAGCGAGAAATGTAGTGTTTGATGAAAGACAAAAGAAAGAGGAATTTTCAGTTTATAGAAGAAATATATCCGATGCAGAAGAAGACAGATCAGATGAAAGCGAAGATGAAAGTGACATGGAAGTGAAAGATGATAACCAAGAGAAGAAAAATATTATAGAAGAAAAGACAATGAAGAAAAAGGAAGTTGAAACAAAGAAAAATGAAGTAGAAAGCCAAGCAAGAGGGAGAGAGAAAAGAATAATTAATAGACCGAAATGGCAACAGGATTATGTGATGGATTTTAATAAAGATGATGAAGCATTGTATGCGTTACTGACAAGTTATGAGGATGTACCAAAAAGTTATTATGAAATAGCAGGAAGGAAGGATATACTACAATGGGAGAATGCAATACCAGAGGAACTGAAGGTACTAAAGGAGAACGAAACATGGAATATATTATCTCAGCCACAGAACGTAAAATTACTGGACACTAAGTGGGTTTTTGCAAGAAAGGAAGTAGGAGAACAGAAAATATATAAAGCAAGATTGGTAGTAAAAGGATTCCAGCAGAAGGAACATCTAGAGGATATTTATTCACCCGTACTAGAACTACAGACACTGCGAATTCTATTGTCAGTTGCGGCTCATAGAGATTATAATATACATCAGATGGATGTGAAAGGAGCTTTTATATATGGAAGGATTGATGAGGATGTGTTCCTAAAGCCACCCCAAGGAGTCATAGTTCCGGAAGGCCATGTTTTGAAACTCCGAAAATCGCTATACGGTCTCAAAAAGTCACCAAAATATTGGTATGAGAAATTCACTGAAGTTATTACGAGTTATGGATTTATACGTTCACAAAATGATTATTGTTTATATAACAAAGGTGATCATTATCTGCTTTTATATGTTGATGACATACTCATTTTTGGGCCTAGTAATAAAGAAATAGAGTCGGTCAAGAATTTTCTAAAAACTGCATTTAGAATGAAAGATTTAGGAGATACAAATCTAACTTACCTCGGTATATCAATTCAAAGGAACGGTAATGATATTTTCATAAATCAAACGAAATATTTAAAGAATGTGTTGAAAAAGTATGATATGGATAATTGTAAAGGGACGAACTCACCTATGGACTACAACTTTAAACTAGACTTTGATGAATCTGACATAGACATGACCTTAGAGCACCAATGTAGATCTTTAATTGGCTCATTAATGTACGCAATGGTTAGCACCAGACCGGATTTGGCCATGGCGGTATCATACTTAAGTCGATTTCAGTCGACACCAACATTGAAATTATGGCAGGCTTTAAAGCGAGTGCTAAGATATGTCAAACAAACTATCGATTATAACTTGATGTATTGTAAAACAGATTGTGTCAGCCTAATAGGTTTCGCAGATGCAGATTTCGCGAGGGATAGTGATAGGAGGTCCACAAGTGGATATACAGGGTGTCCCAGAAATGGTGAATCAAACTGCTATGGGAGGCAGCTTGACTAATGTCCTATCATAAAAAATATTAAAAAAAATAAAACGCACATGACCATAAAAAAAAAAGAATATCCAAAAAAACGGGAAAATCATCAAATTTTTCTAAGTTTCCAGCTCTAATTATCGCGTTTTGGGATAATTTGTAATTTTTTTCTGCCAATATTAATTGTTAGAGGTTGCTTCGACTGATTGTTAACATTTTACAAAAAAAAATGTCTGCACTTCGAGCACAGACCACTTAGTTTAATTGTTTTTTCTGAACCGAAAAATTTTCTTGCTATTTTAACCAGCTGTAGTATAAAAAAAAAGTATGGGACTTGTGCGGCAAACTACTTCAAAAAGTTGCCTATTTAATGACGATTTTAAAATGATACGAATCACTGAATTTACTTTACAAAATTGGGAGATATTAATTTTCTTGTGTGCTAGGGTGAAATTTGTGCAATTTATTCTTTACTTTTTAATTCATTTTCCACTTCTAATCCGTTGCTTCTAAGGTTAGAATTGGCTAAAAAAGTTGTTTCAATACCCGGTAGTAATGGCACGGTTTTTTAGAATCCCGGTTTTTCAAAATCCCGGTGTTTTAAAATCCCGGTTGTTTAAAATCCCGGTTTTTTTAGGAATCCCGGTTTTTTTTAAATTCCCGGTTTTTTGGGAATCCCGGTGTTTTAAAATCCCGGTTTTTTGGGAATCCCGGTTTTTTGGGAATCCTGGTGTTTTAAAATCCCGGTTTTTTAAATTCCCAGTTTTTTGGGAATCCCGGGAATTTAAAAAACCGGGATTCTTAAAAAAACGGGATTTTAAACAACCGTGATTTAAAAAAAATCGGGTTTTTAAAACACCGGGATTTTGAAAAACCGGGATTCTAAAAAACCGTGCCATTACTACCGGGTATTGAAACAACTTTTTTAGCCAATTCTAACCTTAGAAGCAACGGATTAGAAGTGGAAAATGAATTAAAAAGTAAAGAATAAATTGCACAAATTTCACCCTAGCACACAAGAAAATTAATATCTCCCAATTTTGTAAAGTAAATTCAGTGATTCGTATCATTTTAAAATCGTCATTAAATAGGCAACTTTTTGAAGTAGTTTGCCGCACAAGTCCCATACATTTTTTTTATACTACAGCTGGTTAAAATAGCAAGAAAATTTTTCGGTTCAGAAAAAACAATTAAACTAAGTGGTCTGTGCTCTAAGTGCAGACATTTTTTTTTGTAAAATGTTAACAATCAGTCGAAGCAACCTCTAACAATTAATATTGGCAGAAAAAAATTACAAATTATCCCAAAACGCGATAATTAGAGCTGGAAACTTAGAAAAATTTGATGATTTTCCCGTTTTTTTGGATATTCTTTTTTTTTTATGGTCATGTGCGTTTTATTTTTTTTAATATTTTTTATGGATAGGACATTAGTCAAGCTGCCTCCCATAGCATTTTGATTCACCATTTCTGGGACACCCTGTATGTTTCAATTATTTGGTAATACAATTACCTGGAGATCCAAGAAACAGAGCACTGTTGCTCTGAGTACAACAGAAGCTGAATTAATTTCTTTGTGTGAAGCATCTGTCGAAGCGTGTTGGCTTATTAAACTTCTATCTGATTTGAATGTTAAAATAGATAACGTTGTAATTTTTGAAGATAACCAAAGCACTATGAAAACTGTAAAAAACCCTGACCAGAAACGATTGAAGCATGTCGATGTTAAATTTAATTTCATAAAACAAAAGGTAGAGCAAGGTGTAATAATTGTTAAATATATCTCAACGATGGATCAGATTGCGGACATACTAACAAAGCCTTTAGTTGGTGATAGATTTGTAAAATTGACCAATATGTTAAACTTGAGAAAAATTGGATTGGGTGAACATTGAGGGAGAGTGTTGAAACCCAATGTCCTCCCATCCAGAGTAGGTTTTTGTATCTGTGAATGACATGTAAAAACGAAGGAAAAAACCTCTGTATTCTCTCTGGTGTTTTTTGGTTAAATGGACGTAGTGAAAATAAAACAGTTTAATGTAATCAGAAGTTATTTTATTGATCTGAAAGAACCATGACTCAACATGCTTCTTTGGAGTTTTTGGAGGCAATCGAGAAACGCAGGAAACGCAGAGAAGACCACAGGAAAGAGGTGAACCGACCGCTTGCCGCGCTACAAAAGAACGGAACACTTTTCTTGTTTACGACCCACACCATCATATTTCACTGAACTGTATATTGTTCACTTGCACGACACTTTGTTACGCAAAACAACACCGATTTTACGAACCAAAACTCACTATAAACAATAAAAATTCGTTGAAATATGAGGACTCCAAACGTATGTCTTCAAATCCCGCCAAAAACTCCTGCATGACATGCATCAAACATAATTTTTTTTTTTTGATAATTTTTAACGGCTCTGGATTCAAACATAAGTAACAGTGTTGCAAAAGTCACATTGATAAAATCGGTAGGATTGGCGACAAAAAATCGGTAGAAATCGGTAGATTGGTTTAAACTTAGGTTTAAACTCCTATTTTTTTCAAAAAGTGCTCAATCGCCAACAAATTCTGAACGATGAGACAGCTGATACCATAAAGTTATTATACAGGGTGTCCCAGAAATGGTGAATCAAAATGCTATGGGAGGCAGCTTGACTAATGTCCTATCCATAAAAAATATTAAAAAAAATAAAACGCACATGACCATAAAAAAAAAAGAATATCCAAAAAAACGGGAAAATCATCAAATTTTTCTAAGTTTCCAGCTCTAATTATCGCGTTTTGGGATAATTTGTAATTTTTTTCTGCCAATATTAATTGTTAGAGGTTGCTTCGACTGATTGTTAACATTTTACAAAAAAAAATGTCTGCACTTAGAGCACAGACCACTTAGTTTAATTGTTTTTTCTGAACCGAAAAATTTTCTTGCTATTTTAACCAGCTGTAGTATAAAAAAAATGTATGGGACTTGTGCGGCAAACTACTTCAAAAAGTTGCCTATTTAATGACGATTTTAAAATGATACGAATCACTGAATTTACTTTACAAAATTGGGAGATATTAATTTTCTTGTGTGCTAGGGTGAAATTTGTGCAATTTATTCTTTACTTTTTAATTCATTTTCCACTTCTAATCCGTTGCTTCTAAGGTTAGAATTGGCTAAAAAAGTTGTTTCAATACCCGGTAGTAATGGCACGGTTTTTTAGAATCCCGGTTTTTCAAAATCCCGGTGTTTTAAAAACCCGATTTTTTTTAAATCCCGGTTGTTTAAAATCCCGTTTTTTTAAGAATCCCGGTTTTTTAAATTCCCGGGATTCCCAAAAAACTGGGAATTTAAAAAACCGGGATTTTAAAACACCAGGATTCCCAAAAAACCGGGATTCCCAAAAAACCGGGATTTTAAAACACCGGGATTCCCAAAAAACCGGGAATTTAAAAAAAACCGGGATTCCTAAAAAAACCGGGATTTTAAACAACCGGGATTTTAAAACACCGGGATTTTGAAAAACCGGGATTCTAAAAAACCGTGCCATTACTACCGGGTATTGAAACAACTTTTTTAGCCAATTCTAACCTTAGAAGCAACGGATTAGAAGTGGAAAATGAATTAAAAAGTAAAGAATAAATTGCACAAATTTCACCCTAGCACACAAGAAAATTAATATCTCCCAATTTTGTAAAGTAAATTCAGTGATTCGTATCATTTTAAAATCGTCATTAAATAGGCAACTTTTTGAAGTAGTTTGCCGCACAAGTCCCATACTTTTTTTTTATACTACAGCTGGTTAAAATAGCAAGAAAATTTTTCGGTTCAGAAAAAACAATTAAACTAAGTGGTCTGTGCTCGAAGTGCAGACATTTTTTTTTGTAAAATGTTAACAATCAGTCGAAGCAACCTCTAACAATTAATATTGGCAGAAAAAAATTACAAATTATCCCAAAACGCGATAATTAGAGCTGGAAACTTAGAAAAATTTGATGATTTTCCCGTTTTTTTGGATATTCTTTTTTTTTTATGGTCATGTGCGTTTTATTTTTTTTAATATTTTTTATGGATAGGACATTAGTCAAGCTGCCTCCCATAGCAGTTTGATTCACCATTTCTGGGACACCCTGTATGAGTTGTCAAATGAAACCGTTTTTTGTGCATTTGTCGGCACTTATCGGCACCCTAAAACTTCGAGTTCAGTGTGTGTATAATTGTGAATCTAACGTGAAATCGTAGGTAATTTAATGAAATAGTGTTAGTATATTTCACAAAATAATCTACGACTTCACTTTAGATTCACTAATTATTCACAGAGCACGAATATTTACCCAGTCGATTGTGCTGACAAGTTCCCAAAAACGGTTCTATTGCCTCGCGTCATGTATCTCTTTCTATTAAACAGTGGCGCCGCTAGGTACATCTCGCTCTCTCAGCTGTCAGTTCAAAGGGCTGATACTTAATAATTTTGTGCCCATGCCAGTTTCGTACTATTAACCAAAACTTGAAACTTGTGTGAAGTGAAACAATTTTTGTAAAAATTTAGTAGATACCTACTTACTATAGATAAATATTGATTTCAAGGATTTTTGTGCAGGGGTTTAAAAAGCCGGAACTCTATTCCATAACTTATAAAATCTAATTTGCATTACATAATTATTTCAGTTCACAAACATTCAAGGGGAAGTCCAAACTTTCTAATAAGACCACATAAAGATTCTTATCTAACCCTAATTTCTAATTATCTGCCACAATAAAGGCTAAATAATTCAATATTTGGCTAAAACATCTTCTGTGAAATAAATCGGTAGATCACAACCTAAAATCGGTATATCGGTAGACAGTACCCGAAATCGGTAGATCTACCGATAAATCGGTAGCTTTTGCAACACTGGTAACCAATAATCATTTTTTAGGGTTGCCAGATATGGTTTTGGAAATTTCTCCAAAAACGAAAAAAAAAACCCCCCAAATGAATGCATTGAACAAATGGCACAGAAAACAAACAACAGTCGATCAACTCACAGACGCAGAGTTTCGGTCATAGATTAATATGTATATTGGCTATTAGGACGTCCTAATTATTTGCGTTGTCGTATATTGGCACGGGGGGAGCCACATTATGAAATAAAATTGAAAAAGCCGGCCGGCCGACACGAGGCTCGAACCCTAGTACCCGACTCGTGAGCCGGTTGTCTAGACCATAAGACCAACAAGACAGTGATTGATACGGGCGAAATCTCTCACTAGTACAGCGCAGCAGTGTGCCGGTGAGGTGTACCGCGCTATCGCTTCAAGAATCAAGATACGAACCATTTAGTTCAATACTTAGTGCTTCGAAACGTAACCGATAGATGGCGGAAGCTGTATATCGGCGTTCCACATAGAATGTTCTAAGATAACATAGCATGGTTTCGTTACTACTATTGAAACGTGGAAGTTCTGAGGTTTCCGAATATTTCTGCCGAGATCGGCCGCATCAGTGGACAGGCAGCCTTAGTCTTGCACTTGTTTGCAGTTCGATCGTAAGCGTAACGTAACGATTATGTTATGGCGCACTAAATAAGAACGGTACAAAGTCCAAAGTGTCAAGCTTGACGTGCTCTTGCTTGACTGTACGAGGAATAATTTTCTACGTCTGGGAACCCTGACTGAAACCATATCTGGCAACCCTGCTTATCTTGTCATTGTCATTGTCACTGTCAGTGTCATAGACGTATCGTATGTCATCCTTGGATTTCTCAGCCGCTGCAAAATTTTGTGAATTTCAAAAAAATATACCTTTTAAATATAGATTTCGATCGTTGCTGTGGAACTGTGGAAGTAAAACATGTCCCCAAGATAGATTCGCGATGTATTTCCTTCGTTGTGGTTTTAGTGATGGTTTATAGGTGAGTTGAGTGTTTGTGTTTTGTTTTTGTTGTATTTATTTATGTAAACCAGTGAGGGACTTCCAAGGATGGGCTATTGCCCATCCAATAACTTAATAACCCATGTCCAAGTCTCTCACACTAGTCTTGCTACTAGCTTGGACCATAATAGGTTCATATTTCATGTTGGTACCTTTTTTAAAATACTAATCTGTGCTGTCCTTTTTAGATGCTCATTGTTGAACCACGACGTTATCACCTGACTTAGTTTGGAACTACCTACAGTGCTGTTTCTTACCTCTACATTGACAGACTCATCGCTCATCTGATGGAGCTGTAACATGCATTATATTGAAAACATTGATTTGTTTTGATACAGACGATTGGTTGGATTCGTTGTTAAAATGGATGCTGAAAATACATCTACAGAAGGTGTAACTGATATGAAAGTAGAAATAAAAGTAGAAAATTAATCAGACGATGAGATAGAGAGTGAGAAAGACTTGTATACAGATCATGTGATCAAAGAGGAGATGGTCATTGGACCTGTGGTGCTGCAAGTAGTTGATGTGACATATTGTCCTGAAGGTTAGTGGTATTTCATTTATATGTAACTGACTCCGTAAACTTCATATAGGTTGACCAGAATCTCATGAAATGAAAAAAGTAAAAAAATTTAGATTTTCACTTGGCAATGTCAGAAGTGCTGCAAAAACGGCAAAAATTTGCAGTGTTTGTAGGGCCCTAATCCAATTACCCCAGTGTTGCTTACTCTAAAATTTGATATCCTCATTTTCCATGAGATTCTGGTCGACCTATACCGCCTCAGAATTAACACTTTCACTGCTGAAGACCTATGCCGTAGGTCGGCGACAAATGGGCCGCAGTTCTGAACCCACGTAACGAGTCGGTTCAATTGCTTTTCGCCTATGCTCATGATCTACTAACCTGACTTTGTTTTATACAGGGTGTCCCAAAACTCAACGTCAAGCGAGAAACAGGAGATAGGCAAGGCATAGGCATTATTACTGTTCAGGGAAAAATCTTAGTATGATATGAACGAAGTCCCGAAAAAGGGTTAGAACATTTTTATATGGAGCCTGGGATACCTAAACTTTTTTGTTCTAATTTTTCTAATTTCCATCAATTTATATCTACATGTGCCATAGCAGGGGGCTCTTGGACCATTGGCCGGCCATACATTTTTGCCCAGTGTCCGTTGTATATTCTTAACCCCCGACGCAAAAAGAGTGGTCAGTCTGTCTGTCTGTGGCATCGTAGCTCCCAAACAGTAGACCATTTAGATGCGTTTTTTTAAATAGAAAGTTAATTTTTGCGGTAGTGTTCTTAGCTTTTGTCCTCCCCCCGCCTGCAATATCTTATAATATTCAAGTTAATTTTGCCCGAGCAGCATTTAATGTTTTTTTCTCGCAGTCTGGTTTTTTGTTTTTGTAATAATTTAGTATACTGTAATGCAACTCGTCTTCTTATTGTCACTTCATTTTAGTTCGGGCAGCAATATGAGGTGGTTGAGTCAGTGTGTCGACTCGGGTTGTCAGCTCATTGTATGTCCTCTGTCTGATTCGAAGGGGACCATTTATAACAAAAAAGACCCTAGTTCTATTCATATCAAGACAGTTATAGGCCGTCAAGTTCATGCGCGGCGCGCCCTGGGGGTACAGACGTAGGCGGGGGCGAGGTAGCACGCGACGCGCGCAAGTGCCGCACATGCGCGTTATGGTATCTTCACACTCGATAAACGACCGATTTTTCCCGCCAACTTTCAAACAAAGGTGTAGACTTTTTTCATACAACTAATTTCGTAAGTTTTCATAGAGGAGTAGGAAAGGCTTTTGTGTACGATTCATATCTTAATTAGGAACCTCCGTATAGATAATGTACTCTGTGCAACTGACGGATCGTAAGGAATAATCGGACGTCGTATATTGCCGCGTGTGAACACTACATTACAGAGAGAGACTAGGGGTTGCCACCTCAAAAATAGATTGAGCGCTAAAACTTCAAAAAGAGCAATTTAGTATTCTTAAGTTCTTTCTAATTTGGTAGTCTTCAAGGCACTCTAAATGGACTTATCAGTTAGTCCAAAACCCGTAGCGGTCGTTTTTAAATCTATCGAACACTGCACTCTCTATTGATACATTTTGACAATAATATGCTATCAATATTTATTATATTTGAATCGCAAAATACAAATTACAGGATATTGAAACACGAATACTGTTGCCACATTAAAAGTAAAGAAAACACTAGATTTTCCACTAGGAGCTAAATTCTCAGATACGGCGCTAAACGTACCAAAAAATGCGCTAGATATAGCGCCGATAGCAATAAGGTGGCAGCGTAGTACCCGACACGTGCGCCCCCGCCCCCCGCTTCGCCGCCCGCTCCCCTCTGTCGCCTTTAACACACCCCCTCCCCCGCGACTATGGGAGTGCCGCGCACGAACTTGACACCAAAAGAATAAGATAGTTACTATTTTACATAAAATATTAATTATAATTTCAGATGTACCTGTACTCAAGAAGCCAAAACTAGAGTCAACAGATGAAGAGACAGATCAAGTCAAACCTGAGAAGGGAATGATCCTTCATTCAGAGAATACCGAAATAATAATCTCCAATGATGACTTTAAAAAGAATTTGTCCACAAATATCAAACCAAATACAGCATTGAGAAATAACGAACAAACAAGTTATTACCAACTACGGAAATGTAATCAATCACCCAGAATAACAGAAAATGTATTTATGTGTAATGAATGTGGTAAAAAGTTTGGGATAAAAACTTGTTTGAAATACCATTTACGTACTCACACTGGTGAAAAACCATATTCATGCTCTCATTGTGACTATAAATGTATTGCAAAAGGTTCATTGACAAACCATTTACGTATTCATACTGGTGAAAAACCATATACATGCTCTCACTGTGATTACAAATGTAATCAAAAGTCTCGTTTACGTACTCACGAAAAACGTAAGCATAAAGACAATTTCTCAGGAGACCTACCAAATAACACAGATGAAAAACCATATTCATGCTCTCACTGTGATTATAAATGTAAGCAAAAGCATCATTTGTCAGTACATTTACGTACTCACACTGGCGAAAAACCATATTCATGCTCTCACTGTGATTACAAATGTAGTCAAAAGGCTCATTTATCATCACATTTACGTACTCACGAAAAACGTAAAGCTAGTTTGTCAGGAGACTTAGCTACTCACACAGATGAAAAACCATATTCATGCTCTCACTGTGATTTTAAATGTAAAAAAAAGCATCATTTATCAGTACATTTACGTACTCACACTGGCGAAAAACCATATTCATGCCCTCACTGTGATTACAAATGTAATGAAAAGGGTAGTTTGACAAAACATTTACGTACCCACACTGGTGAAAAACCACATTCATGCTCTCACTGTGATTATAAATGCAGTCATAAGTGTACTTTAACAAAACATTTACGTACTCACGAATAACGTAAGCTTTAACTAAAGCTAGTTTGTCAAAACACTTAAAGCGCGGCTCGAACAATCGTTGACATGCTGAAGATTGGACTGCGCAGTTTTCGGTTTGCACGGTTTTACTTGTGTGTATGGACCGGTAATCAGGCAGCGCCTCAGTCAGCGCTTCAGTCCGTCAAGTTTTTTTATTAATAATAATGCATGATATTTCTATTTTAAGCCGATAATCTGTTTCATAAAACTATTTTGTAGTTTGGCATAATATTCTATAGTGAATGTACGCACGGCGACACATCAAGCTATACAAAAGCTTGATGTGTCGCCGTGTGTACTCTGTTTAAACGGTAGTGATTCCATTCTCTTTGCTCTGTTTTTTGAAAATTAAATAAATCAATGTTTACGTCATCTATTGTCTGTTTTTTTCAATCTATTGTCTATTTTTTATAGGATACATTTCGGAGAGTGTGCGACGGAATTACACGATTTAATACCTCCGTCTCCCTTTCATCTGCGGGGGACGAGACGCAGGCTGGGTTTCCACCCTTATGTCGTTGACCTACCAGCAATTCGCACGAAGAAGTTTGCTTCTTCTTTCATAGTGCGCACGGCTAAGGAGTGGAACGCACTGCCTGCGGACCTGTTCCCTGAGCAATACAACCTGGGCCTCTTCAAGGCAAGAGTGAATAGGCATCTTTCTAGGTAAGCATGCTACATCTTCGGCCTCATCATCACTCAACATCAGGTGAGATTGGGGTCAAATGTTTACCTATCGAACATAAAAAAAAAAAAAAAAATCGGCAAGCAATACATTCTGTCAAGAAAGTATAGGGAACATAAACATAATATTATTAGTTACTAGCTGACCCGACAGACGTCCTGCCATAGACCCTACATCTATCCTACACCTACACCCTACACCTACCCTACACCTAGCCTTCACCTACCCTACATCTACACCTACCCGACACACACTTGGCCTTTTTTTTTTATAAACCTTCCCTGGCATGTGCACAACAACCCACCAAAGTTTCATCGCAATCGATCCAGCCGTTCTCGCGTGATGTCGTGCGTGACCAAGGGAAATAGGGATTCATTTTTTTATTTATAGGTCCTTAGAGTTGTAAATGCTACGTAGCCTACCACTGCCTACGGTAGTCTACCGGTAGATTATGGTAGACACGGTAGACTACCGATTCATACCGTAGATTATGTAGATTTCAAATGAAAAATCGTAGATTTATTAAAAAAAAAAATGTTTTTTGTTCATGTAATATGAGAAAGTACTAATCAATACAAATTAAGTAACATTATGTAAATATTTTAAAATGTCAACAAAAGACGATTTGAAACTAAAGATTTTAAATTGTCATTAGCCTATAAGTTGCCCCTCTTTTCGGACATAAAGGTTTCCTCACGATGTTTTCCTTCACCAAAAAGCCAACGATAATTGTTTAAAACCGTCCGTACCGACATGAAATATAAATTATAAAAACCACATTCCAGTAGTACGTACGTGCCCTGGGGATCGAACCCATACCCCTAGGAGCTAGGCTATCGTGGCTTAGTGCATAATATCACATTTTAAACAACCTTTTATAAAATGGTGTATGTCAATGTCCTTTTTTCGCGTTCTTGATAGATTTTTACTTTCTCTAAAATTATTGCTGAAGCTCTCTTAGCTTATTTATCACAAATAATAAATGGCAGCCGCCTAAAGCCTAAAATATTGTGAACTAGCCAAAATTTCTACGACTGAATAATCTACAATTGCTACCGTAGCTTATGTAGCCTTCCGGTAGTCTACCTCACGATTTGGTAGACTACGGTAGATTTACAACTCTAGTCCTTAATAATATGCTAACACTTTTTAAGGGGATGATCAGACCATCAAACTGAACAACTTTTACTATGCGATCAAACCGATCGGAGCAAAAAAAAAATCTATACATTCGAATCGCGAACTCGCGCGTCGACATAGCAGTTTAGATTTGCTCCGATCGGTTTGCTCCCATAGTAAAAGATGTTCAGTTTGATGTGTAGACTCTTAGTTTAAAAGGATGCTGATGATATCGTTTTCACCTTGTAGATGCGAACGAAGAAGTCATCTGCTGCAATTTTAATTTTTTCATGTTTTCTATATTCGTCACCCACCGTAGACATCGGCTGTATGGGCTAGATTCCTTTGCCTTGAATTTGACCATAACATTAAAACATTTAAAATGTCACCTGTCTGTCACACGTCTGTCACAAACAGTGCTGCCAAGTTAGGCGATTTATCGCCTTTTAGGCTACATCAGGGGGTCTATCGGCGACCAAAAAATACGATTGGCGACCGGTCGCCATTTAGGCTATATCCCAAATTAAAATAGGCGATTTTGGGCTATATTAAGAAAAACTGACTTTTTCGGGTTATTTTAGGCTTTTTTAAGAAAAATCTGAAATATTATACTTATTGTAAGTAAAATTATTTGATTTTTTATCGCAGACTGCATAAACTGTACCCTATAACACACTATGTACCACATAACGTACGTGTATGTTATTCGGTACAGCTATTTTTAAATTGTGAGTAAAGAATGCAGTTGTAAAAAAAAATATTTTTCCGTCACGAGCAGCCAATATAGCATTTATTTTTGCCAATTTGCTGTATTTTTAGGCGACTTTAGGCTTTATTACACGGGGAAAAAATTAGGCGACTTTAGGCTACTTGGCCCGAGATTTTTGGCGATTCAGACTGGATGGGACTTGGCAACACTGGTCACAAACTTCATCAGGGCTGCCGATTCCGGGGAATTTCCCCGATTTTCGGGGAATGAGGGGTGCGTGCGGGGAGAGCGCGGGGAATGGTTCAAATCGGGGAATTTCGGGGAATCGCCTATTTGTAATAAATTTCGAACAAAGGATGTCTAAAGAAGAGGAAATTGCTAAAATTAGAATCGAATTGGACTATCCTTAGTCCGAAAGTGTGGGAGAAATATAAATAATAAATAAAACTCATCGTATTCTAAATATTTAAGTAGATTTTTTGATATAAATTAGAAGACAAAGAAGTTGATAAGCGAATTTTTGAAACATTTAACTACATTTTGCATGAAAAAATGCTTTATTTCTTGCATATTTTTTTTTTTTTTTTTTTTTTTATTCATAATGGGTTTGCGCTTGGCTTCAGCTCACCTGATGGAAAGTGTAGATGAAGCCGAGGATGTAGCGCGCTCGCCCAGAAAAAGCCTATTTACTCTTCTTTTAAAAATATCCTGATTGTATTTGCTTGGGAAAACAGACGCAGGGAGAGAGTTCCAAACCTTACCGGTTCTCATTATAAAAGAGGATGCGAACCTATTTGTGCGGATTGTTGGAATATCGACAACGTATGGATGCAGTCTCGCACTACGTCTTGTCGTACGATGATGGAAGGGGGATGGTGGAATCAGGTCATGTAACTCCTGGGCACATTCGCCGAAGTATAGCCGATAGAATACCGACAGACAAGCGACCAATCGTCGGTGCTCCAGACTGTGTAACTTAGTCTCGACGAGTGCATCGTCATCGATGAGTCTCTTGGCTCGACGCTCAACTGAGTCCAGTGCGTCAAGTTGGTATTTCGCAGAGCCGTCCCAAAGGTGACTGCAGTACTCCATGCAAGATCGCACTTGGGCTTTGTAGAGAGTAAGAAGCTGTGCAGGCGTGAAGTACCGCTTAACCTTGTTCAGGATACCAAGTTTCTTGGCTGCGGTTTTAGCTTTGGACTCAATCGAGCGGCCGAAGTTCAGGTCCGACGTGAGTGCATATTACAGTGTCGGGGAATTTTCGGGGAATGGATGATTGGAAATCGGGGAAAATCGGGGAATTGAGCCTACTTAAGCGGGGAATCAAGAAATTTACATTGGCAGCACTGAACTTCATAAAAATTAATTGGTTCACTTATCGTAGACAGAGGTTTTTATATTTTATTATTTCGATCGTTGCTGTGGAAATAAAACATGTGCCCGAGATAGACTCGCGTTGTATTTACAATTCTAACACTTGAGTTCCTAAATGTATGTTCTTCGTTGTGGTTTTAGTGATGGTTTATAGGTTAGTTGAGTGTTTGTTTTTTGTTGTATTTATTTATGTAAACTGGTGGTCAGTGATGTATTTACAAATATTGCGCCCTCGGGCAAATATTTTTGGCCGCCCCCCATAACTGCAGTTTGACGGCGGTGGGCCTGTAGCCAAGTTCTAAGGTTTTGCGATATTCAAGAATTGACCGACAAAAACTCTCACAAGCTACATCCAAATTGTATTTTGCGAAAGAAGTAGCAAATTTTAAAATAATCATGGAGCGAGCGAAGTGAGCTCGACTTTTTTTCCGTTATACGACTTTGCTGTGCTATAACTTGTATCAGTCTATGTATGCAGTGTTACAGTACAAATAGAGACCAGAGCAAGCGAAGCGAGCTTGAAATGTTTCCGCAAAACGATTTGGCCATTGGCGTAGCTAGACTTTTTTCCTAAGGGGATAAAACCAGCCAGCCAGCTCATCCACAGCCACCACCAGTGGCAAGACTAAAACATGAATAGGTCGGAATGCGATAATACGTTTTTTATAACCTAGAGCGAGTGAAGTGAGGTAGTGATTTTATTGCAAAAAAAATAGGAATAAGGTCATCACCATATGATCTACAACCAGGTGCGAGCGAAGCGTACTCGAGATTTAACTAAAATTTGAATAGGTCGGCACACAATAATACGATCCAGATCCTAGAGAGAGTGAAGCGAGCAGGTATTATTAAAATATGAATAGGTCGACATGCAATAATACAATCCAGAAGAGAGAGAGATTTTACTTTATGAGGTTTATAAGGTCGTCGCCATACAAAAATATGACTATGCCAAGCTCGAGATTAACTGCAAAGAATAAACCGAAAATGAGGAGGAACAACGCGTTATATTGGCGCGGAAAATTGTGTCTTTAAACGAAAGTTTTCAGTGATGATAAAATAACATCAACTTACTCTCAAGATAAAAAGAATGAAAACACAAAATAGTAATTATTTCTTCAATACTTTTGATTTTTCTGAGGGGGGCAACGGACTTTCTGAGCAGGGCGGCACCCACTAGCTACGCCGATGGATTTGGCTATGATTATACTGCCGTGCAATTTATAAACGCAGTAACCAACAGTTTGATAGTTTCGAGTAAAACGCGCTCAAAAATTCGACCGTGTTTTGTGGTGCCACGAATTCTATAGTAACCTTTAGTCTATTTGAAGTCACTTTTTATATAGAAAAAACAGTGTATATTTTTAATTTTGCATTAAATGTACTTAATTGTAGTAATTAAGCATTAAAGTAATCCAAAATTACTTTATACCTAGAATCACATTAGTTTAAAAGCAGGATTAAACAACGCATGAATGCAGTGAATTTGTTGCTTACTGCGCTTATGCGTAGCAATTTCACATAAAATGCATTTGAGCTATGCAGCAAAGTATTGTACTGCGTTCATAAGAAGGAAGTGTCAAAACTATATCAAGCAAGTCGATAGTATAATTTTTTTTAAAGTGAAATTGGTGTCGAATTAATAAAATTCTGGACCATTATTTTTTCTTAAATAAAAAAAAATATGCTTATTTTATGGCGTCGATTTGAATTTTAATTCATAGCTAACACTTCCGAGATTTTTTCATAAATCAATGTCTGATCATACTGAGCAATTTAAAATAAATCGATAACAATTGACGGTTAATTTTTTCTTTTGTATGAAAAGAAGTGTGCGTTTTACTGAAATAACTTCTTCGTTTTGTTTGCGTTCTAAAAAGGTATATTGTTTTAGAAAAAAATTGAATTACTATGTCAAAAAAGGTTTTTTACTTAGTACGTGATACTTAGAGGCAACATTCTCTTGGAGCAAATTTTACGATTTATTTTTAGATAACATTAAGTATTTATTAATTTAAGTCTACACATCTTACTCAGAGTGAGCCCCTCGGTTCCGAACACATACACGCAAGTACATACCGCAGAGTCTGCTTGTCGGTCTTCTACAGATTGTACTTCGGTGAGTGTGCCCAAGAGCTACATGAGCTCATCCCACCTTCCCCTTTCTACTATCGGACTTCCAGACGCACCGCGGGATATCACCCCTTCTTGGTTGACATCCCACATATCCGCACCAAGCGCCTTTCTGAATCTTTTATAATGCGCACAGCCAAGGAGTGGAATGCCTTACCTGCGTCAGTATTTCCGAGTACTTACAACCCGGATTCCTTTAAAGTACGAGTGAATAGGCATCTTCTGGGTAAGCTCGCTACATCTACGACCCCATCTTCGTCCTGAGGACTGGATTGAGGTCAAGAGCAAACCCATAGTTAATAAAAAAAAAAAAAAAAAAAAAACTTAGTTCATTTTTAGTTACTCTTGAAGTAAAGGTAAAATCTCATTACCTCCGCTGCGTTTATTATGCGCTGCCTTAAGTTAGTCTTCTACGTCGCTTACTGGGGTTTGATTAACAAGGTCTTTTATTGTGTCCCCAGACATAAAAATTACATGAGATCAAGTCGGGGCTTCTTGCAAGCCAAGGAGTGGCCTTGCTCTACCAATCCCTAAAATGGTTATGGTACGTTGCTGGCCCGACTTGCAACTTATTCGAATAGATGGATTGGTAGAGGACGACCAATTCATGGTCTGCAAGAAGCCCCGACTTGACTCCATGTAATTTTCGTGTCTGGGGTAACATGAAAGACCTTGTTTATCAAACCTCAGTAAACGACGTAAAAGACTAGAAGAGTAGGCAGCGCATAATAAATGCAGCGGAGGTAATGAGATTTTACTTTTACTTCAAGAGTAACTAAAAATGAACTAAGAAAGTGCTTGCGTGTATGTGTTCGGAACAGAGGCGCTCACTATGAGTAAGATGTGTAGATTTAAATTAATAAATAATGTTATCTAAAAAAAAATTAAAATTTTTCTCCAGGAGAATGTTGCCTCTACGTATCACGTACTAAGTAAAAAAACTTTTTGACATTTTCTAAAACATTTTATACCTTTTTAGAAAGCTAACTAAACGAAGAAGTTATTTCAGTAAAACGCACACTTTTATTCATACAATTTTTTGAGAAAAACGCATGATTTCAAGATTTCGATGATTGACATGATTCAAGGAACCGAGGGGCTCACTCTGAGTAAGATGTGTGTAAAATTTGCTCCAAGAGAATGTTGCCTCTAAGTATCACGTACTAAGTAAAAAACCTTTTTTGACAAATAGTAATTCCATTTTTTTCTTAAACAATATACCTTTTTAGAACGCTATCAAAACGGAGAAGTTATTTCAGTAAAACGCACACTTCTACTCATACAAAAGAAAAACTGCATGATTTCAAGATTTTGTATTTTTTTTTTCAAAAATAACCGTCATTGTTATCGATTTATTTTGAATTGCTCAGTATGATGAGACATTTATTTATGAAAAAATCTCGAAAAAAGTGTTAGCTATGAATTAAAATTCAAATCGACGCCATAGAATAAGCATTTTTTTTTATTTAAGAAAAAGTGTGAAAAAATTTGGTTTTTGGTAAAAAACCTTAAATTCCAAAAATCTCGAAAACTATTAATTTCCGACCCCACCATATGGGGGTTCACATAATTGCATTTTGGCTGCCCTTTAACATCCTGAAAGCAATACGTCGAATTACAAATAACCCTGTATAAAACATATAAAAAATAAACGCGGCAAGAGTTCGCACTGCATTTATACTAAGGATGTGCTCTAGTCATTTATGAATATAGTTACGTATGAAGAATTCTTACCGTAACTACTGCATTTATGCTATGGTATGTTTGGAAAAAAAAATTATTTGTCATTATTTATAAGCAGTAAGATTACTTACTGCACACATTTATAGGGTTCGCAATGTCGAGGGTGCCTTTACTGCATTTATGGTTTTTGATCTCATCGCGAGGATGCCAAATATGTAATAAACTCAATTTTGAAAAAAATTCACCCACTGCGTTTATAAATTGCGGGGCAGTATAATAGGGATGATGACTGATCCTGGAAATCCATATATTGTGACGAATTATAGAAATAGGCGAAATTTAATAGCAAAATGTTCAAACGATATTACAATTGAATAGAAAACAAAAAAAAAGTTATAAGCTATTGAAAAATGATTTTTATCGTCTTCTATCTCTTTCATGCAAAACAGGTGTTTCTATGACATGTCGTCATGATAAAAGGGATTTGTATGACAATACTTGGTTATGAAGTCACTTCTGTTGTATATGCCTCTCGCTCTAATTGGAAAGAATGATGTCCACTTTTTACCTGTCAAATAATTTAACAACTATTAACGTGTATAACTTTTTTCCCTCATTGTCAAATTAAAATAAATTATTACCGATGTAAATGGAATCAACCTATAGTTTTCTATATCAATATTAACTATATACTTCAACCTTTGAGTATTATACGACTTCAACGAAATAAATAAAAATTTTACAGGTTTTCGAATGTATGGGAAGTTGTCGTTCTTCTTTTGAACACTTATATTTCAGTAGATTTTAAAGCTATTCAAAAATTAATTTCACTTTAGTGCTCTGCTTTAGTGTTTAAGATATCAAAGAGTTAAAAAAAGTAATACATTTTTTTTTGTCTTCATCCCTATTCTGTTAGCCTTATCATTAGACCAAGAAGATTAGACTCTTATGCATGCAGTAGGTACCTACAATAGTAAAAAGATAAACCAGAGCGAGCGAACGAGTTCGAAAGATTGATTTTTTCACCCTGATGTCTGGCTAATACTTTTGGGCAACAATTTCGTCCCCATGTGTAGGTATGGCCCTACGGGCCGCCCCCTTGACCCGGCTGCCCTTAGCACTTGCCCATTTTGCCCTTATGAGAATACGTCACTGCTGGTGGAGACTGGTGAGGGACATCCAAGGATGGGCAATAAATAATAACCCATGTCCAAGTCTCTCTCACACTACTAGTTGATTGCTTCAAATTAGCCTGGAACATTTTTATTTAAATACTAATCTGTGTTGTCCTTTTTAGATGCTCATTGTTGAACCACGACGTTATCACCTGACTTAGTTTGGAACTACCTACAGTGCTGTTTCTTACCTCTACATTGACAGACACACCTCTCACCTGATGAAGCTGTAAAATGCATTATATTGAAAACATTGATTTGTTTTGATACGGACGATTCGTCGGAATGGATGTTGAAAATACATCTACAGAATGTATAACTGATATAAAAATAGAAATTGAATCAGACGATGAGATAGAGAGTGAGAAAGACTTGTATACAGATCATGTGATCAAAGAGGAGATGGTCATTGGACCTGTGGTGCTTCAAGTAGTTGATGTGACATATTGTCCTGAAGGTTAGTGGTTAGTGGTATTTATATAATACAAGCGACCCGCCCCGGCTTCGCACGTGTTCAATGCTGATACCACCTGATACTATGCATGTATTATATACATATAAACCTTCCTCTTGAATCACTCTATCTATTTAAAAAAACGCATTAAAATCCGATGTATAGTTTCAAAGATCTAAGCATACATAGGGACAGACACCGGGAAGCGACTTTTGCTTATACTACGTAGTGATTAACTGACTTTGTGAACTTCGTACCGCCTCAGAATTAAAGAAAGGAATTATCTTTTTTCCCCATGTTTTAATACTGACTTTGTGAACTTCGTACCGCCTCAGAATTAACGAAAGGAATTATCTTTTTTCCCCATGTTTTAATACTGACTTTGTGAACTTCGTACTGCCTCAGAATTAAAGAAAGGAATTATCTTTTTTCCCCATGTTTTAATACTGACTTTGTGAACTTCGTACTGCCTCAGAATTAAAGAAAGGAATTATCTTTTTTCCCCATGTCTTAATAGTTATTCTGCTATTTTGGGGCGGAGACAAATCCAACAAATCAAATATCTTAAAAATCTGTCCAGCCATTCTTGAGTTATAAATGGTGTAACTAAAACCTAACTTTATTTTATACAGGGTGTCCCAAAACTCAACGTCAAGCCAAACATAGGAGATAGGCAAGGCATAGGCATTATTACTGTTCAGGGAAAAATATACAAAAAATCGAAGTTTGTTATGTTTGTTTGTTTGTTATCTTAGTTTTCAAAATTTTGAGATTTTTTTACCCTACTGAAAATTACCATCATAAATGTAGTGACTAAAAATTTGTATATTTTTAACCCCCAACGCAAAGAGGGGTGTTTGTTATAAGTTTGACGCCTATATCGGTCTGTCTGTCTGTCTGTCTGTCGGTCTGTCTGTCTGTGGCATCGTAGCTCCCAAACGGGTGGACCGATTTTGATGCGTTGTTTTTAATATAAAGCTAAGTTTTGCGAGCGTGTTCTTAGCTTTGTTTCATGAAAATCGGTTGGGCAGTAAACTTTAAAAATTACAAAATAATATTAAATTACAAATTTAAAAACCCTCAACGCCAAAAACAAACATTCACAAAGTGAAAAATAATTTGGTCATTGTTGTTTTTGGCATTTTTTAAAGGACATCTGGCACATAATACCCAAAAATGTATAACCGTCCTTCTATTTTTATTATGGACTATGGAACACTAGAAACTCACTGCAGGCATTAGTTTATTTTATAATGATTTATTAGTTTTTATCATTTTTATATAAAAAAAACATTATGCTTGCAACACCTCCTACCTCCTCCTACTAAACAACATTGACAGCCATGTTGGGGTTGCTGCTTTTTTATAATTTATTAATAATAAATGATTAAATAACTCGTTAAATAAAAATAAATGATACTATCCGAGTCGTTTTTATAAAACCTCATAATTTATTACACATTTGACTTCAGTCAAAACTTCTATACATTTTAAGGTATTTTTTCAAAGGAGAGCGGCGGTTGTCCTTTTTTCATGAAAATACTTGTTACGCAATTCTGAATAATCTATTTAGTGGCCTCATTTCAAAAATGAAGAGTTAGAGCCATACTTTTTAAAGAAAACACTATCTTCTGTCAGACTTCTGCGGTAATATTTATTTGTTTGGCAATTTTGAGACTACACCCTGTGTAAAAAATGTGTGGCGCTAACCTGGCAAGTTATTTCAAAAGTTGACCTATTTAATCAAGTTTTAAAAATGGGAAAAACCCTTGACATCTTATAAAGATATTGCTGTTAATCTTAAAGTTTAAGTATTTGTTAAATTCTTAAAGAAAAAGAAGTTTGGCGAATTTGGACCCAGCCATTTTTACGAAAACTCAAAGCCTTTCAGGACGGCGGTCATAATTATTAAAAACAGAAAAAATTAAGGCATTTTTTAAAAAAACTTCCGCATCTCCAGAAGTCCGGATTCAAAAGTAGAAATTACTAGTAAAATAGACAAATCATCCAAAAAGCAGTAGCAAAACGCAACCACGACAGCTATTTTCATCTAATATTATCACTGAGGTATTTTTTGGACGTTACGGAACGTATTTGGCTTGGTTGAAATGATAGTGTGTCTGATTTCGTTTTCTTCCATTATGATAACATTGTACGGTTATCGTGAATTTTCATTAAAATAAACACAATAAATGCGTAGAAGATTGAGTGGACTATTAAAAAAAATGATTATGAGTTTCACACTCTTCATACAAAAGGTATCATAAGGAGAAATACCTTTCCCCCAACTTCTACAGGTTACAACCAATTTACTTTTTTGTAAGTTTAGTTTCACTCTACACGTATTACTAAGTTTCATTCATGTTCGGGACCTCTAAGTCTGGGTCTTAAATTACATGGCTATCTGCCAAACTTCTTTGAGCATAAATGGTATCTTTTTACCAATTCCGGCTCATTCATATCAAGACAGTTAGGAAAAGAATAAGATAGTTACTATGTGCATAAAATATTAATTATAATTTCAGATGTACCTGTACCCAAGCAGCCAAAACTGGAAACAACAGATGAAGAGACAGATCAAGTCAAACTTCAGAAAGGAATGATCCTTCATTCAGCGAATACTGAAAGAATCATCTCCAATGATGACTTTAAAAATAATTCGTACTCAAATATCAAAACAAATTCCGTACTGAGAAATAACAAACAACCAAATTGTTACGAACCACGGAAATGTTTTCAATCACCCAGAATATCAGTAAAATTATTTATATGTAATGAATGTGGAAAAAATTATCGGAAAAAAAGTAATTTGACATACCATTTACGTACCCACACTGGTGAAAAACCATATTCATGCACTCACTGTGACTACAGATGTATTGCAAAAGGTTCATTGACAGACCATTTCCGTATTCATACTGGTGAAAAACCATATACATGCTCTCACTGTGATTACAAATGTAATCAAAAGTCTCGTTTACGTATTCACGAAAAACGTAAGCATGAAGACAATTTCTCAGGAGACTTACCTAATAAAACAGATGAAAAACCATATTCATGCTCTCACTGTGATTATAAATGTAAGCAAAAGCATCATTTGCAAGCACATTTACGTACTCACACTGGCGAAAAACCATATTCATGCTCTCAGTGTGATTACAAATGTAGTCAAACGGGTCATTTATCAACACATTTACGTACTCACGAAAAACTTAAAGCTAGTTTGTCAGGAGATTTATCAACTCACACAGATGAAAAACCGTATTCATGCTCTCACTGTGATTTTAAATGTAAAAAAAAATATCATTTAATAGTACATTTACGTAC
Source organism: Agonopterix subpropinquella (assembly GCA_922987775.1). Lineage (NCBI taxonomy): Eukaryota > Metazoa > Arthropoda > Insecta > Lepidoptera > Depressariidae > Agonopterix > Agonopterix subpropinquella. The sequence goes on from OV277717.1 coordinate 7,322,624, forward strand.
GCACACTGGCGAAAAACCATATTCATGCTCTCACTGTGATTACAAATGTAATGCAAAGGGTGCTTTGACAAAACATTTCCGTACTCACACTAGTGAAAAACCACATTCATGCTCTCACTGTGATTACAAATGTAAGACAAGGAGTAATTTGTCAAGACATTTACGTACGCACACTGGCGTAAAACCATACTCATGCTCTCACTGTGATTATAAATGTAGTCGTAAGTATACTTTAACAAAACATTTACGTACTCACGAATAATTAGCCAAGATTTGTGCCAGCAAAAGTTCTAAGGTTTTGAGATATTTAAGAATTGCTTATTTAATTTATTTAACTTGTTTAACAAGCTACATCCAAATTTTATTTTGCGAAAGTAGTAGTAAAGGGGTACGAACATTTTTATATGGAGCCTGGAATACCTAAACTTTTTTTTAATTTTTTTTTTAATTTTATAATTTCGCGCGGCCAACCTTAAGACTTTGCATATCGATAGAACACGTCATTACAAACATACTTTCTTATTTGACAAAATCTCCTAGCCTGCTGTTTTAAGCTAGATATAGACTAGAAAAGACTTTAAAAGTTTTAATTTTTCAAGACTCCTAGGGGCTTTATTTCTCATCTGTTCGAGATGAGACTTGGTATTTGCATAGTAGAGGTGTAAATCTGTAGTTACCTACTTTCGGGGTTGGAACATTTCCGAGATACCTTTTTTTTTCTTCGAATTTTTATCATTTCGCGTGGCCAACATTAAGACTTTGCATATCGATAAAACACGTCATTACAAACATACTTTCTTATTTGGCAAAATCTCCTAGCCTGCTGTTTTAAGCTAGATATTCGACTTTAAAAGTTTTAATTTTTCAAGACTCCTAGGGGGCTTTATTTCTTACCTGATCGAGATGAATCTTGGTTTTTGCATAGTAGAGGTGTAAATCTGTAGTTACCTACTAAGAATTTACGGAATCTTCTTCTTATCGTGTGGGCAGAGCCCTGGTGTCAGAGTTTTTTCAGACCGCCTTTCGGCCTCTGACGTGGTTTTTATGTAACGACTACTACCACTAGATATAGTAGCCGGGACCAACGGCTTAACGTGCCATTTACGGAATAAATTATCGTAAAAATAAAAATCATTAGATTATAAAATAGATAAGAAATAAAATACGACGAAACTGGAAGTTGTATAAAAAATAAAAGCGGGGAGGGAGAAACTGCAGGGCTTGGGCAAAGCATATATAAAAATAATAGTAAGCGTGCTTCTAAGAAACCGCGCGACACGCCGGCGATGCGGCAAGATTGTGGCCATCCTAAGGGTTGTTACAATAACGTTCAGAGGAAATGGAATAAAATATAAGACAATCAATATGAAATAAGTTTAATCATTTAATATTTTATTAATTGGTAGTGATCCTAATATCAACCTAGGTATTTATTTTCGTTATGAATAGAGATCAGATAATCCGATGTTTATAAATATGCTGCCGGTGAAGTTTAGGTAAACCTAAACCACTCTGTCAACTCTGACAGCATTTCATAAGTTGACAAAAGTGTCAGAGTTGTTCAAATATCCAAGTTCTACGATAGTTTAGCAATCCCGAGACCTAAAAACGGTCTTGGGATTGTTACATAAAATCAATTAATTGAGGTGTCTGCATTATTCTTTTGAAAAATTAACTTTAGGTAAATATGCATCCGAATATCCGATCTCTAGTTATGGACTATTATTTAAGTTTTTGATTCAAAGTTTTAGAAGAAAACACATTATTTTTCAATTAATGACACGTATTATGTAAAAAAACAATTGAGTAGTGCCGTAGCTTACCAATTTATAGTATTACTTACAATTTAAAGCGGTATCTCCAGTAAAAACAACACAGTTTCAAATCGTGTCAAAAATGCTTCAAACCACTTTAGTTCCAGCAAATCTTTATTTTTATACGATATGGAATCACACCCGTACACAATGCCATAATTATATATTCCGTGACAATACAAACAATTCGAACTATTGTAGTACGTGTGCGCTCTCGATTATAATATTTGACACCAAGAAAACAACTTGACCAAGTCAAATCAGTTGGCCAAGTTGTCAGAGTTATTTACGTTGTAAGAGTTGTTCATGTTGACCGAGTTGTTTATTTTGTCCGAGTTGTCCAAGTCGACCAAGTTGTTCAATCTAGTGTTTACTACTTACGAGGACCAGTAGGAAAAAACGGTGCGGCGGCCCGATTTTTTTAATTTACTTTATTCAGAAAGGCATTCAATCCATATTATGTTTTCGGGGGAAAGAGGGAAGTTTAGGTAAATATGCATCCGATTATCTGATCTCTATTCATAGCAAAAATAAATACCTAGGTAGATATTAGAATCACTACCAATTAATAAAATATTAAATGATTAAACTTATTTCATATTGATTGTCTTATATTTTATTCCATTTCCGGCCATGGCCGCCATCTTGCGAACACCAAGTTTCATCTCGAACAGATGAGAAATAAAGCCCCTAGGAGTCTTGAAAAATTAAAACCTTTAAAGTCAAATATCTAGCTTAAAACAGGCTATGAGATTTTGCCAAATAAGAAAGTATGTTTGTAATGACGTATTCTATCGATATGCAAAGTCTTAATGTTGGCCAAGCGAAATGATAAAAAAAAAAAAAAAAAAAGATGTCGCAGCTATGTTCCAACCCCGAAAGTAGGTAACTAGGACTACGCTGCGCTAGAACTCGTATCAGTCTATGTGTGCAGTACAATACTAAAAATAGAGACCAGAGTAAACGAAGCGAGCTTGAAATTTTTCCGCAAAATGATTTGTTTGGCTATGATTGTAACTCTGTTGGTCTAATGACTCTAATGCATGCAGTACCTACCTACAATAATAAAAAGATAAACCTGGAGTGCGATTTTTGAATCTCATTCGCTGAGTTTAGCAGTTGAAAATGTCAAAATTACTATGGAGATACGCATCTTTCTACTACTAATTTGACTTTCAAAAATCGCACCCCTCAAGTATGATTTTTGAAAGTCTAATCAGCAGTAGAAAGATGCATTATCTCCACAGTAATTTTTCAACTACTGAGTTCAAAGAATGAGATTCACAAATCGCACTACAGAGCTCGAAATTTTTTCACACTGATGTCTGGCTAATGCTGTATTTTTTTGGGCAACAATTTCCTCCACATGTGTATGGCCGCCCCCCTTGACCCGGCCGCCCTCAGCGCTTGCCCATTTTGCCATTAGGAGATTACGTCACTGGCATGGACGCGCTTCAGTTCGTCAAGTTTTTTTAACAGAATAATGTTTGTATAATCCCCGCAAGTTGATATTGCGATGGAACCTTGTCACAATAACCGCTGAGTGACGTCATCAAGCACGGGCTAACCTTGCGAACGGTACGGATGGTGCACAGTCGACTACGTCAAAATTACGTCACCAAGATGGCCGCCAGTCGCAATATCAACTTGCGGGGATTATAAATGCCTGATACTGGATGATATTTCTATTTTAAGCCGATAATATCTGTTTTGTAGTTTGGCATAATATTCTATAGTGAATGTACGCACGGCGACACATCAAGCTATACTACCCGTTCACGTCCAGTTGGCCGTCGATGACCGTTACAAAATTTCCTCCCAGGCACATTAACTGGTCCCGTCGACAAAAAATAATATAACAAGCAAATAAAAATTTAAAATTAAAAGCGATATTAGTGACCGGGACGGACGTGCCATACGTGGTTGCGTTGCTAAAGGTTATAAAATTGCGTTTAATATGGTCTCTTAGGGGTGCGGTGCGGGGAAGCGGAAAGGGAGGGAGCGGCCAACTCGAAGTGAATGCCTAGTACAAAAGCTTGATGTGTCGCCGTGTGTACCGGGCGAATTAACTAGGCACCTGGCTCGCACGTGGCTCGGAATTCGAAACCCCTCCTGCTACCCCCCGTGGGACCACGCCGTCGCCGTGCGAGGCCGTAGCCAATTAATAGATACTCTTTCTTATACTGTGCCGTAGCATAACATCTCAGTTACGGTTGCCCTTGACCCTGCGCTTTAGCATTTTCGAGTAATTCTTTCCGAGTTTTCCGAGTTTTCCGAGTTTTTTATTCCGAGCCATGTGCGAGCCGGACAGGTGCCAAGGTTATTCGCCCGGGTTGTACCTACTCTGTTTTTTGAAAATAAAATAAACCAATGTTTACGTCATCTATTGAATGTCTGTTTTTTTTTCAATCGGCAAGTAATCTGCAAGCAATACCGCAATACATTCTGTCAAGAAAGTATCGGGAACATAAACTTAAGGGTGCGTCCACATCTGGCGAATGCGCAGTTCGCGCGCCGTTCGTCAGATGTGGACGCATTGAACGCGGGAACATTTGAACAGTCGCAATAACTCAAGTAATTTGCATCAAATATTCATAGGGATACATTTTTAGAGGTGCTAATGTGCTGAGATTCAGAGACGATTTTGAAGTCTTAGCTCGGACTCCCGTATGTCAAAATCCATACATTTTGACCCTACTTAGTTCGAACTATGACTTAAAAAATCGTCTCTGAATCTCAGCCCAAGTCCCCCACCTATACTCCATTTTTATTAAAGACGAAAAAAAGAAGATCACAGAAGCAGGGCTACGAAACCTTTTCAGACCGTGATCATTTTATAAAAAATTCGAAACACTTATGTCAGTGTTTGATGACTGATGAATATAAGAATTAGGGATAGCGAGTGAAACAGCCAATAGTCTGTAGCGCACTGGCATTTATTAGAACTAAAACGCTATCACCGGGTATACTCAGGCACATTTTAGTTCACACTATCGGAGTTAATGGAAAAATAAGAAAACGTCTGTTATGTATGTGCTCACTAGTAGCATAGCAAGGGGGGGCAAATGCCCCGGGCACCGGGCGGCACTTTACCAGAGGTGGCAAAAATATTAATTGATTGAGCTCTGACTGAAGCACAGGGAGTTAGGGTAAACAGTTGCATTACTTTAAGGTGTGATTGTACCCATGACACTGAAATACGTTTCTGAAGAAACCTATAGGAAATCCGCAAAATTCTGTCAGCTGATCTAACGTTTGTATGAAAATTTCAACTTTTCATACAAATGTTGGATCAGCTGCTTGCATTCACTATAGGAAGACCAAAAAAATGTTTATGAATTTTATTTACGTTTCTTAGGTAAAATTGTTAAGTATCATGAGTATAATCACCCCTTTTAGTAATGCAACTACTTACCATAAACAACCTGTATAACCAATTTGTAGAGCAGAGTAAAGTCTATTTTTGAATGGATAATCAACCCCACCAAACCAAAACTAAAAGAACTAAAGATGACCACAAACCGAACAGGTTGTGCTAAAAAATTTCGAGCTGGCTTCGGTCGCTTCGGTCTCTCCTTTATGTTTAACGTAGGTCTTCTTATAAAGATAAGGAGGCAGCAAAATCGGTCTATGCTCCGGGGGATACACACCCACGCCACATGATTAAATATCCCTACAGATCGGAAGCTTCATACTAAGCAGAAACTATAGGTATACCCATACATAGCGCGGCGATGTGTGCGTGACGTGTTAACGAACAAGTGATAGCTGCTAGCCCGTATACACGCCATTTTGATCCTTAGTTCAATGGATTAAGGTTTTGTCGTAGGGACTTCTTTGGTTGGAGCGAACCGGTTCCGTTGCGGTATGAACACGAGGGCTGCGTCTAACCACATTTTATTCGATTTTTAATTTCAGATATTTTTTTTATTACAACATCTTCTACTAAAAAATTCAAAATAAACTGTGATCATTGACCAAGAATTTTTGGTTAGGGTGTCACAAAGAGGGTCCCACACTTAAAAAAATTTTACGCTAATTTAATATGGAGCTGGGACTTAAAAAAAATTTGATCGAAATTGTATGAACCATCGACTTAGTCGAATTTTCGGGTGAAATTTGTATGGGGGCTGGACCTGTAAAATTTTCAAATTTTTTATTTTATTTTTGCATGCGGTATGGTGGGTTTGTGGGTGCCCCAGGGGTTCGAAAAATTTGGTATTTTTTCGCTAGGATTCACCGTTATCTAGATATTTTATAAATTGTCTTTTTTTATAATTTTGACCTTGTACCAGAATCCACACAGAGCGTCCCACTTCATTAATCGGGTAGGTTAGCGAGGAGCGAAGCGACGAGCATGTTAGATATGTTGCGACCCACAGCGCACGAGCCAAGCGAGCGGAGCGAGCGTGCCGCGGCAGTGGTCGGCGAGTGCCAGAACCGAATTGCTACTATTTACCCAGTCTACCCAAAAACATTTTTTGTATGGGACCCTCTTTGCGACACCCCAACCCGACTAAGTCGATGGTTCATACAATTTCGATCAAAATTTTTTTAAGTCCCAGCTCCATATAAAATTAGCGTAAAAATTTTTTAAGTGTGGGACCCTCTTTGCGACACCCTAACCAAAAATTCTTGGTCAATGACCACAGTTTATTTTGAATTTTTTTTAGTTCCAATATCTAACTGCGTTTTGTCGGAACGGAGCTAATGGAATTAAAAAATTTCAAAATAAACGAAGATGTAATAAAAAAAAAAATTAAATTAAAAATCGAATAAAATGTGGTTAGACGCAGCCCTCGTGTTCATACCGCAACGGAACCGGTTCGCTCCAACCAAAGAAGTCCCTACGACAAAACCTTAATCCATTGAACTAAGGATCAAAATGGCGTGTATACGGGCTAGCGGCTATCACTCGTTCGTTAACACGTCACGCACACATCGCCGCGCTATGTATGGGTATACCTATAGTTTCCGCTTAGTATGAAGCTTCCGATCTGTAGGGATATTTAATCATGTGCCCACGCTACGCCACCGGTGCTCACTAATGTCCGTTATTCCGTATTAATAAACCGCGCTGACAATCGATTTTGAAGACGTATTAAACGAGTTCTTCTTAAGCCTTAAAAGACATCTTAAAATAGATCAAGTCGGTATCAGTTAATATCACTTAAAATGTCTCAAGCAAACTCAAATTTGTAACAATTTTTTTTCCAAAAATGCAGTTGCAGAATCCATGTTGCAGAAATCATTGGAATTTAATCCGTCTGCTTGTAACATCAATATTATTTGGTATTACTTGCGTAGCGCAGAGCGTTGCCGGTAGTGTGATGTGGTATGGACGCACTCAATCGAATCAACCGATTGCTTCCAAAATTGATAACTGGGGGTTCCTGTCATCTCCAAACACGAATCTTAAGTCAAAAATTCAGAAAAGTGGCCGCCATCTTGAACTGTTTTGTTTTTCAATTTATTACTTCCAAAATCGATATCTGGGGGTTTCTGCCATCTCCAAACACGAATCTGAAGTCAAAAATTTTAAAAAGTGGCCGCCATCTTGAACTTTTTTGTTTTTCATCCGATTGCTTCCACAATTGATATCTGGGGGTTTCTGACAACTCCAAACACGAATCTTAAGTCAAAAATTCAAAAAAGTGGCCACAATCTTGAACTTTTTGTTTTTCAACCGATTGCTTCCAAAATCGATATCTGAGGTTTTCTGCCATCTTCAACCACGAATCTGAAGTGTTAACATTAAATTCAAGATGATCTTATTTGTTTTTTAACCTTATTTGTTAACCTTCCAATTTTTTTATTTCTGATATCAGATTCATGCTAATAGATCGCAGGAACCCCCAGATATCTATCTTGGAAGCAATCGGTTGTAAAGCAAAAAAAAAAGTTCAAGAAGGCGGGCACTTTTCTGAATGTTGACTTCGGACCCGTGTTTGGTGACCACAGAAACCCCTACATATCGGTTTTGGAAGTAATCAATTAAAAAACAAAAAAGTTCAAGATGGCGCCACTTTTCTGAATTTCTAACTTTAGATTCGTGTTTGGAGATAGCAGAAACCCCCAGATATCGATTTTGGAAGTATTAGATTGAAAAACAAAAAGTGCAAGACGGCGACCACTTTTTTGAATTTTCGACTTCAGAGTCATGTTTGGAGATGGCAAAAACCCCCAGATATTGATTTTGGAACCAATCGGTTGGAAAACAAAAAAGTTCATGACGGCGACCACTTTTTTGAATTTTCGACTTCATAGTCATGTTTGGAGATGGCAAAAACCCCCAGATATCGATTTTGGAACCAATCGGTTGAAAAACAAAAAAGTTCAAGATGGCGGCCACTTTTCCGAATGTCTGACTTTAGATTCGTGTTCGGAGATCGCAGAAACCCCCAGATATCGATTTCGGGAGCAATCGGTTGAGAAACAAAAAAAGTTCAAGATGGCGGCCACTTTTCTGAATTTCTGACTTTAGATTCGTGTTCGAAGATCGGAGAAACCATACATTTTTCTAATAGGTATATTTAAATTTGCGATTGGTCAGAAACTACATTATTTATTTTCCTTTTGCAGCAATTAGTTTACAATATGTTACAATGTTTCATAATTTTAATCGAAAATGCAGACGACGTCGCCGCGGTGACGGCTGCTGAATTGACGCAGTGGCAATGCGTCACCGTGTATGCTCCTACGTGCGGTTTCATACAACTCCTTGCTTCACAAATGACGGGCTGCCGTATGACGCTCCGTCTTGCGTCCAGCGTGTGTAAATAAAAACCTATTAGTCTTCTGTAGTCTGTCGCCTAATTGTCATCATTATCTCGTGACGATTATATCCACAGAACATTATAAGAGAAGTTAGAAGTGCAAATTAGGCATGGAACGCGTGCCACACGGTTATGCAATGATTTGCATAAGTTGTAGCAGCGTGAGTGGGAAGATACGTGGTGACAGTCGTCTCCTAAGCAAAAGCGCTACTTTGCATTTCTAAACCCCCTTATAATGTTTTTTTATTATATCAATGAGGCGTTTTGGTAAATAAACATTTTTTACAAAAAAAGTAAAAACCGACTTCAAAAGTAAAAAATAAAACAAATTAATTTCCTTATAGATTTGAACGTAAAAGTCATAGGCTGAAATATTATTTCTTACTTTTTACTTTTGAAGTCAGTTTTTACTATTTTTGTAAAAAAATTTTATTTCATAACTTTCAGTGATTAAATATGTTAGTTCGATTCAGATATCAGTTTGGGGTGGTTGGGGATCTACCTCCTAGTGGTCCACCCTGGGCAACGCCGCCACAGACTACAACAAGTTCGTGGTGTCGGCTGAACGATCCCCCACAGCGGTGGTAGGCTCCGCAAGGAGCCGCCTGGCTCGCGACCACCCTCCTGCCGGAGTCCGGCGCCAAGCAGCTTGCTGCGTTCCGTCGGTGTGCAGGAGTCCCAGCGCCATTGGGGAATGGGAAAAAGTCAGTTGCGCTACTCAGAACCGGTCTTGACCTCTGAGCAACACTGTACCGGGAAACTCATTTTGGAGGGTAGCGGGATCCGAAGCACGGTGACAGTCGTTGGCCGACCGCAGTTAGTAGGGGGCCCAAGTAGTGCGCTAGCCACGTGTGAAAGGCTGCCCCACACAACTTGCGAAAAATCCCGCAATGCTCCACCGTGCCAGTTGGCGACTGGAAGGGAGGACCCGGTGGCCATTGCGGGGGGGTTCGGGCGTCCCCGCAGTCTCCAAATGAGTTTCCCACCAGTCAGTCGAGCTCATGAGGTCTTCTAGGGTACCTGAGTGGCATCTCGACTTTTTTTCCACCTCTCCACCACTCGACAAACTATGAAAAACAAAGTCACAAAAAAGAAAATGGTTAGACAACGGCTGCACTTCCTCCCACTCAAAGTGCACCTCAGTAACATACGAGGTCTGCACTCAAATCTCGATCCGGTCCACCACCACCTCGAGACCGAGAAGCCACACCTATTCTTTTTAACGGAGACGCAGATAGCAACCCCGTCTGATACGGCGTACCTCAACTACCCAGGATACTCGTTGGAACATAAGTTCAAGAGGCGAGCTGGGGTCTGTGTGTATGTTCGCGACGACATTTGCTGTCGGCGTCTCCGTTGCTTTGAGGTTTCCGGGTTCTCCGTATTATGGCTTTTTGTAGACACCGGAATGGAGAAATCTCTCTACGTCGGTGTCTATCGATCGCACGACGGTGACCAGGAGACAACCAGGCTCATGGAGTATCTCACTGAGACGGCAGAGACAGCCCAACGAAGGTATCCAACGGCGGAGCTTGTTTTTCTGGGGGACTTCAATGCCCACCATAGCGAGTGGCTGTTCCCGTTCCAGTTAACTGACCATGCTGGGAGAGAGGCGCGCAAGTTTGCATTATCGCTAGATCTCACCCAGCTGGTGAATCAAGCAACGCGGGTACCGGATGTTGATGGTCATACGCCCAATTGTTTGGACCTTCTGCTGACTTCAGATCCAGACAGGCACTCAGTATCGGTCTCTGCCCCGCTGGGAACGTCCGATCACTGTCTGGTGAAATCCGTGTCGATCTGCTCTCCTCCCGATGACAGCCCTAAGGGCACGAGGCGAGTCTGGCGATACGGGTCGGCAGATTGGGATGAGATGCGGCATTTCTTTGCGTCTTACCCGTGGCGGCAAGTGTGTTTTTCTTCGAGTGACCCTGCTAGTTCGGCTGATGCGGTTGCGGACGTGATACGACAGGGAATGGAATATTATATTCCTTTCTCCGACATCTCACTCGGTCACAAAGCCCAACCTTGGTACAATGCGGATTGTGCTCGCGCTGAGGCTAAAAAAGAAGCCGCCTACCAAGCATGGGTCCAGGCTCGCGACCGCAAAGTTAGAGCTCGTAGGGTTCGCGCGAAGAAGAGGGCCTTTAATTCTGCCGCCAAGTCCTGCAAACGGGTGATCCGGAGGGCTCGATTCGACCATGTCAGCCGCATTGGAGCCAAACTGGCATCCTACCCTTCTGGTAGTAAACAGTTCTGGTCCCTTTCAAAATCGGTCGAATCCAACTTCTGCCGTCCCACTTTGCCTCCCATGCAGAAGCCTGATGGGTCGCTGGCTCACTCCGCAACTGAGAAAGCTAATTTATTTGCTTCTCTGTTTGCGAGCAATTCACGTCTGGACGCTGGTGCCAAACAGCCGCCAACCATCCCTCGTTGTGATTCTTCGATGCCGGAGGTCACAATACATACAAAAGAGGTCCGCAGAGCATTGCGTAGTCTGGATGTGAATAAGGCCAGTGGTCCTGATGGTATACCTGCAAGAGTGTTGAGATATTGTGCGCCTGAGTTGTCTCCTGTTCTAACACGCCTGTATCGCCTCTCTCTCAGAACAAGAACGGTGCCTAAATCCTGGAAGCTTGCGAATGTGCAACCGGTACCCAAGAAGGGCAGTCGTGCCGACCCCTGCAACTATCGCCCTATCGCCATTACTTCCATTCTCTGTAAAGTCATGGAAAGAGTACTTAACAGTAAGTTGCTGTCATACCTAGAAGACAATGATCTACTCAGTGATCGCCAATATGGCTTCCGCCGGGGGCGATCGACTGGGGATCTTCTTGTGTATGTGACGCACTGCTGGGGCGAGGCCATCGAGAAGCACGGTGAAGCACTGGCTGTATCACTTGACATCTCGAAGGCCTTTGACAGGGTATGGCACGCTAGTTTGCTGAGCAAGCTTCCCGCTTATGGCATCCCCGCTGATCTTTGCAGCTGGATATCTGATTTCTTGAGAGAACGGTCGATTAGAGTTGTCATTGACAGCTGCTCTTCTGACCTTATGGCAATTGATGCTGGAGTTCCTCAAGGGTCTGTTCTCTCCGCGACACTTTTCCTGCTGCACATCAATGACCTCCTTGTGTCAGGTATTGTTGGGTATGCAGATGACAGTACTGTCATGGAGAGATATATATCTGGCGCAGGGGCCAGCGGGGATAAAATACGCTCGCAGAGGGAGGCCATGGTTGAGCGGACAAACTTGACTTTAAGTGTTGTCTCCCAGTGGGGTGACAATAATTTAGTCAACTTCAACGCCACCAAAACACAGGCTTGTCTGTTCACCGCAAAAAGGAGTCCGTTTAATCTGACTCCTACTTTCCGGGGTGCATCTGTCCCTGTTTCCGACAGTCTTGGGCTTCTGGGTATAAGCTTGACCACAAAACTCAACTTCGGCGCTGACATCGAGTCTAAGGCTCAAACTGCGGCCAAAAAGCTGGGCATCTTAAACAAGGTGAAGCGGTACTTCACTCCTGGACAGCTCTTAGTATTGTATAAAGCTCAGGTCCGATCATGTATGGAGTACTGCTGCCACCTGTGGGATGGCTCAGCCAAGTATCAACTTGCCGCACTTGACTCGGTTGAAAGCAGAGCCAGGAGGCTCATTGGCGATAGTAAGCTGGTGGAGGCCAAGCTTCATAGCCTAGCCCACCGCCGCAGAGTGGCCTGCTTGTCGGTCTTCTACAGATTGTACTTCGGTGAGTGTGCCCTAGAGCTGCATGAGCTCATCCCACCTTCCCCTTTCTACTATCGGACTTCCAGACGCACCGCGGGATATCACCCCTTCTTGGTTGACATCCCACATATCCGCACCAAGCGCCTTTCTGAATCTTTTATAATGCGCACAGCCAAGGAGTGGAATGCCTTACCTGCGTCAGTATTTCCGAGTACTTACAACCCGAATTCCTTTAAAGTACGAGTGAATAGGCATCTTCTGGGTAAGCTCGCTACATCTACGACCCCATCTTCGTCCTGAGGACTGGATTGAGGTCAAGAGCAAACCCATAGTTAATAAAAAAAAAAAAAAAAAAAAATCAGTTATATACGCAAAGGGTACATTGAAACGAGGCAAATGGTTCAATCGCAGACGATTTGCTGTCAACTTTTGAGGAGTTCAGGACCGAAGTGCGTCATCAGATCTTCACAAAATTAAAATGGGACCACCTCGGGAGTATACCCTGTCAAACAAAAAAAGATTTTTTTAAATTGGTTCACAATTGACGAAAATATGGGTGAACATACATTTAAAAAAAAACATACAGCCGAACATAGAACCTCCTCCTTTTTTTGAAGTCGGTTAAAAAAAATGGAACCACCTCGGGAGTATACCCTTTGAAACAAAAAAAGAATTTTTTAAATTGGTTCACAATTGACGAAAATATCGGTGAACATACTTTAAAAAAAAATACATACAGCCGAACATAGAACCTCCTCCTTTTTTTGAAGTCGGTTCTAAAAATTGCCACAGTAATAAACTAAAAAACCAAACGTATTTTCCTAGATTTCCAAGTTTAGAGACAAATTTATTCATACATTAATAATACGATGACGATCATAACGATTTAAATGAAGTCGTAATAATTTTAGTACAATTTTTTAGAATTTTTAAAGATGTTTTTTTCGAATTGTCAATATGGCTACTACTAGCGCCACCTGACGGATTTTTTTCATAACAGTCTTTAAAAAAGCTTGATTGAAACAAAGGCGAACCACATGTGCGCACCACTGCTTCTTTAGGTCTTTCAACATCGCCATTTTGTTGTTTGATACAATATTCATAATTTCTTTAAAGTGTGTACTATAAAGAATCTTTTTTACCTTCTTTTCGCCCCTATCTGGAATGGAGTATAGGTCACGTACAAAGATTTTTTTTTGTCTATGTCACGTAATAAAACTGGGCGTTTGACAAGTGTCAAAAAAGTTAGAAGCCTAATGTTTACAGTTATATTCCTTGGTTTACAGAGATGATGAAACATCGTGAAACATGTATATAAACAGTGTCTATAAACAAATTTTGCCAAATGAATACCCGGCTTTAAGGCAACGTGAAGGCAGGGCTAAGCTCCGATAAAGGGGGTGAGGTGCGGGGTCTGAGGGGAGATCGCGAGCAATTCGTTCGAATTTTGAATTTAAATATTAGAGTGTTCAATAATTCTTCAAGATGCCACAGTATACCAACATGTCATATAATTGATACCAGTTGAACAACACCAATAACAAAGTTAAAGTTATTTATAGGTATTATTGTAGGCTATAGGCATAAGTAATTCTTTGATGAAGATCTGATGAATGGCTTTGGAAACAGGTAAATGGAACTCCTCAACAGTTGAAAACAAATCATTGGCAATTGAATAAGTTGTTTGAAATCATCAATTATATGCTATAAGTGAGCCTTGCTAAAACTACACGCTTCAAAAGATGGTTAGTAGTTGGGGTTAGGTGACAATTCGCCAGCAAAAAAATAAAAAACAAAAAAAATATATATATTAAATAATAAAGTCCCAACGAACTCCTAGGAAGATTCGCAACGAGCTCCTTGCCACCTTGCTAGCGACCGGAATCGAACTCGCGCCAACCGCACCAAACCGCCGCTCTGCTCTGGAGGCGAGTACCGAGACCACTCGACCAACTGGTGCTGCGCTGGACTCGGCAAAATAAGGCATGCCTTGCCACAACTACGCTTTACAGATCCTTAGGATGAGTCATACTGACTCTAAAGTGGACACTTTTCTTCAATCTGACATCGGATTCGTGTTCAGGGTCCACGCGGACCCTCAGATATTGATTTTGGAAGCAATCGGTTGAGAAACACAAATTGAAAATACCAGTGAGCAGTTTTGTGTCGCGAGCAGAGAACCCCCTTATGCATTGCTTTCGTGGACCTAAACAAGGCCTTCGATACGGTTAGCAGACAGGGGCTGTATGACGTACTATGGAAAATCGGGTGCCCGCCAAAATTACTAGGGCTCATCAAATCCTTCCACGAGGGAATGAGGGGCTCGGTGGTGTTTGATGGCGAAACATCGGAACCGTTCGACGTTTGTAGAGGCGTCCGCCAGGGGTGTGTTCTCGCACCGACCCTCTTTGGAGTATTTTTCTCATTGCTCCTTAGCATTCGGTGGCGAGCAGCACGGTATTCACCTTCACACCAGACGGGACGGGAAGCTTTTTAACATCTCCCTTCTGCGGTCGAAGGGGAAACGTGACGATGCGTTTATCGACTCGCTCCTGTTCGCCGACGATGCTGCTTTTGTAGCCGAATCTCCGCTTGAGCTCCAATCCCAGCTGGACAAATTTGCTTCTGCATGTTCTCTCTTCTTCATGTCCATAAATGCCAAAAAGACCGTTGTGCTGGCGCAGGGAATTGACTGTACTCCAATGATCCTGTTGGACGGATCGCCCCTGGAGGTCGTCGATCGATTCTGTTATCTTGGGTCGACCGTGTCGAACAATCTCTCACTGGACGTGGAGATCGGTTCTCGTATCGGCAAGGCGGCCACGACGTTCGGAAAATTCAGTGCAAGAGTATGGGATAATAAACATCTAACTACCAAGACTAAGATGGGCGTGTACCAGACATGCATCTTGAGTGTACTCTTGTACGGAGCTGAGACCTGGACGTCGTATGCAAAACAGGAGAGACGGCTGAACACCTTCCACATGCGCTGCCTTCGGAGTATCTTGGGCATACGTTGGCAGGATAAGGTGACAAACGAGAGGGTACTTCAGGTTGCACAGCTGCCTAGTATCACCGCTCTTCTCAAGGAGAGGCGGCTTAGGTGGTTGGGGCACGTACATCGTATGGATGACTCTCGTTTGCCAAGGCGCATCCTTCTTGGTGAGGTCGCAGATAAGAAGAGGCCAGTCGGAAGACCCATGCTGCGATTTAAGGACTGCGTCAAGAGAGACCTGACCGCTTTCGGAATCAGCCCCACAAATTGGGAAGAGCACGCGGAAAATAGAGGAGGCTGGAGAGGGAAAACAAGAGAGGGTCGGACTACTCATGACGAAGCCTGGTTCGCACACCTGGCAGAGAAACGTGACAAAAGGCATAATGCTGCCACAATCCCTTCGTCATCCACCGGCGTACAGTTCTATTGTAGAGGCTGTGGACGTGTATGCGGCTCTCGTATAGGACTGTACAGCCATGAGAAAAAGTGCTTCTCCAAAAACACTGATTAAATCATCTGCAACAGATGTAAAGGCCTATGATATTCAGCTCCATCATTAAATAGGTACTTGTTACAAAACTGTAAAGAAAAGCACTCATCGAGATGATTTTAACAAGCTGAAATTCGATGAGTATACTATTAGCCATCCAAGAGTTCCACTAGCCACCTTCCAGCTCCATCACCAGATCAGCTGGATAATACCATATTATTGTATTGTCATCAGAATCACATGCACCTGCAGAGTCTTTAATGGATATAACTAGGGTTGCCAACCTTAGTGCACGGATTAGCGGGAAATTTGCAACCAAGATGCGGGACGTGGCTATAAAAAGCGGGACCCACCCAGCTGGCAAATAATAAGAAGTCGAAAAATCAATAACAAAAGTAGAATCAATAAGGCAAATAAAAATAAAATGTAATAATTGTGGAATCTTCAAGTCAGCCCCTTTTGTTTACACTTAGTCAAATTATTTGGTAAGGATGAAATGAAAAAAAAAAAAAGTTATAGAACGGCATACTTATTTATTTTTTCGGGTAGGTAAAGCTCTTTATAAAATTTAAGAAAGCCCTTGAATTCCCCATTCGTAGCTGTATTGTCACAGTTTTTGTACATTTTAGCTTTCGAATCGGAAACGAAAATCAGACAATTAAGTAAACTTTTTCGATGAGTTTACAAAAATAACAGAAAATTAATACGTCTTTAGAACTCTGCATTTAAACGGCATGGTTAGAAAAGTAACTTAAAATTTTAAACCACTTCTTCCGAGTCAACTGAGTTCACACCTACTACCCGAAAGGTGAGCCAGAAAACGGGACAATTGGCGTCCCGCGCACATCTTTGACGGGACGCATCATCATAGGGTCTAGAAACGGGACGTCCCGCCTCTCGCGGGACGGTTGGCAACCCTAGATATAACGCACCCCCGAACGAATAAAGGTGTAAAGTGCCATAACACCCTTTTCACTTTTATTCCATGTTTGGAATCTACAGCCTTCAATAATACACGTCCTAAATTTTTACTACGCAGCTATGGTGCATATTCATAAAATTATACGGGAAGACATCTTTTTTTTTTTTATTAACTATGGGTTTGCTCTTGACCTCAATCCAGTCCTCAGGACGAAGATGGGGTCGTAGATGTAGCGAGCTTACCCAGAATATGCCTATTCACTCGTACTTTAAAGGAATTCGGGTTGTAAGTACTCGGAAATACTGACGCAGGTAAGGCATTCCACTCCTTGGCTGTGCGCATTATAAAAGATTCAGAAAGGCGCTTGGTGCGGATATGTGGGATGTCAACCAAGAAGGGGTGATATCCCGCGGTGCGTCTGGAAGTCCGATAGTAGAAAGGGGAAGGTGGGATGAGCTCATGGTCATGCAGCTCAAGGGCACACTCACCGAAGTACAATCTGTAGAAGACCGACAAGCAGGCCACTCTGCGGCGGTGGGCTAGGCTATGAAGCTTGGCCTCCACCAGCTTACTATCGCCAATGAGCCTCCTGGCTCTGCGTTCAACAGAGTCGAGTGCGGCAAGTTGATACTTGGCTGAGTCATCCCACAGGTGGCAGCAGTACTCCATACATGATCGGACCTGAGCTTTATACAATACTAAGAGCTGTCCAGGAGTGAAGTACCGCTTCACCTTGTTTAAGATGCCCAGCTTTTTGGCCGCAGTTTGAGCCTTAGACTCGATGTCAGCGCCGAAGTTGAGTTTCGTGGTCAAGCTTATACCCAGAAGCCCAAGACTGTCGGAAACAGGGACAGATGTACCCCGGAAAGTAGGAGTCAGATTAAACGGACTCCTTTTTGCGGTGAACAGACAAGCCTGTGTTTTGGTGGCGTTGAAGTTGACTAAATTATTGTCACCCCACTGGGAGACAAGACTTAAAGTCAAGTTTGTCCGCTCAACCATTTACCTGCGCATTTACCGCTCACCTGCGAGCGTATTTTATCCCCGCTGGCCCCTGCGCCAGATACATATCTCTCCATGACAGTACTGTCATCTGCATACCCAACAATACCTGACACAAGGAGGTCATTGATGTGCAGCAGGAAAAGTGTCGCGGAGAGAACAGACCCTTGAGGAACTCCAGCATCAATTGCCATAAGGTCAGAAGAGCAGCTGTCAATGACAACTCTAATCGACCGTTCTCTCAAGAAATCAGATATCCAGCTGCAAAGATCAGCGGGGATGCCATAAGCGGGAAGCTTGTTCAGCAAACTAGCGTGCCATATCCTGTCAAAGGCCTTCGAGATGTCAAGTGATACAGCCAGTGCTTCACCGTGCTTCTCGATGGCCTCGCCCCAGCAGTGCGTGACATACACAAGAAGATCCCCAGTCGATCGCCCCCGGCGGAAGCCATATTGGCGATCACTGAGTAGATCATTGTCTTCTAGGTATGACAGCAACTTACTGTTAAGTACTCTTTCCATGACTTTACAGAGAATGGAAGTAATGGCGATAGGGCGGTAGTTACAGATATGAGTTTACTATGTAATTTATTTGGCCGCAAAACACGACAGATTTGGATTTTCATACAACATTGCCGGCCGCTGCACGCATGTATTTGGCCAGTACAGCAATTTTGATTTATCTCGAAGAAGGTTGTCAAAATAATGCTCACATTTCCAAGCATGTTTGAGAAAAATTCATATTTACGTGAGCGCCTTCTAGGGTCAAAAAACGCAGTCACCTTTTCAGTCTAATCACCGGCTATTGAAGCATCAAAACTAATGCAGGGCGCTTTGAAAGGCGGGAGTAGCACTCGCACGAGCGATCAGTGCCGGTTGCGTTCGCTAAAATTAATTTGCGCGGTCATCAGAATTTTTCAAATGTTACTCGCACGATCGATACGTCTCGGGTGTAAAGGGATAGTGCGCGGCTGCCGCGCGAGATAATGCTCGATGGTTTGCCACGCGAAGTCGGTACGCACCTGTAAATCAACAATCTTGATTGTTTTGCCATTTGTGGCACCGCCCAAAATTGTTCGCTTTTTTAACCGACGAAAACAAAACAAAAAACGGTGGAGGTTTTCAAGTCGACGCGTATACAGGGTGTAACAAAACACCCTAGTAATACTTAACTGGGTGCTTCAGACCATCAAACTGAACAACTTTCACTATGGGGGCAACATCGAGAAAAAATTAAAAAAATCTGTTATCCCATACAAAAGTACCGACTCGACTAAAATGTATGGGACAGCAGATTTTTTTTTTCTTGACGTTGGCTCCATAGTGAAAGTTGTTCAGTTTGATGGTCTGAAGCACCCCCTTAAGTATTACTAGGGTGTTTTGTTACACCCTGTATATATATATATATTTTTTTATGTATGTACGCATAACTTTTTACGGAGTAATCTGATTTTGATATTTTTTTTTGTTTAGTAGGTCATACTTCAGAGGTGGTTCCATTTTAATTTGGTGAAGATCTGGTAAAGGGTTTCGGAGATAGACAATAGAACTCCTCAAAGATCGCCTATCATCGACGATTGAAATAAATGATTCGTGTTCAAGTTTTCTTTTAGGTCATACTTCAAAAGTGGTCCCATTTTAATTTGATGAAGATTTGGTAAAGGGCTTCGGAGATAGACAATAGACTCCTCAAAGATCTATAGCATATCATCGACGATTGAAATAAAAGATTCGTGTTCATGTTCCCTTTACATGTCCAACGGATATGTTAACCCAATATAACACCAACGCTGAAAATTAAAAAAAAAAAATTTTTAACAAAGTATGAATACTGACTTCAAAACTCAAAAAGTAAAAAATAATAAATATTACAGCGGATGAATTTTACGTTAGCATCTATTAAGAATATCATTTTGTTTTATTGTAGTCGGTGTCAAGCCTAGCCAAAAAATTATTGCAAGCTCAGTCTCGAATCGTACAGGCTTGACAGCGACTTCGATAAAACAAAATGATGAATTCAATTCTGACATTACTAATTATGATTAATTTAAAATTGAATACTTGTTTAATATTGAATATTTATGAAATACGGAAAAAATATGTAAATTATGAATTTTATATTGACTTGTTGTTGTAAATTTATACTCAATATTATTCTGTGTTTTATATGTAACTTATTAGGTTTTTCTTTAGCTTTTATTTCAAACACAATGTAATTTGTATATGAATAAATAAATATGAAATAATATCAAATATGATATTCTTATAGATGCTAACGTAAAATTCATCGGCTGCAATATTTATTATTTTTAGGTACTTTTTGAAATTTGAAGTCGGTTTTAATTTTTTGTCAAAAAATTTTTATTCAGTACAAAATCTGTTGGTATATTTTAAATAAAATAGTCTAAATAGTAAATATTAAAGCAATTTTTATTACAGTATTTTTTTTTAATTGTAGTGTACTTTCTTTGTACAGTGGGAAATAAAAGTATAAAATGAGAAAATACCTAAGCTAAACTCGCAAGACGATCCCTTTTCAGAAAATGTAAGTATCCGCTCTTGGATTCAAGGAACCCTACTGTTTTCCACGAAACCCTAAGATACACTTTGGGAACCGCTTACCTCTTAGGATGCCTCGCTATGCGCTACAGAAACAACTTTACCTACATCAGTTTAGCAATTCGTAGCACCACGAGTCATTTTGGTGTTGTCCTACTGAAAGCTATATTCGTGAACTGTGGCACTATGATGGAACTGTCATTTTGCCTACATAATTTACAATTCAAAAATAAATTTACAAATTAGTTATATCTACAATAATCACAGCTATTATTTACAATTTGAGCAATATTAGAAATATTTATATAGATATTAATACAGAAAAAAGCCGGAAATGTTGTAAAATAAGACGTGAAATTTGAAGAAAAGTTTGACATAGGTCTTACCTCTACAAGCGCTGCCGCGCTTCTAAAATGGCGTATCGCATCGGCAAAATGGCGAGACGCTCGAAATTTCGTAGATATTTTGAAATTGTGTTGAAGTATATAAAGTAAAGTAAACGAAATATACCTAGCTGCCAAGCTTATGTTATGGCCAAGATAATAGTATATTTTATTTGCGTAAATACAGTTTCTTCTAGATATAAAATGATATTAAAAGTAAGAAAGAGGGGTAACTTCGGGATGTTTTTCTATCTAGCCAAATTGTTCCAATCGTGTACTGAATAACCTTCCTGCCTAGGAAATATCCCCAACTATAATATATATTTCATTCAAATCAAAATTATTACATTTTGAATGGAAAAAACGTAATCAAAAAAGCGATTTTTTACGAGTTTATAAACTCATTACGCCTTAAGTCCTACGAGTATTAAGTGCCAGTTGTACCATTGATGGTACTACTGGCACGATCTAGTGCCAATTGTACCATTAATGGTACTACTGGCACCACCTAGTGCCAACTGTACCATTGATGGTACTTCCCGATTGTACTTCTGGTCCTGCGGGCTACCTATTTGTTTTTAGTCTGGTTTTTACCCTTTTTACCTCAACCAAGCTCATTTGCAGAAAAGTTGTATGGTTTTAGCTCCATGGATTGAAGAATGTAGAGAGTACAGATCATTTTATCTTGAAATATATGTCATTTGGCTTAGATTAAAGCTGAATATTAATTAGGTCAGTGGGTCATTTTCGATTCATCATCAGCCTATAAACGTCCCACTGCAGGGCACAGGCCTACCCTCAATGTGTATGGGCATTAGTCCACCACGCGTGCCCAATGCGGGTTGGTAGACTTCACATACACATCAGAATTTCTTCTTCAGTGTATGCAGGTTTCCTCACGATGTTTTCCTTCACCGTTTGAGAGCAGTCGGTTTTACGTAAGTATATAAGTTAGAAAAACTCATTGGTACATGGCATGTTGTCCGTGCGGATTCGAACCCGGACCTCTCCGCAACGCGCCACCGACGCTCTCCATTTTCATTCGTCATTTTCGATTATAGACATTTAATACGTTTTGAACAAAAATAACGATAACAAACTCAAACAAGGGTAGAGGTGGATTTGAACAAAACGCGAGGTGTAGATTTGAAATTATTTGGGGCACCTTAGAACAGCCTCTTGAAGTGCGATTTTTGAAAATCGTACGAGCGACTTGGCAGTAGAAAGATGCATAATCTCCATAGTAATTTTGACATTTTCTACTGCCAAGTCGCTCGTATGATTTTCAAAAATCGCACTTCAGGATTGTGTTCAAAGCTGTCCTATGTTATGTTGTGGGTGATTTATAAACTGCGGAATAAAACAATATAAATTGCAATATGCAACTCCTCTCATTTATGTAGGTAATATGCAATACCTCTCATTTCAAATATTCATAGGTGCCCCATAAAAAATCTTAGTTAATTATTGAATACTGATTCACGAAATATTGTAGCTTTAAAAAGAAAACGTAAGTTATTAAATTAAAACATCGTAAACTCATGTTTTATGTGCATTATTATAACATTTAAAAGGTACCCAATGCTGCTTCAAAGGTATCCCAGCTGTGGGGCAGTTTTGAACGTTCGACTTTCGTCAGAAAGACACGAATAGCAGCTTTGTGGGTAACAATAGTTACTAAAAACATGGTGTTTTATACCACAGAAAAATAATTACAGGCGTTTGATTAAAAATTGTTCAAAGGTGCCTCCTTCTCCCCTATGTATGTATGTGATTTTGGCTTTCTCCCAAGATCACAAATTCATTATCACCAGTTTATCACCAATTCATCAAGAAGAGTTTTGCACGGGAATTGAGAAGAAAAGGACGGGCTTTATACATCGGCTGTATGGGCTAGATCCCTTTGCCTTTAATTTACTTCCTGTCACAGAGTGTTGCCACCCTAGCCCTTTTGGGGCTAGATCTAGCACTTTTTACTGTAGGTGAACTCGTTGTTTAATGATTTAGCCCGGAAAGGGCAATCTAGCCCTTTTCAGGCTTTTCATTTTCTTAAAAATATTACACCAAAATCTGAAATTTGCACCATGCTAACAATGGCAACATAGCGCATCTCTACGCCGAGTCGCCGCGCCGATCTGAAGTGCGATTTTTGAAAATCATACGAGCGACTTGGCAGTAGAAAATGTCAAAATTACTATGGAGATTATGCATCTTTCTACTGCCAATTCGCTCGTATGATTTTCAAAAATTTATTTAACAAACTAAACCCAGAAGTGCGATTTTTGAAAATCATACGAGCGACTTGGCAGTTGAAAATGTAAAAATTACTATGGAGATTATGCATCTTTCTAATGCCAAGTCGCTCGTATGATGTTCAAAAATCGCACTTCTGGGTTTAGTTTGTTAAATAAATAGATAATATTTTTAATTTTTGAACCTATTAAATTGGTAAAATTTTTCTTCAAATTCTGTTTAATTTTGAAAAATGTAATTGTGATTCAATAAATACATAATAATACATAATTGAAATCATTAGTAAAGGTGTTTTTTTAAGCCTTTTTTTACAGCAAGTGTTTTCTCCATCTAGCCCGAATAAGTAGTCAAAGAGCCCGATCTAGCCCTTTTTAGTTTCTTCAACAGCCCCTATTAGTAAAACTAAGGTGGCAACACTACAATAAAAGGCCTATGACAGCTTAGTTCTGGTGTAGCCGTTGTGGCGCTGTTTCCCATCGTCCTCATTGGACGATGATACATTGTATCATCGTCCAATGAGGACGAGATACAACGCCATATTGAACTTACAACAACAGCAGCCTCATGCCGTGTTGTTGCGTCAGAAGCTTATATCTAGTGATTTTCCTGGTATTTTAGCTTGAGTTTAGAATCCTTGAGAAGCCTCAATTCTTCTCCGTCGTATGACATAATAATATCGTTGAATAGTTTGTTCCTTAGTCAAATATCGCTATTTTTGCATCCTGGAATCAGTGTATACATACCTATAACTACAAGTTCTATACACATTAGTTTGACGACAGAACGCCACAACGGAAACAATGGAACTAAGTGCAAATTTCACTGTCGCATCCAAAGAGTAGAGTAATATATCGGAAAAAGAGAGCCCTCTAGTGCCATTTTAATGCAAATAAATTTGAAACGCCACCTATGATATTTAACAAGAAACAGTTGCTATATATACGCATACCTATAGCTATATGTATGCTTTACAATGGAATCTACTTTTTCTCAGTAATTAGCTATTTTGTTCTAGTTTAGAGTAGTAGCCTCAGTAACAGGACGGAGGAGTAATCTTGCCTCAACGTCTGAAGTGAAGATCAACACTCAAATCACAAAATGGGCGCAAAACACAAACAAGCGTATGCGCAAGTTGTAACGGCGGCCATATTGTGACAACTTGTGTAGCTGGTGTTGCTAGGTGACAATAATATGGTGCTACCGCAGAACATAAGTTAAATTATTTACTAATTTTAATTAAAACAGTTTTGAAATATTACGTAAATTGTATTAAATAGGATCAAAGTTTTTTTTATAATTTTAGTAATTTTGCTTTATTGTTGAGTTTGAAGAGACATCTATCGGAAATTTGAGACAATATTTTTGTAGTTACACGTTATTCAAAGAAGATGCCGCTGGTTTCTTTGCGTTTTTCCTCAAAGTTCCCCTCTGTCCCCCCTCTGGTCGCATCTGAGCTTGCTACATATCAGTAGGGATCCGCAAAAATTCAAAAGTATCGATACCTACTCGATACTGGTATCGCAGAAGAAAGTATCGATACCGATAAAAATATCGATCCAAAAGTATCGATACTACTCAGTATCGAGTACTTTTTTGATCACCTTAGAAACTGTAAATAATCGCAAAAAAACAGTAATAAACAAGCACATACTCAAGTTATTATCATTTGTTTTAAAAACATACAAAATTGTCATTATAATTATCATTAAAGTATCATTATATCAATCAAATCAAATTGACTTTTTATGTCGGATATCAGGGAAGATATCGGGGGATCGGAGCAGATAGCAGGGAAAAAATAATATTTGTGTTTTACTGTAAATACTGATTTAGAGTGCATATCATGACCGCTAGCGACGGTGCAGTATCGGTTGCCAAATTCTGGCAAAGTACTATTTAGCGACTTTGTTGTGTTGAAGTCGACACGATAAGCAAGCAAGCAAGAGTGCATATAAGTACTCTTTTGTAAAGTAAAAACACAAATTAATTTTTTAATTCCCAATCTTCTTCGATGCAATCAGACATAGAAGTATGTTGTCGATACGCGACCCAGTGAGCCGGTTCCGAGTCGCTGTTACCGTCGCTCCAGCTTTCGAAAAAAGCCTTTCAGATGGGACTGAAGTGCCTGGTAATAACAAATCCTCATTTGCCAAACCATAATTTTGGAAAAACTGCTTTCATCTCACTCCAATGATTAAATGTGTCAGACTTTATATAGAAGCCACCGTTACACGTCAGAAAGAGAAATGGTGAAAACTTCACTAGTGAGGTGAGGAGATCAAAGTATCGAGTATGTGAAAAAGTATCGATACCTAGTAAAGTATCGGAATCAAAGTATCGAGTACAAAAATACTAGGTATCGAAGAGAAAGTATCGATACTACTCAGGTATCGATACTTTTTGCGGATCCCTACATATCAGTAATCTGTGATCACTGTGATACAAACTTCAATTTTGATACATTAATATTTGCGATACAATTTGTTTCTTAAAATTTTGTTATTTCGATCGTTGCTGTGGAAATAAAACATGCACCCGAGATAGACTCGCGTTGTATTTCCAATTCTAACACTTGAGTTCCTAAACTGATGTTCTTCGTTTTGGTTTTAGTGATGGTTTATAGGTTAGGTGAGTGTTTGTGTTTTGTTGTATTTATTTATGTAAACTGGTGGAGAGGGACATCCAAGGATGGGCAATAAGTAATAAACCATGTCCAAGTCGTTTACACACTCCTAGTTGCTTGCTTCAAATTATCCTGAACCATTTTTTATACTAATCTGTGTTGTCCTTTTTAGATGCTCATTGTTGAACCACGACGTTATCACCTGACTTAGTTTGGAACTACCTACAGTGCTGTTTCTTACCTCTACATTGACAGACTCATCGCTCATCTGATGGAGCTGTAACATGCATTATATTGAAAACATTGATTTGTTTTGATACAGACATATTAGATGGATTCCTGTCGCTAAAATGGATGTTAAAAATACATCTACGGATGATGTAACTGATATAAAAATAGAAATAAAAGTTGAAAATGAATCAGACGATGAGGTAGAGAGTGAGAGAGACTTGTATACAGAGCATGTGATCAAAGATGAGATGTTCATTGGACCTGTGGTGCTTCAAGAAGTTGATGTGACGTATTGTCCTGAAGGTTAGTGGTATTTCATTTCTCTCTCTCTTATTTTGTGGGCAGAGCCCTGGTGTCCGAGTTTTTTCAGATCACTTTACGGCCTCTGACGTGGTTTTTATGTAACGACTACTACCACCAGAGATAGTAGCCGGGACCAACGGCTTAACATGCCATCCGAAGCATGGAATCATTTTTCTTTACAGACAATCAGGTGATTCAGCCTGCAATATCCTAAACTACTGGGGAAAAACACACAAAGTGACATAATCACTAGGTGTCCCCTGTGGGAATCGAACCCACAACCTCCATGTCGAGAGCCAATGCTCTTAACCATTAGACCACATAGGTAGTATATCATTTCATTCGTAAATGTAATTTTTTCGGCAATACAACTCACTAGTAATAGGTGTTTTAAATGTATGTAAAACCAAAATTAATTGGTCTTTTTGAATCAAACAAAAACTGGTATACTGGTACATCAGGTCTACTGTGACAAAGTTTCAAGGGATTTTGCATACCCACGAAAATTTGTCATCCATTGAATTGAAGCCGTTAGATATGTCGACATTTGGTGGTGTGAGGCGCTGTCCTATTGCCATTGGTCGCGCGATCATGCGTTCGTCCGACGAAAATCATTGTGCCACTGTGCGTTTAAACATACTTATATCTGTGGAATATCCTACAGAAGGTCGTGCTATCATGAGATGCGATCAAATTGTTCTATTTTTATTCAGATATGAATTTCCCATGTTTAAACGCACAGTGGCACAATGATTTACGTCGGACGATCGCATGATCGCGCGAGCGATGGCAATAGGACAGCGCCTGAGTGTGACATCTGCGAATCAAATAAATAGCAAAAAAAAACTTATGATTATGTCATATAGGATTTAAATTAAACTTTGTAATCGAAAAAGTATTTTAAAAAAAAGTGATATTCTGTTAGGACTTGTCCGTTTAAAAGTTTATTATTGAGCCAAAGCTGTAGGTCCAATGTGCTTGGTTATATTTGGGTTCAAAAATCTACCTTTTCAAACATTTTCGATGAAATTAGCTAAGGCTAAATTCTGTTAGAACTAGTCCGTGTCAGCATTTTTTAGTATTGCACCAAAGCTGGGCCATTTTCCTTGGCTTTATTAAGGTTTGAACAATCTGCCTTTTCATACATTTTTGATGAAATAAATCTTACAGCTACAGCTTTTGTGCCATAACAATAAATGCTTAGACGGACAAGTTCTGACAGAATATTAGCATTAGTTTTTGTTGGCCGGCACTTTCACATTTGGATCAAAAATGTATGGCCAATGATATCTTTTTTGAATAAGCCCCGACTATTGAAGATAAGAATAGAAGGCTCTCTTTAAGGCTTGGTATTAGTAGAGCAAGCCTCTCTTTCTAAGAAACAAACTTTTGCAATTAGCCATCCCGCTTCAATTGAAAGTAAGATCACAAAAAAACGTATTTTTCATCAATATCTTTTCTCTTGGGTGTTTCGGGAAAAATCCATCGGGTAGAAGCCCTGCTATAATTATTTACCTTTCAAATGATGGTATATTCAGAAGAAATGGTGTAGGGTGATTCTTGTAAAACTGGCTATAAATCTGAAATCGAGCTTACTTTGCTCCTCTTTTCTATCGAGAAAATTGTATAGAATCGTGTTTTCAACGGTTAGATGCCCTGCAGAAAGAACGTATCTACACTGTTATGTGAACTATATATATTAAATGTAATAATTTGGTTATCAAAAATCGGTTCGAAAACAGACAAAATAGGTATGACCCAGATATTTTAGATGGATATCCAAAACCGAGAGATCTTAGGCTTCTTCCCCTCAATGGTATTGCCTCCTTCATTGACCATGTATTTGAAGGGTGCAGAAAGCAAACAGTATTGGGGCTAACACAAAAGATCCCACTGGGTCGAAGTGTTGCTGGCTTGCCAGCCCCCACAACAAGATAAGATAAGAAGATATTTTCGGTCAGTTAATGCTATGGGGATCTTTATGAAATGACAATTGTCTTTTATTCAGCAGTCACCCATTATACCGACCACTCTCAAACGGTGAAGGAGAACATTGTAAGAAAACCTGCATTCACTGAGGAAGAAATTTTGATGCGTATGCGAACTCTAACAATCCGCCCGTGGTGGACTAACGCTCATACTATGGAGGTGCTACTTGGGAATGTTCCTCCATTGAAAAGGGAAGTACTTCCGCCAGGCTAGGTGTGATGCCTGGGGACCGGCCGTGGTTCAACAGTTCTTAGTTGGACCTTGTATATATATCGAATCTCTGTGATTATTTCTCTTGCGCGATTTATGTCTTGCATTCGATTGTGAACCTTATTTGTAGTAGGTTACGAGTTACGTATTTACGATGAACGTTGTCTTTGTATGGAGCATATTTCCGCGAGCGACGGTATCGCCATCTGTTGGCATCTTTGCTATAACTTGTGGGTGCTGACCATCTGTAGTAGTTCCCCACAGGACTCCCCCCTCAGACCGGAGGTCGTTGAGTAGTTCGAAGTGTGCAGTCTGTATCTATGTAGTGTAGGTGCAGGGCTCCAGTCAAGTGAGTCTGACGAGCGATGAGCTGCGGTGTGTGCATCTGTCAGGGAGACCAGTCCTGATGTGATGCGGGCGAGTGACAGGCGTGGAGAAGGCGAGCAGAACTGCCACGTGGAGGTGAGCTCAGACACGTGGGCTGCGGGAGATCCTTCTATGCAGACGCTGACTGTCGTTGAGGAAGCTGCAGGCCCAGGAAGCGGTGTGAGGACAGCTGCGATGGACCTGGTGCGGCTTCGGGTTGATGGCGTGACTGCTGCTTGTTTGACCTGGTCGAGGGGGTGAAGGGTTGGTTGAAGCTGGTTGCTGCTCTGTGGTGGTGCTGCTCTGCGGTGTTCAGGTTGCGATGTTCTTTTTGTCGAGGGTCACCAATATGGAGGTGCTACTTGGGAATGTTCCTCCATTGAAAAGGGAAGTACTTCCGCCAGGCTAGGTGTGATGCCTGGGGACCGGCCGTGGTCCAACAGTTCTTAGTTGGACCTTGTATATATATCGAATCTCTGTGATTATTTCTCTTGCGCGATTTATGTCTTGCATTCGATTGTGAACCTTATTTGTAGTAGGTTACGAGTTACGTATTTACGATGAACGTTGTCTTTGTATGGAGCATATTTCCGCGAGCGACGGTATCGCCATCTGTTGGCATCTTTGCTATAACTTGTGGGTGCTGACCATCTGTAGTAGTTCCCCACAATACCACAGTATAAGAAAGAGTATCTATTTCTAGATACAGTACGGACACCCCCTTCCTCCTACCAACTTTTTACCTCATTCCCTCTATCACCCTCTGGTTACCTCGCAATGGTTACTCGTTGCCTACGAAGAAGACTTAATGTTCAATTTCTTTGGTTTCACATGTGCTGACATCATCTTGTCAATTTCAAATTGTATGCAGTGTCCGGGCTGTGCCCATACACCCGTATGAGCGTTAGTCCACCTCGCGTGTACAATGTGAATTGTGTAGACTTCACGTACGCATCGGAATTTCTTCTTCAGTGAATGCAGTTTTCTGTAAACATATTTCAAATAAGAGAATAAAACAACACAAACAGTGAACACAAATAGACAGTGATAGTGAATAGTAATAACTAATTACGTTAAATATTAATTATAATTTCAGATGTACCTGTACCCAAGAAGACTAAACTAGAGACAACAGATGAAGAGGCAGATCAAGTGAAACCTGAGAAGGCAATGAAGGAAGATAATACTGAAAGAATCATCTCCAATTGACGACCCGGTTGGTGTAATGGTTACCACGCCGAACTGCCAAACCAGGGTCCTGGGTTCGAATCCCGGTTCGGTCATGGATGTTTATATGTTTGTGCCGTTGTTGTATGGTTTCCATAATAAACAGCCTATAAATAGTGCTTTCTTGGGATCATTACAATATTTGTGCCTGTGAGCGTTATTTATTTATTTATTTATTTCCAATGTTGACTTTGAAAAGAATTCGTCCACAAATATCAAAATAAATACAACACTGATGAATAACGAACAACCAAACTATGAACCACGGAAATGTAATGAAATACCTGGAATATCAGAAACAAGTGGAAAAAGATATTCATGCTCACAATGTGATTACAAATGTAATAAAAAGTGTGATTTATCGAAACACTTACATATTCATACGGGTCAAAAACCATATTCATGCACTCATTGTGATTACAAGTGTAGGCAAAAGGGCAATTTGTCAAAACATTTACTTACTCACACCAGTGAAAAACCATATTCATGCTCTCACTGTAATTACAAATGTAAGCAAAAAGGAAATTTGTCATTACATTTACGTACTCACAGTGATGAAAAACTATATTCATGCCCTCACTGTAATTACAAATGTAAGCAAGAGGGTAATTTGTCAAATCATTTGCGTACTCACACTGGTGATCAATTATATTCATGCTCTCACTGTGATTACAAATGTAATCGAAAGGGTCATTTTTCACAACATTTACGTACTCACTCAGGCGAAAAACCATATTCATGCTCTCACTGTGATTTCACATGTAATCAAAAGTCTAATTTATCGAGACATTTACTTACCCACAGTGGCGAAAAACCATATTCATGCTCTCACTGTGATTACAAATGTATTCGAAAGTCTGATTTATCAATTCATTTACGAATTCACACTGGCGAGAGACCATATTCATGCTCTCACTGTAATTACAAATGTAAGCAAAGGGGCTATTTATCAAAACATTTACTTATTCATACTGGTGAAAAACCATATTCATGCTCTCACTGTGATTACAAATGTATTGAAAAAGGGTCTTTATCAAAACATTTACGTACACACACTGACGAAAGCTCATGAAATGGTTTGAACATTTCTGTGACTAGACATTTATTAAAAAAACAACGGGTTGCACTCCGGGAGTGCCGGCAGAAGTGAAAACATGAACATTAACCTTGTGCATTTTTGATATTTTGGAAAGGTTAGGGAATAATTTCGCACGAATTGCTTTAATTATCAGTATAAAAGCACTATCATGTATGTGTTAAAATACAATATTCATTTATTGCGCTATCACACACAAACGTGACAATTTATGCCGCTTAAACGAAACAGCAGGAACAGGCATACATTTTCGCCGCGCGGTAGAAAGAGAGGAGGCTTAAACTCAGCAGCAGGAACTGTCATACATTTTCGCCGCGCGTTAGAAAGCGAGGGGGATATGTCTGACCAATTTTCTATCAGGGTGACGTCACGGTCCTGACGCGAGTTTAACATTTTTTACCCATTCCAAAAAGTGCACAACGCCGCCAAAGAAGTTTTCACTTCAAAAACGTTTTTGTAGCATGCATGTTATTGGTTTTGCCTACCAAACAAAATATAATAGACCAAGGGATCGTAGACCTTAGTATTTGATATTAATTTCAACTCGATCCCTCTCCCGTCTATTTTAATATATTCTCAATACACAATACACATATTTTCTTAATCCATACTAGGTTTACATTTTAATGTGCAATAAATAAATTGAAATTGGGTTTTTTAGGTAATTTATATTATTCTAATTTATTTGTTTCGCTGATATGTGTCTACACTCAGCGGGAACATAATTTTACGCTATGCTATTGTATACAAGGTGAAATTGATATCATTAGCATCCTTTTAAACTAAGATTCTACCCATCAAACTGAACAACTTTTATCACGGGAGCAAACCGATCGGAGCAAAACAAAAATCTGCTGTTGCATACATTTGAGTCGAGTAGGCATTGCAGTTTAGTATGGAACAGCAGATAATTTGTTTTGCTCCGATCGGTTTGCTCCCATAGTAAAAGTTGTTCAGTTTGATGGGTAGACTCTTAGTTTAACAGGATGCTAATGATATCAATTTCACCCTGTATAGTGTAACAAAACCCTAGTAATATTTAAATAGAATAGAAAACTTTATTATCGACCAACAGAGATCACAATTTTGTTATAACCATAGATTTATATATTACGAGCTTTTACCCGCGACTTCGTCCGCATAAATTATATACCAGATTTTAAGTCAGATGATAAGCTAACAAACAAAAAAAGTTTCATCAAAATCGGTCCAGTAGTTTTTGCGTGATACTCGAACAAACAAACACCCAAACAAACAAACAAATAAACAAACAAACAAACGAACAAACAAACAAACAATCAAACAGACAGACAAAAAATCCAAAAATTGGTGATTTGGAATCAGGGACAGGTAAAAACCACGTCGTAATTTTTTTTTTGTAAATATCTTCAATGTACAGACACACTTCTGTTACAGTTTTATAATAGTTTAGACTAGCGTAAGGATAGGCCCGTCAGAATATTTTACAAAAACCTTCTTCATAGAAACAAAAATTTGCGCCATCTGTCATAACTCGTATACGAACTTGATCGTTGTAGTGCTCTAAACTGACATTTTTCCTTGCATTTTAGAGCCAACGAACTGGGGACAATAGTCAAGCTCATAGGCCATGTCCTTACGCTAGTAATATACAGGGTGTACAATAAAATGGGACAGCTACTCAAAGGGGTGCTTCAGACCATCAAACTGAACCACTTTCTCTATGGGACCAATATCGAAATCGCGAAAAAAAAATCCGCTGTCCCATACATTTCAGTCGAGTTATGTTTGCAGTTTTGTATGGGAGAGCGGATTTTTTTTTCGTGATTTCGATATTGGTCCCATAGAGAAAGTTGTTCAGTTTGATGGTCTGAAGCACCCCTTTGAGTAGCTGTCCCATTTTATTGTACACCCTGTAGAATAGAAAACTTTATAATCGACCAACAGAGATCACAATTTTGTTATAACACTTAACCGTCAAACCACAGAGTACTATTTATTTTTACATTCAAAACAAAGTCTTTTCATGGTTTTACAGTTAGGTATTATTTAGTTAGTATTTATATACTTTACCTACTTTTAAATAAAATAAAAAAATGTAAGTAATAAAAATAACAATTTAAACAAACAAGAACAACAACTTTTTTTAATACCTAACCAATTTCATTTCGAAGTTTCATAATTTGTCGTAAACATTATTTTTATTAAGTATTTTGTTATATCTGGATAGGGCTTGTTGGAAGTAATTAATTAATACTCCAATATTGAACGAATATTTATATTTTCCAAGACGTTACATAAAAACCGACAGATAAGAATGACACATATTTATATGGCCTCAAAGGAGTATTGTTTATCTATGACACTCTCCCCTGCTTACTATAGTTTAAGCCACACTAATATTAACCTAGTATTACTTATTAATTTTTAAGTTTTAAATATTTTGTATGATTTGTAATACCGACTTTCCATTTTACTTTTCCCTTTCTCCTTTTCCCGTTCGTTTTCTTCCCATCTTTCTTTTCCTGTTTTCCTTTATCTTTTTCCAATCCTCCTCCTTTCCCCGTTCGTATTCTTTCCATCTTTCTTTTTCTCGCTTCCTTTCTCTTTTCCCTTTTCTCTTTTCTTTTATCCTTTGTGAGAATAGTAGTAAAATTTCGGGATTCTTCATCGAGCTTGACCGCTTTTAAATCAAATTCAGAAAAACAATTCTTACCTTCCAAATGTATAATTATGTTATCCATAGAATGAGATGGGCAATAGTCAATTTTCATAAATTTCTTTGTTATAATACGATCATCTTCACATCGACGAATGGTTCTATCTGATTTTGGTACTGTTACTACTGGCGTACTCCACTCAGAACTCTCAACAAGTTCAATACTTTTATTGTCAATATTAGATTTAAAACGTTCAATGTCCAGACTTTTAGTTTCTTCGTTCATTGCACGATCGCATTTATTTGATAAGTGTATTAACTTACCATCATGGTATTCAACACTTAGTTCAAAAATTTCTTTTGATTCATTGTTTATAATATCTGTGACTACCTCTTCATCTTTTGGTATAACTTGCTCAAATTTTGGAGGCCATAAATGTAATAAGGCTAACCATTCTTTCCCAATTATTGTAGGCAAACCATCTTTCACAACAAACAGTCTTTGATTATTTACATTAACAGATCCGTAACTCACATTTAAATTATCAATAATTCCTAATGGTGTTGAAGTTGACTGATCAAAATTAGTAAAAATAACTTTTCGCTGTTTAAATTCGATCTCCGGGAAATAAAGTTTTTTGTCAGACTGGGTAATCGTACTCACATCCGCTCCCGTATCTACTTCAAAAGTTATTTCTTTTCCACAAACATCTACATTTAATGTAGCGGATGGAATTTTCTGTTTCTCATTAACATAAAAAATATCAAAAGCTTCAGCTTCATTTGCAGTATCTTCTTCCTCATCTTTTACTTCATTTTTGTCAGTAGTATACGTTTCAACCAGATTAATATTTTTTGATGCCAGCGGCTTCTTCTTACTGCACATCCTGAATACATGACCTTTAATACCACACTCACTGCAAAACTTTTCTTTCAGTGTACATTCTGTTTTCATGTGTCCATTTTTACCACAGCAAAAGCATGAAATATTTGAGTATTTGTAATCTGCGTTCTTATTTGTCATGGGCTTGTAATTTTGATTTTGTGCTACAAACATCTGAAATTGATCTTGTTGTTTTTCATGATTAAAAGCAAGTTTGTACGCTGTTTCTACTGTTTTTCCTAAAGTGGTTAGAGTTTCCAACGGTTGGTCAGCCTGTTTCAACAACTCAAAACGGACTGAATCATAATATGTACCATTCAGTAATCTTTCTTTTATTTCTTCATCTAGTTCATTAAAATTACAATTTTTTGATAATTTTTGTAGCTCCATAATGTATTGTTCTATTGTTTCATTGGGTTGTTGACATCTTTTCCGGAATTCTGCTCGATGTAATGTGTAGTTCTTTACTGGGTGGTAGTACCTCTTCAATTTTTCACAAATTACTTCGTAGGTTATGTCCACAGGTGGTATGGGCGTACACAAATTAGTCAATAAGTCATAAACATTTGTACTTAATTTAGTAATTAGCATTGGTACTTTGTTTTCATTTGGGACCTTATTTAGAAGTATGAAACATTCAAACTGTTGTTGGTATGCATTCCAATTATTGCCACTAAATACTTCCAAACTTGTAATTGAAGTCATGGTTGGACGTTTTGACGTTTCGACTATTGTTTCATCAATATAATGGCGTAAATAGGTTCTAATTTCTTCAATTGTATTTTTGCTTGAAAATATAGGCTCGGATGTTATTTCATTTATAATTGCTATCAATTCTTCCTTATTCTTTGTTTGTATCCAAGCCTTTTTCCCTTGGGTTATAAATTGCCTGATTAAATCCATGAATGAAAACTACAGCGCTCACACGTTTAGGTTATGTTCTCGTTTTATCTTTTGAACAAAACAAAATTTTATTTTTATTTGCACAATATCTATGGGTCGTTTCTTTTTCGTCGCCAATTGTTATATCTGGATAGGGCTTGTTGGAAGTAATTAATTAATACTCCAATATTGAACGAATATTTATATTTTCCAAGACGTTACATAAAAACCGACAGATAAGAATGACACATATTTATATGGCCTCAAAGGAGTATTGTTTATCTATGACATATTTAATTTTCCGTTGAGAAATACAGGGCGAAATTGATATCATTAACTAAGAGTCTACCCATTAAAACTGAACAACTTTCACTATGGGAGCAAACAGGAGTGCGATTTTTGAATTTCATTCGATTCTGAGTTCAGCAGTTGAAAATGTCAAAATTACTGTGGAGATATGCATCTTTCTAATGCTGATTTGACTTTCAAAAATCATACTTCAGGAGTGCGATTTTTGAAAGTCAAATCAGCAGTAGAAAGATGCGTATCTCCATAGTAATTTTGACATTTACAACAAAACAAGTTCAACGAATGAGTTCAAAAATCGCACTCCTGGACTGATTTTGAGTTTCAAAGCTTGGGATAACACTCAAATTTATCTATCTACGATGACGGGAACCGGTACGGACGAAGTCGCGGCTAAACTCTAGTTTGTAATTTTAGATATTTTAGAAATATAATGTCCTAGATCTATAAAACCACTTGCATAATAATTACCAACAACGCATCGCATGCTAGGTCAATTTAGGTCCCTGGTTGGCTACCCCTGCCCTGCTTTGATCTCGCGGCCAGTGGTTACCAACCCGTTATTTTTCGGTCCATCGATTCACTTGCAAAAGTCTATATATGGAGCTCGATTTCACATGTGGAACACATTCTGTGACGAATTGTCAGTGTGAAAGGTGTCTTACTTTTTCTTAATTGTTTTTAATTAAATAGTGAAATGAGGGTTGGTACCATTTTTTTAATAATTATTTTTTATAATATAATAAGGTTAAGAGTCCTTTTACCGTTCAGTGCGGGGCGTCAGATATGTCAATTAAGGAAACTTAAAAATAAATAGTGTCGGACTTAGGTACATACTACAAAATCCTAAAAGCTATACAACATTTTATAGGTTCTAAACATTTTATAAGAAAATGTAAATAAATACCCAAAACCAAAATAATAAGTGCCCTTTTTCTTTTGTATACTTACTGTTTTAAACATACAAAACCTATAAAAGTACCTATTGAAAATAAAAATAAAATACCTTTTTTAGCTTTTTTATACAGTTGTAGTACTTTTTATTTTAGGTTTTCTTGATTGAGAAATCTTAAATTTTTTGATGAACTTTGCTGAACTGCACTGAACGGTAAAATGATCCTTAATATTGTTGAATCAAATTGATGGTGCTATGTTACTTTAAAATCATCATCAGCCCGTTGAATCCCACTGGTGGGATGGTGGGATTCCTAATCTTTAAAATGTAGTTGTTTTACTGGATCGTGAGGTAGGTAAGTGATTAACTGTTTTTGAAAATAAAATTAAAATTTCGATCAACGATTACTTAAATTTTGTATAATCTAGGATGGGTTTAAGAGGATATTCCTAGCAGCTGCCATAAAAAAGAAGTTACTTACATTGAGGTACCCACTAGAGGCGACACCTAGACTAAATTTTTGTAACAGTCGTTCAAGCTAATTGACTCAACCTTACTTAGCATGTGCCGGGCGTGTGCTGGCCTCATAAAAAGGCTGAAAGTCACCCAAAGGGCAATGGAGAGGGCTATGCTGGGAGTTTCCCTGCGAGATCGAATCGGAAATGAAGAGATGCGCAGAAGAACCAGAGTAACGGAAAGAGTTGCTAAACTTAAGTGGCAGTGGGCGGGGCACATTGCTCGCAGAACCGATGGCCGGTGAAAGAAAGAAAGAAAGAAAGAAAGAAAAATTATTTATTTGGATCTCCGACACACATACAATCTTACATCATGGTTACATTTTAGTGAAATTGTCAAAACATTAATTAATAAAGAGATTGTATGTGCGCCGCAGTGGCAAAAAGGTCCCAACTCAGCAAAATGCTCGGCTCGGAAGCCGAACTCTGAATTTATGTCGGGGCCTAGCTTATGAGGTGAATCTAACATAATATTTATGTGCAACGAATCCAATAAACACTTGTTATTATTTTGTAACTATTTAGCATCAAGTGTGTGTGTATGTTTGTGTGTATGTGTGTGTGTGTGCAATTAAAAATGAACAGAACAATTTAAAAAACATGTAGAAAAGTACAAAATTACTACGCAGAATTTGCTACCAAATTAACAGTTTTTTTTTTGACAGTCGAGAACATAGAGTTTATATCCTTTTTTATTAAAAGTAAATTTTGACGTCATCTGTCGCAGAGGGGGGGGCAAATTATTCCAACATTTGGTAGCAAGATAGCGAAAACTGCCATCAAACGCCACGGTTCTATGTATCTTGAGGATGAGCAGATACTGAGATGCTCGGGTATTATATCTATTGAAAGAAGATGACCATTGCAACTTGGAACGGTGGGGCCGAAAAGTTCTCGAGTGGCGACCGCGTACCGGAAAGCGCAGCGTGGGTAGGCCCCTCACACGGTGGACCGACGACCTGGTGAAGGCGGCGGGAAAACGTTGGATGAGGGCAGAGCAGGACCGGTCGTTATGGCGATCCTTGGGGGAGGTCTATGTCCAGCAGTGGACGTCCATCGGCTGAGATGATGATGATGATGATGGGCGTGTGCTGCAGCGCGACGCCCGCAGTGCCGGGGCACTGCTGATCGTGTTGCACAGATTTTGTTCGCGATGTCTGTTCTATACATAATTAATAATTATTCAATGGAACACACACACTCTTCTTCTTCCTGCATGGGCGTAGCAATGATTTTTTCCCAGGGGGGGGCCAGGCCCAGGGTCGTTGCAATAAAATATAAAATCTGGAGCGAGCGAAGCGAGCTTGAGTTTTTTACAAACTTAAATCTGGAACGAGCAAAGCAAGCTTGAGATTTTACTACACTATGAAAACTTATAGGATCCAAAACCTAGAGCGAGCGAAGCGAGCTTGAGATTTCACTGCATTCTGGAGCGAGCAAAGCTAAGTAAGCTCGAGATTTTACTGCAATATAATGAGATCAGTGTCATAAGATGTAGTCCTGGAGCGAGCGAAGTGAGCTCGAATTTTTTACGACCGAAAATCTGGAAGTAGAAAAACAAGCTCGAGATTTTACTTCACTATGAAAACACACAGGATCCAAAACCTAGAGCGAACGCGCGAGCGTAGCGAGCTCGAGATTGGACTAAATTCTGGAGCGAGCGAAGCTAAGTGAGCTCGAGATTTTACTGCAATGCTGTCTAGGTTCTTGTGATACAATCGTAGCCAGGAGCGAGCGAAGCGAGCTCGAGATTAAACAGCAATATAAATGATATCAGTGCAGTATACGTTCTAAAAAAGGAGCGAGCGAAGCGAGCTCGAGATTTTGCTTTATTATAACTCCATTTTATTTCCAGCTTATGTCGAAACGAGGCGAATCATGTATTTATTTAAATTCATGATCCATGCAAATAGCTGAAATAGAGTAGTTGAGTAGTATATTAGTGTTTAAAATAAAACCGGAGCGAACGAATAGAGTTCTAAAATATAAACCTACCAAGATTATGACTCGATTGTAGCCAGAACTCAGTCTTAAAGCACAATATTCTATTAAAAAAGCTGAGCGAGCGGAGCGAGCTCGAATTTTCCAAGTACATACATTCTGACCACATTTACTTTTCAAGAAAGTGAACATAAGTAACGAAACACAAGAAAATAATTATTTATTATTTTATTTGTAGATGTCTCTTATTTTTAGTAAGTGGTTCATTTGATTTCTGGGGTGGGCCAGAAGGATTCTGGGGTGCCCCCCCTTGCTAAGCCTATGTCTTCCTGCCGTTATTACTTGGGGTCGCGGTCGGCGCAATACGTAGTCTTACTCCCATGGTCTTCCTACATTCATCTCTTTTAGCCGTCATTTCAGCGTTCACTCCTTTTCTACACATGTCACCTTTCACACATCTTTTCTTTGGTCGTCCTCTCCATCCATCCACATTCATATTTAACACTCGTCTTGTAATGTATGTAATGTTCACACATAAACTCACACCGGGGTGGCACTAGAGGCAACCTCTAGTAGGTACCTCAATGGTGTGTTCACCCACCACTAGATGGAATCATATTTTATTGTTTCTGTTGTAAAAAGAATGACTAAATATTTTTCAGCTGATATGTTTCTGGTGCGCCATATTGGCGGCGGTTGCGCGCGCGCAGGAGGAGTTCTACACGCCACAGACGTATAGACAGAACGTGAGTTTTATGTTTATACATTATCTTGCATAGTAAACAACGATTTAAAATTTAAATTACCTTCTTAAGAGGATTGTGAGGCCTGCAGCATCCATACAAAAAGCGAAAACGTTTCAGATGGGGCAAATATTTGTATGATGAACATTGTGTGTTTGTGTTTGTGTGGGAGTAAAACTCTGACACCAGGGCTCTGCCCACACGATAAGAAGATTGTGTTTGTGCCCGAGTCATGGATATTCGTATGTATCTATCTATCGATGTAGGTATTTTATATCGTCTAGTCTCCATAATACAAGTCCAGGCTAGATTCTGGTGTTTTAAATGGTACAAGATAAATTTGGATTGAATGAACCGATTGTGATGACATAAAGCCTAAATGTTAATCCAAACTAAGCCCTAAATATGTGAAAACCCCATCCAAATCGGTTTAGTAGTTTTTAATTGATGCGTACCGAAACAAACAGATAAACAGACAAAACATACATACATACGCTCATAAACATAACCCTCCTTCTGGCGCAGTCGGGTAAAAAATCTTAAAAAATGGTCTCAGTCGCAATGCATTCCATCACGTATCGTATCCTAAACCCCCAATTAATATTTTTGCAAATACTTGCATATCTTCAATGTAACATCCACGCTAAGTTTTCAATTTTATTACATACGAGCTTTTACCCGCGACTTCGTCCGCATAAATTATATACCAGATTTTAAGTCAGATGATAAGCTATCAAACAAAAAAAGTTTCATCAAAATCGGTTCAGTAGTTTTTGCGTGATACTCGAACAAACAAACACCCAAACAAACAAACAAACAAATAAACAAACAAACAAACAAATAAACAAACAAACAGACAGACAAAAAATCAAAAAATTGGTGATTTGGAATCAGGGACATCTAAAAATCATATCGTAATCTTTTTTTTGTAAATATCTTCAATGTACAGACACACTTCTGTTACAGTTTTATAATAGTTTAGATAAGTATGTAAGTATGTAGAAAATGCTTAGACTAATTATATCCGGACCGGCCTTGCGGTAGCATTTCCCCTCTGCCACGGTATTAGATCAATTAATCTTGCGCATTTACACCCAATTTTATACCTTATCACTAAACGAGACAGCCTATAATAGCGAAACTTAGACTAATTTAATTAAAGAATTGAACGGACATAAAAAAAGGGCCTATTTAACGGTGAATTAACCGTGAATTATTAACAAATAAATGTGTAATCCTATACGGTGGTAACTAATAATTGCAACACTGAATGTCGAGCAACCAACCGACCGAAGTGAATAAACATGATAATTGCTGTTTATTAAGTAAGGCTCCAATTATACGAGGATGTAATAGTTAATGGATTTCAATTAAATTGTATCGTTCGATATAATAATCAAGCAGTAGGAACAACAATGTGGTGAAGCCACTGTGTAAGAAAGAGTAGGTACAATAATAAGTAAAAAGACGTGGTGGTTCAGTGGCGAGTAACCACGCCTGTCGTGCAGGAGGCGATATGCTTCGATCCCCATCCAGGCAGACTCGTACCATCAATGAGTTTTTCGTAATTTATGTACACACGGCGACACATCAAGCTACCCAAAACCAATATAAGCTGGCCGCGCGACGTTATGCATTACTCTACCTACGCGCGGCCACCTTATTTTGGTTTTAGGTAACTTAATGTGTCGCCGTGTGTACGACTAGCTTTTGCCCGCGACTTCGTCCGCGTGGAGTTTGGAAAACTCCAAGTATCCTATGTTACTTCTAATACCTCCAAGAATATGTGTACAAAGTTTCATGATGATCGGTTTAGTAGTTTTCGCGTGAAAGCCTAACAAACAAACTTACATTCAAATTTATAATATTAGGCTTTTGCCCGCGACTTCGTCCGCGTGAAGTTTGGAAAACCCCAGGTATCCTATGTTACTTCTAATACCTCCAAGAATATGTGTACAAAGTTTCATGATGATCGGTTAAGTAGTTTTCGCGTGAAAGCCTAACAAACAAACTTACATTCACATTTATAATATTAGGCTTTTGCCCGCGACTTCGTCCGCGTGGAGTTTGGAAAACTCCAAGTATCCTATGTTACTTCTAATACCTCCAAGAATATGTGTACAAAGTTTCATGATGATCGGTTAATTAGTTTTCGCGTGAAAGCCTAACAAACAAACTTACATTCACATTTATAATATTAGGCTTTTGCCCGCGACTTCGTCCGCGTGGAGTTTGGAAAACTCCAAGTATCCTATGTTACTTCTAATACCTCCAAGAATATGTGTACAAAGTTTCATGATGATCGGTTAAGTAGTTTTCGCGTGAAAGCCTAACAAACAAACTTACATTCACATTTATAATATTAGGCTTTTGCCCGCGACTTCGTCCGCGTGGAGTTTGGAAAACTCCAAGTATCCTATGTTACTTCTGATACCTCCAAGAATATGTGTACAAAGTTTCATGATGATCGGTTAATTAGTTTTCGCGTGAAAGCCTAACAAACAAACTTACATTCACATTTATAATATTAGGCTTTTGCCCGCGACTTCGTCCGCGTGGAGTTTGGAAAACTCCAAGTATCCTATGTTACTTCTGATACCTCCAAGAATATGTGTACAAAGTTTCATGATGATCGGTTAATTAGTTTTCGCGTGAAAGCCTAACAAACAAACTTACATTCACATTTATAATATTAGGCTTTTGCCCGCGACTTCGTCCGCGTGAAGTTTGGAAAACCCCAGGTATCCTATGTTACTTCTAATACCTCCAAGAATATGTGTACAAAGTTTCATGATGATCGGTTAATTAGTTTTCGCGTGAAAGCCTAACAAACAAACCTACATTCACATTTATAATATTAGGCTTTTGCAAGCGACTTCGTCCGCGTGGAGTTTGGAAAACTCCAAGTATCCTATGTTACTTCTAATACCTCCAAGAATATGTGTACAAAGTTTCATGATGATCGGTTAAGTAGTTTTCGCGTGAAAGCCTAACAAACAAACTTACATTCACATTTATAATATTAGGGATTTGTTGAAAACCATCGTGCGGAAACCTGTGTGCTTCTATTTCGAGGCATGTATTGTACCCCTGTCCATTATAAGTGGCAACGAGCTCACTCCTCGTCGGTGTCGGTGTTTCGCATGCGAATCCGTTTGTATGAAGTGTCCAGGGTGTACAGGTCGTGGAGCGTTGTGGAGAAATAAAGAACTTTACAATCATTAGAGTCTTCGAATCTATTACTGGTACAACACACGACATGCCACGAAACAATGAGTTTTTGTAACTTATCTGCCTACTTTTTCTGTTCTCCAACGATGAAGGAAAACATCATGAGCAAACCTGCATATAAGCTGAAGACATTCTATTTCTATTCAGATATAAATATGATTAAACGCACGGTTGCACGATCATTTCCGTCGGACGCAAGCATGATCGCGCGAGCGATGGCCATAGGACGGCGCCTTATGGAGTTTGCGTGGTGGACGAACGGCCATACTATCTCTTCTAAATATTAGTATACTTACTGCTTGATTCATATTGGAATGGTTATCAGGGATGGACTTGGATTTTATTTAGCGCTCCCTCTTATGACGCTTTATCCGAACTGAAAAAGTATGAACAACCGTGCGTTTTCAAAATATAAGGTAATCATTTAATCATAGTAACCGAAGTAAATAATCAATCATCATCATCATCATTTATTTCGGACTCAATTAGGTATTTCATAGTTAGGCATTTTGTTAGTTAATTGTATGAATATAAGTTATTAGTCTTTTGTTTATGGTATTATGTTATGTATGTACCTAAGTTAGCGACAGAAAACATGTATCTAATCAAAATGAAACTACCAGGAGTGCATATCAGGTAAGAGGTTGTAATGTAACAGGTCGGGAGTCCGAGTCTGTTCCGACCGATGCACCGCCCGTGGAACACCATGGCGCGAATACCTAACCGAGTAAGACCATAGTTTTTAACTGCTAGAGCCACTCTTCTTAGACTCTGAATTATCTGTAGATTGGCAGCATTGCTAAATTAAAAAAAACACGCTAGGTTTCATCATCATTTGGGGTCAGCGCAATATGTTATCTTCTTCCTTCATCAACTGACATTTCAGTGTTCATACATAATAATTATGATATTTCACATTCATTATTAACCCTCTTTAATTAAGGTACATTTTACTCAATCAATACGTTGTCAATCTACAAATCTTTAGGATCGTTTCCTCCTCACGACGCTTGCGACCCTAGTACTGATCTTCATTTCTCTTTACAGGTAGATTTATATCAAAAGGGGCTGTTTACTCCGGCTGTGAGGAATGACGTCACTCCGCAGGGCAGTGTGGCTGAACCTTGGCCGCCTGCACCAGTTCGTGAGCCCTGGAGAGGTAAGATCAGCGTCTCTAGGAAAGAACACTTTAGTGACGTAACTAGCAGAGTTTTTATATTTATTGGAGCGCTTAATAAGACAAGCATATACAGGGTTACTTTTTATTCAGTGCACAAACTTTCACAACGTATTAGGTATCGTTAATAGACAACGAAAAAATTATTAAAAAAAATTTTTTTTTTGCAAATTTTTTCTCTTATTTTTGCCATCCCGTAAACTTGAATAAAAATTGCTGTGCTGATCGTACTGTTGATAACAACCGCGCCGATCGAGGAAGCGAGTGACAGGTGACAGTATGGTCAGTACAAACCAAACATTTTTAATGAATAAGTTCAGATGCAGTTATTTTTTTATTTTTGTTCTAAACCGGGTTAAACAAAAAACACGGGTATTCTTAATTTCGATAACCATCACGCTCGCAAAGTTTGTGCACTGAATAAAAAGTAACCCTGTATTTGGCGACCCTTTTTAATG
Organism: Agonopterix subpropinquella; assembly: GCA_922987775.1. Classification (NCBI taxonomy): domain Eukaryota; kingdom Metazoa; phylum Arthropoda; class Insecta; order Lepidoptera; family Depressariidae; genus Agonopterix; species Agonopterix subpropinquella. Next base: position 7,367,258 of record OV277717.1, read on the forward strand.
TGCATACTCCTAACTACGTCCCTGTTAACTTAAAATGCAAATCCTTCTAAATAAAACAGAAAACTTGACATTTTGTCCCGATAAAGCAACTTTTAACTATTTCCTCCAGTTTTAATATATTTTTTGCTGCAAAGAAAGTGTTTCACTGTCATTGTCATTCATGTATAAATTGTAGACAGGTATACATTACATGCATAGCTCAAAGTGAATGTAATCACTACGTTTTAGCATAGCTGGTTATCGATTTCCATTGGGACGTATGACGGAAGTAGTAGGTAAGGAAATAATTTTACTGTAAGCAGTTTTCCTAAGTAATCGAAGTACCTGTCGGTGGCGCGTTGAGAGCTATGCAAAGTCGATGTTAAGGCACAGTATAAGAAAGAGTATCTATTACTAGATAGTTAAGGTCCAGGTTCTAATCTGAACGGACGGCATACAAACCTACTGGAGGACAGCAGATTTTTTTTTCGCGATTTCGATATTGGTCCCATAGAGAAAGTTGTTCAGTTTGATAGTCTGATCGTCTCCTTAAAATAGTTTCAGCTAATTTTGTTAGACCTTATAATTATATTTTAAGGGAAATCTGACAAACCATAGGCACAGACTCAGAGATTAGTATCTCCAGGGTGTAAAAAAACACCCTAGTAATACTTTAGGGGGTGCTTCAGACCATCAAACTGAACAACTTTCACTATGGAGCCAACATCGAAAGCGCGAAAAAAAAATCCGCTCTTTCATTCAAAACTGCAGTACCAAATCGACTCAAATGTATTGAACGGCAGATTTTTTTTCTCGACATTGGCTCCATAGTGAAAGTTGTTCAGATTGATGGTCTTGAGCACCCCCTTAAGTATTACTAGGGTGTTTTGTTATACCCTGTATAGGAGCGTCGGTGGCGCCGCGTTGAGAGCTATGCAAACTGAATGTTAAGGTCCAGGTTCTAATCCGCACGGACGGCATACAAACCTACTCGACCCCCCTACTCGATAATCCCGGTTAAACATAAGGTTGGATACTTATTGGCTATTAATCAGTATAACTGTGAACATTTTAAAATACCTGTTGAAAATAAATATAATACCAGAAGGGTCAGAGAAGGTAAATTAATTCAACCATCGGCTAAAAATTACTATGGTAAAAGACCACCAAGTACTTAACTCCGAAAATATTTAACAGTATTGACTGGCTAAGGCAAAACCGGAAACTTTGTAAAATATCCTTAAAAGTTAAACTAAAAAGAACTATTCTTGAATCACTTTAACTTGATAGTACCTAATTAAATACAAATTGTAAACAATCGCTGTTAGTAGATGTCTGGATGTATGTGTGATATCACAAACTTACTTTTATGGGTTTGTGATATTATCTATATACTTTATCATAATACTTTAATTTATATTAACCATATTGTATGGGCATAGATAAAGTATGGGTAAGATTAAGGACTCATTTTTTTAAAGTTGAGTGTAATGTCTTTCGCCAACAAACTGTTCTGCAGTTTGGCGAAATGTAATGTAATTTGTAACGTTTGTAATTCTGAAAATTTAAAATAAATGAAAAAAAAAAAAAAACTCAAATGTCACATTTTTTCTCAATTTTTCCCAATTTTTTTTCGCGATTTTGATATTGGTCCCATGGAGAAAGTTGTTCAGTTTGATGGTCTGATCATCCCCTTAAAATAGTTTCAGCTCTGACAAACCAAAGGCACAGAGATTAAGGCTGCCTGTCCATTGACGCAAGCTGGCTGGCGGAGCGGAGAAACGGAGGTTTAGCAACCAATCAGGATTGCATAAAATCTCGGCCGATTCGGCCGAGCTCCTGATTGGTTTATATTTTCCTCGCTACTCCGCTCCGCTAGCCAGCTCGCGTCAATGGACAGGCAGCCTACTGATCGTTTTTAAAAAATTTCATTGACTTTAATTGGTCGTATTGAAAATATGACCTAAATTATTTTGTATGCAGCGCGCTGGGGCGCTCTGCAAGGACTATCCTCATAATAAATTCACAAATGCAACCCACAGAACCAAACGCAAACTATCAGTCGGGTCCATCTTCAATCATCCCCAAGTCGGAGCCCTGGCGTCTTCCGTACCACGTCGGCACCAAGGAGCAGCAAGCGGCCATCTTGCACCACAAACAATCACTCACTTCTGGTACGTCTTGTTTTTTATTTAGCACTAGATGACCGCGGCGAACTTCGTACCGCCTCAGAATCTTCCCGACACACCCTTGGCCGTTTTTTTAGCCTATGTTCAGTAGTTTTGGTGCCTATTCATTACAAACAAACAAACAAAAAATCAAATCTTTCCACTTTATATTGTAAGCTTTTATATATATTAAGCATATGCTCACGACTATATTCCCCGAGGGGAATCATTTCATTTTCATTTCATTTATTTATTAGGCACATAAACAGATCACAATCCTAAACATTATAAAAAAGTACAGGAAATGGTTTTAATCCTAGACGTGATCCAAAACAATGTGCACAGCACGATCGGTAACATTTTAGACAAAACTTAGGTATAGTAGGTAATTACAAGTTATGTTTTACTTTTTGATTACATTTAAATGCTTTTAGATCAATTTTCAAGTGAAAAATTAATTTAAGAAAATAGGCTAAACAAATAAATCGAAAAGTCAGAGATATTGTGGAAACTCAGAACGTTCACCTTTCACTAGTAGTACCGAAACTCTGTCCAGTGTGACGGGGAGTGAGCCTGTTGCCACTTATAATGGACACTGGTTACAATACATGCCTCAAATTGAAGCATGCAGGTTTCCTCACGATGTGTTCCTTCACCGAAAGGCCACGGTGCTAAAAATCGATTGGTAAATACTTATTTTAATAACCAATAATAATGGCTTAAAGCAACTAATTTTCTAATAATGTCACTACAACTACAAAATGAATGAAGAATAGATTTTTCTCTCTCTATGTCTATCCAGCATAGCATAGCATATGCTCACGACTATATTCCCCGACTATATTAACATCCACGTTTCACTAGTAGTACCGAAACTCTGTCCAGTGTATGTCTATCCATATTTCAAAATATAGTAAGTGAAAACAAAATTTTCAAGACTGTCAACTAACGAGGTCCCGATACTGCCAAAAGGATTCTCACTAACATTTTCTCCTCAGAAGGAGGCTTCAGATTCGAATACGCGTCGGACAACGGACTGGCGGCCGGCGAGGTGATCGAACCAGACGGTTCTAGAGTTGGCGCCTACCAGTACAAGGACCCGAGCGGTCAACTCGTGAAGCTCAAGTACCGCGCCGGCAAGGACGGCTTCCAGGTGAGAGCAGCTCCGCGCTTGTCTAGTCCCCTAGTACCACGTACTTGCTTGATGCTGCCAGCACAAGGACCCGAGTGGTCAACTCTTCAAGCTGGCAGGACGGCTTCCAGGTGAGAGCGGCTCCGCGCTTGACTGGTTCCCTAGTACCACGTACTTGCTTGATGCTACCAGCACAAGGACCCAAGTGGTCAACTCTTCAAGCTGGCAAGGTCGGCTTTCAGGTGAGAGCCGCTCCGCGCTTGACTGGTTCCCTAGTACCACGTACTTGCTTGATGTTACCAGCACAAGGACCCGAGTGGTCAACTCGTGAAGCTCAAGTACCGCGCCGGCAAGGACGGCTTCCAGGTGGGAGCAGCTCCGCGCTTGACTGGTTCCCTAGTACCACGTACTTGCTTGATGCTACCAGCACAAGGACCCGAGTGGTCAACTCGTCAAGCTAAAGTACCGCGCCGGCAAGGTCGGCTTCCAGGTGAGAGCAGCTCCGCGCATGTCTGGTCCCCTAGTACCATGTACTTGCTTGATGCTACCAGCACAAGGACCCGAGTGGTCAACTCGTGAAGTTGAAGTACCGCGCAGGCAAGGACGGCTTCCAGGTGAAAGCAGCTCCGTGCTTGACTGCTTCCCTAGTACCACTTATGGTACGGTGGTTCTAGATTCAGGACTAGGTAGGGATGAGAGACTACTTGACTTATTTTGTAAATAGGAGTATACTTATGTAGACGAAATCTCTTTGGTACGAGAAATCAAATAAATATTTTGTTGACAGATTCTTGAGGGAAGTCACTTGCCGAAAAGTCCTGAGCCAGTGGCGCCACCAACATCAGGTAAAAATCAATAAATTAATCAATCAATTATAATTTAATTTTACTCAAAAAACATAGCAGCGTACAAAGAGTAAACACACAAACAGGAAATTACAAAAATATGCGGTCTTACCGCTCAAAATGATTTTTTCCAGACAACCTTAAAAATCGTATCTTGATCATCATTATCTTAATATTCCTACAAAACACCCTAGTAATATTTAAAAGGGTTGTTCCCATCAAACTGAACAACTTTCACTATAGAGTCAACATAGTACAGTGTTATATTTCCGTCTCAGACAACCACTACCAGCACGCGTACGAGCAACAGAGACAGCAATACCAGCTCCAGCAACAGTACAACCAGCAGAGGCCGGATCCTCAACAGAATTGGAACCAGAACCAAGTAAGACGTATACAATACCTATACTAGCGACCTGCACCAGCTTGACATGACTAAGGGTGGACCTCATCTGGCAGCACCGCATCGCCTTTTTGCGTCGCTCCATCTTTTTCTGTCACACAGGAACGCCATTTTCTAGAGCAAATAAGGTAGAAGGAACGCGACCGCACGCCGCAGCCACGTTGCGCGCGTTCGCGTTCCGTCTATCTTATTTGCTCGTTAGAGCATCATCCTCGTCATTTGTTAAAATGACGTTCATGATCATGAGTGACAGAAAAGGATGGAGCGACGCAAAAAGGCGATGCGGTGCTGCCAGATGAGGTTCAACCCTAAGCCAGAACATGACTAACCCGAATTAAACATGACGGAAACAGAACATGACTGGAACAGAACATGACTAAACCAGAATATGACCAAACCAGAAAAAAACATGACCAAACCAGAACATGACAAAATAAGAACATGACCTCCAACGAACAACCCAAACATACAAATTCACAAAATTTAATTGAACTCCGTTGGGTGGTTTCGTAGCGACACGTGATTTTTATATAAGTATACTACCTGGCTCTCTACCCGGACTTCGATGTTCGATATATCGCTACTGTTTCGGTCCGCACTTCATTAAATAAATAAATAAATATCTTGGACAATGTCACACAAATTGTCTAGTCACATTTAAAGTACCAGAATCTAGCCTGGACTTGTATTAATGATGACTAGACAACGATATAGAATACATATATAGATACAAACATCCATGACTCGGGTACAAATATTCATATTCATCATCATACAAATATTTGACCCTTACGGGATTCGAACCCGCGACCCTCGGCACAGCAGGCAGGTTCACTACCGACTGAGCTACCGGGCCGTCATTGTAATAGAGTTTACATTGGAACGCAAACGTTCACGCAATTGCGAAGTTCGAATGTGCGGGTAGAGGCCCTGTTGCCTGCGACATTGTCTGCGTGGACCTTAAAAAAAGTATCATAGCATAGCATATGCTCACGACTATATTCTCCGAGGGGGCAGTCAGGGATATTCTGAAACTTCAAAACATTCCTTTCACTATTACCGAAAGTCTCCAGTATAACGGGGAGTGAGCCCGTAAAAAAAGTATCCTATGTGTTAATCCAGAATATATTATATCTGTGAGCCGAATTTCATCCAAATCCGTTCAGCCGTATATGCGTGAATGAGTGACAACCATCTAAACATCCAAAATTTTCCGATTCTGATGACACTTTTTGTATTCAAAAGCTTATGATTCGATTTAAAAACTGATATACAGGGTGTTAATAATAATAAATGTATTTATTCAAATAACCATGATTCATTTTGTTAAGGTAGAAAAAAACAACTACCCGAAGAAAAGGCAAAATAAAAATTCGACTTTTCATACAAACGTTCGATCAGCTGTATTGAAAGTCCAAATTTTTTTTGCATATTCCTATAGGTTTCTTTGGGTTAATTTTTATTGTTAAGTAAATGCAACTGTTTACAGTCACACGAGTATTTTTTCTGGCTACTCTACTATCGCGGATCGCGACAAAATCTAGTTATTTTAATGTCTTTTCTATACCGTACTCTTTCTAACTTTTGCAGGTGAACGGTGAGGGAGCGAGAAGGGACGAGCAGAGAGCGTCAGGGGGCCAGTACTTTGTTCAAAACTGGAGACCCACCGGGGGTCAGGAGGACGACGGCCAGGTGAACTAACTTTATGACAGTTCGATAGTTCAGTTGGTAGAGATCAAGGGACGATTTGAATTGAGATCCATCCTGATAAATGCTTGTATTGGGACGAACTCGCAACTTCCCACGGTTACAAATCACAGATAGAGCACAAGACAAATAGGTAACAATTTCAAAAAAAGTTAGTAAGTAAGTATTCAGTCAGTGGGCACACCAGCAGCTACATGAAATTTGTCAAGTAGCTGACAAACAGTAGATGAGACTAGCGTGGGACCGTTCTGATTGAGTGCATAACTGTTCTACGAAAACCCGTTCGTCGAAATCACGGTTCACAACTTTTTCGTTCGACGAAAGAACTGTTCAACGAAAGCACGGTTCGTCGAAGTATGTAAGTTTTCATACTTCGGCGAACCGTGCTTTCGATGAACAGTTCGAAAGACGAACGAAACAGGGCCTCTATCCGCACATTCGAACTTCGCAATTGCGTGAACATTTGCGTTCCAATGTCAACTCTATTCCAATGAAGTGCGGACCGAAATAGTGGCGATATAGTGAACATCGAAAGTGCAGTTATGAACCGTGATTTCGACAAACGGGTTTTCGTAAAACAGGTATGCACTCGTTCTGATTGGCGTGAAAATGAAGAGGCCTATACCCAGCAGTGGGGTTTACCAGACTGATGATGATGTAAGTAAGTATGCAGGTATATTTTATGACGTAAGACTAAACCTAGGGTCCACCCCATGTCCACCCCACCACCTCCGAACAAAAAGTTTGTTTTTAAAAATGTTTTTAGTTTTTTATCGTTTCAGCGATTATTATTATTTTAATGCCCGTTCTAGTTATCTCTTTCTATTTTTCACCTAATATGAGCCAGAGCGGGGAATTTTAGTTTTTTATGATTACATTTTTAATTTTTATTTGTTTTTTTATACAGTACCGTGAGAACGAAGTAGAAAGTCAGCAGAATAGAGGGCCGCATTCGTTCGGAGATGGCTACGCCTTCGCCTTCCAGGGATAAGTTGCTTATTAAATCACCGTTAAGTTAAGCAAAGCTTGTCCTGTAAGCCTGCCACGAGTAGACACTGTCGTATTACAGTTTTGACGCTTTTGTGACCTAAAATTACCTTTCTATTCACACTTATGACAAACGTCCATTAGAATAAGCGAGACTTAAATATTTATATGGTATTAGGGTAAACAGTTGCATTATTTTAAGGGGCCATAGGTTCAGACGAATATTTTCTATGAGAAACGCGATTGCCCAGCCCTCCGGAAAGTGCGTGCGCGTGCCGTATTTTCGATTAAAAACAGTTAACAAAAGTACTTTTTATATATTTTTTTTATGATTTCAATAGATAAACTAATGGTGAATATGTGAGAATATATAAAAAAAATTGAAACTATTGTAAGTTCTTCTAAGACGAGAAAAATGTTTAAAAATACAAGAAAATACGTCATCTTTGTGACGATTTTCTATCGAGTGAAGTAATTCCAATCGTGTATTCAATTGATGATTTCACTAGATAAACTATCCAAGAATACTGAGGTATGACTTTGGTTTCGGAAAATTGTATAAATCTAGTCGAAACATGACAAATAAAAGATGCCTCCAAGGTGTTTCGTCCTACCTTAAGGGGTGATTGTACCCATGATACTGAACAACTTTCCCTAAGAAACCTATAGGAAATTAGAAAAAAAAAATCGACTTTCCATACTGTGGGGAACTACTACAGATGTCCAGCTCCCACAAGTTACAGCAAAGATGCCAACAGATGGCGATACCGTCGCTCATGGAAATATGCTCCATACAAAGACAACGTTCATCGTAAATACGCAACTCGTAACCTACTACACATAAGGTTCACAATCGAATACGAGACATAAATCGCGCAAGAGAAATAATCACAGAGATTCGATATATATAGAAGGTCCAACTAAGAACTGTTGGACCACGGCCGGTCCCCAGGCATCACACCTAGCCTGGCGGAAGTACTTCCCTTTTCAATGGAGGAACATTCCCAAGTAGCACCTCCATACTAAACGTGCGATCAGCTTGCATTTAGTATGGAAAGTCCAAACAATTTTTTTCGTATTTCCTAAAGGTTTCTTAGAGAATGTTTTTCAGTATCTTTGGTACTCACCCCTTAAAGTAATGCAACAGTTTACCCTAACACCCTGTAGATGCCATCTTGAAACCTTAGCGCCCCGTATCTAATTGGAGGCTTTTCGTTTTGTCCTTAGTATAAGGTTGAGATTTGCTTGAAAAAGTGGAGACATATTTAACTGAAATTGTCAGTCTTTAGTTATACATAAGTCAATGGTTGAACGGAATTCAATACAAAAAAATCATACAAAAATGGAAATATAAATACTGTAGGGTAACTCATGGTAGGCCGGCCTAAATAAACTATAATTTACAGTGACAATTCACTCGTACATTGTTAGTATATTCGAATTAATGTACCTATCTCAAAATTACAATTGTCAAGTTTAAGGGGGCACCGAGCCTCCGGTGCTGCCCTTGATCGTATTTTTTAATTATTTCTCAACAATTATACATTTCAAAAAAACAAGAATGTCACATTGTAGTCATTTATGATTTTCTATTTATCGAGACATTACGGATTTGTTTTTATATTGTTTATAGTCACTATCCATAACACCACCAAAAGTAACTACAAACATAAATCATATCCGTAATGCATCGATAACTTGAAAATCAACAATGAATACAATGTGACATTCTTTTATTTGGGAAATTTTGTATAATTGTTTAGAAAAAAGAAACGATTGAGGGCAGCACCGGACGCTCGGTGCCCTCTTAAGAAATAGGTCAGTGATTGTAATATCACATCTTTGGGTATATGAGTTGCTTATCCACAGTTACAACCATAAACTTAATATTACTACCGTAGTATATTAAGTTTATGGTTACCACTTACTACAGAGGTGACTGTAAAATTTTATTAGGGGCATCCGATCGGCCGTTGCCATTGACCTCATGCTGTTTCCCACTGCTGTGACCTCTACAGGGTGAAATTGATATCATTAGCATCCTTTTAAACTAAGAGTCTACCCATCAAACCGAACAACTTTTACTATGGGAGCAAACCGATCGGAGCAACTAAAAAGTCAGCTGTCCCATACTAAACTGCAGTGCCTACTCTACTCAAATGTATGCAACAGCTTATTTTTTAGTTGCTCCGATCGGTTTGCTCCTATAGTAAAAGTTGTTCAGTTTGATGGGTAGACTCTTAGTTTAAAAGGATGCTAAGGGGTTGTTTAAACAGAAGTGACGTGGCGCGGACATTTCGCGGGCGGGGTGCGGCAATATAAACCTTATAGTACGTAGCATAGAGTCGTTTAGAGAATTACGCCCGCGCCTCCAGGCGACGTCGCCTGGTGGCGGGGGCGCGATTTTTCTTTACGTCAAAAAACGACGCTATGCTACGTAATATAAGGTTTATATTGGTGTTACTTTGACTAACTGCCACCGCCACGCGTCTCTTCTGTATAAACCCAACCTTATAATATCAAATTCACTGTATAAACGTGTCCTGTCCCCCGATCCGCATCTTTTCGACTTCGCCAAACGAGAAAAGTGAGCTTTTGCCTCTCCGATAATAATGAATAATATATTATAATTATAATAATACTAATATTATTGTAATCAGAGTGATTTGTTTATTGTGTCCGTATTTTGTAAATGTGTGTCGACACTGGCTACCGAATTGAATTCATGTTGGGTAATCAGTGTAATGAAATGTTTAATTATGTTTTATTTTGTAGTTCTAATGTGATAATAAAAAGAAATTAGATATTCATACATTTGTTTTACTTAAGAGGGCGCCGAGGGTCCCAAGCATAGATATAGTAACTAGATGAAACCATACCGTGGCCGCACATGAAACAGCAATAGTGTGACTTTTGCATACAAAAAGTTGGTTTGTTTGGCAAGATGTCATCAACATTCCATAGGTTTGACAATAGTTTGACGTCTTGCCAAACAAAAAAACCGGCCACGGTGACCGAAACAAAAAATAATGTTTCTGTCTTTTTTGTTTACATAAGTTTTTATAACTGGCTATCCCGCTCTCTCATTTCTTGGCTCCATCTTTCAGCGTAAGCGAAAAGTTTTTAATCTAAGGTCCCAAGCCTCAATCTAAATTATAAAACATTTGCACAAAACAAGAATGTCATACTCAAATTGAATTCATGGAAAAAAAATTAATTTATAGGGACATTACGGTTTTTTTTTTAAATATTTGTAGTTACTATCTTTAAAACGGACAAAAAATCAGCCCACAGTAACCCACTGATGGGCTTCCTTTTACTATTTCCTACTATTCAGAGATCTTTTACGGTTTCATTGGCCTCGATTCGGACTGTGCCACGACTTAACTTAACTAAATTTATTCCTGTCACTTTCTAAAATAAGATTAAGAAAAGAGACAGAAAACCAACAGCTGACTTTAGTGCTGTCAAACTGACGTTACACGCCCAAAAACGCCTTAAATAAGATGGCGTTCATTATGATGGCATCTTATTTTGGGCGTGTAACGTCACTTTGACAGCGCTAAAGTCAGCTGATGGTTTTCTGTTTCTTTTCTTAATCTTATTTTAGGAAGTGACAGGAATAAATTTAGTTAAGTCGTGGCACAGTCCGAATCGGTACCATTGTTCATCTAACCACAAAAGTCTAAGAGCAATTTTTTTTGGAGCTGCGCTTTTTTATTACCTTTACGTTTTCTTTAAATCTTAAATATTGTGTTGAGGGCGCCACAGACCGGTAAAAGGACTCTTAACAAAAATAAAGTAAAATATTTTGGACAATTTTCGGTTTTTGTGTTCATTATTGCTTTTGAATAATAAAAGACATATATTAGTTCATATACCCACATTTTATTAAAACAACACTCCAAATTCAAACAATATTGTCTGCAAGACACATAATAGGTACATGTATAATTTATAATATTCATTATAATTGTATATCTAAACTATAAATAATATTATTTAGCATTATTATTGTAAATTCAAACGTTTTAGACGTCTCGGGGCAGGACTAGATGTTTGTAATCATATTCACGACATAATTAAAAACAGGGTGTCTTGTAAGTAGAACAAGACGACATTTTAAATAGGACAATTACTAGAAATAAAATTATATAAATATCTTTATTACTAAAATAAATTATTATAATTATTTGTGAGACACTAATATTCTAAAAGATTTTTCTTGTCCATAAAACAATGAGTCATAATAACTTATTTGAACAATAAATACCAATTATATAAATAAATAAAACATTTAATAACATTCGATAACATACAATTTGCTTGAGAACCAAATGAACTATCGTAATATAACCATTTTAAATTAAATTAGATGTTTAACAAATATGTATGCTATAATTATAATAATAATAAGCCTCAAAATATCACTAATTACTATCACATGAATATTTTTTATTATTTTATTGATTATGATTATTTATAAGCTGTTGGAAAAATTCACTACCTAATAAAATGTATATGTTCAGGAAATATTTTGTTGTGCTACTAAAATAGTTTAAATATTATAAGAAATATAATTTTATATGATATTATTTATTTTATTTTACAAAGGATTCAGTTTATTACTAAGATACACTTTTAGCGTCTCGCTCTTGTACTAATACTAGTTTGATATAACTAATTATTTTATTTATCTATTAATTAAGAACCAAAACATAACAGGTCAGAAGGAATTCACTCCAAAATGTTATTATGATAATTATATAATAAATAAGTAATACATTTTGGCGATATTTGTACCCAAAAGAACTAATTACCTAGGTACTCAAAGGAATTGAAACTGTATAATTACGAAATTTAAATAACTGAATTCAAATGAATTCCATATCATTTGAAGTTTTTTATACCTACTGTTATGTGGTAGTGGATACATACTGATATAAGTAATTAATTTCATTTGTAATTTCTTGGTTCCTACTTATACCTAAATCAGGTAAAAATATTCAGTTTTAGAAGGATTTCGTAAATATTCGGTAGGTAACTAAAGCTTGCCAAATTGGCAAAAGCAATTGATAATAAAACTATGACACCCTACGTAAAAATACAATAAGATATCTATAAAAAATACATAGAAGGACCCAAATCCAGCAAGTGCGTACTATTTCTGCAAAATACATATTATATTTCTTTCAGTAAATTAGCTGGAAATTATTTTTCTCATTTTCTATGAAATACCGAAAAGATACCTATGTATATTAACAAAATTTAGAAAGATCGAAATCTAATAAAATAATTATATAAATATAGTTTTGAATCTTATAGGCAGCAGTGTTAGAAAATTAAAAAGAATCTAAAAGTGATACTTGCACTACAATAAATAATTATAGTACCTGCTTTGTCATTAAATATAATTCTAGACCATTTCTAGACTTGAGAAATTGGTATTAGAAAATATATTTCAGTCAGACATAATAGTTGAATCAGTTATGTCCTGATGTTATATTTAATTTACCAAAAAAACATACAATTATTTCTATGTTCATACTAAGTATATGTAAGCGTACCTATTTCTATAATTTTTATTAGATTTATATTTTCACTACTAACATGGATACCCTAATACTGGAAGATTATGTGATTACATGATATTGTTAGGTACAGAAATATTTTACATAGTAAATATACAATTAATAAAAATTATTATATATATTAATAAAATAATTATAATATCAAATAATAATAATTTATTTTAAATAATAGTACATAACATATACATATTTAAATAAAGTACGTGTCTACCCTTCAAAAATTATACTAAACACAACATAATGTAAAGAAAACAAAAGTAGGTATGAGAAGAAGACATTTTTCAACCATTTTCTCATAAATTATCTGTGCAGCCATACACAAACAGTAAATGAAGTGTCTCTTATAGAACCTATACTGATATCACTTAGTACAAACTTAAAAAAAGACTTGTATCGTATTAAAGTACCAATCTCTGATAGTAGTCCGTAGTCTGATGTTCCTCATCCAAAATTTTCCAGTAGGACATTTTCATATAGAATTGTTCTTATACGCTTTTTAGTCTTCTCTTTATATACAAAGTAGTCAGTGTCTAAGAAACATAAGCATTAGGCATAAAAGAGACTTCCTGGCGAAATATGTCAACCGCATACAAATTCTACCATATCGATACTACAATATATAATATGTTATATGGTTATATTTTTTACTTGAATATAATATAATACTACTAAACATTTATTTTAAATCGTTGTGATACCAAACTAATAAGGTTACCATTGGAGGCTTATTGCAAGAAAAAAATATGCACAAATATAGTACATAATTATAGTAATGTCCGAAAAAATATTATTATTTTACGTTGGTGATAAAAGTCAAAATTATAATTCAGTTACCTGGACGCTTATTGCAAGAAAAAAATATACACAAATATAGTACATAATATAGTAAAGTCCTAAAAATTATTATAATTTTAAGTTGGTGATAAATGTCAAAATTATAATTCAGTTACCTCAAATCCTTTTTAAAATAAATAGATTCTAGGAAAATTTTCAAAAGACTCATCCATCAATGCTGAAAAATACTACGTAGTGCGAAGGCAACGTTAAAAATGTTGTCATGCTATTTAGGTATATTATACGCTCTAACATTTCTATACAAACCTACATCTAAATGAATAAAACTACATAATATAAATTATTTTTACATAACAAGTAACATTAAAGTTAAATTAACTACCTATCCTACTTATGATAAAATAAATAAAATCAATTAATCATAATTACATAATAATGTCAAAACTACAAAGACTAACTTGTAACTTAAAAAACTATAGGTACCACCTAAATCTACATTATAATTAGGTATTGCGTTACATTATTTATTTACAAGTAATTTGTAAAATAAGCTCAGAAATATTATTATTTTCAATGCTTTTCTGATTAAAATCTACTTCTCTTTGGTCCATCACCCAAAACAATTAAAAAACGTGTTCAAATAACGTGTGTTTTCGAAAAAATTATTGTCGACCTATTTATTAAATTTTCTTTAACCTAATTTAGCAATTTTCTTTTAAAATTTATTTGTCTCAAACATGCTTGGAAATGTGAGCATTATTTTGACAACCTTCTTCGAGATAAATCGAAATTGCTGTACTGGCCAACTACATGCGCGCAGCGGCCGGCAATGTTTGTATGAAAATCCATATCTGTCGTGTTTTGCGGCCAAATAAATTACATAGTAAACTCATATCTGTCGTGTAATTTAAAAATGGAACGATCTTTTTCTCCTAAACATGGCGACCAAGGAGGTAACTCAAAAAAGGTTTTATTTAAATTTCGAACTAACTTGCAAAAAGAAAGCTGTTTATTGAAAAAAAAAACAAATTGTTGTTCGTTGTTCGTTATTGATTTTGAAAAGAGTTTTAATTTCCGCGAATTATTTGAGAAAATTTACTGTTTTCATTTCCGCGCATTATTTGAGAAAAGTACTATACAAGCCTTGGCCACAACTAGGCATTGATGGACTTACGTATGTGTGCCTCGGCTTCGCCTCGGCCCACATTTACACGTTCGTCCATCAATACCTCTGTTGCTGGCCGCTGCAGTAATGTACTATTATTGGTCATTTTTATTTTCGATTCTCTCGACCAGAGATATTATTTAAAATATTGCTAATTTAGGTTTTTATTGTCAAGTTTATTAAAACTTTATATAATGTATAAATATTTTCCAATACACAATAATATAAATTTTGATAAAATATTGTCAAAGTCACATTGCAAAATTAAGTGTAATATATAAATATGATAATCTTTTCAGACAGTTTTTATGAATCATACAAAGGGGCCACAAAATTCCCATTTTATTATTTCGGTTAAAATTTTTCATGAAAAGAGACGTATGAGTAGTGGTAATATTTGATAAACTAGCTGTTAATCATCATCAGCCTCTCGACCCTTCTATCGGTTCGTCGCATATATAGTAATATGTGCCGCGTACTTAATGTCTTATTGTGATCTCCTTTCATTCATTTCTCTATCAACCGATTTTAGTGTTCTGTATCAGAAATAGCAAATCGGAACACCCATGGAATTACGTCTAGAACGATTTAACCACCGTCCTAGAATTACGTCGATGTCTGTCCGCCCGTCCGTCCGTCTGTTAGACACAGGAAGCTGAATCTTGGCATAGTTATAGCAATTATTTTTATCATTTCTAAAATAATATTCTGGATTAAATAATCTGGTAATCTGTCCAAGTATTTCTTCTTTTTTATTTTCTTATTCTTCTTTTGTATTCTTGGAATTATTTCTTTTAATTCTTTTGCAATAAATTTATATGAATATACTTTTATGGTTTCATAAATAGAAAATATCTTCTAAATGGACTATAGTTTAGTATTATCTTATCTGTGTAAATGGTAAGAAACTCTTATTGCAACCACCGTCATTATTGCGACAAAATTCTTTTCTCGACCCCCTTAATTTTTCACGTTGGTTTATAATTTAATAATAATAACAAACTTTAGTTTCGAAGCTTTAGACACAAAGGTCAGGTTTTTAAAATAAACTGAATACTGTTGTATTCAGTAAAAGTCCACCACAAAACGAGTATAAGTTAGGTAAGGTAAAATACAACCTGCCTTAAATATGGCGTAACGATTGACAGAAAATCTGAGTATGTTGGCCGAATACACAAAATTATTTGTATTATACTTGTTTTTGTTAAAAACCCTGTTACAATCAGCCCGAAAAAATATGATAATACTATCTTTCTGAAGCTGATAGTGGCCCCGATTCGGACTGTGCCACGACTTAACTTAACTAAATTTATTCCTGTCACTTTCTAAAATAAGATTAAGAAAAGAGACAGAAATCCAACAGCTGACTTTAGTGCTGTCAAAGTGACGTTACACGCCCAAAAACGCCTTAAATAAGATGGCGTACATTATGATGGCATCTTATTTTGGGCGTGTAACGTCACTTTGACAGCACTAAAGTCAGCTGTTGGTGTTCTGTCTCTTTTCTTAATCGTATTTTAGAAAGTGACAGGAATAAATTTAGTTAAGTTAAGTCGTGGCACAGTCCGAATCGTGGCCAGTATCAAATTAAAACATTTAGTTCTATCAAGATATATAACGGTATTTTTAGCACAAATGACGCCGTCTTTTGTAAACCATATTTAAGGCTATTTAAAGATTGTTGTCGTAGGTAAATCGTATAGAATAATAATATATTTCCTAGCACATCGAATGATATAAATAGTATATGTAAGATTATATGTTTCGAGATATAGATATGTTTTGTATTAAACATTGAAATACTATACCAGACACCCTGACTAGGCTATTTGTACATGTATTAAGACATATTCAAGCTCATCATTATGTATACAGCACAGAAAATATATGAAATAGTTATTTAAAATGTTGACGACAAAGTTGAAAATTGGTCAGCATCTCTGTTTTGTAGATATTTGATATAAAGTATGTACAAAGAGATTATAATAAGAAGAAATTTGAATATAGTTATTTATCATGTTTTTGGGCAACAACATTGTAGATAAATATACTTATGTATACACATTTGGTCACACTCACTTTAGTATAATATATATATTCTTTTCTAAACATTTTGGCAAAAATACAGCAGGTTTAAAACATATATTTTTATTAAGTAAGTAATATTTTTATCTAAAAACCCCATAATTTAATATTTGGCATTATTATTCACCACTCCTAGAACAACATTTAAGAAACGTCAACACAAAATGGCGGCTTATCAAGATGGCGGCTTACCAAAATGGCGGCTTACCAAAATGGCGGCTTACCAAGATGGCGGGCTTATTCTTCTTCTTCGTTCTGGTAACTCACGTAGCGAACTGAAGATTTGTCGCTGATTATTAGGCTCTGGAAATAATTTCACAAAATCGTTCATTTATTTAGATCTATAGCGCTATAGGTCAGGGGCGGCTTGAAATTACGCTGGCAGCAAGTTGAACACTAACTTGCCCAACACTGGGCCAGCTTGGTGGAGTATATGCCTACACGTATATTTGTAGCTATGCTCATTTTTAACATGGTTAAAAATAAAAGAAACATGGGGCACAATGGCCTCGATTCGGAGTGTACCACGACTTAACTAAACTAAATTTATTCCTGTCATTTTCTAAAATAAGATTAAGAAAAGAGACTGAAAACCAACAGCTGACTTTAGTGCTGTCAAAGTGACGTTAAATGCGCAAAATAAGATGCCATCATAATCTACGCCATCTTATTTAAAGCGTTTTTGGGCGTCTATCTAGCTACTATCTAGCTATTACGGTTCAAAAGTTATAGACCTAAATGGGTAGAACAGACGGACGGACAGACGGACGGACGGACGGACAACGTATAGGCTTACTAATAGGGTCCCGTTTTCACCCTTTGGTTACGGAACCCTAAAAATTATCAAAACAAAAAACATCAACAAACAAAACGACAAAAACAAAACACACGCTAAAATATAAAAACGTCGTTTTAACTAAAACTATGAGGTTCAGTGTACCTGCACTAAATTGTAAAAATTAAGTAGGTACAAGGCAAGGATCTCCTTTATTCTAAAGGCATAAAGGGAGCCATAGCATAGCAAGAATGTCCACTTTTTTGACGTTTGTGTTTAAAGTGTGTGGTGTCAAGTAGTATGGACAAAAGAGACCAATTAGACCAATCTAGTACAAAAGTGACAAGTGAAAAGTGGAAAACCGCACATACAAAGATCTATAATAGTTCCGTCTCCTTCTGCTATTTTATATTTAAGGTACGTCATAAGACAAAAGGGACTTATCTAAAATAGTAAATTGATGCGGTCTCTATGCTTTAGAATAAATGAGATCCTTGGCTCTTAGGTAGGTACCTAAAAATAACTAAATTCGTTGATATAAAATAAAAAATTATGAAAAATAAAATAATAATAAAAACCTTTAATTATTGGATTGAGAAGCTCTATTGAATCACAAAAGGCGGCATGTCGAGAAAACTAAAAACAAAAATAAGAAAGTAAGGAATTAAAAAAAACATAAAGAGAATATGAAAAAAGGAATCAAAGAATAAATTTTTTTTTGAACAAATGTTCAGAAATGGGCCTCAAATGGGCTGTTAATTTAAAAGACTAACTAATTGAATTTTGAATCTGTAGGATTTTTGGAAGTTGTCGCAAGTTTCCATATCGACAGTCTAGCATTTAACAATGCCAAATATCCACCAGCTAACTAAATATATCATTTTTTATTGAACTTGTCTGAAATACAGTTTCTTAATTAGACCGGTAGGTATACCTACCTACTCGTAATGTAGACCGCATACATCATACATGACAAGTTTGGCCATCCCTGGAGTGCAATTTTTGAATCTCATTCGCTGAGTTCAGCAGTTGAAAATGTCAAAATTACTATGGAAATACGAATCTTTCTACTGCTGATTTGACTTTCAAAAATCGCACTCCTGGAGTGCGTTTGCCTTTCTCAGTGTTCAAACTATCTCTATTAGATACAAAGGATATCCGGCACATAATACCAAAAAATGTATAACCGTACTTCTATTTTTATTATGGACACTAGAAACTAACTGCAGGCATTAGTTTATTTTATAATGATTTATTAGTTTTTATCATTTTTATATAAAAAAAACATTGTGCTTGCATCACCTCCTACTAAACAACATTGACAGCCATTTTGGGTTTGCGGTTTTTTTATAATTTATTAATAACTAGCGGCCCGTCCCGGCTTCGCACGGGTGGACGTCTAATCTTTTCTAGCAATAAATATAGCCTATGTTACTCAGGGTGAATGCAGCTTTCTAATGGTGAAAGAATTTTTTAAATCGGCCTTTTTGAGCCTATTCATTACAAACATACAAAAATAGGTACAAATCTTTCCTCTTTATAATATTAGTGTAGATAAATTACTAAATAACTCGTTAAATAAAAATAAATGATACTATCTGAGTCGTTTTTATAAAACCCCATAATTTATTACACATATGACTTCAGTCAAAACTTCTACAGGGTGTAACAAAACACCATAGTAATACTAAAGGGGGTGCTTCAGATCATCAAACTGAACAACTTTCACTATGGGGCCAACATCGAGAAAAAATAAAAAAAATCTGCAGTCCCATACAAAACTGCAGTACCGACTCGACTAAAATGTATGGGACAGTTGATTTTTATTATTTTTTCTCGATGTTGGCCCCATAGTGAAAGTTGTTCAGTTTGATGGTCTGAAGCACCCCCTTAAGTATTACTAGGGTGTTTTGTTACACCCCGTATAAATTTTAAGGTATTTTTTCAAGGGAGAGCGGTGCTTATGCTTTCATCACAATTAGTACCCTACAGCAAAAAAAAGATTCTAACGTACCTGTTTCTCATCCCTGGCCGGAGGAGACCTCAGGATCAGCAATAACGGCGCGTACGCGAAGTTCAGCATGGCGATGATGACCAGCATCCACTCGAAGCCGATGCTGTTCACCAGGGAGCCGGAGAACGCAGGGCCTGGAATGAGGGCTCTGTTTAGTAAGAAGTACGGACGAACGAACGGCTCGGGGCTGAGACTGAATTATCCATCCATTAACCTTTAAACCACATATTCTACCCATCAAACTGAACAACTTTTACTATGGGAGCGAACTTGTCAGAACAAAAAAAACCGCTGTCTAACACATTTGAGTCGAGTAGGCGCTGCAGTTTAGTATGAAAGAGCAGATTTTTTTTGTGCTGATAGTTTTGCTCCCATAGTAAAAGTTGCTCAGTTTGATGAGTAGAGTAGGTATGTGGTTTAAAGGTTAATGATACTTTTCCTTTCACCCTGTAAGAGAACCCATGACAGAATTACGGAGCGAGCGAAGCGACCTCGATTTTTAGTACAAGGTCAAAACGCTCTTGATTTATCCATGCATACAATTAAAACAAACTTGTTTTCTCCATAATAGGTACAAATCGATTGTAACTTTCGGTACTTTTGTACCGTTTATGTGCACATATGTAAAAACTATGGAACGAACGAAGCGAGTTCGAAATTTTTAAGCACCACGACTGGGCTGTGATTTGAACCAACTCTTGAATGATGTACATGCAGTAATTAAAACAGAAACATAGAACGATCCATAGTAAGAATTGGTTGTAGCCTGAACTCTGTCACAATAGTGGAATTTAAAATGATAATTTATCGATTTTAGGTGCAATAATTTTAGAATTTTCGATTTAGTAATCCAATACCAGGCAATTATGGGGTGGGCTGTGCCCTGCCAACTCGTTAAGCCTATGCCCAGCAGTGGACCTCTATCGAATGAGATATGACGATGATAGTTGAAAAGGTATTTCTTTTAGACGATCTTAGGGTAGAGGGATAACAATACTCACCGATAGCATAACCTAAACAGAACGCAGTATCCCCGATAGCATAAACGGACCCGTAGACGGCGGCGTGGCGGATGTCAACCAAGAACCCGAGCTCCGGCATCATGGACGAGTCCACCATGCCGATGGCGAAGCCGAGACCCGCGTTAGGGATGATCAGGTGCTCCATTTTACGGGCCATCGGGATCTGCAAGACATACATTCCTTTATTCAAGAGAGGTATGGAACTATGGACACAATCATGACATGAGGGACCGTGTTCGAACCCGCATAGATGACATGCTATGTACCAATACGTTTTTCTAACTTATATACGTAATACCAGTGCGTAACAAACGGTGAAGGAAAACATCGTGTGGAAAGTGGAAACCCGCATCGGCGCTTATTACTACCCTGAAGAAAAATTCTGATAGCGTATGTGAAGTCTATCCATCTGAACTGGGAACTTACTAACTTGAGTGTAGGCCTGTGCCTGTGCCCTGTTATGGGACGTAACTATACAGGCTGATGATGAATCCCTTTCGGGGGTCCCTTATCCCTTAATTGCCTCATAAAACCGAGAACGGAAATTAAAAGAATATTCTTCATTTATGTCAGTTAAAGAAACTACCAGGGCAACATGAATACACAGAAGGCAATTGAATGGATAAATAAAGAAAAAACGAGACCCTGGCAACCTGTCTTCAAGTACCCAGGGAAACATGAATTCGTCACTACCTTATTGCGCTAAGTGATAATAAAATAAAATAAAAACCAATGAAAGATCCTGGTCAGCCGAAGAAACTACCAGGGCAATATGAACACACAGAAGGTTGTCTTACCAGAATGAGGCACAGTCCGATAATGATAAGGCCGGAGAGCGCGGCGAGCCAGCGGCCCATCTTGTGTCCGAGGGGACCGAACAGGTTCGTGCCTGGAAACAACATAGACAACATTCTATAGAATAGGATAAAATATTAATACCTAAAGAGCCACAGGACGAGATGGTAATTTTATGAATGGCCTGCTTTTCGTCGGGAAGCCAAGACCCTCTTCGGTTCCCTGAACTAGCACAGTTTATGTTAAGCATTGCAAGCACTTAGGTACATCAATTGGCGTAGTTAGGGATTTTCCCAAGGGAGCCAGCCAGCCAGCTCATCAGCCAACGCCAGGTAAGAAGTAAAAATCAAATTTGGCGTGGCAAGGTCGAATCCAAAAGTTCATTTTCCTAAACCCCGACGCCGACGTAACCATAATGGCTTTGGCTTGGGATTTTTAAGGATCTTGTAGAACACATTATAGGTGGAAGAATACTATTATTTTCATTATGATAATTTGATAATATTTAAGTAGCGTAAGTGCTGCAGCCCTTGGTTACTTCGACATTTTGCTGTATTGCCTCTCAGTTTTGGCTAGAATTGTACCAGATGATATGCTATGTAGTAGCTAATCAAATATAATCTAAATAATATCTCATGTTCTCTGTATTTCTAAAGAGGGCAGTGCTTCCTTTTGTGCCTATGAGCACGCATTATATTTTCTGGTGACGTTGACTGAATTTATTTATAGGTTTAGAGTAGGGGGAGTGCGGGATGGTTGAACCACCTTTTGCTTAAACGCACACCACTTTTTATTGCAAAGACGCAGTGATGTCACCTTAGTAGCATTAAATAGCACAGTTATTTGGCTACAAACGATATGTACTAAGATGTTTGTGAGTATAATATTTATTGGGCTAGACAATTTTTTACAAAAAATGAGATTTGGCTCAACCATCCCCAATGGGTGGGATGGTTGAACAGGGGGGTAGGGACGGTTCAACATACCCTTATAATTAAATAAATAAAACAAGATAGCGTTCAAAATTCATGGTAATCATAATAAAATGTCATATTAATTGTATGGGATCAATCTAAAGTTGTGAAGATTGAAAATGGAACAAAAAATAACGGCATGTCTACTTTGCACACTTTGGCTATGGTTTTCTTCATTAGCATGAAGAAAATTACTACTTAAAAACATTTTAATGTAGAATTTAGCATAATGAACGCTATTATTAATTAAAACGAGTACCTACAATAAGCAAACTTTTATAAAAAAAACTAAAATTTAAACTAAAACATGGCAAAAAACAAAATGCTGGGGTGTGGCCTTAGAAGCTTCGGAAGTTCGAATCTACAAATTTCTGCTTCTTGATTTCCTTTCTTGGGGCTGAAGCCTGTATTCTGCTTAGTTTTGGATTGGAACGGCATTTGAAGCCATAAAATAAATAAAATCGAGGAAAAATATTATTATTGACTATGGTCATCCATCCCTCTGCGGGGTGGCTCAACCATCCCTTATCGACCCGTTCCTACTTTTGTTTAGATTTCCGAAAAACCCTTAATCACAGGTTAAATAGGCTTTGCATTCAACAACCTACACTACTTTGACAATAAAACAATACATAAATATAATACGTACTGTAACGAGTCGCTATCATGCTAGCTACTTGTTCAAGTTCACAAATATAACATTAGTCATTTATAATTTCTAAATACTTAAATCTGATAATAGAAATTAATTTTAAAAAGAATAAAAATCTAAAATAAATAAATTGAGAGGGAAAGCCGCATGATTTGGGTAGTATGGATTTACAAGATACTACTAATGATCCGTTATCGTAAGGCAAATCTGAACACCTTTAATTCTATAGACATAGAGGTCATTGTTTTTATTGGGTGGGTACCTTGAGAATTAAAATTGGACACAACCTTATTTTCATTGGGATAAAGTTCAATTTTGTATATTCAAACTTCAGTAGCTTCTGCCGCTTTCTCACTCTAGCTGCTTCGTTCCTTCAACAACTGCAGCCATTTCACACAGTTCCAGCAGATCTCTCACTCTAGCCACTTCAACCATTTCACCCACACCAGCAGATCTCTCACTCTAACCACTTCAGCCATTTCACCCACCTTAGCGATTGAGTTTAAATAGGCGGGTTCGATAGGAGATCGGGTCATTCTTCGTTTACTATTCTTGAAGCTCACTTGCGGCCGGTTGGTGTTTTGATTTTGTTTAAATTTTCTAAGTACTTTTGGGAGGTTGTGTTGATAATTTAGATTATTTGTGAAGTGTTTTAATGGGAAATAGTAAACTTTCTTTATTGATTTATGGGATAAATTCTGGGAGTTTTATATCTTTATTTATTTGTTAAGTTCATTTATTGGGGAGTTAATATTTGAATTGTGAGCTTGAGGAATATTTTGGTACACGATGGAGTATCGTGGGTTACGGATTCTTTCACGACTAGCTGTGGTATACTGTGAAAGTGTCAATAACTTCCATTGTTTAGTCTGGTCTTGTGGCGTGCCGACAATCGTTTTTTATCAACATAGCGATTACAGCCACCTAAGTTTTGTAATCTGGGGGCATTGTTACGAAGGTATCTTTTCGGCGAAGTGAAAGGAGTTCTTTAGGGAGCCTTTGTACTTTGATTCCGGGGTGCAAAATTTAGTCCCCTTTATTTATATATTTCACACACTTATATTACTCACCTTGGAGGCTTCTGATCTCTAAGCTTCGGCCGCTGGAGCCTCCATATTACACAAGTCCATAGGAACTAGGTACACAAGAGTTGACTTACTCGCACATCTAATTTAGCTATTTAGAAGGTTTTTTCCCTAGACAACACGGGATAACCTACATTACACACCTACACGATTAAATGTAAATGTGAGGCATTTTCTTACACCGGAAAATTTCAAACCTTAGGGAAACTTCTTTAGAATAGGAATATTTTAGACATTGGTTAGATTTTAAAGTTCGCGTTTTATTGTAGTAATAGGTTAGGATAGGATAGGTAACTTTTCTAGATTATTATTGGGAGGGATTGAAGATAGTCTTCATAAGGAAAACATATTTCCTATTCTTGTACAGTTAGAAGGAAAATATTGGTTTATCTGATAATATTTTATTTACAATATTGGATTCATAAAAGATTAGCACTTTGTTAAGAATAATTAACAAAAATTTTCATTAAATCTGATGACTTGTTAATAGAGAATGTTAAGCATACATTTTGGAAAAGAAAACCTAATTTACTTGTTTTAGTTCAGTAGTTTATTTCCTATTTAATTCCAGTTGTCTTATAGACTTTACCAAACTGACTAGACTAAAGATTGAAAGTAAATATTCCTATCCTCTTTATTTTAATATATTTTAAATACTTACTCATACTTACTGATTATTAGAAGATATCACTATAGAGTTTCTGGCCACATCTTCTCTGCAGCTAGGTCCCTTAGTGATGTGGTGGTAGAATCTTTTGAGGCCATACCCTATCCAAAAGAAGTATTAGGGAAAGACTTTTTATTTTACAGTTTTACAAAGGTACTAAAAAAGTACTATTTTATGAAAAATATCTTTACAAATATCCCTCTTGAAAAAGTCAACTTGAGGTTCTGATAGTTTTAGTTTGTCTTTGGGTGAGCAAAAAGCAGCCCGTAGCTAATCTCCATACTAACATGATTGGAGACGTTACACTTAAGATAAAGCTGAAAATGTCAATAATTTTAACTGTTTATCTACCAAATGATGGTATTTATAATATTTGAGTATGACACTTTCCCATTTGCTCCTTGTATCTGGCCACGTGGTTGGGGACTTCCCATAAAAACAAACACAATGTTGTCTAATCAAGATATGCTTACCATTTTCTATAATATTTAATTAATTTAAGACTTACACCCTGTATAAATTCATTGATTAGGAGAGTTGGTTTAGGTTAGGAGTATTCTAGGGTTATTGCAGATAAGACCTAGGTCACTAAGTCCTTCTAAAAGAATTTGAGTTACTACTAAACAATGTAGGTTCCTAGACGATCACATCTTTTGGCCAAGACTTTAGTTAAGTTTAGAATAAGTTCAAAAATTTTAAGTCGGTTATCATGAAGTAGTTCTTTGATTAGGTATATTATAATAAGATTAGGTTATACTTATCTTTAGGTTAAGGAGGCTAGTCTAAGTTAGGTAATAGATAATGAGTAGGCTGGTAGGTAGGCAGGTTTCGTTACAGTACCTTTCAATATAACGCAGTAACGAACAAATACAACAAATATATTTTTTTAACTTTTTACTACGAAAAACACATAAACTCAGCTCGAAGTCAAACTACTCTGCCGGCAGCCTAGATGGCGCTTGTGGTGGTAGATGTGGTTCGCGGGCATGCAATGACCCATGAACCGAATCGATAGCACGAAATTTTCAATCGAAAAATTGAGGTGGCTCATCTATCCCACCTGTTCAAGCATCCCGGTTTCCCCCTATTGACCAAGAAGCTTCACTTACGCTAGGTTTAGATTAATAATGCTCTGCAGGTGTCATTGGATGTCACTTACCAATAAGATAGCAAATGCTAGCGGGCAGGAAGGCGACCCCTTGCTGCCAGCGCCGCGCCTCCATCGTGTCGGCCATCCAGATCGGCAGGGAGGGCTCCAGCATCGCTATACCCACGTTCGCGAACGTTATGGCACCTGGGAGAACGGGTGATTGTGAAATATTATTTTTAACCGACGAAAAGAAAAACAAAAAACGGAGGAGGTTTTCAATTCGACGCGTATATTTTATGTTTTTTTTTATGTATGATCGATCACGCATAACTGTCTACACAGTAGTTCGATTTCGATAGTACTTTTTTCATTGGAAAGGGTATACTCCCGAGATGGTTCAGTGAAGATCTGATGATGCACTTCGGAGCTACTCAATAGAACTCCTCAAAAGGTGACAGCAAATAATCGGCGATTGAAACGTTTGCTTCGTATCAATGTGCCTTTTGTGTGTGCTGATATCAGAATTCAACTAATGTATTTCACCACTAATAATTATGAAATAAAAATTTTTAACCAAAAAATTAAAACCGACTTCAAAATTCAAAAAGTAAAAAATTATATTGCAGCCGATGAATTTTACGTTAGCATCTATAAGAATATCTATTTATTTTATTGGAGTCGGTGTCAAGCCTAGCCAAAAATTACTGCAAGCTCAGTCTCGAATCGTACAGGCTAGACAGCGACTTCGATAAAACAAATTGATATTCTTATAGATGCTAACGTTAAATTCATCGGCTGCAATATTATTTTTTAGCTTTTTGAGTTTTGAAGTCAGTTTGAATTTTTTGTTAAAATTTTTTATTACATTAGGTAAGGTTATGGTCTCACAAAATTAGTTGAAACTAAATATTTTAAAGGGATATGATCGTGATCACTGATCAGACATCAAACTGGACAACTTTCTCTATGGGATCAATGTCGAAATCGCGTAAAAAGGGCATGAACAGCAAAGCTGGTCAGTTTTAGAATTATACAGGGTGTCAATTTATATGCGTTACATATTGAAAGGAATATGTATATTCAATATCGTGGTCATCATCATATCATATAGCATTTTTTTGTCTTCCAGGTTTTAGGTAGTCTTCCACTGCCGGGGTCATCCTATCATCATCAGCCTATAAACGTCCCACTGCTGGGCACAGGCGGGTAGGCCTGTGTCAAGGAGGGTGTATGGCATTAGTCCACCACGCTTGCCCAATGCGGGTTGGTAGACTTCACATACACATCAGAATTTCTTCTTCAGTGTATGCAGGTTTCCTCACGATGTTTTCCTTCACCGTTTGAGAGCAGTCGGTTTTACGTACATTAGTTAGAAAAACTCATTGGTACATGGCATGTTGTCCGTGCGGATTTGAACCCGGACCCCTTAGACTAGCCGGACCCCCATAATTGGGAGTCCATACCTCTCCGCAACGCGCCACCGACGCTCTCCTATGGAGTTCTTCAATTCCATCATTTACCACATGGATAGAAGATAATTCAGATATGTTTTGTGAAGAAAATCTTTGAGAGCAAAGTTGCGTACGCTGAAGAAGGACATACGAGGCACACGATAGACTAACGTGCTGACACAACCATCTCATCGTCACCATGTTTGCTCTGCTCCCTGAAATGGTTACGACAGGGTCTGATGTAGGGTTGCCAACTTTTTTTTAGACCAAATATAGTATTTCGAGCCTTAGAGCCCGAAAAAATATAGTAGATCGGGGAAAAATAAAAAATATAGTATTTTTCGAATTTGTCAATTTAATTTTTTTCAAAAAGTTATTTTTTTGCTACTTTTTGGTTTGAATACTAAGTTCTTATTTTTAAGGAACAATCATTTCTCTATTTCGTATTCGTTATTGAAAATAATGCATCCTGCAAACGCAGAAATTGCTGGATTCGATACAGAAATAATATAATTTGTAAAAAAATAGATAAATCTGACTTTAGGAAAACTTGTCACTTTTCAGTAGTATATTTAGTAGAAAATTGTTTATGGAACAAATGTGATGAAGAGAAAGAAAATTGTTAAAATAATGTTAAGTCACCTAAGTACCAATATATTTAAATTCTCTATAAATTATTTGCTCATCAAAATATAGTAGTTTTGCCTACTATATATTTTTCTCCGAATTATAGTAGAAGGGGAAAGTAATATAGTAGGATACTATATTATATAGAGGGTTGGCTACCCTAGTCTGATGATAGTCTTACCAGCAGCGACGAGGATGTACGGGTCGGTGACGAGGTCCTTGAGGGAAGGCGGGTCCGACTCCTGGCGCACCACTCCCGGCTGCAGGATCATCAGCTGAAGCACTGTGGTAGAGAGGGTTAACTTTAATTTGTTATACTATGTTGCCGTGATTGGTTTTTCGACCACATTCATACATAGTGAAGAATTATATAAACTGGACTTCCCTTTTCCCAGAAACAATCTTCTTCTTCTTTATGTGTCGGCCGAGATCGACCGAGCTCCTAATTGGTTAATATTTACACAGCTACAGCACACACACAGCTCGCATACACACAGCTCGCACACACACACACAGCTCGCACAGCCAGCTCGCGTCAATGGACAGGGGATTTCAAGGATACATCCTGATTGGTCAATATAATTTGACGCGCTATATTAACATGTGTCAACTGCGCAGGTACACCGGTGATACTTATATAAACCTGGTACTATTATTATACCAGGGCATCATGAACTCACAGCCGTCTCCGAGAGCGAGCGCCGATAGCATGAGGAATGGAGCCGTCTTCCCGACAAACTCGTACATGAGCCCGCCGAATGGAGGTCCGATTAGCACCCCTAGAGCCAGACCTCCTAATGCTATGCCCATTGCGTTGCCTCGTTCCTGTTGGGAGAAAAATATTAAAGTATTGCCTCATGTCCAAAGACATTTTGTCAAATTGACTAATTGATATTGCCTTATGCTCTAAGAAAGATATTATGTCGAATTGGCCAATTAATATTGACTTATGCTCTAAGAAAGATATTTGGTCAAATTGACCAATTTAATTGATATTGCCTTATATTCTAAAAATGCATTTTGTCAAAAAATTATATTTTATATCTTTAAAGTGTGTAATTTCTCTGTGGATTTATTAGTCTCGCCAACCAAAGAGATTTATAAAAGACCTAGCCTTGCCTATTGTACCTACAGCACAGGAAGGTGGCATAGGTATTGGTACAACACTTACAGCTACACAGGAGGAAATAGTGTCCATTAAGCCGGAACCAAGCCACCAAGCTTGAGTATGGTATAAGATAATAATTGTGTGAATAAAATGTTTGCCTGTATAGTCACATAGTGATTTTTCCAATGTCTATGCACGGTGATTGAACGAAAGAGTCACATTGAAAAGAAAAACGTAGAGCCTCGTAGTTGGCCAGAAAACGCACGATCTACACGACCGTCTGCGAACTCACTCGCCACGCCACTCGAAATTACCTTGTCATCCGGGTACCGTTCGGCCAGCATGCCCATGCCTGATACTGAGGAGCAGGACGACCCAATGCCTTGCAGCGCCCGAGCTATGAAGAGCACGCTGTACGACCGACCGAACGCAAATACTGGCGGAAAAAGTTCGATAATCAAGGTTTTATCAACGTAATTAGTTCATTTGTTTAATACAAACTAGTGATTTGTAACTCCGCCTAATATAAAAGACGTTTTGCCAAACTGACCAAATGATATTGCTATTAGGCTCTTAGAGAGCTCTTAAAGATATTTCGTCGAACTGACCGATTGATGCTCTAAGAAAGACATTTGGTCAAACTAATCAATTGATATTGTCTTACACTCTAAGAAAGATACTAGGTCAAACTGACCAATTGATTTTGCCTTAAGCTCTAGGAAATATATTTGGTCAAACTGGCCAATTGATTTTGCCTTAAGCTCTAGGAAGATATTTGGTCAAACTGACCAATTGATAATTACCTTATGCTCTAATAGTAAGACATTTGGTCTAACTAACCAATTGATATTGTCTAACGCTCGAAGAAAGACATTTTGTCAAATTGACCAATTGCTTAGGTAGGTACTCAGCGTAAGCGAAATTCTTCGTCTAGGTATATACTAATGGAAATTGTGTCTGAAACTTACTCAATGTGGAGAGAAACATGAGGATAAACCCGGTAAACATAGGCACGCTGTAGCCGATCCTGTGAAAGAATTAAAAAAATAATTATTAACAAATCTGCAGCAAGAACCATATGTTCTTTTGAAAGGCACAGCCATTATTATGTGCCTTTCAAAAGAACACCACCTGGTTCAATAGAGCCTACTCTTACTGGCTGTATCAACATTATTTTAATGGATAATAGATATTAAGAATGACGAATGCAAACTAAATCTAACGCTACGTTCTGATGCGTTTTATCGCTTGATATTAGTTTATTAAATACTGACCTAATTGCATGTTTGCATTCATAGTGCAAGAGTGCAACATTGAGTAACCTAATGTCCTACGTAAATGCTTTATCGCCCGCGGTCTCCTTGAGCGGTAGTGGTACGTACTTGTGAGTCAAGGGTCCGACGAAGGGGTTAGCTAGCAGCTGGACGATAGCTTTGCTCGCGAACATAACTCCGACGGCTACTGTCTCTTGTATTAGATCCTTGTGCCGCTCCGCCCTTTCCGCTGTCAGGTTTACTGCTAGAAACATTTGAAACTTGTAGAAATTGGACATATTTTGCAAACTATCTGGACAATTATTTCAAAACACGCTGATCTCTGATAACAATAATAATAATAATCCCGCAGGACAGCTTGTGGCGAGCTGACGGTGAGTGGCGACACCACGGACCCGAGTGCTCTCGGGGGAAGTCCCTGATCCTCGTCCCCGACTTGCCTTAATTGGCCGGCCTTAGATTGGAGTCGCAAGAGCTATATTCTCGAAGAGTGGATGTGTTGCGTAAGTGGCGAGTGGGCACCTGATGAGACCATTTTTGGATCAAGTGATGGCCGTTTAAAGTCCAGAAGCATCGCTCCACTCTAAGCTGCTCAGGAAATGTTGCCCATTGTCGCTCTGTGCGAGAGGCCGTTTTTAAGGGCAGCAGCAGGTTCTGCTATTGCCCTAGGGTGACAAAAAACCACGATACTCACCATTGCCTATTAACAAAATTAAATAACATTCATTTTGCCACGATGTATTGCCTTTGCCTGCTAAAAGGTTGCCGACCGCTGCTCTATGCCCTCTAGATCATCGGCCCTAAAATTCAGGCAAAGCACGTATTGGGATTTCGAACGACCCACACGGAATGAAAAGGATGTGTGAGCGCGTTTGCGTGTGTACTATGTGTTATTGTTTATTGTTCTTACCATGCGTGTAGTTCTCGTTCTCCAGCACGGGCGTGCGGTTCAGGCAGGGGCAGTAGGGTGGTGTCGTCGGGATGGGTGTCGTGATGTCGTCCAGGGACATGGACAGCGGCGCGTCGGGGTGACGAATGTCGTAGAGGAACTCCGGGATTATTGGCACTGTTGACAATTAATCATTTCATTTTAACTTCTAAAAAAAAAATCCAAAATATACCTTTAAAAAAACGTGCTTTCACCTACAATCTTTTTTAGTTTTTTGACAAGTTTTTTCCGGTCGTTCCGACCAATTTTTTAAGAATTATTGTAACAACGTGTAGAACCTGACAACTTGGATATAGATATACAGGGTGTAACAAAACACCCTAGTAAGGGGGTGCTTCAGACCATCAATCTGAACAACTTTCACTACGGAGCCAACACGTCGAGAAAAAATAAAAAAATCTGCCGTTATCGTTACATTTGTATCATACATTTGAGTCGAGACGGTACTGCAGTTTTGTATGAGAGAGTGAATTTTTTTTTCGCGATTTCGATGTTGGCTCCATAGTGAAAGTTGTTCAGTTTGATGGTCTGAAGCACACCCTTAAGTATTACTAGGGTATTTTGTTACACCCTGTATTATCTATTTTATGATACTTAAAGAAGTTTTGATTTTGTTGGGAATCGTTAAAAACCTAATGGAGCTTTCATAATGATGCATAAAATTCAGAAATAGCACTTCTATTTGTAATAACAAAATAACTGGTTTAAAAATTTCATCAAATTCGGTGAATTTGTTTTCGGGTGATGCTCGAACAAACTGACAGACAAAGAGAAAAGATTAGGGTAAAAAATGACTATGTCGGAAAATGTTGATTTTATTTCAGAAATATACTTGTTTAGGTCGTATCTTTTTTCAGTTTTGTAACACTTAGTAGAGACCAACGGACAACCTAAACTTGGTTAGGCACATACCCGGGCATGAATTAAATTTGTTATCTCACACGCATCGCTGACCATGCGGGCTTAATGTCCCCCTCCCCCCCCCCCCCCACTTTCTACATGTTCTACAGATATTCTGTTTTGAGATTATAATTAACTAGCGATCCGCCCCGGCTTCGCACGGGTGCAATGCTGATATAAACAACAGTTTTAAAGATCTAAGCATACATAGGGACAGACAGCGGGAAGTGACTTTGTTTTGTACCTAGCTTAGCTTTGCCTGGTGAAGAATTTCATAATTTTTAAGTATGATATTAATCTAATCAATTAAAGGTTGGAAAATTAAGTCTCGGGCGGGACTTGAACCCGCACCCTTCCAAACCGGGGAAGTGCATTATCCAATTTCGCTACCGAGTCCACTAGCCAGAGAACGAAATTTTCAATCTGTTGCGACATGGGGGATATTAATCTGACTTCTAGATACGCAGTAAAATTCGTGTCTACAGGAAATAAGAAATTATTACCTACCTACTCACATTTTAGTGTTATAAATTAAAAGAAAGGTTGCCTACCCTTAGAAGACGAAGAAGAACTTATAGGGTCTCCGCACACGACCGATTTTTAAGGACTGGCTTTGTTTTTCATTGAGAAAGTTGTTCAGTTTGATGGTCTGAAGCACCCCTTTAAGTAAGTGTCCCATTTAATATTACACCCTGTATAATATGTATACAGGGTGTTACAAAATACAAATAAACATTTTAGGGGGTGGTTAAGACCATCAAACTGAACAACTTTCACTATGGGACCAATATCGAAATCGCGAAAAAAAAATCGGATGTTCCATCATCATCATTATCATATCAGCCGATAGACGTCCACTGCTGGACATAGACCTCCCCCAAAATGGGGAGATTTGCCATGATCACCAAGATGCGTTGCGTTTGCGATGTTACATACTAAACTACGATCTACTCGAGCTAAATGTATTGGACAACATTTTTTTTTTCTCGCGATTTCGATGTTGGTCCCATAGTGAAAGTTGTTCAGTTTGATGGTCTCAACAACCCCCATAAAAGATTGAAATGTCTATTTTTACTTTTGTAACACCCTGTAGATATACAGCAATAACAGCATCAAGTCTTCAACTCGTGGTTACGGGTCGTTAATATGCCTTGATACTATAATTATAAAATAATAGAGATGTGGTTACGCTCGCAGTTTAATTTTGGATATTCAATGAAAATGCTCGGTCATTTCGCGATTTTAATATGTCATCGTGTGCCCATTAAAAGCTTTTGTTATGGCAATACGGTTTACTAGACCATGATCCCGTTGCAAATTTTCTACACCTACATGTCTAGGCACAGTGAAATTGTCGTACTTGAAGTTTCCTAAAACATTCTACTCGCGGGGCAATCGGGTAAGGTCTGCCACTCTTAAGCCCGTCGCAAATATTTGATAGCCGATAGCAAAAATGTTGTTTTCCTGTTTTGTTATCTATAATATAAAACAGCCCCGTGACTGACTGACAGACAACGCATATTCCGAGAGATAAGTGTACTTTTTGCAACCATCAGCAGCAAGGCTGATTCAGTGTTTATGGGGTGTAGAGCTTCTCTGTGATGGGGATGGGTCTGCCTGCATAACTCCAGTCGGTTTAGGAGTTAATGATGATTAAAGGTCTGTAAATTACGATCAGCTGCAAGGCTGATCGTATGTTATTGTTGTAGTATGCACTGTAGCTATGTGAACAGTACAAAAACTAACATGGTTCATCAGTCGGTTTAGGAGATACAGCCGTTCAAAGGTCGGAACTTTGACTGGCAGTATATCGTAAACCGACTGACAGAACTTGAAAATTTTTGTACTATTCACGTTAGCTACAGTGCATACTACAACAATATCATACGAACAGCCGTGCAGCTGATCGTTAATTTTTTACAGACCTTTAATCATCAGTAACTCCTAAACCGACTGGAGTTATACAGGCAGACCTAGTCCATCCCCATCACTGATATGCTCTACACCCCATAAACACTGAATCAGCCTTGCTGCTGATGGTTGCAAAAAGTACACTTATCTCTTATACTAGCATGACCTAAACCAAAAAGAAGAGTAAAATCTTGTTTTTCAGTAAATCAATCAAATAATTTTGCGTAAATCGTTCCCAAATGATAACTTTCACAGTGTTTAAGGGGCTATGTAAAAAAATAGGATTCTTCAAAGCTCCATATATCATGAAGTACTAACAGTAGGAGTATGATTTGCGGATATGTGTAAATTGAACATATAATTGAAGTTTTGATTAGAGCCAAAACACGATTAAGACAAATTTTCTCGATATAAAAACAAGCCAAAGTAGCCTCCGTTTTTGTCTATAAACGCTTGTAACTGCTAAACGGTGAATAATAGAAACATCAGACTTGATTTAAAAAAAAAGAGATTGCTATTATCTAAGTTTTGATTAGAGTAGAATTGAACTAACATAAATAGTACAATCACAATTAAATAAAGTTTGTTTTTTCGCTTGATTCGTTCCAGGCGCGCGCGCCGCCCCATCTCTTTCTCTCGCATCTGGCAGTAATATAAGCTATCACACGTCCATTTCGCTAAAATTATTTTTCGACATAGGCTCTTAAGTATTTTTTTTATCTTTAAATAAAAAGCTACGCTACAGCGTCGATTCCTTCCCTCAAACAAGTGTTTAGACCTTAGATCCATAGAAACCGAGGAAATAAATAAACTAATTAAGTAATTTTGTTTTAATCGAGATATCTTAAGTCAGGCCGAAAACTGCACTTGAAATAAAAAACAAAAGAATAAAAAAATAAATCATCCGCTTCTCTCAACCAATCACAATCGAGCTCACGGTCGATTTGAAATTTGAATAGCGAACAATTTGCCCTCAAGTATCCCGGAGTGAGGAGCGTGTGGAAATGACAGTTCATTTGCGAACTAGTGTTGGAGAAAAACCGGTATTTATCGGTAAATGGAATAAATTATTGATATAATGGAAATTAATGTTGTGCGAAAAAATATACCAGTGTCCTCTGTCCTCACTGAATAATATTGCAGGTACTAACTGCCAATATAAAATGTTTCAGGCTCAGAGGGACCATGCAAGTCAAGACAGTATGTTTATATTAAATGCATTACAAATATCGAACAGAGTACCTAGGTACTTCAGACATTCCAACTGTAAAACTTTCAGTATGGAGCCACATCGAAATCGCGAAAAAATAACGACCAAAATGTATAAAACAGCAGTGTTTTTCGCGATTTTAATGTTAGTCCTAAAGTAAACGTTTTTCAGTTTGATGGCCTGAGGCACCCCGGAAAGTATGTTTACAGTTACACCCTGTATACACCACTATCTATAGGTATATAGGTACTATATACTATACTGTATATATACATATCTCTCTCTATTTTTATATCTGCATGGGGACACCCTTAAATTTTTTCTAGTAATTAAGAAATAGGAGTGTAATCAAAGATTTTTTTTGGTCTACCTATACAAAAAAAGAATCCTTAGGGTGTAATAATGTATTATCTTGATGGAGGCTAAAGTGACACTGTCTTACGCTCGCTTCTGTGTTCAAATTCATTATTAATGATTCATCCTCAGCCCAGTCATTTCTTACTAACAGATGAGGCTGAGACTTTTTTAAATTAAAGCAATACATTTATATTTCCCTAATGCAGTCACCCGTCCAAAGACGTGCACTGCTCAGGCTCATTTATTTATCCAGTACTTACGGAATAGGTTATAATGTAAAGCTAGGTATAGATTTTCAAAGATCCCAGAATGCGGCCAGCATGCTTGGGACCATGGTCTCGTGACTCACTGGAAAATACTTTTTCTATCTATCTACAGGGGTCTTTAATTCGTCTAAGACAGGGAGTAAAGTGTACACAGAAAGATGCATTACTTTAAAGGGTGATTTTACTCATGATACTCAACAACTTTCCCCAAGGAGCCTAGCAAAAATATTTGGACTTACTAAATATGTAGGTACTTATATAGGTATTATACAATCAGTTGGTTAATCGCATGCATCAAAAGTAGACATTTTTTGAATTTATTAATCTAAGTTCCTTGGGGAAGATTTGTTCAGTATCCATGAGTAAAATCACCCTTTAAAGTAATTCAACTATCAACACTAACACCCTGTATTAAAAGATTATTATAATGTTGTTTTTGTTAAATTAAAAGTTCATCATTCAATTAGTATGACAAAAGATAAGTAATAATACGAATCACTTTGAATAATTAAATTTTAAAACGTTCGAAACCAATTAAAATCAGGAAATCTACAAAACCCTCTCGAATTAAATTAGCATTCAAAAGATTGTTAAAGCAAACATGAAATTTTAAACTCTATTAGCATCTTCACGCCCCCATGTTGAAACGGAGCCTAATAGAGATGAAAACTCGGCGCAATATGATTTGTGCTTTAACTCCGCCTTGCTGGGTTTAGAGTGGGGACTTGAGAGTGGCCTGCGTTATCGATAAAATCTAATTAGTACTCTCAGCTTCATGAATATAGCCGTACAGAGAGGGGACTAGAGGGATACCCCAACAGCACAAATGTCTACAAGATGTCTAATAGAAATCTACAAAATATCTAAGTGTCTACAAAATATCTAATAGATATCGAGTAGATATTCTGTGCTGTGTGGGTATTTATTCATGTCCTTCCTTTTATCCTACGTCGCGGCGTCATCTCATCTCCGTTTCGTCGCGGTTGGTCGGTGATCCTAAGTCATCGAGTACTCAGCATAAATACTGTCCTACGGCAAAGATCAAAAAGCTGTTCAAATTGTTATTTTCTCATAATATCGTTTAGTTAGCTAGCTTACATTAATATAGGTATTAAGTGACGCTCTGCCTTTCACAACTAATACCGAATGATAGCATAAGCATATGCTCACGACTATATTCCCCGAAGGGGTAGTCAGAGATATTCTGAAACTTCAGAACATCCACGTTTCACTAGTATAGTACCGAAACTATCCAGTGTGACGGGGAGTGAGCCCGTCGCCACTTGTAATGGACAGTTGGTACAATACATGCCTCGAAATTGAAGCATGTAGGTTTTCTCACGATGTTTTTCCTTCACCGAATTTGTTACAAATTACAAATCGTTTCATCGGAGATATAACTCTAGAAGAGCCAATTGCTTTATTATGCTAACTCCATTTCATAAGACAAGGGCGTTTGAGGGAAGTTTTCGATACCAAGCGACAAAATGTTGGAATAACCTCCCTCCACCACTGAGAGTACCTCTTTCCAAATCATTTGTCAAGTATCAATACAAGATTCATCTTTTGGCGGAGCAAGCCAAGCTCGTGTAGCTGTTTTTGTCGTAAAATCAGTTGTAGGGTCATTTCATTTTCCTTTATTCGAAGCATCAAACACATAAACATACACATAAAGTAGTTAAAGACAATATTTATACTTATCCACAACAGTTCCTAGTTTTTATTCGTACACCTATTACAAAAATTTATATGTAACATTTATTAAATTATCTATATATTTAAAGTTTGCGGTACGTTTTTTCGCCGGGAGTGGTATTTTTGAGAGTCACACGTTCAAATCAGTAGTGAAAATGTCATGATCACGATTTTGGGGGTGTGAGTTTCGGAAGTGGCACTTCTGGCATTTGGGTGCGACAGAAAATCAGCGCTGAGCTCGTTGAGCCCAGC
Organism: Agonopterix subpropinquella; assembly: GCA_922987775.1. Lineage (NCBI taxonomy): Eukaryota > Metazoa > Arthropoda > Insecta > Lepidoptera > Depressariidae > Agonopterix > Agonopterix subpropinquella. Next base: position 7,405,189 of record OV277717.1, read on the forward strand.
ATAATGCTGAGTCGTAACCCTGTTTGCTGCTGCGGCACACACTGCTCTTAATTATGTAATTTTTAAATTATGTTTTTTAGTTTAGTTTTTATAAGTACCTATATAATTTTGTCAGTGTGTTTTGTTGTTTGCAAATAAAAATATTTTCTTTCTTTCTTTCTTTCTTTCTTTCAAATCGTACATGAATTCCGAAAAACTCATTGGTACGAGTCGGTCTGGAAAGATATCGCGTAAGATATTATATGTTTTGGTGCAAGACACGAAATTAAACGGAAGTTTGAACAATTTAATTAAGATTCTCTGTATCAATCTACCGAGTTTCCTCCTCGAAATTTACCGATAAACATGAACATCGACTAAGTGCCAACACTAAAAGTCTAGGCGACGCGTTTGATGAGGCCGCTAAGTGAATTTCACTTTGATCTCGCCGACGACGGAGAAATTGCCCCAGCTTCCGTACCGACTTCAACTAAAAGGCGGAGTGGGGCAGAGAGTGGTCAGATTGTGGTCGCAACGCGGTCAAAATGAGGTCGGACACAGGCCTTAAGTTCATCGAAAGCTCTTTCTTAGTTAAGTTTCTATGATAAGTTCAATTTTGACATTGGAAATTTCGTTCGCTCCAGTGTAGGCTCCGATTTCACAAAAAGTGCGATCCCCTTATATCTCGGAGAGTTGTGAAGATATGATAGTCAAAAAAAGAAAAAAGACGCGTATTTATGAGAGCTGTAAGGTGCAAAAAGAATTATTTGAGAAAGTCAAAATCGAAAAAAGTTATGGCCGAAATAGTGCTTCCGAATTTTTGCTTTTGGCGCTCGATATTTTGGAAACGAAGAATGATTTCAAAAATCGGAGAAAAATTCCTCTGGACCATTTAGTCAGCTACAATTTGAGCCTGAAACAAAGACGATCGGGTTAAGGGTTTGCCCTGTAGCCTAACCTTTTTGAGACAAGATTTTTTCGAATTTCGTAGATTCATTTCCAATGTGCTCGATAGTCGTGTGAGGCACGAAATCGATAAATTTTTCTTAAGTTTACCGAATGGCTTAGTTTAGATTTTTTTTTTTTTTTTTTTTTATGTGTGATAGGTAAGCATTTGACCCCAATCTCACCTGATGTTGAGTGATGATGAGGCCGAAGATGTAGCATGCTTACCTAGAAAGATGCCTATTCACTCTCGCCTTGAAGAGGCCCAGGTTGTATTGCTCAGGGAACAGGTCCGCAGGCAGGGCATTCCACTCCTTAGCCGTGCGCATTATAAAAGAAGAAGCAAACTTCTTCGTGCGAATTGCTGGTAGGTCAACGACATAGGGGTGGAAACCCAGTCTGCGTCTCGTCCCCCGCAGATGAAAGGGAGACGGTGGTATCAGATCGTGTAATTCAGTCGCACACTCTCCGAAATGTATCCTATAAAAAACAGACAGACAGGCTACCTTGCGACGATGCTCAAGACTTTGTAGCTTCGCCACCGAGGTTGGATCACCTATGAGCTTCCTGGCACGCCTGTCGATTGAGTCCAGCGCGGCCAGCTGGTATTGGGCAGACCCGTCCCAGAGATGGCAGCAGTACTCCATACACGATCGGACTTGTGCTTGATAAAGTTGTAGAAGCTGTCCCGGAGTAAAGTACCGTCTGACCTTCGAGAGGACGCCCAGTTTTTTCGCTGCGGTTTTCGCCATGGACTCAATGTACCGTCCGAAATTCAGATCGGACGATATGTTAATGCCAAGGAGCTCCAGGCGATCAGCTATCGGTATGGACACATTTCGGAAAGTCGGGGTCAAAGCGAAGGGACTCCGTTTTGTGGAGAAAAGGCACGCCTGTGTTTTGCTTGCGTTGAAACTGACCCGATTAGTATCACCCCAGTCGGACACAGATTCAAGGGCCAAGTTTATTCGCTGCACCATGGCCTCTCGACAAGACTGAGTAACGTCCAATTTGACCCCTGCACCGGACAGATATCTGTCAGCAACAGTGCTGTCGTCTGCATACCCAAAGGTTCCGGGCACAAGCATGTCGTTTATATGCAGCAGAAATAAAGTGGCTGAAAGAACTGACCCTTGAGGAACACCGGCATTAATAGCCATTTGATCCGATGAGTATCCATCAATGAGTACTCGAATGGATCGTTCGCTCAAGAAGTCAGCTATCCAGTTGCATAGGTCAATCGGAATTTCATATGAAGGAAGCTTGCTTAAAAGGCTTGCATGCCAGACCCTGTCAAAGGCTTTGGATATGTCAAGAGACACGGCAAGTGCCTCCCCGTATCTCTCGACAGCCTCGCTCCACAGATGAGTGGCATACACAAGAAGATCCCCCGTGGACCGTCCTGGGCGGAACCCATACTGACGGTCACTGAGGAGGTCGTTATGTTCCAGGTATGCCAGGAGCCGGTTGTTAAGTACACGTTCCATAGTCTTGCAGAGTATGGAAGTGACCGATATTGGTCTATAGTTGACAGGGTCGGCACGACTGCCTTTTTTGGGCACGGGTTGCACGTTGGCAAGCTTCCATGACCTTGGGACTACCGCAGTCTTAAGTGAGAGGCGATACAGGCGTGTTAAAACAGGAGACAACTCTGGAGCACAGGTGCGTAGGACAATCGCTGGGATTCCGTCGGGTCCGCTAGCCTTGTTCACGTCTAGAGAACGCAGGATTTTAAGAACCTCTTTTTGGCGAATGTAAACTGATGCCATTGAGCATTCAGTACGAGGAATGGTAGGTGGTGTTATATCTGAGTTCTCCAGATGCGAATTCCCGGCAAAAAGATTAGCAAATAAATTTGCTTTCTCCTCCGCCGAGTGTGCTAGCGATCCGTCAGGTTTTATTAGCGGTGGCAGGGAGGGACGGCCGAAGTTTGCTTCCACTGCTTTGGCAAGCGACCAAAACGCTTTGCTGCCAGCTGGATAGGAGGCAAGCTTAGCCCCTATACGACCTATATGGTCGAACCGGGCTTTTCGCAACACCTTTTTGCAAGACTTGGCGGCTTTGTTGTAAGCTTTCTTCAGTTTTTCTGTGTTCGGAGCCTTCTGCTTTCGAGCATCAGCCCAGGACATATACGCTGACTGTTTCAGCACCTCAGCACGAGAACAATCAGCGTTGAACCATGGGCGAGCTTTGGCGCCGGTTGACACGTCAGAGTACGGAATAAAATATTCCATACCCTGACGTATCACTTCGGCAACCGCGTTCGCAGCGCTCGACGATTCCCCTGAAGAAAAGCAGGTTTGCCGCCAAGGATAGGAAGCAAAGAAGTGTCGCATCTCGTCCCAATCTGCTGACCTGTATCGCCACACCCGTCTCTTACCACAATGGCCCTGATCAGGTGGGGAGTATACGGATACAGTTTTCACCAGACAGTGGTCGGAGGTACCTAAAGGGGCACATACCGACACAGAATATCTGTCTGGATCAGTTGTCAGCAGAAGGTCCAAACAGTTGGCCGTGTGAAAGTCAACGTCAGGTATCCGTGTGGCACAATTGACCAGCTGGCTGAGATCTAGCGATAGTGCAAGTTTGCGCGCCTCTCGTCCAGCGTGATCGGTCTTCTGGTAGGGGAACAGCCATTCTTGATGGTGAGCATTAAAGTCGCCCAGAAGGGTCAGTTGCGCCACAGGATACCTAAGCTGAGCCTCCTCAGCCGCCTCTCCAAGATAGTCGAACAACCTAGTTGTCTCCTGATCTCCACTGTGCGAACGGTAGACACAGGCGTAAACAATTCGTTCGAAACCTGTTTCCACCAGTATCCACAATACTGAGAAGGAAGGGTCTTCAAGGTTTTTGAGACGCTTGATGCAGATGTCATCGCGAGCGTACACACAGAGTCCGGCGTGCGGAACGAACCTATGCTCCAGAGAGTACCCAGGGTAGCTGAGGTACGCCGCGTCTGCCGGACATCTGATCTGCGTCTCGGTGAGAAACAGCAGTTGTGGTTTTTCAGTCTCTTGGTGGTGGTGGACTGCTACGAGATTTGAGTGCAATCCTCGGATATTGCAAAGGTGCACTTTTAAAGGGAGAACGTGCAACCGCTGTTTAACTTTCTTCCTTTTAGAACCTTTCATAGTTTTTTCGAAGAGCGAATAGGCAGGAGGACGGTAGTTGAGCGAGGAGTCGCATCAATCGAGCCAGATAGTATACTGAAGTCTGCCACACATTAAGATAGCTGGGTTGGAGACCGCGGGGACGCCCGAACCCCCCCGGGATTGCCCACCAACTTCTCCCATCCGGTCGCCAACCGGCATGGTGGAGCAACCCGGGATTTTTCGCTAGGTGGCGGGGCAGCCTTTCACGGGTGGCTTTCCCGCTAATTGGGCCCCCTACTTCCTGCGGTCGGCCAGCGGAGCACCGTGCTTCGGATCCCGCTAGCCTCCAAAACCAGCCAGCCGGTGTAGCAGAGTTCAGCAGCCTGTGAACGGTCTTCTGACGCGACACTACTGCTCAGACCCATCCTCCATGGGGCAACTCCGGACTTCATGGCGAAACATGGTTAATACCACTTGGCGACACGGCTCAGTCCGGAGGGTGGTAACCAGCCTCGGCCGAAACCTACCACCGGTAAGTTGTCACTCATTTAGCACCACCCAGGGGTCACGTGTAGGGTCTCGAGGGTAAACCTACGGACGCGAGTGACTCCAACCCCCGATCCAGATCGACTTTTACCAACGTAGGTACCTAGTTAGTTAATTAATTTTGATCTAAGTATCTATACCAATCTGTACTGGGCTGGGCCGGTGTGATGGATTAGAGCCCACTCTCTGCCACCCTTATTCGTAAGAGGCCTTTGGCACTATAGGCATGCAAAATTACATAAATTTCTTGAAAAGCCGCGTAAAATACGGATAACTTACGGTCATTTAGATATAATAGATTAGGTACGGTAAAATTTGACACCAGATCGCAGTAGATTCTTGATCGGGACACTTTGCATCTCACAAAGTGTCCCGATCAAGAATCTACTGCGATTTCTGGCTGCAGTGGGGATTGGTAAGGAACTTTAATAAAAAGGGCGTTCACAAAGGACCAGCGATGGTCTACGTGGCACAGGCTTAGCAAGCCTGTCAAGGCCCAAAACCCCACAAATAATAATAATAATACGTAATCTATTTTAATTTTGCCGAAAATTACGTAAAATAATATCGAATTTATCGTATCTGACCGTGGTAATTTTACGGGTTTACATCCCTATACATCACACACGCTATTTCGATGCTGGTGTGCGATAGGTTGTTCAGTTTGATGGTAACTTGAGGCACCACCCAAAATATGTAAGTAATGCATTTTAGGTTACACTCTGTACGTAGTTTCAATTAAATTGAAAAAGCCAGAAAGCAGGCTAGTAACGTGGAAAACCGGAAGTACCAGATTTCCGGTTTTTACTTTACGGTTCTCGGGGTAGTAGGTATTGAGAGTAAAAAATTATGCAGTCGACTAAATAGATATAGTTTCAGAGTGTGAAATTAATTTATACAGGGTGTAAGGGGGGTGCCCTACGCAAACTGAAACGGTGAACTCAGACCATCAAACTGAACAACTTTCACCCTACCTCAGGAAACGCGAAAAAAATCAGCTGTCCCATACAAAACTGTCGTACCTACCCGACTCAAATGTATAGGACAGCTGACCAACGTTTTATATTGCTATAAATGAGAGCACATGAGAGTATTTATTCAAGACATCGGTTGTATGCGATATTATAATCGCTTTACCTTGAACTGAACCAAAAAAAAAAGTTCCTATAGGACAGCTGATTTTGTTTCGCGTTTCCTGAGCTAGGCTCCATAGTGAAAGTTGTTCAGTTTGATGGTCTGAGTTCACCGTTTCTGTTTGCGGAGGGCTGTTTCTTACCCCCTATAGATATCTCGAGTAAGATTTCTAACTTAATCATCATCATCAGCCTGCTATTCCCGCAGCATGCTCAACTACGTCATGTCAACCTTCTCTTTAAAGTAACTGTTTTAAAAGAATAGGTATAGAGTCAAGACATGCATAGAAAAATACCTAGGTCGCCGAAATTTATAGTTTAAGCTAACAATCAAATCAGCTGGGACCAAAAGACTCTAAAATGTAGGTATATTGACCTTTTTTTGCACGGAAATTATGTTGAAAATTAAACAGTTTAAAGCACTTTTTTTAGAATTCCTCAAGGCAAAGTTCAAGGAATTTCAAACAGTTTGATGATTCATCTCCCTTATTATATACGGGTTGTTTATATTTTACTTTTAAGATTAATTTAAAATCGTTGGAAAAATTACGTTCCTAAAGGTACCTATTTAGTTCTACAGTCAAATATTTACCTAAACCATAAGCAATTTAAAGAATAAAACGGATGTTTTGTGTGTAAATAGAAGTACCTTCTTAATTGGTCCTATTTTATGGAAGCGTATATCTGAATGGATTCTAGTTTTATCTCTATCAAAACTTCATGAATAGGTATATTATTGACAGTAAAAATGAAAATTTATTGATAAAATCCGCACATTAAGTAGGCAGGCTTCGTCAAACCAGAATCACAATCTTTTAATATCGTCTATACAAATATCGTATCGATACAAACTTCTTCAATGCCAAATAGTGTACAAAATAATTATAACGAAAGGAAAGAAGCTATAGCATAGTATTCATAGACCTCGCGTATCAAGCTTGCCTCGTTTTTGGTGTACCGTTTTAAGCAAAAGTTTAAAAATAAACAATTATATATCATCTTAATCTTTAAAAACCTACCGTAAATTGTACCTAGATTAAAATGTCATTAAATAACTTTTTTATTAAAAATAACAATACAGATACCGATTCTGTAAAAACCGGTTTTTGCGTTTTTTTGCGACCACCATGTATACAAAGTGGGCGTATAATTTAGTAACGTCCTGTATACGCAGCACTTCCCACAGGACCGGTTTAAGATGGCGGGCGCAATCAGACAAGTGCCCATCTCATCTGTAATTCATTAGGACCTTCGATTTTTCCACCTCGCTCGGAAAATGTATGTCGGTCAGATCGTTCTGCCGCGAAAAGGTACGTCTGTGTGTTTATAGTGATGTCTACGAAATAGTCCGATTTCGAAAAACAAACTGGTAAAGTACTAGAAACTACCTACCTGCTGAATATAGGTATGCCTATAGTGTTTAGAGGTTATACCGGTATACCATGGTAATGTAAAAAAACCGGTTAAGTGCGAGTCGGGCTACTTGCGCACCGATGGTTCCGTACCACCACACAAAATATTAACTTGCAAAAAAGTTGAGTTTTCTATGGGAACTTTTTTTCAAGAATCCCAGCATGGCGGACTTTTTTTTTTATTGATTCACCGACAGAAAACAGTAACTAGACGCTAGCATAGATACTCTTTCTTATACTGTGACGCTAGTTACTGTTCGTCAGTTTTAATTCCTTCCTTGCATCCCCAAACCACCCTTCCTCCCCCGAAATCAGAATATATTGATTATGGTACGTTTACAGTGATATTATTAGCGATTTCTTTTTCTTTACTATTATTGTTTTTGACACGAAGTGCGATTTTTGAAAATCATACGAGCGACTTGGCAGTAGAAAGATGCATAATCTCCATAGTAATTTTGACATTTTCTACTGCCAAGTCTGCCAAGTCGCTCGTATGATTTTCAAAAATCGCACTTGAATATCCCAGCCCCGAACATGAATATCAGAGAATTAAAAAATGACAAGCATCCTGTGTTAAAGTTTATAATGTTGATCCCCTTTTTCCAACAACCAGGATTTCATAGAACGCAAAGAGACTCACCGACACCGAGTCAGCAGCATGTCGTCCGTTGTCAAGGCGATGGCTGTAAGCCTGACTGATGGCTGCAACCCTGACCCTATCCTACTATGATGTACCAGGCAAACATAAACACAAAGAGACTCACCAATAGCTGTAAGCAGCTTGTTGACCAGTTGACCAGCATACCGGCAAGCAAGGCGATGGCTATTAACCAGCACAGTATGGCTGCAATCTTGACTCTATCCTACTTGAAGTACCAGGCAAACATAAAGACAAAGAGACTAACCGACAGTTGTGAGCAGCATGTTGTCCAGGAGCAAGGCGATGGCCACTATCACCAACACCAATTTCCTGGACTCCCTCATGGCCGCGATCTTGGCCCGAAAGCCATAGCCGTCTGACGCTGCACCCATGGTGGGGTAGGGGATTGGGAGACCTGGGACAAAGAAATTACAGTGGATAAGAATAGAGCGTAGGTGCGTCCGTACGGAGGTAGTAAGTTCGAGAGAGTTGTGGACTTCCAATCATGGATGCCAGTTAAAATCCGCACGCAACACGATAAACCGGGTGTACGGGTTTTTCTAACTTACATACCTACCTACGTAATAGTACCAAATATCGTGATCTTAAATGGTAAAGGAAAACGTCGCGAGGAGACTATTCAGACCATAAAACTGAACAACTTTCAAAATACGGAACCAACATCGAAATGTCGGGGGGAAAATCTGCTGTTCCATATACGCGAGAGTAGGACAACATGCTGCAGTTTTGTATGGAATAGCAGATTTTTTTCCGCGATTTGATGTTTTTAAGCAACATTTTACTTAAATAATCAAGGTACCACGCCTTTCTGTAACACTGCCGTGCTAAGTCAAAATTAAAAATTAAAATTCAAATTTTTTTATTCAAAACAATATCATATAGATAGCTTCTTGACGTCATTTTTTGACTCTACCACCGCGTCGGAAGGTGTTCCGTTGAGAGAAGATGCGGCCAGAAACTCTACAACACACATCTTTTAAACAAAACAAAATGTACAAAGTACAATTAAAATACAATATTGCATTACATAGTGTAAAATTGTCAAGACCAGACATTTTGGTCATTCAAATAATCATCGAGTTTATAGTAAGCTTTTTTATTTTTAAATTTTTTTACTTTTTTTTTAGTTTTAGTCAAAAGGGAAGTGCGATATATTTTATGCCAACTATTAACTATTTTATGCTATGAGCTAACGCCTCATTCATAAGTTCTTCGGAATTTATTTACCATTTATTAGCTCGGAGTTGAAGGAAAACATCGTGAGAAAAAAGAAAATACCATAAGTTCGGAGGTATGCGTAAAATATATGGGTGAGCTTGGGGGTCACAAAGGACCAGCGATGGTCTCAGTGTTACATAATTATAACAACCCTTGCTGCTATATAGCCATAGATATATTGTTGTGTAGTATAATATATCTATGTATATAGCCCAACAAACAAATCAATCAATCAAGCCAAAAAGGTGAAACATTATAGGGCCTTTTGCTTGGACGATATTGCTTGAACCTTATTGCTAAGATTAGTTTTTAAGGAACTTCTAGTAAAGATAAAAAAATTTTTGTTTACAAAATCTGGTGTCTTATATTTCAAGGAATCCAAATCCTACAAGATTTTGGAAATATTGGACATACGGCCTTTTGGCTTTAAACACGCTGTAGAAGTAAAATAAATTCGCATGACATTGGCATTGCCCGTTAAATTAAAATTACAATAATATAACGCTGACTTAACTCTCAAACACGGAATGTAATTTAAGCCCAATCTTGTTCAAATTACGCGTTTACTCGCCAGCCGCGACTTTATATTTAGGGTTGCCAACTCAATGTTTTAAGGGTCTTCGGAAAAAGAAACTATTTAAACAACTTTCCCTAAGGAACATGGGTCGAAAAACAAGAAATATTTATGGACCTCGCATAGAAATCCGCACTTTTATATGACATGTCCACTTTTAGGGAAATTTGTTTCACTATCAATCTTTCTAGTATTTAAAACTACATTTGGGTTTTAAGAGGGCTATCGCAGTCCAGTGGCGCCCTCATCACATTAAAAAAGATTTCTCAATAAAGAAAGCCTAAATTAAAAAAGTAATCAACACGAACACTACTTAAGCCTTCAAGCCATTGTTATACAATACTTTTATAGGTTCTAAATATTCCACTTTCAGACAATTGCGAATAAAAACAAAAGTGGCCGTTTTTTTACTTTTTTCAAAATTTGTATGTTTAGACCTTTAAAAAACCTATAAAAGTATTCTATGAAAATAACTTGAAGGCTTTTGTAGTGTTCGTGTTGATTACTTTTTTAATTTAGGCTTGCTTTATTGAAAAATCTTTTTTAATGTGATGAGGGCGCCACTGAACTGCGATAGCCCTCTTAATGCTCGATAAACTGAACACAACACTAGAAAATTAGAAAATAAGATACGTGGCTACTATACTGTAGTAGCCAGGACTGACAAGAGAGGGTGACACCTGGCTATATACTGTAGTAGCCATCGACTGCCAAGTGCAGTATGGACCTCGCAGCATAGAAGATTGGCTGATCCGCGCTTTTACATGAAAGGTTCACTTTTAGGTAGGGCTGCCATCACCAAAATCGCCCGCGCCGGACTAAGACTTCAAAAACCCCAGACATTTTAGTGAAATCTAAAATTTTCCCCGGACAACCACGAAAAATTACATTTTGATTGACATTTTGGCTGTATCTCCTAAACCGACTGACAGAACTTGACAGTTTTTGTACTGTTCACATAGCTACAGTGCATACTACAACAATAACATACGATCAGCCTTGCAGCTGATCGTAAATTTTTTACAGACCTTTAAATATCAGTAACTCCTAAACCGACTGGAGTTATGCAGGCAGACCTGGTCCATCCCCATCACAGAGAAACTCTACACCCCATAAACACTGATTCAGCCTTGCTGCTGATGGTTGCAAAAAGTACACTTATCTCTCGGAATAACTGAACCATGTAAGTAATCCCTAATCAAAAAATTTCTACTAAATCTACTGATGAAAGAATGAAACTTTGGTATTCAAGTAGATAAAATTTAAGAATAGAAAATTCGAAAAATATTATCTTTTTCTTATTTTTTGATCATTGGGCTCGAAAATACTATACAGGGTACAGCCTAGCAAATACTGAAATGGTGAACTCAGACCATCAAACTGAACAACTTTCACTATGGAGCCTAGCTCAGGAAACGCGAAAAAAAATCAGTTGTACCATACAAAACTACTGTACCCACCCGACTACAATGTATGAGCTGATTTTTTTTCGCGTTTCCTGAGGTAGGCTCCATAGTGAAAGTTGTTCAGTTTGATGGTCTGAGTTCACCGTTTTAGTATTTGCTAGGCTGTTACTTACACCTTGTATAATATATCATTATTCATTATCATTATCAGCCTATAAACGTCCCACTGCAGGGCACAGGCCTACCCTCAAGGAGGGTGTATGGGCGTTAGTCCACCACGCGTGCTCAATGCGGGTTGGTAGACTTCACGTACACATCAGAATTTCTTCTTCAGTGTATGCAGTTTTCCTCACGATGTTATCCTTCACCGTTTGAGAGCAGTCGGTTTTACGTACATAAGTTAGAAAAACTCATTGGTACATGGCATGTTGTCCGTGCGGATTCGAACCCGGACCCCCATAATTGGGAGTCCATACCTCTCCGCAACGCGCCACCGACGCTCTATGATATATAGTATTTTCGAACCCAAACCAAATATTATTTGGTTTCAAAAAGTTGGCAACCCTAGTTATATTGGACATAATGAGGTCTGTCTGCGCCTCTTCAACTGGCTAACACGTTTTACTTCAATATTGCGTTTTATAGCGCCGGATCCAAGGTGTTCGACAATAGAACACAACACGTAGTAGTTAGTAGCCTATTGTTTACCCTAAAGTTTCCGGTTAAATCTAACTAGCGACCCGCCCCGGCTTTGCACGGGTGCAATGTGCTAATAGCATAGATAATTTACACGGTTCCCCGAAGGGCTAATACCTTCCTCTTGAATCACTATATCTATTAAAAAAATTAAAAAAAAAACCGCATCAAAATCCGTGGCTTTAAAACTACGGTTTTAAAGATCTAAAGCATACATAGGGAGAGACAGACAGCGGGAAGCCACTTTGTTATGTAGTGATAGTGATGATACAAGATCGCGATAACGTATTTTATGGCTGGACCTACTAGGCAATTATACGATTCCGTACCCAAAGCACAGTATAATACAGTACCTACGGACACTCCCTTCCTCCCACCAACTTTTTACCCATATTTGTAAATCTCACCTATCCCCCCCCCCCCCCCCATGGATCCGTGCCTGACAGGAACCTATTCATAATCCTACGCTGTCCGTACGTCTGTCTGTCTGTCTGTCGTATTAACGTCATAAATACTCCGATCATAACTAAAATGATGTTGCCCATGATAACCCAGAGTTGGATATATTTAATAACAAAATTGGTGTTATTAAAAATAATATTAAGAGAATCCTTATGTAATATTCTTATCACTTTGTTATTAATAACTAGTGTTATATGTTCAAATGTTTGCATAGGTATTTACTATATTTAGGTTAAATTACAATAAAATACTACATAATATTTAAGTTTTTAAGTCGCAATTTTTAATGTTTATGTACATGCATGTTTAGGGTTGCAATCTAGATTAAAGCTATAATTCTTGTGTTATTATTTCATCGATTGTTTCCTGTTTTGTGTGTCAAATAAATAAAATAAATAAAAGATCATCATAATATTTAACAATTGTCTGAAATTGATAAGGTACCTATCAACCTATTAACAAAATTAACGTTTTGCTTTGTGTCTAGCATTTCTGCCAATGTCAAGTAGTTTGTGGGATTATCTAAACCAATCTCAAGGATACGGAAAAAAAGTTATGAACGCTATAAAAAAATACTTAAAATGTAATGAGAAATTAAACCAATTAAAATTAAAAATGGCGCGTGACAATGGGTGGTAAATTCAAAATGGCGGCGTGGATGAGCCGAGTTCGCTAACGACTCGCTTCCCGATGGAAACACACTTCCGCTTTCCAATCGCTCCTATTTTGGTTTTGCAGTTTTTTTATTATTCTTTTTTGTTTTCAGTAGGGGCGTGCGTCTACGCTACATTGTCAATGCTTACACCCCCCTTTTAAATGTCCTTGTTTTTATATGACTTTACACTACCGAGTTTACAGGCAGTGCAGTGTGTAATTTATAATTATGTATACTCCTTTCCAAATAGCAGCGAAATTTTAAGGCTGTTTTGCATTACGGAAACAGAGATTTGAAACACTTACTCTCACTTATTCTTAAGACATGTTTTGTACCGTCCAAGATAAAAAAGATGTATATCTTTGTAATAAAAATATTACATTTGGTAATCAGAATTGGTCAGAAAGCTAAATAGGAATCTGAAAATCTTGTCCCCGTTATTTGGAATGAAGTATAGGTACTTATAATGTCACCGCAAAATTGTAAATAACGTTAGATTATAATCTGTCTCGCGAGTATTGAATAATTATGTATTTATATTATAGAACACACAACATTACAGACGATGACCAGGATAGAGCGAATTGGAAGAAACAGACTAGGAAAGCAGACCCTGCTACCCAGCGGGGCAGCAGCTAGGAAGATGATGATTATAGAACAGACAACGCGAACAAATCTGTGCAGCATGATCAGCAAAGCGGGGCGCGCGGGGGCGTCGCGGTGCAGCACACACCCGGCACAATATGATAAGTAAGGTTGAGCCAATTAGCTTAAACCAGTGTTACTATTAGGGATGCAACGATTCGGCCATTACGATTACGATATTAATCGTTATTTATTACGATAACCGATGCATTACGATTATTTAAACAAATTTAGTTGAGATTATCATCAGAATGAGTTCTCATAGTGTTTCTTTGCATTCTAATGAAAGTTAAATCATTAAAAAAAAATTTTTAATGAAGTCAAAAGATCTTGTTACTTTTTCTACTAATTTGAGATCGAAGTCAAAGGGTCACTTGGTCAGGATTCTGATTTTTGGATGCGTAGAGGCCAATTTGCTTTGAAAAACACAATATGGAACATGATTCTATATAATCTCGTTAATCAAGCGATATCTCATCCGATTTACGTGGGAGATTAATCTTTTGAAATGTGGATGAGATATCGCGAGAACGAAAATGTATTAATAATTCAAACCGAAAATCAAATCATAGACCTCAGTAGAATTAAACAAAATAATAAAATGAGAGTCAAATTTGATCAAAAAAAGTCAGATTTAGCTCAAAATGAGTTAAAATGGCAGCGAGAGATCCAATTTTTTTAAGGTTGTTTTTCGGCTCTAGAATCTAGTATTCAGGTTTGGTATTTGTCAACAAGTCCAATCCTATTGAAGTTTTCAATTTGATTTAATAATCGTACGATTCTTACTACGGTGCATAGCATCGTTATTAATCGTGATTATTACGATTACAGATGCAAAACGATGCACCGCTTCGTAATCGTTGCATCCCTAGTTACTATTGAAGACTGGCAGATTTGGACCCCGACATTTTTTACGAAAACTAAAAGCCATTCAGGATGGCGGTCATAATTATTATACAAAGAAAAAATAAAGGCATTTTTTATAAAAACTTCCACATCTCCAGAAGTTCGGATTCAAAAGTAGAAATTACTAGTAAAATTGACAAATCATCCAAAAAGCAGAAGCAAAACGCAACCACGACAGCTATTTTCATCGAATATTATCACTGAGGTATTTTTTGGTCGTTACGGAACGTATTTGGCTTGATTGAACTGATAGTGTGTGTGATTTCGTTTTCGTCCATTATCATGTAAAAATCGAAGAAGATTGAGTGGATTGTTTCACATAATTGATATAAAAGGTATCATCAGGAGAAATACCTTTCCCCCAACTTCTACAGGTTACAACCAATTTACATTTTTGCTAGTTTTGTTTGACTCTAGACGTATTACTAAGTTTCATTCATGTATGAGATTTCATTCATCTAAGTCTGGGTCTCAAATTACATGGCCGTCAGCCAAACTTCTTTAGTCTGGGTGTCACCGCTCAATGCTCGCGAGATTGTAAACGGTCGAAAGATTACAATACAGCGAGTAAACCTGACAGCAGCCTAGCAAATACTGAAACGGTGAACTCAGACCATCAAACTGAACAACTTTCACTACGGAGCCTACCACAGGAAACGCGAAACAAAATTAGCTGTTCCATACATTTTGGTTGGGTAGGTACAGCAGTTTTATATGGGACAGCAGATTTTTTTTCTCAATTCCTGAGGTAGGCTCCATAGTGAAAGTTGTTCAGTTTGATGATCTGAGTTCACCGTTTCAGTATTTGCTAGGCTGTCACTTACACCCTGTATATCGCATTATTTTTCGATAGACTATAAAAAAAATTATGTATGGACAACATAGACGAAGAATTTTACAATAACTTCATCCATTGAAAAAACCATCAGCATAATTATTAAGGACCCTGTATAAGTAGGATCGATATTTTTGTATGGAACCAACCACTCGGCTCCGGTATGCGGGATTATAAATTCAAAAGCTAACAATAGATATAAATGCCGCGATAATCGGAGCGCTCTGTCGCGTCGCGTCGGAGATTCGCGATGATTTCTCAAGAGATTTGTGCCCCTCTTTAAACGAACCTCTTTAGGGGAAGAGTAATTTTTATTACAGGCTGGCTTTTGTTAACGCGTTGAAATTATTTGAGAGAATATTCATGAATTTGTTAGAAAAAGAGGCCTAAATATTTATGTCTCCTACACTAGGTATTTAAATTGTCAAACGTAGACAAGTATCTTTACCGCGCGGCCGCCATATTGCCACTATGCACGCACTTTCGATAAATTATCTACAAGTAAACAGTTGGTGCGCGAAATTTTGGTTTATCGCATGTATCATGCACGCAGCGACATGTGTCGCGGAAGATACGATAAAAGCCTCGATAAAACCATTTATCGCGGTATCATGCCGCGGGCGCTGGACTTGTATTATAATGACTAGACAACGATATACAAGGTCACACTTCGCACATAGCCATAAACGTGTTTTTATCAAGGATTTTTTCCATTCTCATGTAAATATTACTGTAAATAAAATAATTTGCAAGTTCTATAGGGTGTAAGAAAACACCCTTGTAATACTTAAGGGGGTGCTTCAGACCATCAAACTGAACAACTTTTACTATGGAGCCTTGCTTGCTTAGAGAGTTAGAAAGAGACGGCAGCGGAAGGTGTTTTTTTAAATAAAGCAATAGTTTTTCTCCATGGAGTTCGAATTATTTTTTCTCCGCCATTTTTGCATTTTTAGGGTTCCGTACCCAAAGGGTGAAAACGGGACCCTAAGCCTACGTTGTCCGTCCGCCCGTCTGTCCTACCTATTTAGGGCTGTAACTTTTGAACCGTAATAGCTAGATAGTTGAAATTTTCTCAGATTATGCGTTATTTTGGCGGATTTGTTAACAAATAATAAAAATTTCAAAAAGCTTAAAATTAAGGGGGGTTCTCAACAAGAACCTAGTTTTTATCAACGTTTTTTCTTCACGCTCTATCGTAAAAACGGTAATACATACAAACTTCAAACTTAGTGTGATTATAGAGAAAACTTTAGAGAATAACAACAAATACTAAAAACTGGCCAAGTGTGATTCGTTCTCGCGCTAAAGGTCCCGGACAAAAAAAAGTTTTTTTCTGAGTTAATAATGTTGTGTTCTGTGGTGGTGTGGTACGGAACCCTCGGTGCGCGAGTAGCCCGACCCGCACTTGACCGGTTTTATTACAGATTACAGACCAAAATAATTAAAAAAATTATTTTTATATTCGAAATAAAAATGAAACGGGTGTCTTAAAATTACAAATTATGTCTTCTATCCGTAAAAAACATAAAATCTACATAAAATGAAAGACCGAAAAAACTTGACATACCGATTTTTAAAGACTACGAACGAAGGAAGGTACTACGCAGGACGTAGCCGTGCCGTAGTCTTTGCTACGCCAAAATTGTTCAATGAAGGTATAATTAGGGCGTGAAGGAATTTGTTTTTAAAACCGTAACAAGTAGATAATTATATGCATTTTATAAGTTTCAAGAATACGAAAGGCTACGAACTACTGCTACGCAAGCTCTACGCCGTAGCCTTCGTAGCGGGCTACGCGCTACCCTTTTAATGTATTATTTTGATTCCTTTTTAGGGTTCCTTACCCAAAGGGTGAAAACGAGACCCTATTACGAAGCCTACGTTATCCGTCCGTCCGTCTGTCCTACCTATTTAGGGCTTTAACTATTGAACCGTAATAGCTAGATAGTTGAAATTTTCTTAGATTATGCGTTATTTCGGCGGATTTGTTAACAAATAATAAAAATGTCATAAAAAGTTAAAAATTAAGGGGGGTTCTCAACAAGAAACTAGTTTTTATCAACGTTTTTTCTTCACGCTCTATCGTTAAAACGGTAATACGTACAAGTCTCAAACTTAGTGAGATTATAGAGCAAACACTACAAAATAACAAAAATACTAAAAACCGGCCAAGTGTGAGTCGGTCTCGCGCTAAAAGTCCCGTTCTGTGGTGGTTTCTAACCTGGTTTTAACTTTAAAAAAAACTTTCTCCATTTTTCGTTGCCACACGATCAAGGGATATTGGTCAATTCTGCACTTTTTTGTTATTCATTTCTTTGTTAATCTTTTTTTTTTGTATTGACTTTGGCTTTTTTTATCCTTTTTTGACAAAAAAGTAGTTTTAGTTTCATTACCTGAATATAATACACCCTTAAAAAATAATACACCTTACACATAAAACTGGTTTCATACTAAATGAAGTGCTTCAGGCCATCAAACTGAACAAATTGCATCACTTTGAGACCAATATTGAAATCACGAGAAAAAAACTCCATTTTTTTTTTGTTTTTTCGTTCGATGTTGACTCCATTGTGAAAGTTATTCAGTTTGATGGTCTGAAACACCCCCTTTAATATGTAACGCATTAAATTTTATACCATGGAGAGTGATTTTTGAAAGTCATACGTTGAAATCAGCAGTTGAAAATATCAAAATTACTATGAAGATACGCATCTTTCTACTGCTGATTTATCTTTAAAAAATCGCACCCCTGAAGTGCGATTTTTGAAAATCATACGAGTGACTTGGCAGTAGAAAATGTCAAAATTACTATGGAGATTATGCATCTTTCTACTGCCAAGTCGCTCGTATGATTTTCAAAAATCGCACCTCTGGAGTATGATTTTTGAAAGCCAAATCAGCAGTAGAAAGATGTATATCTCCATAGTAATATTCACATTTACAAGTACTGAGTTCAACGAATGAGTTTCAAATATCAGGATAGTAAATAAATACCATATTCAGAATTCCACATTTCACAATCTCTTCGAAATAAATAAAAAAAACTTTACTTACTCTAAATAAATCCGCAACCAGCTCCCATCTTTAAAACAAAAATGTACCGGACAACAAAACTTTACAAAATATAAATATAAATATTAGTTTTAATATAAAAAATAAAACTAAAAGCAATATGGCGTGCGTCCAGGTACGGGTGCGCTGTGCGACTGGACTGATCTGAGAGCGGGTTTCAAAATACTGCGCGTTGGGCGGCCAGCTTACTTTGACCTGTGGCTGTGCTTACATCTGTGAACGATTTTATGTCGTAAGGAATCAGTCACACTGGCGGACAACCACGGATCACAGATTAATAGTAATATTATAAGAGATAAGTGTACTTTTTGCAACCATCAGCAGTAAGGCTGATTCAGTGTTTATGGGGTGTAGAGCATCACGGTGATTGGGATGGACCAGGTCTGCCTGCATAACTCCAGTCGGTTTAGGGGTTACTGATGATTAAAGGTCTGTAAAAAATTAGCGATCTGTTGCTGAATCAGTCTTGCTGCTGATGGTTGCAAAAAGTACACTTATCTCTTATACTACATGGTAGGTTTAGACGATGAAAATTTCGCGGCACCAATTTTTTAGCACAAAAATTAAACCCCGGCACGCTTTCGTCTACACGGTGCTAATTATCAGCGCCAATTTGTTCGCATGCGAATGGATTTACTAGAGAAAACCGTGCTAACGATTTGCACGACTG
The DNA here is from genome assembly GCA_922987775.1 of Agonopterix subpropinquella. NCBI lineage: Eukaryota > Metazoa > Arthropoda > Insecta > Lepidoptera > Depressariidae > Agonopterix > Agonopterix subpropinquella. The sequence goes on from OV277717.1 coordinate 7,424,102, forward strand.
TTTACACGAGGCGAAAGATTAGCGCGGGGATTGCGAGGGACGCGGGCGGAGGTCACAGCACCGAAAAATAGACGCGTGCTCTATTCCTTGCAAACGTTCGCATGCCGTGAAATAGTCGTGCGAAAAGAGTGAAAACTTTTTTTGAGGCGCCGCAGAATTCGCACCCCAAAATTGTCATCTAAACCTGCCATTAATTTTAGATATATTTTGTATGAACACACTCACGCTATACCGAGCGGCAACCGAGCCGGGGCCGGGCCGGGTCGGTTACCTACGGCCGACGCTCGGCTCGGAATCGGCTCGGATTCGGCACGGTGGTGTACCGCGAGTCATCCTTTATCCGAGCCGAGTCATAAACTTGACTTTGGCGCCCTTCCCAAGCGCGTAGCAATTGTATTTTTTCATGGGGGGCCAGATGATTCTGGCGCCCCCTTAATCTGACGCCCCCATTTTTATACAGTGACAGCCAAAAGCGGATTGATCTGAGTTCTGGACAAAAGCTTTTCCGCCTATTCGAGATTCTACACAATATGGATTCCGCACAAATGCCATTGAACACATTTTCTATTCAACGCAGTCTTCAATTTGACACAAACGCGTTTCTTCCTACTCGCGATTCTACACAATATTAATTACATCAACAACTCGAACAACATAAACAACTAGAAACAACTCGAACAACACGAACAACGCAGTTCAACAACTCGGACAACATAAATAACCCGAACAACTCAGACAACTTGGTCAACTCGAACAACTTGGTCAACTCGAACAATTTGGTCAACTCAACAACTTGGTCAACTCGGACAACACAAACAACTCGAACAGCTCAGACAACTTGGTCAACTCGAACAACTTGGTCCACTAGGACAACATGAAGTGATCAAGTTATTTGAGTTTTTCGGGTTATTTATGTTGTCCGAGTTGTTGAACTGAGTTGTTCGAGTTGTTTATGTTGTCCGAGTTGACCAAGTTGTCCATGCTGTTCGAGTTGACCAAGTTGACCAAATTCGAGTTGCCAACGTTGTTTGAGTTGTTTATGTTGTCCGAGTTGACCAAATTGTTCATGTTGTTCGAGTTAACCAAGTTGACCAAGTTCGAGTTGCCCACGTTGTTTGAGTTGTTCATGTTGTTCGATTTGTTGATGTAATTAATATTGTGTAAAATTGCGAGTAGGAAGAAACGCGTTTGTGTCAAATTGAAGACTGCGTGGAATAGAGAATGTGTTCAATGGCATTTGTGCGGAATCCATATTGTGTAGAATCACGAATAGGCGGAAAAGCGTTTGTCCAGAACTCAGATCAATCCCCAAAAGCCTATGCCCAAAAATGGCAGCTTTTTTCTTTTTTTAGCGCGGCCATCAATCAGGCTTGAATATTATAGTTCAGAATATAGTTAAAAACAACACATTTTATTGCAAATATCTCGGAACTCAGTCCGAACTGAGATATAAAGGCTTGAAGTGCACGTTATAGTAATATTTTCGACTTCAAGCCTTTATATCTCCGTCCAGACTGAGTTTAGGGATATACATGTTAATAAGTTTGTTTGTTCCTTTATTCTGAGACTAGCGGCCCGTCCCGGCTTCGCACGGGTGGACGTCTTATCTTTTCTAGCAATAAATATAGCCTATGTTACTCAGGGTGAATGCAGCTTTCTAATGGTGAAAGAATTTTTTAAATCGGCCCAGTACTTCTTGAGCCTATTCATTACAAACATACAAACATACAAAAATAGGTACAAATCTTTCCTCTTTATAATATTAGTGTAGATAGAATGTTCAAGTTTGGTTGCTGGCCGCGCCAAAAACAATGGCGAGAAATAAGGCGCCAACCCTACATACAAAACCCAAGTCATTTCCAAGGTGTGACAATACCACAGCAGTAGTGGTAATGCTTGACATTTCGCAAGAAAAACTATACAACGTGTTAATGAATTAGCGCAAAACCTCATACACCCCAACTGATTTATAACAAAATAATTAGATCGAAATAATAATTTCATTATTTTGATACTTAAAATTTAAAGTTATTCGCATTTTAAGTTTTGAGGCAAAAATGATTTGTTATCATTTCAGCACTGAAAGAAAGCGCTAACGTACTCATGCATACATTTTAATAATCTTGTTTTGGTAGTAAGTAGGGTGAGTGTGCCCGTGCGGTGGGTTGACATCGGGTTCAGAAAATTTAAAATTTTGCAAACGAATTATTTAATATTTTGAAAAAAATTACCTATGTTGAAACCATGATAATTCGACTCTGCTCTCGATTCTAAACAAACTACTTTCTAGTTTTGCGTTAATTCATTAACACGTTGTATACATACATACCATAAATTCACGCCTTTTTCCCCGAGAGGTAGGCAGATACTATGGATCTCCACTTTGAGCGGTTCTGACACACCTTTCTTGCTTCCGTGTCCATACATCTTGTCATACATTTCCGTCGATTTCGGCTACATTTAACCTGGCATTTTTTAATGACGTCCCTGATCTGGACTAGGAACGTCCTCCTAGGTCTTTCTCTATTAGTATTACAAGAAAAACTGTTTAAGATTTTATCTAAACAACGGATGCAATAAAAATATAACCAGTGTGACCGCGCCTTTACTAAGAGCACGGCTCTCGCAGAATTTGACGGCCCTTATCAAACGATACAACCGTTCACACAACATCAAACCCTATTTCGTTCCTATTAAAGCTCAGATTCCTATAAAATCCACAATAATTCCTGATAGTCGTAACCAGTTAAAGTGAAATTAGATCGTAAAGTGAAGGAATAAAGTTCAGAATGGTGTGTTTAACGTTTTAAAGCTACAGGTCTTCGATAAGTTCTCGTAAGTACGTGTTTAGGCGAGCAAAGAAAATGGCGGAACATAATTTTCCTTATTGTAATTATGGGGTGATAAAACGGTCCAAAGCAAAGATAAAATATAGGGGTAGATACTCTGGGTAGATAAATAATATAAAGCAAGACATAGAAACGCTACTTGACATCCGTTCACACTTATGACAACCGTCCATTAGAATAAGTGAAATGTCAATAGTAAACGGAACCGTCTTGAATCATTTTGTCACCAGACCTCCAGCTGGAAGACTCAGCTATTTCCTTACGTTAAGATTTGCTTAAAAAGTGGTGACATTTGTTTAACAGACGTAACAGATTAACGTCTAATCTAGCTCTGTCACTCTTATGGCAATCTGTGTGCGACTGTAAGCAATGACTATACATGTTTTTGTACAGTTTGATATTGGGTAGACCTGGTCCAAAGCTTTTCTTCTATTACTCTTTAAGTGACTATGATTTAACACTCGTTTTTGACTAGAGACACGACTTAAGTTCACGACCGTAATCCCTTTCGGGATCAGCCCCGGATCTAGGGGGGGTCAAACCGGGGCCCACGCCCTGGGCGGCAGGTTTGAGGGGCGCCAGAATCAAGAGTTTGACAAATAATTTATAGCAACGACTTGAGAATATTGCAAAAAAAAATCTGCTCGTGGCTTTTTATTCTATTAAAGCTAGTCATGTAGTCATTCCCATTGCAGAATTCGATACATATTTTTGATTATAGAATAGAATAGAATTTCTTTATAACTATTGCGATGAGCTAATCATATTGCTGTAAAATCTCAGGGTCACCTCTCTCCCTCTAAGTTTCAGGTATGTATTATTGCAACGACCTAACGAACTAACGTGAACCTGGCGTCCCTGGGAAAAAATTATGACTACTCCCTTGGAAGGGAGGGGCGCCAAAATCAAGTTTTTGCCCCTGCTCCGAAAAATCCTAGATCCGGGGCTGTTCGGGATGGACAATAAGCTTTGCTACAACGAACAATAACCGAGTACCTGAAGTGCGATTTTTGAAAATCATACGATTGACTTGGCAGTAGAAAGATGCATAATCTCCATAGTAATTTTGACATTTTCTACTGAAAAGTCGGTCGTATGATTTTCAAAAATCGCACTTCTGTAGCTTTAAAATGTTCTATTGCTTCGGAACCGGTCCAAACTACTCCGATTTTCATGTTTTTTTTTAAACGTCTGTAATCTAAAACACTAAAACCTTTATAGTTAAAAAATTGACGCTGTCAGTCAAGTAAAAAGTTGTAACCCAAAAAATACAAATTTTAAGAAAAAAATGCTTCACAACTTGCGAATTTATTTAAGAACAGGACATTATCTTTAAATTGAGGCAATTTTAATAGAGATTAGCTGACGAATAAACCTTGATGAGCGCGCTCCATACAAACGAAGTTTGATTCTATTTTGAATATTAACCAAATAAATTGCTTTTTTAAACACGATCCAGAAACTAATATCCTTGTCTGATAAACCACAGGTTTATCAGATTTCCGTTATGTTATATAGTTTCAAAGTTACACTGGCTCAAAGATTTCTATACGAAAAAAAAAGCGTCAATTTTTAAACTGTAAAGGTTGTAGTATTTTAAATTAACTTCATTTAAAAAAAAAATTATCAAAATCGGAGTAGTTTTGACGGGTTCCGAAGTAAAAACCTTCAGGAACTCCACTAGAACTCTTTTTGAGAGGAAATGCTCTCTAGCGCTGCAAAAGAAGTCCGATTATATTTTTTACAATCACTTGCGGTCCCCGACACAGTAATTGCCCTAAATTAAAAAGTAAAACATACCTACTATCAGTTTAAAATAACAATGTGCATGACCTTGAAGGGCCGTTGGACAACTTCACTCGGTTGACAAAGGAATGTAGACTCTATGCAAAGGAAACAATCATTTGAATGACTAGAGTGAAGTTCGTGTGATTGAGTGACGTCACATTTGCGAGCGAGGTCATGCACATTGTTATTTTAAACTGATAGTACCTACATTTATTTTTTACTTTTCAAATGTTTTTTTTGGCGTTGGGGGTTTTTTAATTTGTAATTATTATAGAAATTTCGGTCTCCATCCGTATGAAGTAAGTACACGGGTAGAAAAGATTTCTTGAAATAAGAAAATTATGTTTTCTTCGATATTATGAGAGCGCCATATTCTTGGTTCAATGCAATTTGCTTTCAGCAAGACAATTGTCTTGTGTGTCATATTACATATATCGAAGAAAACGTAATTTTCTTATTTTAACTAATCTTTTTTACCTGGGTAGGTATTCAATCACCGTCAGTTTCAACATTGGCAGCCCTAACAAAATGAAAATAAAAATAATTTCATAAAACTTTTACGCCCATTTCCTTTCAGAGCGTCGGAAGAGGTCCTTAATTTCTCTTCCCGTCCCGCTCGCACCCTAATAAAGTTGTCGTCTATTTCATTCGTTCCTTTTAAGTACAAATTCTCTTTTTCATGTAAATTGCTAGTTGAGGTTGCACGGATTTACTTGCACTTCTCCTTTCTTTCATGTCAATTGTTCTACTTAATACAAAATCTCTGGTTCTACTATTGTGTTTCGTAAACAAGTGCGATTTTTTAAAATCATACGAGCGAATTGGCAGTAGAAAGATGCATAATCTCCATAGTAATTTTTACATTTTCTACTGCCAAGTCGCTCGTATGATTTTCAAAAATCGCACTTCAGTGTGTAAGTGACAGCCTAGCAAATACTGAAACGGTGAACTCAGACCATCAAACTGAACAACTTTCACTATGGAGCCTACCTCAGGAAACGCGAAACAAAATCTGCTGTCAATCATTTTAGTCGGGTAGGTACAGCAGTTTTGTATGGGGAGTATTTGCTAGGCTGAAACTTACACCCTGAAGTGCGATTTTTGAAAATCATACGAGTGACTTGGCAGTAGAAAATGTCAAAATTACCATGGAGATTATGCATCTTTCTAGTCCTCAAACCGTAAAATGACTGGGCTATGTTTCTGACCACCCCGAATGGGATTATGGTCGTGGGTTTACGTGTGTATGATCATGTTTTATTCCGGTCCACCGATTACACCCATTGGTCCATATAAAGTTACACAAACCCCTTTCACAATGTTTACGCATCAAAAAATCACGAAACTAAAACATTCTTGCTGAATTTTAATACTGTTTTTTGTTTTTATTACTTTTTCATGCTCAAAGGAACCCTTTTAATAAAAATAACGGATTACCTCAATAAAACAGTTTTTACGGTTTGCATATTTTAATATTTGGGCTTTTAAACGATTAAGTAAATTCGTTCAAGTATTTGGGATCAATTTTGGTACTTAGGTACTTTATCGTCACCGTTCTGCAAAAACTTTTTTGTAATATTTAAAACCTTAATATTAGTGTTCAAAAAAAATCAATGCGGAATGTAAAATGTAACATTAGGTACTAACATTTTTTAGAATTTGTGTGTGTTTGTTTGTGCACGCATCACTTAAACACTAGTGAACCGATTTGGATGGGGTTTTCACAAAAGCATAGGGCTTACATTTAGACTTTATTTCATCGCAATCGGTTCATTCAATTAAAAGTTATGAGAATTTAAAGTCTGCGCGTACGATCCGAAGGTGCCAGCGCCGCAAAAAGCGCAACATCCATGATTCGGACACAATATCATAATACAAATATTTGTCCCTTGCGGCATTCGAACCCACGACCCTCGGCACAGCAGGCAGGTTCACTACAGACTAAACTATCGGGCCGTTAATAGTGGTATAATAAAAACGACCTTCAGGCCCCGCGCACAAGACTGAAGTTATTCAAAACCGGTCCTTATTGTTCCGCAATAAGAATATATAATAAACTGCCTGCTACTTTACGAAGCGAATCCAAATTTGACTCCTTCCGCAACTTACTAAAACAGATCCTATTGGAAAAATGCTATTATTCGGTAGATGAATTTTTAGACGATAAAAATATAGTTTAAAAAATTATAGTAAATCTACCTAAAATCTAATAAATTACCAAAAAATAATCACAATAAATATTAAATTATAAATCACCTCTATCGCTATCTCCAAAATCTCATAATTATGTTAATAGAATTGTTATAATGTATATGATTAAATGTAATAAATTTTATAATAATGTTAATTTGATGTAGTTATTGCAATGTTATTATGTAGTTATTATTGAATTTGATGTAAGTAATGTATTTTATTTTATTGTATTTTAATGTATTCTAATGGAATGTGATGTATCATAATGGAATGAAATGTAATATAATGTAATTTAATTTAGTGAAATGAAATGTAATTAATATCTATAATTCCTATTGCGGTGCCCTTACAGGGTATTATATGAGTGCATGTTTTGTATTTAACATTGTATGTACTTATGTGATGGCAATAAATGAAATATGAAATATGAAATATACTGGGACATTTATTATTGAGTGTGTAAATGAAATCGTCCTAGGTAAATAGGTAAATGAGTATGAGCATCCAATGGGTTTTCTTAAAAACTGGGAACCAGAACAAAATAATAAATTAGTTTATACAGGATTAATTTTATATTACTGCTGATAACTTCAGCATGTATTCTACTTATCAAACTGAACAACTTTCACTATGGAGCCAACTTCTAAATCACTAAAAAAAAACTGCTTTTCTTCTTATCGTGTGGGCAGAGCCCTGGTGTCAGAGTTTTTTCAGACCGCCTTACGGCCTCTGACGTGGTTTTTATGTAACGACTACTACCACCAGAGTTAGTAGCTGGGACCAACGGCTTAACGTGCCATCCGAAGCACGGAATCATTTTCTTTCAGACAATCAGGTGATTCAAGAAACCTGTAAATCTGTAATGTCCTAACCCAGGGGGAGCGTGTGAATTCTCTATGGTCCTAACCAACTGGGGAAAAATGCACAAAGTGACATATCACTAGGTGTCCCCCGTGGGAATCGAACCCACGACCTCCGTTTCAAAAGCCCAATATTCTTAACCACTAGACCATGGAGGCAGTTACTAGACCATGGAGGCAGTTCCATAGGTACATTCGAGTCGAGTCGAGCGATTTCGAAGTTGACTCCATAGTGAAAGTTATTCAATTTGATGAGTAGAATACATGCTGAAGTTATCCGCAGTGATATAAAATTTACCCTGTATAAGTCCAGCGTACACTTCCCAGCGACTGTACTTCCTATACAGTGGTTGTGAGGCGGCCAGAGATCTCAAATAAGGAGTGATTAGCGCCAAGTGCATAGTGATGTAGTGGAGACCTCATACGGGACAGAGGAAACCGTGGAGAAGATAGAAAATTTTAAAATTTTCAGTGTCGCATTTATTCATAAGGTACAGGATCGTCGGTCAGGCCAAATAAATTACTTCACCATAACGCAAGGTGTTCTGAAAACCAGATAAAATGGTCGCTTCATAAAACTATGTTATGAAAAAATTATCCCAAAAACCAACTGAAAACCATTGTTATAAATACATATAACAATGGTTTACATTTTCAAAAAAATTGCTAATTATAATAAATTCGCAATTTGTTACTACCGTTTTTAGGTCAGCCGGTCGTTAAAATTTGTTTCGTATTCTTAACTGTTTTTTGTATTTCTGTTTTTGGGTTACTGTTAATCTGTCGATTCAAAAGGTGCAAAATGAATTCTGTCTGGATACAGACAGAATGAATCATTTTTGCACCTTTTTCAGTCTGGATACAGACAGAATGAATGAACGAAAGTACAAATTCACATTTTAAAAATATTTTTGGACTTAAAAATAATATTTTACCGACTCCATTGACTTCTCTGTCCATTTCACAATTCTCAAGGGTCTCTTTAAGTGTTAGAAAGAGAACGCGAGTAAATAGCGCAGAAACGAGATAATATTCTAGTCACGCACTACAAATAGACTTAGTCATGGTGAAATTAGATCTTTGAACTTTTGGACTTTTAGGCTAAAATGGACTTGAATTTATAACATAATTAGGCAGGTATAATAAAATAATTATGTATAAAAAATTCATGAATACTATACTTTACAATAAAATAATATAATATAATAATAAAATATCAATCCACCATCCAATACCATCACCACAGCAAAGATTGCAATAAAAAGATCTTAATGATAATGAAGCTGGCAGATGTTTGTCGAAAAAAATATTCGGTTAGCCATTTAGTTCAAATAAGAAAATATTAGTTTTCTTTTTAATTCCTTCATATGGCGTTTCTCATATTTTTTTCAAGCTTCTTGGCCAGTAACAATCGTCAATATTATTTTTTGTAGCAAGTGATTGATCCAAGAAAATTGTAGGTTATATCCAAGAAGATGTAATTTACTTTTAATTAAATTATAAATAGTAAAATTATTAGATGGCTGCGGTAGGAGAGGAAGACTGAAGCAAAGATGGATGGATTGTGTGAAGGATGATTGATATATGTAAGAAAGTGCTGAAATGTTATGAATAATATAATGCGACAAATCCTGATAAATAAGTCGATCGGTGGATCCTTTTTATTACATGTAAATTCTGTGTTGATAAAATGATTGAAAGGCATAGATTGACACACGGATTTAATGAAGGATTAACTTTGATTAGCGTTTCTATATACTTCTTCTATTCTTATCGTGTGGGCAGCAAGCCCTGGTGTCAGAATTTTATTTAGACCACCTTACGGCCTATGACGTGGTTTTTATGTAACGACTAGTACCACCAGAGATAGTAGCTGGGACCAACGGCTTAACATGCCATCCGAAGCACGTGATCATCTTTCTTTTCAGATAATCAGGTGATTCAACCTGCAATGTCCTAAACAAATGGGGAAAACGCACAAAGTACACACATTTGAGTCGAGGCATTGCAGTTTAGTATGGAACAGCTGATTTAATTTTTGCTCCGATCGGTTTGCTCCCATAATGAAAGTTGTTCAGTTTGATGGGTAGACTCTTAGATTAAAAGGATGCTAATGATATCAATTTCACCCTGTATAAAGCTTTGAAATTTTTCATTCAAAATTTTCAAAGCTTTATATCTTCGTAATTATACATATATTATAAATTACAAATGTTATTTGATACGCGACATCTAGATTTTCTAAATTATTTTTCCATATATAAGATATTACTTTTATTAATTACGTCTCTACGCGTATCGTTCGTCAAACGTTTGTATGGACTGAAACCACCTTAACCATTAGACCACGGAGGCAGTACCCAAATGGCACATGTAGCATTATAAGAGACCACTTTTGGTGTACACGGAAACTAAAGGCTGTATAAGATGGTGTTACAATGGTGTTAACAGCGCTGTTAACACCGATATAACTCTTATTTGGGCACAAATTATACAGCCTAAGGTTCTAATTTAGTTCACATTTCTCCATAAAGGCATTATAGTAGCATTATATTGGAATTATAATGGGCCACAAGGCATTATATCAGCTGCTTAACAGAATACGAGTGTCCTGTTATACAGACTAAGCCCTAGGATTGGGATTACTGCTATACTTAAATAACGCTTGAGGCTCTACATTATTCTTCGAGCATCACCAGAGTGTGTACATAAAGACCTGAATTTATTTTATTAAGTAGTAGAGTTGAGGTATAGGAGAGGTGTATCTATAGATACTTTGCATGACTTGCGAACTTAACTTATCGTCAAAGAAGAACGAACTAAACAGTATATTGGTCCAATACCGCTCCAGGCACGCCCGTTGCCCAGCAACCGATGTCTACGGATATTTTACTTCGCTATGGATTAACTTCAAGCATTTAAGTATAAGTTAAAAGATTTGATATGACTACTGGAATGCCTGCAGTGTTAAAATATGAGGGTTTTATTTCAGTTTTATCGTGAGAGTGATCGTAACTGGGCGAGTGAAAGTTGTTCAGTTTGAAGGTCATAGGTAGATCAACTATTTTTTGTCCATACCTTGTCCCAGTCATTTCTGTACCTAACAGGGTGTTAGGGTAAACAGTTGCATTACTTTAAGGGGTGATTGTACCCATGATACTGAACAACTTTCCCAAAGGAATATAAAGGAAATTAACAAAACAAAATTTCCCTAAGAAACCTATAGGAAATTGATACAAAAATTTTTTTTGGTCTTCCCATATAAATGCAATCAGCCATTCGAACTTTTGTATGAAAAGTCGTATTTTTTTGCTAATTTCCTATAGGTTTCTTAGGGAAAATTGTTCAGTATCATGGATACAATCACCCCTTAAAATTATGCAACTGTTTACCCTATCACCCTGTATTGGAGTAGAACTTTTTTAATTCAGGCTTCCTTTATTCTAAATCTTTAAATGAGGGCGCCACTGAACTGTAAAAGAACCATAAAGTTATTGTACCTGTCGGAATAGAGTAACTGACATGAGTTGTCAAATGAAACCGTTTTTTGTGAATTTATCGGCACTTATCGGCACCCTAAAACTTCGAGTTCTGTGTATAATTGTGAATCTAATGTGAAATCGTAGGTAATTTAATGAAATAGTGTTAGTATATTTCACAAAATAATCTACGACTTCACTTTAGATTCACTAATTATTCACAGAGCACGAATATTTACCCAGTCGATTGTGCCGATCCAAAAACGGTTCTATTGCCTCGCGTCACGTACCTCTTTCTATTATACAGTGGCGCCGCTAGGTGCATCTCGCTCTCTCAGCTGTCAGTTCCTCTATATGATACCTTTATGAAAAGAACTCACTTGCGAGTTTCAAAATAAAGTATAAGTACGTAAATGAAGTAAGTAGGTAATGCGATAGGCATGAACGTGCATGCCATCGGCATCGCCTGCGGAGATGGCGTGGGATCGCTTTATTAAATATCTTGCGCGTATGGCATTCCGCAGGAGTCGCCGGCAAGGTGACCACGCTGCGACGACCTGTAGAGACTGCAAAATCATCTTCTTCACTGGCGTAGCTTCCGATTTTCCTTTGGGCCAGCCGGCAGCTGAGACACCACAGGATTTTTAAAGACATCATCTGCGATTCATAAATTTTTGGTCCAAATGTGAAAATGCTGGGTCGGCCAACAAAAACGAATGCTATATTCCGTCAGAACATGTCCCTCTAAGCATAATATATTTACGAGTAATATGACATGACAGCTGTAGCTGTAAGTTTGATTACATCAAAAATCTATGAAAAGCCAGAATTTACAAACTTCAATAAAATCAAGGATATAAATGACCATACAGCTTTGGTGCCATAAGGCTGCCTGTCCATTGACGCGAGTTTACTGTGCGAGCTGTGTAGCTGTGTAAATATTAACCAATCAGGAGCTCGACCGATCTCGGTCGGATCTCTGATTTGTTAATATTTACACAGCTACACAGCTCGCACAGCCAGCGCGCGTCAATGGACAGGCAGCCTAATACTTAATAAATGCTTAGAGTGACGAGTTTTAACAGAACATCGCTTTTTTTGGCCGGCACTTTCGCATTTTGAACCAAAATACAAATGCATGCCCAATGCATGTCTTTTCGGTAAATCGGATGACAGAAGAGAGATCGAACACTTTGTTAAGATTCTGAACCAATGCAGTAGATACCTAATAGCTTTAAGAGAGCTATTACAAGCTCAGTGGCGCTCTCATCACAATAATAAAGATTTTTCAATAAAGAAAGCATACATTAAAAAAGTGCCATAAATTAAAACATATAAACTACAAAAGCCTTCAAACTATTTTCATATAATACTTTTATAGGTTTTTTAAAGGTCTAAACATACAAATTTTGAAAAAAGAAAAAAAACGGCCGCTTTTGTTTTTATTCGAAATTATCTAAAAGTGGAATGTTAAGAACCTATAAAAGTATTGTATAACAATAGCTTGAAAGCTTTTGTAGTTAATCTGTTGAGCACATTTTTAATTTAGGCTTTCTATATTGAGAAATCTTTATTATTGTGACGAGGGCGCCACTGCGCTTGTAATAGTCCTCTTAAGGCTTTTGCAGTTTATTGAACTTGCACTCTTTTAGTTTAGGCTAGGTTTAGGACTCGTTTTTTTAAGTAATCCAATATTTTCTCAGTTTCTTTAACCATCATGGTCACCCCATACTGGACATACCGACTTCACACCTCTCTTCAAAGAAACCCCGACCTTATTTCTTATCAGTTAAGGTCATTATCACCTTACGCACCCAAGACAATGGTTTCCCCACTTTCTTATACTTCATTCTAATCACAAAAGAGCCATGAATCGAAGCATTTTCTTCCTTATTAAGTAAGCAATAAGAGTTCTACCAGATATCTTCTAACTTGGTTTTTATTTGCAGAAAATATATCAGACTAGTAAACTATTTTAACTGCTATCCCTTTGAAATAAAGTTTGTTTTTGCTAGTAGTAGAAGACTATAGGAATAGGGTGAGGGGGTCAAATTTCTACAATAGAATAAAGATGGTTCGTAATGGAGTCTGGGGTAGGTACTGGAATAAATTACAACCCCTAAATAGGTTAGTGGGAATGAGTGCGAACGATCTGTCAATACTTATCTACATAATGCAGTATCAGCGTCGGTCTGGGACTCAAAAAACTACCGGGAAAAATTTTCTAACAGTGGGGTAGAGTCAAGGTTAAGGCACGATGGGGCTGACATAACCTCAGGGTTAAAAGCTCCTATTAAAATATAAAAAAAAACAGAATAAAAAAATAAAAGCGGTCAAGTTCGAGTCAGGCTACTCGCGCACCACTACAAAACACAACATTCCTAACTTAGAAAAAAAACTGTCCGGGACCTTTAGCGCAAGACCGACTCACACTTGGCCGGTTTTTAGTATTTCTTGTGATTCTGTAGAGTATGTTCTATAATCACACTAAGTTTGACGCTTGTATGTATTACCGTTTTTACGATAGAGCGTGAAGAAAAAAACATTGATAAAAACTAGTTTCTTGTTGAGAACACCCCTTAATTTTTAACATTTTGACATTTTTATTATTTGTTAACAAATCCGCCGCAATAACGCATAATCGGAGAAAATTTCAACTATTTAGCTATTACGGTTAAAAAGTTACAGCCCTAAATAGGTAGGACAGACGGACGGACGGACAAACGGACGGACAGACGGACGGACAACGTAGGCTTAGTAATAGGGTCCCGTTTTTACCCTTTGGGTACGGAACCCTAAAAAGCGGCCCACTGACTTTTTCCCCGACTATTGCAAAGTAAAACTGTATGTATACCTTTCTTCGTTCACTATTTCCTCTATTTTGTTTTGTTTTGTTTTGTATAATTTAAATAGAATGTGCCTAACTATTTAAAATTGAAGTGTTTGTTTAAATGTATAAACAAACAGGTAGGTAGTTTCTTTTTTATTATTTTATTTTTGGCTTGTAAATAGGGTTGCCAACCGTCCCGCGAGAGGCGGGACGTCCCGTTTCTAGACCCTTAGAGGATGCGTCCCGCGATAGATATGTGCGGGACGCCTATTGTCCCGTTTTCTGACTAACCTTTCCAGCAGAAGTATTTGTGAGCTCAGTTGACTCAGAAGAAGAGATTTAAAACTTTATTAAAGTTTCTTTTCTAATTTATGCGTTCTGTTTTACATGCCAGAGTTCATAGGTATGTACCTACATGGTATGTAGGATGTTCATGGTAGGTTCATGTATTCTTCTTCTTTTAAGTTTGGAAAGGTTTGCCAGTCAGCAATGGCAGTATTGAAGCTGACTGTCCAGGAGTGCCATTTTTGAATCTCATACGTTGAACTCAGCAGTTGAAAATGTCAAAAATACTGTGGAGATATGCATCTTTCTACTGCTGATTTGACTTTCAAAAATCATAATTCAGGAGTTCGATTTTTGAAAGTCAAATCAGCAGTAGAAAGATGCATATCTCCACAGTAATTTCGACATTTTCAACTGCTGAACTCAGCGAATGAGATTCAAAAATCGCACTCCAGGGTGCGCCTGACGAAGTCAGATTTCTTCAAACTGTTCTTTCCTTGGTAGTAACTTTTATGTTTATAAAATCATACCAAGTAAAAGGCAACAAATTTTTATTTTTATTCTAAGAGCCTCATTGTTTTTTGCCTTACATCAGCTGGGTCCCGCTTTTTTGAGCCACGTCCCGCACCTTGATTGCAAATTTCCCGCTACTTCGCGCACTAAGGTTGGCAACCGTACTTGTAAAGTTTCAGCAACATAATTATCTACTGTAATTTCTATAAGTGGAAACTGTTTTGGCTAATTAGTTGATTAAGTTTTGTTATCCAAGTGTAAATATTAATGCTCTATCTTTCTCTAATCCAATAAATAAAATAAAAACCCTAAGGTCGTTTGGAAGAAATTGCTTCTTAGCGATAAGACCGCTTTATTTTGTGCCTCTTGTATTTTGTTTTCCCTGTATTTTACTGTTTATGTGTTGGTGTAAAATAAAATATATTTAATAGATTAATTGATTGGCACCAAGAAAAATTTTTGTACAAAAATTTTTCTTGGTGTACTTAAATAAACTGTCAATTTTCTTGCTGTCTGTACACTTTTTTCAAAATCTGTGAATGCAGGTCGAAATTTATCAAAAAGTTAAGGATAGTCTTATAAGAAAGTTTCGCAGTGGCTACAGCGGGTAAGGTTTACTGTCGCGTCTAAAAAATGCACCCTATTAACTTCTAACGGGATTTGAACCCACGACTCTTGGCACAGCAAGCAGGTTCACTACAGACTCAGCTATCGGGATTTATTATCTGCTTCTTGTGGAGAAAGAAATAAATGATTTGTATTATAAGTAATTTATAATTTTATTAAATTGTATTAAAATTAAAAAAAGCAAATTCCTAAAAGCAAAATAGAAATGTCGTAAGTATAATAAAATTAAGTAGGTATAGCATAAAATATCATCTAAAGTGTCGACCAGCCTAGCTAGTACCTACTATACGGCTATATCACGTCTTTTATCTCGTTTGTTCGCGCGCAAACGAGCGAGATAAAAGACGCGATATAGCCATATCACGGCATCCATGAAATGAAAAAAAGTAAAAAAATATAGATTTTCACATGGCAATGTCCAACTGTCATCAAGTAGGCCCTTTACAAACTTCAACTTTTTGCGGCAATAAAAACGCGCGTTTGTTAATGGGTGCATATTTAAATCGTTTGAACGCCCAAATCATCAAGTGCGATTATTGAAAATCATACGAGCGACTTGGCAGTTGAAAATGTTTTTTTTTTTTTTTTTTTTTTTTTTTTATGTTCGATAGGTAAACATTTGACCCCAATCTCACCTGATGTTGAGTGATGATGAGGCCGAAGATGTAGCATGCTTACCTAGAAAGATGCCTATTCACTCTTGCCTTGAAGAGGCCCAGGTTGTATTGCTCAGGGAACAGGTCCGCAGGCAGTGCGTTCCACTCCTTAGCCGTGCGCATTATAAAAGAAGAAGCAAACTTCTTCGTGCGAATTGCTGGTAGGTCTACGACATAAGGGTGGAAACCCAGCCTGCGTCTCGTCCCC
Source organism: Agonopterix subpropinquella (assembly GCA_922987775.1). Taxonomy (NCBI): domain Eukaryota; kingdom Metazoa; phylum Arthropoda; class Insecta; order Lepidoptera; family Depressariidae; genus Agonopterix; species Agonopterix subpropinquella. The sequence continues at coordinate 7,440,390 of OV277717.1, forward strand.
CGCAGATGAAAGGGAGACGGAGGTATTAAATCGTGTAATTCCGTCGCACACTCTCCGAAATGTATCCTATAAAAAACAGATAGACAGGCTACCTTGCGACGATGCTCAAGACTTTGTAGCTTCGCCACAGAGGTTGGATCACCTATGAGCTTCCTGGCACGCCTGTCGATTGAGTCCAACGCGGCCAGCTGGTATTGGGCAGACCCGTCCCAAAGATGGCAGCAGTACTCCATACACGATCGGACTTGTGCTTGATAAAGTTGTAGAAGCTGTCCCGGAGTGAAGTACCGTCTGACCTTCGAAAGGACGCCCAGTTTTTTCGCTGCGGTTTTCGCCATGGACTCAATATACCGCCCGAAATTCAAATCGGACGATATGTTAATGCCCAGGAGCTCCAGGCGATCAGCTATCGGTATGGACACATTTCGGAAAGTCGGAGTCAAAGCGAAGGGACTCCGTTTTGTGGAGAAAAGGCACGCCTGTGTTTTGTTTGCGTTGAAACTGACCCGATTAGCGTCACCCCAGTCGGACACAAATTCAAGGGCCAAGTTTAATCGCTGCACCATGGCCTCTCGACAAGACTGAGTAACATCCAATTTGACCCCTGCACCGGACAGATATCTGTCAGAAACAGTGCTGTCGTCAGCATACCCAAAGGTTCCGGGCACAAGCATGTCGTTTATATGCAGCAGAAATAAAGTAGCTGACAGAACTGACCCCTGAGGAACACCGGCATTAATAGCCATTTGATCCGATGAGTATCCATCAATGACTACTCGTATGCATCGTTCACTCAAGAAGTCAGCTATCCAGTCGCATAGGTCAATCGGAATTCCATATGATGGAAGCTTGCTTATAAGGCTTGCATGCCAGACCCTGTCAAAGGCTTTGGATATGTCAAGTGACACGGCAAGTGCCTCCCCGTATCTCTCGACAGCCTCACTCCACAGATGAGTGGCATACACAAGGAGATCCCCCGTGGACCGTCCTGGGCGGAACCCATACTGGCGGTCACTGAGGAGATCGTTATATTCAAGGTATGCCAGGAGCCGGTTGTTAAGTACACGTTCCATAGTCTTGCAGAGTATGGAAGTGACTGATATTGGTCTATAGTTGACAGGGTCGGCACGACTGCCTTTTTTGGGCACAGGTTGCACGTTGGCAAGCTTCCATGACTTTGGGACTACCGCAGTCTTAAGTGAGAGGCGATACAGGCGTGTTAAAACAGGAGACAACTCTGCAGCACAGGTGCGTAGGACAATCGCTGGGATTCCGTCGGGTCCGCTAGCCTTGTTTACGTCTAGAGAACGTAGGATTTTAAAAACCTCTTTTTGGCGAATGTGAACTGATGCCATTGAGCATTCAGTACGAGGAATGGTAGGTGGTGTTTTATCTGAGTTCTCCAGATGCGAATTCCCGGCAAAAAGATTAGCAAATAAATTTGCTTTCTCCTCCGCCGAGTGAGCCAGCGATCCGTCAGGTTTTATTAGCGGTGGTAGGGAGGGTCGGCCGAAGTTTGCTTCCACCGCTTTGGCAAGCGACCAAAACGCTTTGCTGCCAGCTGGATAGGAGGCGAGCTTAGCCCCTATACGACCTATATGGTCAAACTTACTATGGAGATTATGCATCTTTCTACTGCCAAGTCGCTCGTATGATTTTCAAAAATCGCACTTCTGGCCGAACATTTTCATCTTGTGGCATATAATTTTATAGCTGAATTTTATTACGAACGTCTTCGTGGCTGTATGGCGTTTCAGAAGTGCTGCAAAAAGTCGCAGTGTTTAAAGGGCCCTAATCCAATTACCCCAGTGTCGCTTACTCTAAAATTTGATTTCCTCATTTTTCATGACATTCTGGTCGACCTATAAAAACAATTTAAAATCAACTTTGATTACAAATACATTTTTTTTCTATGGATTTCATATCCAACAGAGTTCCAACTCGCACTTGTCTGTTATTTTTTACTTGATAATAAGTTTGCTGTATACTGTAGATATTTAATATTAATATCACCGTAGCAACAATGAATTCTTTTTAAATTGGGCGCATTTTGTTTTATAATTTCAAGGACTTGACGTGTGAGGGGAAAACTTTCCGGTAGTCTTAGATAAGTCATATTTTGGAATGTACTGTTCGATATAAATGCACGAATAGCACTTTCCGATATATCGCCAGTCCACAATTCAAAAGACTGTAAATTATTTAGACTGGACAAATGGAGTAAACTAGAGTCAAAAACAGGGTGACAATTAAGGATGGAGAGCATCTCTAATTGTCTACAGTTGGATATATGGCTCATTATGACATCGTTCAATGTGTCACCATTGATATACAATGCTCGTAAGGTTGACTGTTTGGTTCTCAACAAAGACTTTAGAAAATCTGCAGGGATGTCGATCATGTCCCTTATATCAATGCTGACTAGATGTTCACATTCCAACATGCTGAACAAACTCTCGACGAGTCAATGAAAACGATGGCAGGATCAGTGTCTCAAGGTACTTCAACTTTTCAAAAGGCATGTTGTAGCTGAGTAGTACACTATCTTCAATATTTTCAATATCTTCAATATTGTCCATATCTTGAATATCGTCTATATCTTGAATATCTTGGATATTTTGAATATATTTGAATATACAATATATTCAAAATATATTCAAAATCTCTCCATCCTTAATTGTCACCCTGTTTTTGACTCTAGTTTACTCCATTTGTCCAGTCTAAATAATTTACAGTCTTTTGAATTGTGGACTGGCGATATATCGGAAAGTGCTATTCTTGCATTTATATCGAACAGTACATTCCAAAATATGACTTATCTAAGACTACCGGAAAGTTTTCCCCTCACACGTCAAGTCCTTGAAATTATAAAACAAAATGCGCCCAATTTAAAAAGAATTCATTGTTGCTACGGTGATATTAATATTAAATATCTACAGTATACAGCAAACTTATTATCAAGTAAAAAATAACAGACAAGTGCGAGTTGGAACTCTGTTGGATATGAAATCCATAGATATTGAAGATATTCAAGATATTCAAAATATTCCAATTGTTCAAATTATTCAAAATATTCTAAATAATCAAAATATTCAAGATATTCAAAATGTTCAAGCTATTCAAGATATTCAAAATATCCAAGATATTCAAGATATTCAAAATATCCAAGATATTCAAGATATGGACGATATTGACGATATTGAAAATATTGAAGATAGTGTACTACTCACTGAAGACGTGATATAGCCGTATCACGGTTATCGCGGGTTGCGTACTAGCTAGGCTGGTCGACGTTAGATGATATTTTATGCTATGCCTACTTAATTTGACATACTTAAAAATCGATACAAGTGATTTAGATAGCAGTATACTTGATGATCTTAGTCACTGGCCCAATTTAGAGTTTCTCAGTTTTAATATACGTGAGAAAATAATATATCCTCGACGCGATGCTTGTAATTTAGATCATAACTTGCCATATGTGGCAAAAAATTTAAAATCTCTTGAAATTAATTTTGAAATATTTTGAATATCTTGAAAATCAAAATATTCAAGATATTCAAAATGTTGAAGCTATTCAAGATATTCAAAATATTCAAAATATCCAAGATATTCAAGATATAGACGATATTCAAGATATGGACAATATTGAAGATATTGAAAATATTGAAGATGGTGTACTACTCAGCTACAACATGCCTTTTGAAAAGTTGAAGTACCTTGAGACACTGATCCTGCCATCGTTTTCATTGACTCGTGAAAGTTTGTTCAGCATGTTGGAATGTGAACATCTAGTCAGCATTGATATTAGGAACATGATCGACATCCCTGCAGATTTTCTAAAGTCTTTGTTGAGAACCAAACAGTCAACCTTACGAGCACTGTATATCAATGGTGACACATTGAACGATGTCATAATGAGCCATATATCCAACTGTAGACAATTAGAGATGCTCTCCATCCTTAATTGTCACCCTGTTTTTGACTCTAGTTTACTCCATTTGTCCAGTCTAAATAATTTACAGTCTTTTGAATTGTGGAATGGCGATATATCGGAAAGTGCTATTCTTGCATTTATATCAAACAGTACATTCCAACAAATGACTTATCTAAGACTACCGGAAAGTTTTCCCCTCACACGTCAAGTCCTTGAAATTATAAAAAAGAATGCGCCCAATTGAATAGCTTTTGAATATCTTGATTATTTTATTTTCAAGATATTCAAAATATTTCAAAATTAATTTCAAGAGATTTTAAATATTTTGCCATGTATGGCAAGTTATGATCTAAATTACAAGCATCACGTCGAGGATATATTATTTTCTCACGTATATTAAAACTGAGAAACTCTAAATTGGGCCAGTGACTAAGATCATCAAGTATACTGCTATCTAAATCACTTGTATCGATTTTTAAGTATGTCAAATTAAGTAGGCATAGCATAAAATATCATCTAACGTCGACCAGCCTAGCTAGTAGGCAACCGGCGATAACCGTGATACGGCTATATCACGTCTTCAGTGAGTAGTACACTATCTTCAATATTTTCAATATCGTCAATATCGTCCATATCTTGAATATCTTGGATATTTTGAATATCTTGAATAGCTTGAACATTTTGAATATCTTGAATATTTTGATTATTTAGAATATTTTGAATAATTTGAACAATTGGATTATTTTGAATATCTCGAATATCTTCAATATCTATGGATTTCATATCCAACAGAGTTCCAACTCGCACTTGTCCGTTATTTTTTACTTGATAATAAGTTTGCTGTATACAACATTTTTAACCTCCTTCGTGCCAACCCTGTAACCCTGCGCGTACGCACAATGCAAGTACTGTCAGAATGACAGGTCACAGTACATGCGCAATAAGTTCCGTGAGAAGTTCTGGTCACACAGCTGTCAATGCGCAGAAATGCGAAACTGTCGACGCATTGATTTGTTTTCTTTATATGAAACTGAAGAATAATACCTATTGATATGTTTAGAAAAAGGAGTTGCTGTCATCGAATCTTTTCTTGGTTACAATAACTGTACCTTAACTGTACTGTTACCTACAGCAAGAAACATATTATGAGCATTATAGAAAAAGAAAGGTATAATATCTAACATCATCATCATAGTATATTATGATCACGGATATAAATACTTTTAATACGAATATAATTCATCCGGGTTATCAAAGTTATTTTTACTTACTTGGTCAAAATTTTTACACTGACTACCTTTTGGAATTTTTTTGCGACTTTTATGACCCTTTCTTCTTCGATGCCATTAAAATGTTTAATACCTTTTTCATTTCAGTATCCTTGCTGCTGTATTTGAGTTCGCAATACTTGGCTCATCTTTTCACATGAAGCCTTTATTATCCTACCTACATTCCTTTCTGTTTCTTCTCCGAAGCGACTTTCAGCAGCCATGATGCCTGACTCCCATGCTCTCTTTCTGGATTGTATGCCTTCAATCTAGCTGTTCTCTTGATAATAGTCGTTCCAAAGTATCCTTTATTTTGTCCAAATTCTTCTTTAAAAAAAATAATGATACATGGCAAAATATTTAAAATCTCTTGAAATTAATTTTGAAATATTTTGAATATCTTGAAAATCAAAATATTCAAGATATTCAAAATGTTGAAGCTATTCAATTGGGCGCATTCTTTTTTATAATTTCAAGGACTTGACGTGTGAGGGGAAAACTTTCCGGTAGTCTTAGATAAGTCATTTGTTGGAATGTACTGTTTGATATAAATGCAAGAATAGCACTTTCCGATATATCGCCAGTCCACAATTCAAAAGACTGTAAATTATTTAGACTGGACAAATGGAGTAAACTAGAGTCAAAAACAGGGTGACAATTAAGGATGGAGAGCATCTCTAACTGTCTACAGTTGGATATATGTCTCATTATGACATCGTTCAATGTGTCACCATTGATATACAGTGCTCGTAAGGTTGACTGTTTGGTTGTCAACAAAGATTTTAGAAAATCTGCAGAGATGTCGATCATGTCCCTTATATCAATGCTGACTAGATGTTCACATTCCAACATGCTGAACAAACTCTCACTAGTCAATGAAAACGATGGCAGGATCAGTGTCTCAAGGTACTCCAACTTTTCAAAAGGCAAGTTGTAGCTGAGTAGTACACCATCTTCAATATTTTCAATATCTTCAATATCTTCATTATTGTCCATATCTTGAATATCGTCTATGTCTTGAATATCTTGGATATTTTGCATATCTTGAATATTTTGATTATTTAGAATATTTTGAATAATTTGAATAATTGGAATATTTTGAATATCATGAATATCGTCAATATCTACAATATCTTCAATATTTTCAATATTTGTGATACTAGTTCCGTATAGATTGAGAAACTTTAAATTTGGCAAATGATGTAGGTCATCAAATATGCTTCTATTTGCCGACGGCGACGCGTCGATTTTCAAGTGAGTCAAATTAGGACAATATCTGATGAGGGAAGTTCTCAATTTATCTGTTTGGAATAAAACAGATTCACATTTCATTTCAAGAGATTTTAAATTTTTTGCCATGTATGGCAAGTTATGATCTAAATTACGAGCATCACGTCGAGGATATATTATTTTCTCACGTATATTAAAACTCAGAAACTCTAAATTGGGCCAGTGACTAAGACCATCAAGTATACTGCTATCTAAATCGCTCGTATCAATTTTTAAGTATGTCAAATTAGGGCAATAGCGAACACATGAAGCTCTAAATTTACCCGCATTTGATATATTCAAATAATATAATTGAACTTTCTTTATACACTCTCCAAAAAGAGGTAGAATGTTTTCACATATGTGTTTATAGTTCCTTGTTTTAACTATGAGATATTTATCATGCCAGATGTTCGGCATCATGCTCAGTTGGTGCCATCTCGTGCAAACCTTCGGCACTTCCTGCATCGCCTGAACGTCCATCGATGACAATACGTGAACAATCATCTCATCGGGCAGATCATTTATGGTTACACCGTTGGTGCTTGGTGCCATCCTGTGAAGCCACGCCCCGCACATCTTTAGTCCTGCAAATATAATTTAATGATCAGGGAGCGGAATCTCATACAAATCTCATATCAAAACAATTGAAATGTCATAGAGATGGGACATTGTTTTTTATCGTGTTTTCAGGCTTCGATACTTTTTAGTTTTGATCTTCATTACGTAATCAACTTACGCATACATTTAATTTTAATTATTTATGATGAGATGACACACAAATAAAACAAACCTCTTTTTCTTATCTATCAATAAAATTCTGATCCTAATTACCGCGACTTGGGAAGTTTGACCCTAAAATCCCTATTATTATATTTGACATCTCTCTCTCTCTTACTTTTTATATTACTGTACTGTATTGCAATAAAAAATAAAGTATGTTAAGTCTGACTAAAAACTATCGATAGCTTGAATACTCGATAAAAAGAAATGTCCCATCTCTATGACATTTCAATTGTTTTGATATGAGATTCCGCTCCCTGTTAATGATGTTCACTTTTCTATTGTGTCATCTACAGTCCTACCTACCTACTGTAGTAAACGGTAGACTAACTAGGTATTTTAATCAGCTTTTTCCAGAAATTTTTTTGGAGATCGCTAGATGGCACCAAGGCAATGTTTGCACGATGATGCACAAGATGAAACTCTCCCTGGATCCCAGCTGCCGAGCGTGCGGAGAGGATGAGGAGACCATGGAGCATATCCTGTGTGACTGTGATGTCTTGGCGGCAAAGCGCATGTGCCTCCTCGGTGATGGATATCCAAAACCGGGAGATCTTAGGCTTCTTCCCCTCAATGGTATTGCCTCCTTCATTGACCATGTATTTGAAGGGTGAAGAAAGCAAAAAGTATTGGGGCTAACACAAAAGATCCCACTGGGTCGAAGTGTTGCTGGCTTGCCAGCCCCCACAACAAGATAAGATAGAGAAGATAAGATAAGGCAATGTTTCCTGTGGCTGTTTCATATACATATCAAACAATTTGTGTCTAATCAAATTGCCACAGTATACAGGGCGTCCCACGGCGATGCCACACGGAGGGAAAGTACCTTAAATATTAAAGATAGGATATTTTACTGAAAGAAGACATCGTTTAATTTTTAATAATAAGTAGAACTGCATTCACAGACTTTTTTAAAATCGCCTACCTCAACCGGGAATCAAACCCGCCAAATGTGATAGTAAAATTACATGTATTTTATAATAGCGTTTGAAAGGGCTACTCATAAGCATTATTTTTTCCTAAATAACCTAGCTTATTAAATGAAACTAAGATCATAAAATTTCACATTGTATTTAAAAAAAAATTAATTTATCAAATGCTCAAAATGTGATCCGTTCTGTTGTATACAAATTCTCACTCTTTTAATAATTTCTCTCCCTGTCGATTTACTTATTTTTCCATGGTGGATGTTTGAAATAATACGTCTAAGTTCATTTTGTAACTCCTGCACACTGTTGTACCGGTTCCTGTAAACTAAATCTTTTACATAGCCCCATAAAAAAAAATCAAGTGGGGTTAGACCTGGGGATCTCGGTGGCCATCTAATTCGTCCAGCAAGATGGGGCTCCGGCTCATAACAGTAGGAGAACAGCCGAGTTTCTTAATGAAGATTTTCCTTCCTGGATCGGCACTTTTGGACAAATTAGATGGCCACCGAGATCCCCAGATCTAAACCCACTTGATTTTTTTTTATGGGGTTATGTAAAAGATTTAGTTTACAGGAACCGGTACAACAGTGTGCAGGAGTACCGGTGTGAAGTTAGCGGCCAAAAAGTTATCGGCCACTATTATCCGACAAAATAAAAAGTCGTCAAAAAAAAATGTCTAAATAAGAACGAAAATAGCCGGGAAAATGATACAGACAAGAAATATAGACAGCAACAACATCAAAAATGTGATAAATAAAAAATAAAAAAATAATTTGTGAAAACGTGAAAATTTTATATTAAAGTTCAAGGTGAGGGTTGAAGTCTGCTCTGAGCTAGTATAGCTAATAGTATGCGCAAATTTGTAGTCTTTCAGGAAAACATAGCGAAATGGACTACCCTGGCCACAAAAGTATCGTAATCAGCCAGTTACCAAGGCACTTAGGTTTTTAAGTAGGAACATTTTCAAAAAATTAGTTCAAGGTGACGGTTCAAGTCTGCTCTGATCATCTTATGCTGTTATTATGCGCAATGAAGTAGATTTTCAGGGAAACATAGCGACATTTACTATCCTTACGATATAAGTATCGTAATCAGCCAGTAACCAAGACACTTAGGTTTTTTCAGTAAGAAAATTTTCAAACATTTAGTTCAAGGTGAGGGTTAAAGTCTGCTCTGATGAAATTAAGCTTTTATTGTGCAAAAGAATGTATTATTTCAGAAAAACATAGCAACATGGACTATCCTGGCGATATATGTATCGTAATCAGCCAGTAACCAAGACACTTAAGTTTTTTCAGTAAGAAAATTTTCAAACATTTAGTTCAAGGTGAGGGTTCAAGTCTGCTCTGATGAAATTTAGCTTTTATTGTGTAAAAGAATGTATTCTTTCAGAAAAACATAGCGGCATGGACTATCCTGGCGATATAAGTATCGTAATAAGCCAGTAACCAAGGTACTTAGGTTTTTTCAGTAGTAACATTATATTTCATGAATTAAGTTCAAGGTGAGGGTTCAAGTCTGCTCTAATAAAATCTTGCTATTATTATGCGAAATAAAGTAGACTTTCAGGGAAACATAGCGCCATGGACTATCCTGATGATATAAGTATCGTAATCAGCCAGTAACCAAGGCACTTTGGTTTTTTCAGTAAGAAAATTTTCAAAAATTAGTTCAAGGTGAGGGTTCAAGTCTGCTCTGATGAAATTTAGCTATTATTGTGCAGAAAAATGTATTCTTTCAGGGAAACATAGCGTCATGCACTATCCTGGCGAAATAAGCATCACCATCAGCCATTAATCTAGGTAGTTAGGTTTTTTCAGTAAGAAAATTTTCAAAAATTTAGTTCAAGGTGAGGGTTCAAGTCTGCTCTGATGAAATTTAGCTTTTATTGTGCAAAAGAATGTATTCTTTCAGGGAAACATAGCGGCATGCACTATCCTGGCGAAATAAGCATCACCATCAGCCATTAATCTAGGTAGTTAGGTTTTTTCAGTAGGAACATTTTCAAAAATTTAGTTCAAGGTGAGGGTTCAAGTCTGCTCTGATGAAATTTAGCTTTTATTATGCAAAAGAATGTATTCTTTCAGGGAAACATAGCGGCATGGACTATCCTGGTGAAATAAGCATCACCATCAGCCATTAATATAGGTAGTTAGGTTTTTTCAGTAGTAACATTATTATTCATAAATTTAGTTCAAGGTGAGGGTTCAAGTCTGCTCTGAACATTTTATGTTATTATTATGCGCAATAAAGTAGACTTTTAGAAAAACATAGCGGCATTTACTATCCTGACGATATAAGTATCGTAATCAGCCAGAAACCAAGGTACTTAGGTTTTTTCAGTAGTAACATTATTTTTCATAAATTAAGTTCAAGGTGAGGGTTTTAAGTCTGCTCTAATAAAATCTTGCTATTATTATGCGCAATGAAGTAGACTTTCAGGGAAACATAGCGTCATGGACTATCCTGGCGAAATAAGCATCACCATCAGCCATTAATCCAGGTAGTTAGGTTTTTTCAGTAGGAACATTTTCAAAAATTTAGTTCAAGGTGAGGGTTCAAGTCTGCTCTGATGAAATTTAGCTTTTATTGTGCAAAAGAATGTATTTTTTTAGGGAAACATAGCGGCATGGACTATCCTGGCGATATAAGTATCGTAATCAGCCAGTAACCAAGGTACTTAAGTTTTTTCAGTAAGAAAGTTTTCAAAAATTTAGTTCAAGGTGAGGGTTCAAGTCTGCTCTGATGAAATTTAGCTTTTATTGTGCAAAAGAATGTATTTTTTTAGGGAAACATAGCGGCATGGACTATCCTGGCGATATAAGTATCGTAATCAGCCAGTAACCAAGGTACTTAAGTTTTTTCAGTAGGAACATTTTTTTTCATAAATTAAGTTCAAGGTGAGGGTTCAAGTCTGCTCTAATAAAATCTTGCTATTATTATGCGCAATGAAGTAGACTTTCAGGGAAACATAGCGCCATGGACTATCCTGACGATATAAGTATCGTAATCAGCCAGTAACAAAGGCACTTTGGTTTTTTCAGTAAGAAAATTTTCAAAAATATAGTTCAAGGTGAGGGTTCAAGTCTGCTCTGATGAAATTTAGCTTTTATTGTGCAAAAGAGTGTATTCTTTTAGGGAAACATAGCGGTATGGACTATCCTGGCGATATAAGTATCGTAATCAGCCAGTAACCAAGGCACTTTGATTTTTTCAGTAAGAAAATTTTCAAAAATTTAGTTCAAGGTGAGGGTTCAAGTCTGCTCTGATGAAATTTAGCTTTTATTGTGCAAAAGAATGTATTCTTTCAAGAAAACATAGCGGCATGCACTATCCTGGCGAAATAAGCATCACCATCAGCCATTAATCTAGGTAGTTAGGTTTTTTCAGTAGGAACATTTTCAAAAATTTAGTTCAAGGTGAGGGTTCAAGTCTGCCCTGATGAAATTTAGCTTTTATTGTGCAAAAGAATGTGTTCTTTCAGGGAAACATAGCGGCATGGACTATCCTGGCGAAATAAGCATCAGCGTCAGCCATTAATATAGGTAGTTAGGTTTTTTCAGTAGTAACATTATTTTTCATAAATTTAGTTCAAGGTGAGGGTTCAAGTCTGCTCTAATAAAATCTTGCTATTATTATGCACAATAAAGTAAAATTTCAGGGAAACATAGCGGCATTTACTATCCTGACGATATAAGTATCGTAATCAGCCAGAAACCAAGGTACTTAAGTTTTTTCAGTAGGAACATTTTTTTTCATAAATTAAGTTCAAGGTGAGGGTTCAAGTCTGCTCTAATAAAATCTTGCTATTATTATGCGCAATGAAGTAGACTTTCAGGGAAACATAGCGCCATGGACTATCCTGACGATATAAGTATCGTAATCAGCCAGTAACAAAGGCACTTTGGTTTTTTCAGTAAGAAAATTTTCAAAAATATAGTTCAAGGTGAGGGTTCAAGTCTGCTCTGATGAAATTTAGCTTTTATTGTGCAAAAGAGTGTATTCTTTTAGGGAAACATAGCGGTATGGACTATCCTGGCGATATAAGTATCGTAATAAGCCAGTAACCAAGGTACTTAGGTTTTTTCAGTAGTAACATTATATTTCATGAATTAAGTTCAAGGTGAGGGTTCAAGTCTGCTCTAATAAAATCTTGCTATTATTATGCGAAATAAAGTAGACTTTCAGGGAAACATAGCGCCATGGACTATCCTGATGATATAAGTATCGTAATCAGCCAGTAACCAAGGCACTTTGGTTTTTTCAGTAAGAAAATTTTCAAAAATTAGTTCAAGGTGAGGGTTCAAGTCTGCTCTGATGAAATTTAGCTATTATTGTGCAGAAAAATGTATTCTTTCAGGGAAACATAGCGTCATGCACTATCCTGGCGAAATAAGCATCACCATCAGCCATTAATCTAGGTAGTTAGGTTTTTTCAGTAAGAAAATTTTCAAAAATTTAGTTCAAGGTGAGGGTTCAAGTCTGCTCTGATGAAATTTAGCTTTTATTGTGCAAAAGAATGTATTCTTTCAGGGAAACATAGCGGCATGCACTATCCTGGCGAAATAAGCATCACCATCAGCCATTAATCTAGGTAGTTAGGTTTTTTCAGTAGGAACATTTTCAAAAATTTAGTTCAAGGTGAGGGTTCAAGTCTGCTCTGATGAAATTTAGCTTTTATTATGCAAAAGAATGTATTCTTTCAGGGAAACATAGCGGCATGGACTATCCTGGTGAAATAAGCATCACCATCAGCCATTAATATAGGTAGTTAGGTTTTTTCAGTAGTAACATTATTATTCATAAATTTAGTTCAAGGTGAGGGTTCAAGTCTGCTCTGAACATTTTATGTTATTATTATGCGCAATAAAGTAGACTTTTAGAAAAACATAGCGGCATTTACTATCCTGACGATATAAGTATCGTAATCAGCCAGAAACCAAGGTACTTAGGTTTTTTCAGTAGTAACATTATTTTTCATAAATTAAGTTCAAGGTGAGGGTTTTAAGTCTGCTCTAATAAAATCTTGCTATTATTATGCGCAATGAAGTAGACTTTCAGGGAAACATAGCGTCATGGACTATCCTGGCGAAATAAGCATCACCATCAGCCATTAATCTAGGTAGTTAGGTTTTTTCAGTAGGAACATTTTCAAAAATTTAGTTCAAGGTGAGGGTTCAAGTCTGCTCTGATGAAATTTAGCTTTTATTGTGCAAAAGAATGTATTTTTTTAGGGAAACATAGCGGCATGGACTATCCTGGCGATATAAGTATCGTAATCAGCCAGTAACCAAGGTACTTAAGTTTTTTCAGTAAGAAAGTTTTCAAAAATTTAGTTCAAGGTGAGGGTTCAAGTCTGCTCTGATGAAATTTAGCTTTTATTGTGCAAAAGAATGTATTTTTTTAGGGAAACATAGCGGCATGGACTATCCTGGCGATATAAGTATCGTAATCAGCCAGTAACCAAGGTACTTAAGTTTTTTCAGTAGGAACATTTTTTTTCATAAATTAAGTTCAAGGTGAGGGTTCAAGTCTGCTCTAATAAAATCTTGCTATTATTATGCGCAATGAAGTAGACTTTCAGGGAAACATAGCGCCATGGACTATCCTGACGATATAAGTATCGTAATCAGCCAGTAACAAAGGCACTTTGGTTTTTTCAGTAAGAAAATTTTCAAAAATATAGTTCAAGGTGAGGGTTCAAGTCTGCTCTGATGAAATTTAGCTTTTATTGTGCAAAAGAGTGTATTCTTTTAGGGAAACATAGCGGTATGGACTATCCTGGCGATATAAGTATCGTAATCAGCCAGTAACCAAGGCACTTTGATTTTTTCAGTAAGAAAATTTTCAAAAATTTAGTTCAAGGTGAGGGTTCAAGTCTGCTCTGATGAAATTTAGCTTTTATTGTGCAAAAGAATGTATTCTTTCAAGAAAACATAGCGGCATGCACTATCCTGGCGAAATAAGCATCACCATCAGCCATTAATCTAGGTAGTTAGGTTTTTTCAGTAGGAACATTTTCAAAAATTTAGTTCAAGGTGAGGGTTCAAGTCTGCCCTGATGAAATTTAGCTTTTATTGTGCAAAAGAATGTGTTCTTTCAGGGAAACATAGCGGCATGGACTATCCTGGCGAAATAAGCATCAGCGTCAGCCATTAATATAGGTAGTTAGGTTTTTTCAGTAGTAACATTATTTTTCATAAATTTAGTTCAAGGTGAGGGTTCAAGTCTGCTCTAATAAAATCTTGCTATTATTATGCACAATAAAGTAAAATTTCAGGGAAACATAGCGGCATTTACTATCCTGACGATATAAGTATCGTAATCAGCCAGAAACCAAGGTACTTAAGTTTTTTCAGTAGGAACATTTTTTTTCATAAATTAAGTTCAAGGTGAGGGTTCAAGTCTGCTCTAATAAAATCTTGCTATTATTATGCGCAATGAAGTAGACTTTCAGGGAAACATAGCGCCATGGACTATCCTGACGATATAAGTATCGTAATCAGCCAGTAACAAAGGCACTTTGGTTTTTTCAGTAAGAAAATTTTCAAAAATATAGTTCAAGGTGAGGGTTCAAGTCTGCTCTGATGAAATTTAGCTTTTATTGTGCAAAAGAGTGTATTCTTTTAGGGAAACATAGCGGTATGGACTATCCTGGCGATATAAGTATCGTAATCAGCCAGTAACCAAGGCACTTTGATTTTTTCAGTAAGAAAATTTTCAAAAATTTAGTTCAAGGTGAGGGTTCAAGTCTGCTCTGATGAAATTTAGCTTTTATTGTGCAAAAGAATGTATTCTTTCAAGAAAACATAGCGGCATGCACTATCCTGGCGAAATAAGCATCACCATCAGCCATTAATCTAGGTAGTTAGGTTTTTTCAGTAGGAACATTTTCAAAAATTTAGTTCAAGGTGAGGGTTCAAGTCTGCCCTGATGAAATTTAGCTTTTATTGTGCAAAAGAATGTGTTCTTTCAGGGAAACATAGCGGCATGGACTATCCTGGCGAAATAAGCATCAGCGTCAGCCATTAATATAGGTAGTTAGGTTTTTTCAGTAGTAACATTATTTTTCATAAATTTAGTTCAAGGTGAGGGTTCAAGTCTGCTCTAATAAAATCTTGCTATTATTATGCAAAATAAAGTAAAATTTCAGGGAAACATAGCGGCATTTACTATCCTGACGATATAAGTATCGTAATCAGCCAGTAAGGTACTTAGGTTTTTTCAGTAGTAACATTATTTTTCATAAATTAAGTTCAAGGTGAGGGTTCAAGTCTGCTCTAATAAAATCTTGCTATTATTATGCGCAATGAAGTAGACTTTCAGGGAAACATAGCGCCATGGACTATCCTGACGATATAAGTATCGTAATCAGCCAGTAACCAAGGCACTTTGGTTTTTTCAGTAAGAAAATTTTCAAAAATTTAGTTCAATGTGAGGGTTCAAGTCTGCTCTGATGAAATTTAGCTTTTATTGTGCAAAAGAATGTATTCATTCAGGGAAACATAGCGGCATGCACTATCCTGGCGAAATAAGCATCACCATCAGCCATTAATCTAGGTAGTTAGGTTTTTTCAGTAGAAACATTTTCAAAAATTTAGTTCAAGGTGAGGGTTCAAGTCTGCTCTGATGAAATTTAGCTTTTATTGTGCACAAGAATGTATTCTTTCAAGGAAACATAGCGGCATGCACTATCCTGGCGAAATAAGCATCACCATCAGCCATTAATCTAGATAGTTAGGTTTTTTCAGTAGGAACATTTTCAAAAATTTAGTTCAAGGTGAGGGTTCAAGTCTGCTCTGATGAAATTTAGCTTTTATTGTGCAAAAGAATGTGTTCTTTCAGGGAAACATAGCGGCATGGACTATCCTGGCGAAATAAGCATCACCATCAGCCATTAATATAGGTAGTTAGGTTTTTTCAGTAGTAACATTATTTTTCATAAATTAAGTTCAAGGTGAGGGTTCAAGTCTGCTCTAATAAAATCTTGCTATTATTATGCAAAATAAAGTAAAATTTCAGGGAAACATAGCGGCATTTACTATCCTGACGACATAAGTATCGTAATCAGCCAGTAAGGTACTTAGGTTTTTTCAGTAGTAACATTATTTTTCATAAATTAAGTTCAAGGTGAGGGTTCAAGTCTGCTCTAATAAAATCTTGCTATTATTATGCGCAATGAAGTAGACTTTCAGGGAAACATAGCGCCATGGACTATCCTGACGATATAAGTATCGTAATCAGCCAGTAACCAAGGCACTTTGGTTTTTTCAGTAAGAAAATTTTCAAAAATTTAGTTCAATGTGAGGGTTCAAGTCTGCTCTGATGAAATTTAGCTTTTATTGTGCAGAAGAATGTATTCTTTCAGAGAAACATAGCGTCATGCACTATCCTGGCGAAATAAGCATCACCATCAGCCATTAATATGGGTAGTTAGGTTTTTTCAGTAGTAACATTATTTTTCATAAATTTAGTTCAAGGTGAGGGTTCAAGTCTGCTCTAATAAAATCTTGCTATTATTATGCACAATAAAGTAAAATTTCAGGGAAACATAGCGGCATTTACTATCCTGACGATATAAGTATCGTAATCAGCCAGAAACCAAGGTACTTAGATTTTTTCAGTAGTAACATTATTTTTCATAAATTAAGTTCAAGGTGAGGGTTCAAGTCTGCTCTGAACGTTTTATGCTATTATTATGCGCAATAAAGTAGACTTTCAGGGAAACATAGCGCCATGGACTATCCTGACGATATAAGTATCGTAATCAGCCAGTAACCAAGGCACTTTGGTTTTTTCAGTAAGAAAATTTTCAAAAATTTAGTTCAAGGTGAGGGTTCAAGTCTGCTCTGATGAAATTTAGCTTTTATTGTGCAGAAGAATGTATTCTTTCAGGGAAACATAGCGTCATGCACTATCCTTGCGAAATAAGCATCACCATCAGCCATTAATCTAGGTAGTTAGGTTTTTTCAGTAGGAACATTTTCAAAAATTTAGTTCAAGGTGAGGGTTCAAGTCTGCTCTGATGAAATTTAGCTTTTATTGTGCAAAAGAATGTATTCTTTCAGGGAAACATAGCGGCATGGACTATCCTGGTGAAATAAGCATCACCATCAGCCATTAATATAGGTAGTTAGGTTTTTTCAGTAGTAACATTATTTTTCATAAATTTAGTTCAAGGTGAGGGTTCAAGTCTGCTCTGAACATTTTATGCTATTATTATGCGCAATAAAGTAGACTTTTAGAAAAACATAGCGGCATTTACTATCCTGACGATATAAGTATCGTAATCAGCCAGAAACCAGTGTTAGGTTTTTTCAGTAGTAACATTATTTTTCATAAATTAAGTTCAAGGTGAGGGTTCAAGTCTGCTCTAATAAAATCTTGCTATTATTATGCGCAATGAAGTAGACTTTCAGGGAAACATAGCGCCATGGACTATCCTGACGATATAAGTATCGTAATCAGCCAGTAACCAAGGCACTTTGGTTTTTTCAGTAAGAAAATTTTCATAAATTTAGTTCAAGGTGAGGGTTCAAGTCTGCTCTGAACATTTTATGCTATTATTATGCGCAATAAAGTAGACCGCAATAATCTAGGTAGTTAGGTTTTTTCAGTAGAAACATTTTCAAAAATTTAGTTCAAGGTGAGGGTTCAAGTCTGCTCTGATGAAATTTAGCTTTTATTGTGCACAAGAATGTATTCTTTCAAGGAAACATAGCGGCATGCACTATCCTGGCGAAATAAGCATCACCATCAGCCATTAATCTAGGTAGTTAGGTTTTTTCAGTAGGAACATTTTCAAAAATTTAGTTCAAGGTGAGGGTTCAAGTCTGCTCTGATGAAATTTAGCTTTTATTGTGCAAAAGAATGTGTTCTTTCAGGGAAACATAGCGGCATGGACTATCCTGGCGAAATAAGCATCACCATCAGCCATTAATATAGGTAGTTAGGTTTTTTCAGTAGTAACATTATTTTTCATAAATTAAGTTCAAGGTGAGGGTTCAAGTCTGCTCTAATAAAATCTTGCTATTATTATGCAAAATAAAGTAAAATTTCAGGGAAACATAGCGGCATTTACTATCCTGACGATATAAGTATCGTAATCAGCCAGTAAGGTACTTAGGTTTTTTCAGTAGTAACATTATTTTTCATAAATTAAGTTCAAGGTGAGGGTTCAAGTCTGCTCTAATAAAATCTTGCTATTATTATGCGCAATGAAGTAGACTTTCAGGGAAACATAGCGCCATGGACTATCCTGACGATATAAGTATCGTAATCAGCCAGTAACCAAGGCACTTTGGTTTTTTCAGTAAGAAAATTTTCAAAAATTTAGTTCAATGTGAGGGTTCAAGTCTGCTCTGATGAAATTTAGCTTTTATTGTGCAGAAGAATGTATTCTTTCAGAGAAACATAGCGTCATGCACTATCCTGGCGAAATAAGCATCACCATCAGCCATTAATATGGGTAGTTAGGTTTTTTCAGTAGTAACATTATTTTTCATAAATTTAGTTCAAGGTGAGGGTTCAAGTCTGCTCTAATAAAATCTTGCTATTATTATGCACAATAAAGTAAAATTTCAGGGAAACATAGCGGCATTTACTATCCTGACGATATAAGTATCGTAATCAGCCAGAAACCAAGGTACTTAGATTTTTTCAGTAGTAACATTATTTTTCATAAATTAAGTTCAAGGTGAGGGTTCAAGTCTGCTCTGAACGTTTTATGCTATTATTATGCGCAATAAAGTAGACTTTCAGGGAAACATAGCGCCATGGACTATCCTGACGATATAAGTATCGTAATCAGCCAGTAACCAAGGCACTTTGGTTTTTTCAGTAAGAAAATTTTCAAAAATTTAGTTCAAGGTGAGGGTTCAAGTCTGCTCTGATGAAATTTAGCTTTTATTGTGCAGAAGAATGTATTCTTTCAGGGAAACATAGCGTCATGCACTATCCTTGCGAAATAAGCATCACCATCAGCCATTAATCTAGGTAGTTAGGTTTTTTCAGTAGGAACATTTTCAAAAATTTAGTTCAAGGTGAGGGTTCAAGTCTGCTCTGATGAAATTTAGCTTTTATTGTGCAAAAGAATGTATTCTTTCAGGGAAACATAGCGGCATGGACTATCCTGGTGAAATAAGCATCACCATCAGCCATTAATATAGGTAGTTAGGTTTTTTCAGTAGTAACATTATTTTTCATAAATTTAGTTCAAGGTGAGGGTTCAAGTCTGCTCTGAACATTTTATGCTATTATTATGCGCAATAAAGTAGACTTTTAGAAAAACATAGCGGCATTTACTATCCTGACGATATAAGTATCGTAATCAGCCAGAAACCAGTGTTAGGTTTTTTCAGTAGTAACATTATTTTTCATAAATTAAGTTCAAGGTGAGGGTTCAAGTCTGCTCTAATAAAATCTTGCTATTATTATGCGCAATGAAGTAGACTTTCAGGGAAACATAGCGCCATGGACTATCCTGACGATATAAGTATCGTAATCAGCCAGTAACCAAGGCACTTTGGTTTTTTCAGTAAGAAAATTTTCATAAATTTAGTTCAAGGTGAGGGTTCAAGTCTGCTCTGAACATTTTATGCTATTATTATGCGCAATAAAGTAGACTTTTAGAAAAACATAGCGGCATTTACTATCCTGACGATATAAGTATCGTAATCAGCCAGAAACCAAGGTACTTAAGTTTTTTCAGTAGTAACATTATTTTTCATAAATTAAGTTCAAGGTGAGGGTTCAAGTCTGCTCTAATAAAATCTTGCTATTATTATGCGCAATGAAGTAGACTTTCAGGGAAACATAGCGTCGTGCACTATCCTGGCGAAATAAGCATCACCATCAGCCATTAATCTAGGTAGTTAGGTTTTTTCAGTAAGAAAATTTTCAAACATTTAGTTCAAGGTGAGGGTTCAAGTCTGCTCTGATGAAATTTAGCTTTTATTGTGCAAAAGAATGTATTCTTTCAGGGAAACATAGCGGCATGCACTATCCTGGCGAAATAAGCATCACCATCAGCCATTAATCTAGGTAGTTAGGTTTTTTCAGTAGAAACATTTTCAAAAATTTAGTTCAAGATGAGGGTTCAAGTCTGCTCTGATGAAATTTAGCTTTTATTGTGCAAAAGAATGTATTCTTTTAGGGAAACATAGCGGCATGGACTATCCTGGCGAAATAAGCATCACCATCAGCCATTAATATGGGTAGTTAGGTTTTTTCAGTAGTAACATTATTTTTCATAAATTTAGTTCAAGGTGAGGGTTCAAGTCTGCTCTAATAAAATCTTGCTATTATTATGCACAATAAAGTAAAATTTCAGGGAAACATAGCGGCATTTACTATCCTGACGATATAAGTATCGTAATCAGCCAGAAACCAAGGTACTTAGATTTTTTCAGTAGTAACATTATTTTTCATAAATTAAGTTCAAGGTGAGGGTTCAAGTCTGCTCTGAACATTTTATGCTATTATTATGCGCAATAAAGTAGACTTTCAGGGAAACATAGCGCCATGGACTATCCTGACGATATAAGTATCGTAATCAGCCAGTAACCAAGGCACTTTGGTTTTTTCAGTAAGAAAATTTTCAAAAATTTAGTTCAAGGTGAGGGTTCAAGTCTTCTCTGATGAAATTTAGCTTTTATTGTGCAGAAGAATGTATTCTTTCAGGGAAACATAGCGTCATGCACTATCCTTGCGAAATAAGCATCACCATCAGTCATTAATCTAGGTAGTTAGGTTTTTTCAGTAGGAACATTTTCAAAAATTTAGTTCAAGGTGAGGGTTCAAGTCTGCTCTGATGAAATTTAGCTTTTATTGTGCAAAAGAATGTATTCTTTCAGGGAAACATAGCGGCATGGACTATCCTGGTGAAATAAGCATCACCATCAGCCATTAATATAGGTAGTTAGGTTTTTTCAGTAGTAACATTATTTTTCATAAATTTAGTTCAAGGTGAGGGTTCAAGTCTGCTCTGAACATTTTATGCTATTATTATGCGCAATAAAGTAGACTTTTAGAAAAACATAGCGGCATTTACTATCCTGACGATATAAGTATCGTAATCAGCCAGAAACCAAGGTACTTAGGTTTTTTCAGTAGTAACATTATTTTTCATAAATTAAGTTCAAGGTGAGGGTTCAAGTCTGCTCTAATAAAATCTTGCTATTATTATGCGCAATGAAGTAGACTTTCAGGGAAACATAGCGTCGTGCACTATCCTGGCGAAATAAGCATCACCATCAGCCATTAATCTAGGTAGTTAGGTTTTTTCAGTAAGAAAATTTTCAAAAATTTAGTTCAAGGTGAGGGTTCAAGTCTGCTCTGATGAAATTTAGCTTTTATTGTGCAAAAGAATGTATTCTTTCAGGGAAACATAGCGGCATGCACTATCCTGGCGAAATAAGCATCACCATCAGCCATTAATCTAGGTAGTTAGGTTTTTTCAGTAGGAACATTTTCAAAAATTTAGTTCAAGGTGAGGGTTCAAGTCTGCTCTGATGAAATTTAGCTTTTATTGTGCAAAAGAATGTATTCTTTCAGGAAAACATAGCGCCATGGACTATCCTGACGATATAAGTATCGTAATCAGCCAGTAACCGAGGCATTTTGGTTTTTTCAGTAAGAAAATTTTCAAAAATTTAGTTCAAGGTGAAGGTTCAAGTCTGCTCTGATGAAATTTAGCTTTTATTGTGCAAAAGAATGTATTTTTTTAGGGAAACATAGCGGCATGGACTATCCTGGCGATATAAGTATCGTAATCAGCCAGTAACCGAGGCATTTTGGTTTTTTCAGTAAGAAAATTTTCAAAAATTTAGTTCAAGGTGAAGGTTCAAGTCTGCTCTGATGAAATTTAGCTTTTATTGTGCAAAAGAATGTATTTTTTTAGGGAAACATAGCGGCATGGACTATCCTGGCGATATAAGTATCGTAATCAGCCAGTAACCAAGGTACTTAAGTTTTTTCAGTAGGAACATTATTTTTCATAAATTAAGTTCAAGGTGAGGGTTCAAGTCTGCTCTAATAAAATCTTGCTATTATTATGCGCAATGAAGTAGACTTTCAGGGAAACATAGCGCCATGGACTATCCTGACGATATAAGAATCGTAATCAGCCAGTAACCAAGGCACTTTGATTTTTTCAGTAAGAAAATTTTCAAAAATTTAGTTCAAGGTGAGGGTTCAAGTCTGCTCTGATGAAATTTAGCTTTTATTGTGCAAAAGAATGTATTCTTTCAAGGAAACATAGCGGCATGCACTATCCTGGCGAAATAAGCATCACCATCAGCCATTAATCTAGGTAGTTAGGTTTTTTCAGTAGGAACATTTTCAAAAATTTAGTTCAAGGTGAGGGTTCAAGTCTGCTCTGATGAAATTTAGCTTTTATTGTGCAAAAGAATGTGTTCTTTCAGGGAAACATAGCGGCATGGACTATCCTGGCGAAATAAGCATCACCATCAGCCATTAATATAGGTAGTTAGGTTTTTTCAGTAGTAACATTATTTTTCATAAATTTAGTTCAAGGTGAGGGTTCAAGTCTGCTCTAATAAAATCTTGCTATTATTATGCAAAATAAAGTAAAATTTCAGGGAAACATAGCGGCATTTACTATCCTGACGATATAAGTATCGTAATCAGCCAGTAAGGTACTTAGGTTTTTTCAGTAGAAACATTATTTTTCATAAATTAAGTTCAAGGTGAGGGTTCAAGTCTGCTCTAATAAAATCTTGCTATTATTATGCGCAATGAAGTAGACTTTCAGGGAAACATAGCGCCATGGACTATCCTGACGATATAAGTATCGTAATCAGCCAGTAACCAAGGCACTTTGGTTTTTTCAGTAAGAAAATTTTCAAAAATTTAGTTCAAGGTGAGGGTTCAAGTCTGCTCTGATGAAATTTAGCTTTTATTGTGCAAAAGAATGTATTCTTTTAGGGAAACATAGCGGCATGGACTATCCTGGCGATATAAGTATCGTAATCAGCCAGTAACCAAGGTACTTAAGTTTTTTCAGTAGGAACATTATTTTTCATAAATTAAGTTCAAGGTGAGGGTTGAAGTCTGCTCTGAGCTAGTATAGCTAATAGTATGCGCAAATTTGTAGTCTTTCAGGAAAACATAGCGAAATGGACTACCCTGGCCACAAAAGTATCGTAATCAGCCAGTTACCAAGGCACTTAGGTTTTTAAGTAGGAATATTTTCAAAAAATTAGTTCAAGGTGACGGTTCAAGTCTGCTCTGATCATCTTATGCTGTTATTATGCGCAATGAAGTAGATTTTCAGGGAAATATAGCGACATGGACTATCCTGGCGATATATGTATCGTAATCAGCCAGTAACCAAGACACTTAAGTTTTTTCAGTAAGAAAATTTTCAAACATTTAGTTCAAGGTGAGGGTTCAAGTCTGCTCTGATGAAATTTAGCTTTTATTGTGTAAAAGAATGTATTCTTTCAGAAAAACATAGCGGCATGGACTATCCTGGCGATATAAGTATCGTAATAAGCCAGTAACCAAGGTACTTAGGTTTTTTCAGTAGTAACATTATTTTTCATGAATTAAGTTCAAGGTGAGGGTTCAAGTCTGCTCTAATAAAATCTTGCTATTATTATGCGCAATAAAGTAGACTTTCAGAGAAACATAGCGCCATGGACTATCCTGACGATATAAGTATCGTAATCAGCCAGTAACCAAGGCACTTTGGTTTTTTCAGTAAGAAAATTTTCAAAAATTTAGTTCAAGGTGAGGGTTCAAGTCTGCTCTGATGAAATTTAGCTTATATTGTGCAAAAGAATGTATTCTTTCAGGGAAACATAGCGCCATGGACTATCCTGACGATATAAGTATCGTAATCAGCCATTAATATAGGTACTTAGGTTTTTTCAGTAGTAACATTATTTTTCATAAATTTAGTTCAAGGTGAGGGTTCAAGTCTGCTCTGAACATTTTATGCCATTATTATGCGCAATGAAGTAGACTTTTAGAAAAACATAGCGGCATTTACTATCCTGACGATATAAGTATCGTAATCAGCAAGTAACCAAGGTACTTAAGTTTGTTCAGTAGGAACATAATTTTTCATAAATTAAGTTCAAGGTGAGGGTTCAAGTCTGCTCTGATGAAATTTAGCTTTTATTGTGCAGAAGAATGTATTCTTTCAGGGAAACATAGCGTCATGCACTATCCTGGCGAAATAAGCATCATGGTGATGCCATCACCATCAGCCATTAATCTAGGTAGTTAGGTTTTTTCAGTAGGAACATATTCAAAAATTTCGTTCAAGGTGAGGGTTCAAGTCTGCTCTGATGAAATTTAGCTTTTATTGTGCAAAACAATGTATTCTTTCAGGGAAATATAGCGCCATGGACTATCCTGACGATATAAGTATCGTAATCAGCCAGTAACCAAGGCACTTTGGTTTTTTCAGTAAGAAAATTTTCAAAAATTTAGTTCAAGGTGAGGGTTCAAGTCTGCTCTGATGAAATTTAGCTTTTATTGTGCAAAAAAATGTATTCTTTCAGGGAACATAGCGGCATGCACTATCCTGGCGAAATAAGCATCACCATCAGCCATTAATCTAGGTAGTTAGGTTTTTTCAGTAGGAACATTTTCAAAAATTTAGTTCAAGGTGAGGGTTCAAGTCTGCTCTGATGAAATTTAGCAAAATTGTGCAAAAGAATGTATTCTTTCAGGGAAACATAGCGGCATGGACTATCCTGGCGAAATAAGCATCAACATCAGCCATTAATATAGGTAGTTAGGTTTTTTCAGTAGTAACATTATTTTTCATAAATTAAGTTCAAGGTGAGGGTTCAAGTCTGCTCTAATAAAATCTTGCTATTATTATGCGCAATGAAGTAGACTTTCAGGGAAACATAGCGCCATGGACTATCCTGACGATATAAGTATAGTAATCAGCCAGTAACCAAGGCACTTTGGTTTTTTCAGTAAGAAAATTTTCAAAAATTTAGTTCAAGGTGAAGGTTCAAGTCTGCTCTGATGAAATTTAGCTTTTATTGTGCAAAAGAATGTATTCTTTTAGAGAAATATAGCGGCATGGACTATCCTGGCGATATAAGTATCGTAATCAGCCAGTAACCAAGGTACTTAAGTTTTTTCAGTAGGAACATTATTTTTCATAAATTGAGTTCAAGGTGAGGGTTCAAGTCTGCTCTAATAAAATCTTGCTATTATTATGCGCAATGAAGTAGACTTTTAGGAAAACGTAGCGCCATTTACTATCCTGACGATATAAGTATCGTAATCAGCCAGAAACCAAGGTACTTAGGTTTTTTCAGTAGTAACATTATTTTTCATAAATTAAGTTCAAGGTGAGGGTTAAGTCTGCTCTAATAAAATCTTGCTATTATTATGCGCAATGAAGTAGACTTTCAGGGAAACATAGCGCCATGGACTATCCTGACGATATAAGTATCGTAATCAGCCAGTAACCAAGGCACTTTGGTTTTTTCAGTAAGAAAATTTTCAAAAATTTAGTTCAAGGTGAGGGTTCAAGTCTGCTCTGATGAAATTTAGCTTTTATTGTGCAAAAGAATGTATTTTTTTAGGGAAACATAGCGGCATGGACTATCCTGGCGATATAAGTATCGTAATCAGCCAGTAACCAAGGTACTTAAGTTTTTTCAGTAGGAACATTATTTTTCATAAATTAAGTTCAAGGTGAGGGTTCAAGTCTGCTCTAATAAAATCTTGCTATTATTATGCGCAATGAAGTAGACTTTCAGGGAAACATAGCGCCATGGACTATCCTGACGATATAAGTATCGTAATCAGCCAGTAACCAAGGCACTTTGGTTTTTTCAGTAAGAAAATTTTCAAAAATTTAGTTCAAGGTGAGGGTTCAAGTCTGCTCTGATGAAATTTAGCTTTTATTGTGCAAAAGAATGTATTCTTTTAGGGAAACATAGCGGCATGGACTATCCTGGCGATATAAGTATCGTAATCAGCCAGTAACCAAGGTACTTAAGTTTTTTCAGTAGGAACATTATTTTTCATAAATTAAGTTCAAGGTGAGGGTTCAAGTCTGCTCTAATAAAATCTTGCTATTATTATGCGCAATGAAGTAGACTTTCAGGAAAACATAGCGCCATGGACTATCCTGACGATATAAGAATCGTAATCAGCCAGTAACCAAGGCACTTTGATTTTTTCAGTAAGAAAATTTTCAAAAATTTAGTTCAAGGTGAGGGTTCAAGTCTGCTCTGATGAAATTTAGCTTTTATTGTGCAAAAGAATGTATTCTTTCAGGGAACATAGCGGCATGCACTATCCTGGCGAAATAAGCATCACCATCAGCCATTAATCTAGGTAGTTAGGTTTTTTCAGTAGGAACATTTTCAAAAATTTAGTTCAAGGTGAGGGTTCAAGTCTGCTCTGATGAAATTTAGCAAAATTGTGCAAAAGAATGTATTCTTTCAGGGAAACATAGCGGCATGGACTATCCTGGCGAAATAAGCATCAACATCAGCCATTAATATAGGTAGTTAGGTTTTTTCAGTAGTAACATTATTTTTCATAAATTAAGTTCAAGGTGAGGGTTCAAGTCTGCTCTAATAAAATCTTGCTATTATTATGCGCAATGAAGTAGACTTTCAGGGAAACATAGTGCCATGGACTATCCTGACGATATAAGTATAGTAATCAGCCAGTAACCAAGGCACTTTGGTTTTTTCAGTAAGAAAATTTTCAAAAATTTAGTTCAAGGTGAAGGTTCAAGTCTGCTCTGATGAAATTTAGCTTTTATTGTGCAAAAGAATGTATTCTTTTAGAGAAATATAGCGGCATGGACTATCCTGGCGATATAAGTATCGTTATCAGCCAGTAACCAAGGTACTTAAGTTTTTTCAGTAGGAACATTATTTTTCATAAATTAAGTTCAAGGTGAGGGTTCAAGTCTGCTCTAATAAAATCTTGCTATTATTATGCGCAATGAAGTAGACTTTTAGGAAAACGTAGCGCCATTTACTATCCTGACGATATAAGTATCGTAATCAGCCAGAAACCAAGGTACTTAGGTTTTTTCAGTAGTAACATACACATACATACATATACTCACGCCTGTGTCCCATTGGGGACACAAACCAAGGCACTTTGATTTTTTCAGTAAGAAAATTTTCAAAAATTTAGTTCAAGGTGAGGGTTCAAGTCTGCTCTGATGAAATTTTGCTTTTATTTTGCAAAAGAATGTATTATTTCAAGGAAACATAGCGGCATGCACTATCCTGGCGAAATAAGCATCACCATTAGCCATTAATCTAGGTAGTTAGGTTTTTTCAGTAGGAACATTTTCAAAAATTTAGTTCAAGGTGAGGGTTCAAGTCTGCTCTGATGAAATTTAGCTTTTATTGTGCAAAAGAATGTGTTCTTTTTGGGAAAAATAGCGGCATGGACTATCCTGGCGAAATAAGCATCACCATCAGCCATTAATATAGGTAGTTAGGTTTTTTCAGTAGTAACATTATTTTTCATAAATTTAGTTCAAGGTGAGGGTTCAAGTCTGCTCTAATAAAATCTTACTATTATTATGCGCAATGAAGTAGACTTTCAGGAAAACATAGCGCCATGGACTATCCTGACGGTATAAGTATCGTAATCAGCCAGTAACCAAGGCACTTTGGTTTTTTCAGTAAGAAAATTTTCATAAATTTAGTTCAAGGTGAGGGTCAAGTCTGCTCTGATGAAATTTAGCTTTTATTGTGCAGAAGAATGTATTCTTTCAGGAAAACATAGCGGCGTGCACTATCCTGGCGAAGTAAGCATCACCATCAGCCATTAATCTAGGTAGTTAGGTTTTTTCAGTAGGAACATTTTCAAAAATTTAGTTCAAGGTGAGGGTTCAAGTCTGCTCTGATGAAATTTAGCTTTAATTGTGCAAAAGAATGTATTATTTCAGGGAAACATAGCGGCATGGACTATCCTGGCGAAATAAGCATCACCATCAGCCATTAATATAGGTAGTTAGGTTTTTTCAGTAGTAACATTATTTTTCATAAATTTAGTTCAAGGTGAGGGTTCAAGTCTGCTCTGAACATTTTATGCTATTATTATGCGCAATGAAGTAGACTTTTAGAAAAACATAGCGGCATTTACTATCCTGACGATATAAGTATCGTAATCAGCCAGTAACCAAGGTACTTAAGTTTTTTCAGTAGGAACATTATTTTTCATAAATTAAGTTCAAGGTGAGGGTTCAAGTCTGCTCTAATAAAATCTTGCTATTATTATGCGCAATGAAGTAGACTTTCAGGGAAACATAGCGCCATGGACTATCCTGACGATATAAGTATCGTAATCAGCCAGTAACCAAGGCACTTTGGTTTTTTCAGTAAGAAAATTTTCAAAAATTTAGTTCAAGGTGAGGGTTCAAGTCTGCTCTGATGAAATTTAGCTTTTATTGTGCAAAAGAATGTATTCTTTTAGGGAAACATAGCGGCATGGACTATCCTGGTGATATAAGTATCGTAATCAGCCAGTAACCAAGGTACTTAAGTTTTTTCAGTAGGAACATTATTTTTCATAAATTAAGTTCAAGGTGAGGGTTCAAGTCTGCTCTAATAAAATCTTGCTATTATTATGCGCAATGAAGTAGACTTTCAGGGAAACATAGCGCCATGGACTATCCTGACGATATAAGTATCGTAATCAGCCAGTAACCAAGGCACTTTGGTTTTTTCAGTAAGAAAATTTTCAAAAATTTAGTTCAAGGTGAGGGTTCAAGTCTGCTCTGATGAAATTTAGCTTTTATTGTGCAAAAGAATGTATTCTTTTAGGGAAACATAGCGGCATGGACTATCCTGGTGATATAAGTATCGTAATCAGCCAGTAACCAAGGTACTTAAGTTTTTTCAGTAGGAACATTATTTTTCATAAATTTAGTTCAAGGTGAGGGTTCAAGTCTGCTCTGAACATTTTATGCTATTATTATGCGCAATGAAGTAGACTTTTAGAAAAACATAGCGGCATTTACTATCCTGACGATATAAGAATCGTAATCAGCCAGTAACCAAGGCACTTTGATTTTTTCAGTAAGAAAATTTTCAAAAATTTAGTTCAAGGTGAGGGTTCAAGTCTGCTCTGATGAAATTTAGCTTTTATTGTGCAAAAGAATGTATTCTTTCAAGGAAACATAGCGGCATGCACTATCCTGGCGAAATAAGCATCACCGTCAGCCATTAATCTAGGTAGTTAGGTTGTTTCAGTAGGAACATTTTCAAAAATTTAGTTCAAGGTGAGGGTTCAAGTCTGCTCTGATGAAATTTAGCTTTTATTGTGCAAAAGAATTTATTTTTTTAAGGGAAACATAGCGGCATGGACTATCCTGGCGATATAAGTATCGTAATCAGCCAGTAACCAAGGTAATTAAGTTTTTTCAGTAGGAACATTATTTTTCATAAATTAAGTTCAAGGTGAGGGTTCAAGTCTGCTCTAATAAAATCTTGCTATTATTATGCGCAATGAAGTAGACTTTCAGGGAAACATAGCGCCATGGACTATCCTGACGAAATAAGCATCACCATCAGCCATTAATCTAGGTAGTTAGGTTTTTTCAGTAGGAATATTTTCAAAAATTTAGTTCAAGGTGAGGGTTCAAGTCTTCTCTGATGAAATTTAGCTTTTATTGTGCAAAAGAATGTATTCTTTCAGGAATAAGAGCAAGATTTTATTAGAGCAGACTTGAACCCTCAACTTGAAATTAATTTATGAAAAATAATGTTACTTCTGAAAAAACCTAAGTACCTTAGTTTCTGGCTGATTACGATACTTATATCGTCAGTATAGTAAATGCCGCTATGTTTTTCTGAAAGTCTACTTCATTGCGCATAATAATGGCAAAAGGTGATCAGAGCAGACTTGAACCCTCACCTTGAACTTAATTTATGAAAAATAATGTTCCTACTGAGAAAACTTAAGTAACTACCTATATTAACTACCTATATTAATGGCTGATGGTGATGCTTATTTCGCCAGGATAGTCCATGCCGCTATGTTTCCCTGAAATAATACATTCTTTTGCACAATTAAAGCTAAATTTCATCAGAGCAGACTTGAACCCTCACCTTGAACTAAATTTTTGAAAATGTTCCTACTGAAAAAACCTAACTACCTAGATTAATGGCTGATGGTGATGCTTACTTCGCCAGGATAGTGCACGCCGCTATGTTTTCCTGAAAGAATACATTCTTCTGCACAATAAAAGCTAAATTTCATCAGAGCAGACTTGACCCTCACCTTGAACTAAATTTATGAAAATTTTCTTACTGAAAAAACCAAAGTGCCTTGGTTACTGGCTGATTACGATACTTATACCGTCAGGATAGTCCATGGCGCTATGTTTTCCTGAAAGTCTACTTCATTGCGCATAATAATAGCAAGATTTTATTAGAGCAGACTTGAACCCTCACCTTGAACTAAATTTATGAAAAATAATGTTACTACTGAAAAAACCTAACTACCTATATTAATGGCTGATGGTGATGCTTATTTCGCCAGGATAGTCCATGCCGCTATTTTTCCCAAAAAGAACACATTCTTTTGCACAATAAAAGCTAAATTTCATCAGAGCAGACTTGAACCCTCACCTTGAACTAAATTTTTGAAAATGTTCCTACTGAAAAAACCTAACTACCTAGATTAATGGCTAATGGTGATGCTTATTTCGCCAGGATAGTCCATGCCGCTATGTTTCCCTGAAATAATACATTCTTTTGCACAATAAAAGCTAAATTTCATCAGAGCAGACTTGAACCCTCACCTTGAACTAAATTTTTGAAAATTTTCTTACTGAAAAAACCAAAGTGCCTTGGTTACTGGCTGATTACGATACTTATATCGTCAGGATAGTCCATGGCGCTATGTTTCCCTGAAAGTCTACTTCATTGCGCATAATAATAGCAAGATTTTATTAGAGCAGACTTAACCCTCACCTTGAACTTAATTTATGAAAATAATGTTACTACTGAAAAAACCTAAGTACCTTGGTTTCTGGCTGATTACGATACTTATATCGCCAGGATAGTCCATGCCGCTATGTTTCTCTAAAAGAATACATTCTTTTGCACAATAAAAGCTAAATTTCATCAGAGCAGACTTGAACCTTCACCTTGAACTAAATTTTTGAAAATTTTCTTACTGAAAAAACCAAAGTGCCTTGGTTACTGGCTGATTACTATACTTATATCGTCAGGATAGTCCATGGCGCTATGTTTCCCTGAAAGTCTACTTCATTGCGCATAATAATAGCAAGATTTTATTAGAGCAGACTTGAACCCTCACCTTGAACTTAATTTATGAAAAATAATGTTACTACTGAAAAAACCTAACTACCTATATTAATGGCTGATGTTGATGCTTATTTCGCCAGGATAGTCCATGCCGCTACGTTTCCCTGAAAGAATACATTCTTTTGCACAATTTTGCTAAATTTCATCAGAGCAGACTTGAACCCTCACCTTGAACTAAATTTTTGAAAATGTTCCTACTGAAAAAACCTAACTACCTAGATTAATGGCTGATGGTGATGCTTATTTCGCCAGGATAGTGCATGCCGCTATGTTCCCTGAAAGAATACATTCTTTTGCACAATAAAAGCTAAATTTCATCAGAGCAGACTTGAACCCTCACCTTGAACTAAATTTTTGAAAATTTTCTTACTGAAAAAACCAAAGTGCCTTGGTTACTGGCTGATTACGATACTTATATCGTCAGGATAGTCCATGGCGCTATATTTCCCTGAAAGAATACATTGTTTTGCACAATAAAAGCTAAATTTCATCAGAGCAGACTTGAACCCTCACCTTGAACTAAATTTTTGAATATGTTCCTACTGAAAAAACCTAACTACCTAGATTAATGGCTGATGGTGATGGCATCACCATGATGCTTATTTCGCCAGGATAGTGCATGACGCTATGTTTCCCTGAAAGAATACATTCTTCTGCACAATAAAAGCTAAATTTCATCACAGCAGACTTGAACCCTCACCTTGAACTTAATTTATGAAAAATTATGTTCCTACTGAACAAACTTAAGTACCTTGGTTACTTGCTGATTACGATACTTATATCGTCAGGATAGTAAATGCCGCTATGTTTTTCTAAAAGTCTACTTCATTGCGCATAATAATAGCATAAAATGTTCAGAGCAGACTTGAACCCTCACCTTGAACTAAATTTATGAAAAATAATGTTACTACTGAAAAAACCTAACTACCTAGATTAATGGCTGATGGTGATGCTTATTTCGCCAGGATAGTGCATGACGCTATGTTTCTCTGAAAGAATACATTCTTCTGCACAATAAAAGCTAAATTTCATCAGAGCAGACTTGAACCCTCACATTGAACTAAATTTTTGAAAATTTTCTTACTGAAAAAACCAAAGTGCCTTGGTTACTGGCTGATTACGATACTTATATCGTCAGGATAGTCCATGGCGCTATGTTTCCCTGAAAGTCTACTTCATTGCGCATAATAATAGCAAGATTTTATTAGAGCAGACTTGAACCCTCACCTTGAACTAAATTTATGAAAAATAATGTTACTACTGAAAAAACCTAACTACCTATATTAATGGCTGATGGTGATGCTTATTTCGCCAGGATAGTCCATGCCGCTATGTTTCCCTGAAAGAACACATTCTTTTGCACAATAAAAGCTAAATTTCATCAGAGCAGACTTGAACCCTCACCTTGAACTAAATTTTTGAAAATGTTCCTACTGAAAAAACCTAACTACCTAGATTAATGGCTGATGGTGATGCTTATTTCGCCAGGATAGTGCATGCCGCTATGTTTCCTTGAAAGAATACATTCTTGTGCACAATAAAAGCTAAATTTCATCAGAGCAGACTTGAACCCTCACCTTGAACTAAATTTTTGAAAATGTTTCTACTGAAAAAACCTAACTACCTAGATTAATGGCTGATGGTGATGCTTATTTCGCCAGGATAGTGCATGCCGCTATGTTTCCCTGAAAGAATACATTCTTTTGCACAATAAAAGCTAAATTTCATCAGAGCAGACTTGAACCCTCACATTGAACTAAATTTTTGAAAATTTTCTTACTGAAAAAACCAAAGTGCCTTGGTTACTGGCTGATTACGATACTTATATCGTCAGGATAGTCCATGGCGCTATGTTTCCCTGAAAGTCTATTTCATTGCGCATAATAATAGCAAGATTTTATTAGAGCAGACTTGAACCCTCACCTTGAACTAAATTTATGAAAAATAATGTTACTACTGAAAAAACCTAAGTACCTATATTAATGGCTGATTACGATACTTATATCGTCAGGATAGTAAATGCCGCTATGTTTCCCTGAAATTTTACTTTATTGTGCATAATAATAGCAAGATTTTATTAGAGCAGACTTGAACCCTCACCTTGAACTAAATTTATGAAAAATAATGTTACTACTGAAAAAACCTAACTACCTATATTAATGGCTGATGCTGATGCTTATTTCGCCAGGATAGTCCATGCCGCTATGTTTCCCTGAAAGAACACATTCTTTTGCACAATAAAAGCTAAATTTCATCAGGGCAGACTTGAACCCTCACCTTGAACTAAATTTTTGAAAATGTTCCTACTGAAAAAACCTAACTACCTAGATTAATGGCTGATGGTGATGCTTATTTCGCCAGGATAGTCCATGCCGCTATGTTTCCCTGAAAGTCTACTTCATTGCGCATAATAATAGCAAGATTTTATTAGAGCAGACTTGAACCCTCACCTTGAACTAAATTTATGAAAAATAATGTTACTACTGAAAAAACCTAACTACCTATATTAATGGCTGATGGTGATGCTTATTTCGCCAGGATAGTCCATGCCGCTATGTTTTCCTGAAAGAATACATTCTTCTGCACAATAAAAGCTAAATTTCATCAGAGCAGACTTGACCCTCACCTTGAACTAAATTTATGAAAATTTTCTTACTGAAAAAACCAAAGTGCCTAGATTAATGGCTGATGGTGATGCTTACTTCGCCAGGATAGTGCACGCCGCTATGTTTTCCTGAAAGAATACATTCTTCTGCACAATAAAAGCTAAATTTCATCAGAGCAGACTTGACCCTCACCTTGAACTAAATTTATGAAAATTTTCTTACTGAAAAAACCAAAGTGCCTTGGTTACTGGCTGATTACGATACTTATACCGTCAGGATAGTCCATGGCGCTATGTTTTCCTGAAAGTCTACTTCATTGCGCATAATAATAGCAAGATTTTATTAGAGCAGACTTGAACCCTCACCTTGAACTAAATTTATGAAAAATAATGTTACTACTGAAAAAACCTAACTACCTATATTAATGGCTGATGGTGATGCTTATTTCGCCAGGATAGTCCATGCCGCTATTTTTCCCAAAAAGAACACATTCTTTTGCACAATAAAAGCTAAATTTCATCAGAGCAGACTTGAACCCTCACCTTGAACTAAATTTTTGAAAATGTTCCTACTGAAAAAACCTAACTACCTAGATTAATGGCTAATGGTGATGCTTATTTCGCCAGGATAGTGCATGCCGCTATGTTTCCTTGAAATAATACATTCTTTTGCACAATAAAAGCTAAATTTCATCAGAGCAGACTTGAACCCTCACCTTGAACTAAATTTTTGAAAATTTTCTTACTGAAAAAATCAAAGTGCCTTGGTTACTGGCTGATTACGATTCTTATATCGTCAGGATAGTCCATGGCGCTATGTTTTCCTGAAAGTCTACTTCATTGCGCATAATAATAGCAAGATTTTATTAGAGCAGACTTGAACCCTCACCTTGAACTTAATTTATGAAAAATAATGTTCCTACTGAAAAAACTTAAGTACCTTGGTTACTGGCTGATTACGATACTTATATCGCCAGGATAGTCCATGCCGCTATGTTTCCCTAAAAAAATACATTCTTTTGCACAATAAAAGCTAAATTTCATCAGAGCAGACTTGAACCCTCACCTTGAACTAAATTTTTAAAAAATTTCTTACTGAAAAAACTTAAATACCTTGGTTACTGGCTGATTACGATACTTATATCGCCAGGATAGTCCATGCCGCTATGTTTCCCTAAAAAAATACATTCTTTTGCACAATAAAAGCTAAATTTCATCAGAGCAGACTTGAACCCTCACCTTGAACTAAATTTTTGAAAATTTTCTTACTGAAAAAACCAAAGTGCCTTGGTTACTGGCTGATTACGATACTTATATCGTCAGGATAGTCCATGGCGCTATGTTTCCCTGAAAGTCTACTTCATTGCGCATAATAATAGCAAGATTTTATTAGAGCAGACTTAACCCTCACCTTGAACTTAATTTATGAAAATAATGTTACTACTGAAAAAACCTAAGTACCTTGGTTTCTGGCTGATTACGATACTTATATCGTCAGGATAGTAAATGGCGCTATGTTTTCCTAAAAGTCTACTTCATTGCGCATAATAATAGCAAGATTTTATTAGAGCAGACTTGAACCCTCACCTTGAACTAAATTTTTGAAAAATAATGTTCCTACTGAAAAAACTTAAGTACCTTGGTTACTGGCTGATTACGATACTTATATCGCCAGGATAGTCCATGCCGCTATGTTTCTCTAAAAGAATACATTCTTTTGCACAATAAAAGCTAAATTTCATCAGAGCAGACTTGAACCTTCACCTTGAACTAAATTTTTGAAAATTTTCTTACTGAAAAAACCAAAGTGCCTTGGTTACTGGCTGATTACTATACTTATATCGTCAGGATAGTCCATGGCGCTATGTTTCCCTGAAAGTCTACTTCATTGCGCATAATAATAGCAAGATTTTATTAGAGCAGACTTGAACCCTCACCTTGAACTTAATTTATGAAAAATAATGTTACTACTGAAAAAACCTAACTACCTATATTAATGGCTGATGTTGATGCTTATTTCGCCAGGATAGTCCATGCCGCTATGTTTCCCTGAAAGAATACATTCTTTTGCACAATTTTGCTAAATTTCATCAGAGCAGACTTGAACCCTCACCTTGAACTAAATTTTTGAAAATGTTCCTACTGAAAAAACCTAACTACCTAGATTAATGGCTGATGGTGATGCTTATTTCGCCAGGATAGTGCATGCCGCTATGTTCCCTGAAAGAATACATTCTTTTGCACAATAAAAGCTAAATTTCATCAGAGCAGACTTGAACCCTCACCTTGAACTAAATTTTTGAAAATTTTCTTACTGAAAAAACCAAAGTGCCTTGGTTACTGGCTGATTACGATACTTATATCGTCAGGATAGTCCATGGCGCTATATTTCCCTGAAAGAATACATTGTTTTGCACAATAAAAGCTAAATTTCATCAGAGCAGACTTGAACCCTCACCTTGAACTAAATTTTTGAATATGTTCCTACTGAAAAAACCTAACTACCTAGATTAATGGCTGATGGTGATGGCATCACCATGATGCTTATTTCGCCAGGATAGTGCATGACGCTATGTTTCCCTGAAAGAATACATTCTTCTGCACAATAAAAGCTAAATTTCATCACAGCAGACTTGAACCCTCACCTTGAACTTAATTTATGAAAAATTATGTTCCTACTGAACAAACTTAAGTACCTTGGTTACTTGCTGATTACGATACTTATATCGTCAGGATAGTAAATGCCGCTATGTTTTTCTAAA
Organism: Agonopterix subpropinquella; assembly: GCA_922987775.1. NCBI lineage: Eukaryota > Metazoa > Arthropoda > Insecta > Lepidoptera > Depressariidae > Agonopterix > Agonopterix subpropinquella. The sequence continues at coordinate 7,477,255 of OV277717.1, forward strand.
AGTCTACTTCATTGCGCATAATAATAGCATAAAATGTTCAGAGCAGACTTGAACCCTCACCTTGAACTAAATTTATGAAAAATAATGTTACTACTGAAAAAACCTAACTACCTAGATTAATGGCTGATGGTGATGCTTATTTCGCCAGGATAGTGCATGACGCTATGTTTCTCTGAAAGAATACATTCTTCTGCACAATAAAAGCTAAATTTCATCAGAGCAGACTTGAACCCTCACATTGAACTAAATTTTTGAAAATTTTCTTACTGAAAAAACCAAAGTGCCTTGGTTACTGGCTGATTACGATACTTATATCGTCAGGATAGTCCATGGCGCTATGTTTCCCTGAAAGTCTACTTCATTGCGCATAATAATAGCAAGATTTTATTAGAGCAGACTTGAACCCTCACCTTGAACTAAATTTATGAAAAATAATGTTACTACTGAAAAAACCTAACTACCTATATTAATGGCTGATGGTGATGCTTATTTCGCCAGGATAGTCCATGCCGCTATGTTTCCCTGAAAGAACACATTCTTTTGCACAATAAAAGCTAAATTTCATCAGAGCAGACTTGAACCCTCACCTTGAACTAAATTTTTGAAAATGTTCCTACTGAAAAAACCTAACTACCTAGATTAATGGCTGATGGTGATGCTTATTTCGCCAGGATAGTGCATGCCGCTATGTTTCCTTGAAAGAATACATTCTTGTGCACAATAAAAGCTAAATTTCATCAGAGCAGACTTGAACCCTCACCTTGAACTAAATTTTTGAAAATGTTTCTACTGAAAAAACCTAACTACCTAGATTAATGGCTGATGGTGATGCTTATTTCGCCAGGATAGTGCATGCCGCTATGTTTCCCTGAAAGAATACATTCTTTTGCACAATAAAAGCTAAATTTCATCAGAGCAGACTTGAACCCTCACATTGAACTAAATTTTTGAAAATTTTCTTACTGAAAAAACCAAAGTGCCTTGGTTACTGGCTGATTACGATACTTATATCGTCAGGATAGTCCATGGCGCTATGTTTCCCTGAAAGTCTATTTCATTGCGCATAATAATAGCAAGATTTTATTAGAGCAGACTTGAACCCTCACCTTGAACTAAATTTATGAAAAATAATGTTACTACTGAAAAAACCTAAGTACCTATATTAATGGCTGATTACGATACTTATATCGTCAGGATAGTAAATGCCGCTATGTTTCCCTGAAATTTTACTTTATTGTGCATAATAATAGCAAGATTTTATTAGAGCAGACTTGAACCCTCACCTTGAACTAAATTTATGAAAAATAATGTTACTACTGAAAAAACCTAACTACCTATATTAATGGCTGATGCTGATGCTTATTTCGCCAGGATAGTCCATGCCGCTATGTTTCCCTGAAAGAACACATTCTTTTGCACAATAAAAGCTAAATTTCATCAGGGCAGACTTGAACCCTCACCTTGAACTAAATTTTTGAAAATGTTCCTACTGAAAAAACCTAACTACCTAGATTAATGGCTGATGGTGATGCTTATTTCGCCAGGATAGTGCATGCCGCTATGTTTCCTTGAAAGAATACATTCTTTTGCACAATAAAAGCTAAATTTCATCAGAGCAGACTTGAACCCTCACCTTGAACTAAATTTTTGAAAATTTTCTTACTGAAAAAATCAAAGTGCCTTGGTTACTGGCTGATTACGATACTTATATAAGTATCGCGATATCGCCAGGATAGTCCATACCGCTATGTTTCCCTAAAAGAATACATTCTTTTGCACAATAAAAGCTAAATTTCATCAGAGCAGACTTGAACCCTCACATTGAACTAAATTTTTGAAAATTTTCTTACTGAAAAAACCAAAGGGCCTTGGTTACTGGCTGATTACGATACTTATATCGTCAGGATAGTCCATGGCGCTATGTTTCCCTGAAAGTCTACTTCATTGCGCATAATAATAGCAAGATTTTATTAGAGCAGACTTGAACCCTCACCTTGAACTTAATTTATGAAAAATAATGTTACTACTGAAAAAATCTAAGTACCTTGGTTTCTGGCTGATTACGATACTTATATCGTCAGGATAGTAAATGCCGCTATGTTTCCCTGAAATTTTACTTTATTGTGCATAATAATAGCAAGATTTTATTAGAGCAGACTTGAACCCTCACCTTGAACTAAATTTATGAAAAATAATGTTACTACTGAAAAAACCTAACTACCTATATTAATGGCTGATGCTGATGCTTATTTCGCCAGGATAGTCCATGCCGCTATGTTTCCCTGAAAGAACACATTCTTTTGCACAATAAAAGCTAAATTTCATCAGGGCAGACTTGAACCCTCACCTTGAACTAAATTTTTGAAAATGTTCCTACTGAAAAAACCTAACTACCTAGATTAATGGCTGATGGTGATGCTTATTTCGCCAGGATAGTGCATGCCGCTATGTTCCCTGAAAGAATACATTCTTTTGCACAATAAAAGCTAAATTTCATCAGAGCAGACTTGAACCCTCACCTTGAACTAAATTTTTGAAAATTTTCTTACTGAAAAAACCAAAGTGCCTTGGTTACTGGCTGATTACGATACTTATATCGTCAGGATAGTCCATGGCGCTATGTTTCCCTGAAAGTCTACTTCATTGCGCATAATAATAGCAAGATTTTATTAGAGCAGACTTGAACCCTCACCTTGAACTTAATTTATGAAAAATAATGTTACTACTGAAAAAACCTAACTACCTATATTAATGGCTGATGTTGATGCTTATTTCGCCAGGATAGTCCATGCCGCTATGTTTCCCTGAAAGAATACATTCTTTTGCACAATTTTGCTAAATTTCATCAGAGCAGACTTGAACCCTCACCTTGAACTAAATTTTTGAAAATGTTCCTACTGAAAAAACCTAACTACCTAGATTAATGGCTGATGGTGATGCTTATTTCGCCAGGATAGTGCATGCCGCTATGTTCCCTGAAAGAATACATTCTTTTGCACAATAAAAGCTAAATTTCATCAGAGCAGACTTGAACCCTCACCTTGAACTAAATTTTTGAAAATTTTCTTACTGAAAAAACCAAAGTGCCTTGGTTACTGGCTGATTACGATACTTATATCGTCAGGATAGTCCATGGCGCTATATTTCCCTGAAAGAATACATTGTTTTGCACAATAAAAGCTAAATTTCATCAGAGCAGACTTGAACCCTCACCTTGAACTAAATTTTTGAATATGTTCCTACTGAAAAAACCTAACTACCTAGATTAATGGCTGATGGTGATGGCATCACCATGATGCTTATTTCGCCAGGATAGTGCATGACGCTATGTTTCCCTGAAAGAATACATTCTTCTGCACAATAAAAGCTAAATTTCATCACAGCAGACTTGAACCCTCACCTTGAACTTAATTTATGAAAAATTATGTTCCTACTGAACAAACTTAAGTACCTTGGTTACTTGCTGATTACGATACTTATATCGTCAGGATAGTAAATGCCGCTATGTTTTTCTAAAAGTCTACTTCATTGCGCATAATAATAGCATAAAATGTTCAGAGCAGACTTGAACCCTCACCTTGAACTAAATTTATGAAAAATAATGTTACTACTGAATAAACCTAACTACCTAGATTAATGGCTGATGGTGATGCTTATTTCGCCAGGATAGTGCATGACGCTATGTTTCCCTGAAATAATACATTCTTCTGCACAATAAAAGCTAAATTTCATCAGAGCAGACTTGAACCCTCACATTGAACTAAATTTTTGAAAATTTTCTTACTGAAAAAACCAAAGTGCCTTGGTTACTGGCTGATTACGATACTTATATCGTCAGGATAGTCCATGGCGCTATGTTTCCCTGAAAGTCTACTTCATTGCGCATAATAATAGCAAGATTTTATTAGAGCAGACTTGAACCCTCACCTTGAACTAAATTTATGAAAAATAATGTTACTACTGAAAAAACCTAACTACCTATATTAATGGCTGATGGTGATGCTTATTTCGCCAGGATAGTCCATGCCGCTATGTTTCCCTGAAAGAACACATTCTTTTGCACAATAAAAGCTAAATTTCATCAGAGCAGACTTGAACCCTCACCTTGAACTAAATTTTTGAAAATGTTCCTACTGAAAAAACCTAACTACCTAGATTAATGGCTGATGGTGATGCTTATTTCGCCAGGATAGTGCATGCCGCTATGTTTCCTTGAAAGAATACATTCTTGTGCACAATAAAAGCTAAATTTCATCAGAGCAGACTTGAACCCTCACCTTGAACTAAATTTTTGAAAATGTTTCTACTGAAAAAACCTAACTACCTAGATTAATGGCTGATGGTGATGCTTATTTCGCCAGGATAGTGCATGCCGCTATGTTTCCCTGAAAGAATACATTCTTTTGCACAATAAAAGCTAAATTTCATCAGAGCAGACTTGAACCCTCACATTGAACTAAATTTTTGAAAATTTTCTTACTGAAAAAACCAAAGTGCCTTGGTTACTGGCTGATTACGATACTTATATCGTCAGGATAGTCCATGGCGCTATGTTTCCCTGAAAGTCTATTTCATTGAGCATAATAATAGCAAGATTTTATTAGAGCAGACTTGAACCCTCACCTTGAACTAAATTTATGAAAAATAATGTTACTACTGAAAAAACCTAAGTACCTATATTAATGGCTGATTACGATACTTATATCGTCAGGATAGTAAATGCCGCTATGTTTCCCTGAAATTTTACTTTATTGTGCATAATAATAGCAAGATTTTATTAGAGCAGACTTGAACCCTCACCTTGAACTAAATTTATGAAAAATAATGTTACTACTGAAAAAACCTAACTACCTATATTAATGGCTGATGCTGATGCTTATTTCGCCAGGATAGTCCATGCCGCTATGTTTCCCTGAAAGAACACATTCTTTTGCACAATAAAAGCTAAATTTCATCAGGGCAGACTTGAACCCTCACCTTGAACTAAATTTTTGAAAATGTTCCTACTGAAAAAACCTAACTACCTAGATTAATGGCTGATGGTGATGCTTATTTCGCCAGGATAGTGCATGCCGCTATGTTTCCTTGAAAGAATACATTCTTTTGCACAATAAAAGCTAAATTTCATCAGAGCAGACTTGAACCCTCACCTTGAACTAAATTTTTGAAAATTTTCTTACTGAAAAAATCAAAGTGCCTTGGTTACTGGCTGATTACGATACTTATATAAGTATCGCGATATCGCCAGGATAGTCCATACCGCTATGTTTCCCTAAAAGAATACATTCTTTTGCACAATAAAAGCTAAATTTCATCAGAGCAGACTTGAACCCTCACATTGAACTAAATTTTTGAAAATTTTCTTACTGAAAAAACCAAAGGGCCTTGGTTACTGGCTGATTACGATACTTATATCGTCAGGATAGTCCATGGCGCTATGTTTCCCTGAAAGTCTACTTCATTGCGCATAATAATAGCAAGATTTTATTAGAGCAGACTTGAACCCTCACCTTGAACTTAATTTATGAAAAATAATGTTACTACTGAAAAAATCTAAGTACCTTGGTTTCTGGCTGATTACGATACTTATATCGTCAGGATAGTAAATGCCGCTATGTTTCCCTGAAATTTTACTTTATTGTGCATAATAATAGCAAGATTTTATTAGAGCAGACTTGAACCCTCACCTTGAACTAAATTTATGAAAAATAATGTTACTACTGAAAAAACCTAACTACCTATATTAATGGCTGATGCTGATGCTTATTTCGCCAGGATAGTCCATGCCGCTATGTTTCCCTGAAAGAACACATTCTTTTGCACAATAAAAGCTAAATTTCATCAGGGCAGACTTGAACCCTCACCTTGAACTAAATTTTTGAAAATGTTCCTACTGAAAAAACCTAACTACCTAGATTAATGGCTGATGGTGATGCTTATTTCGCCAGGATAGTGCATGCCGCTATGTTTCCTTGAAAGAATACATTTTTTTGCACAATAAAAGCTAAATTTCATCAGAGCAGACTTGAACCCTCACCTTGAACTATATTTTTGAAAATTTTCTTACTGAAAAAACCAAAGTGCCTTGGTTACTGGCTGATTACGATACTTATATCGTCAGGATAGTCCACTGAAAGTCTACTTCATTGCGCATAATAATAGCAAGATTTTATTAGAGCAGACTTGAACCCTCACCTTGAACTTAATTTATGAAAAAAAATGTTCCTACTGAAAAAACTTAAGTACCTTGGTTACTGGCTGATTACGATACTTATATCGCCAGGATAGTCCATGCCGCTATGTTTCCCTAAAAAAATACATTCTTTTGCACAATAAAAGCTAAATTTCATCAGAGCAGACTTGAACCCTCACCTTGAACTAAATTTTTGAAAACTTTCTTACTGAAAAAACTTAAGTACCTTGGTTACTGGCTGATTACGATACTTATATCGCCAGGATAGTCCATGCCGCTATGTTTCCCTAAAAAAATACATTCTTTTGCACAATAAAAGCTAAATTTCATCAGAGCAGACTTGAACCCTAACCTTGAACTAAATTTTTGAAAATTTTCTTACTGAAAAAACCAAAATGCCTTGGTTACTGGCTGATTACGATACTTATATCGTCAGGATAGTCCATGACGCTATGTTTCCCTGAAAGAATACATTCTTTTGCACAATAAAAGCTTAATTTCATCAGAGCAGACTTGAACCCTCACCTTGAACTAAATTTTTGAAAATGTTCCTACTGAAAAAACCTAACTACCTAGATTAATGGCTGATGGTGATGCTTATTTCGCCAGGATAGTGCATGACGCTATGTTTCCCTGAAAGTCTACTTCATTGCGCATAATAACAGCAAGATTTTATTAGAGCAGACTTGAACCCTCACCTTGAACTTAATTTATGAAAAATAATGTTACTACTGAAAAAACCTAAGTACCTTGGTTTCTGGCTGATTACGATACTTATATCGTCAGGATAGTAAATGCCGCTATGTTTTTCTAAAAGTCTCCTTCATTGCGCATAATAATAGCATAAAATGTTCAGAGCAGACTTGAACCCTCACCTTGAACTAAATTTATGAAAATTTTCTTACTGAAAAAACCAAAGTGCCTTGGTTACTGGCTGATTACGATACTTATATCGTCAGGATAGTCCATGGCGCTATGTTTCCCTGAAAGTCTACTTCATTGCGCATAATAATAGCAAGATTTTATTAGAGCAGACTTGAACCCTCACCTTGAACTTAATTTATGAAAAATAATGTTACTACTGAAAAAACCTAACACTGGTTTCTGGCTGATTACGATACTTATATCGTCAGGATAGTAAATGCCGCTATGTTTTTCTAAAAGTCTTCTTTATTGCGCATAATAATAGCATAAAATGTTCAGAGCAGACTTGAACCCTCACCTTGAACTAAATTTATGAATAATAATGTTACTACTGAAAAAACCTAACTACCTATATTAATGGCTGATGGTGATGCTTATTTCACCAGGATAGTCCATGCCGCTATGTTTCCTTGAAAGAATATATTCTTTTGCACAATAAAAGCTAAATTTCATCAGAGCAGACTTGAACCCTCACCTTGAACTAAATTTTTGAAAATTTTCTTACTGAAAAAACCAAAGTGCCTTGGTTACTGGCTGATTACGATACTTATATCATCAGGATAGTCCATGGCGCTATGTTTCCCTGAAAGTCTACTTCATTGCGCATAATAATAGCAAGATTTTATTAGAGCAGACTTGAACCCTCACCTTGAACTTAATTCATGAAATATAATGTTACTACTGAAAAAACCTAAGTACCTTGGTTACTGGCTTATTACGATACTTATATCGCCAGGATAGTCCATGCCGCTATGTTTTTCTGAAAGAATACATTCTTTTGCACAATAAAAGCTTAATTTCATCAGAGCAGACTTGAACCCTCACCTTGAACTAAATGTTTGAAAATTTTCTTACTGAAAAAACCTAAGTGTCTTGGTTACTGGCTGATTACGATACTTATATCGTAAGAATAGTAAATGTCGCTATGTTTCCCTGAAAATCTACTTCATTGCGCATAATAACAGCATAAGATGATCAGAGCAGACTTGAACCGTCACCTTGAACTAATTTTTTGAAAATGTTCCTACTTAAAAACCTAAGTGCCTTGGTAACTGGCTGATTACGATACTTTTGTGGCCAGGGTAGTCCATTTCGCTATGTTTTCCTGAAAGACTACAAATTTGCGCATACTATTAGCTATACTAGCTCAGAGCAGACTTCAACCCTCACCTTGAACTTTAATATAAAATTTTCACGTTTTCACAAATTATTTTTTTATTTTTTATTTATCACATTTTTGATGTTGTTGCTGTCTATATTTCTTGTCTGTATCATTTTCCCGGCTATTTTCGTTCTTATTTAGACATTTTTTTTTGACGACTTTTTATTTTGTCGGATAATAGTGGCCGATAACTTTTTGGCCGCTAACTTCACACCGGTTGCAGGAGTTACAAAATGAACTTAGACGTATTATTTCAAACATCCACCATGCAAAAATAAGTAAATCGACAGGGAGAGAAATTATTAAAAGAGTGAGAATTTGTATACAACAGAACGGATCACATTTTGAGCATTTGATAAATTAATTTTTTTTTAAATACAATGTGAAATTTTATGATCTTAGTTTCATTTAATAAGCTAGGTTATTTAGGAAAAAATAATGCTTATGAGTAGCCCTTTCAAACGCTATTATAAAATACATGTAATTTTACTATCACATTTGGCGGGTTTGATTCCCGGTTGAGGTAGGCGATTTTAAAAAAGTCTGTGAATGCAGTTCTACTTATTATTAAAAATTAAACGATGTCTTCTTTCAGTAAAATATCCTATCTTTAATATTTAAGGTACTTTCCCTCCGTGTGGCATCGCCGTGGGACGCCCTGTATGCCCGGGCCACAGTATAAGTAAGTACAGTATAAGTAGTATAAGTATAGTAGGTTGCACACCTAGGGCAGGAAAGTGAGAAAGTCCTTAGATTACATGTAATTGTTGGCCGAGGTGAAGCGGAGATTTTATGCAATCTTATTCATTAATATTTCTCCGCTCCGCCGGCGCCGCCTATCTCCGCGTCAATGGACAGGCAGCCTTAGGTAGGGTTTATACAGAAGAGACGCGTGGCGGTGGCGGGTAGTCAAAGTAACACCAATATAACCCTTATATTACGTAGCTTAGCGTCGTTTTTGACGTAAAGAAAAATCGCGCCCCCCCTCCCGCCGCGCCGCCCGGCAACGTCGCCTGGAGGCGCGAGCGTAATTCTCCAAACGACTCTATGCTACGTACTCAAAAAAAAAAATTTCAAATTTCAAAAACTTTATTTCTTTAATACACATACATAGGAAAGACCCACAAAACCGTTTCCACGGTTTGTCTGTGGGATCAAGAGTCTCAAATTCTCAATACAATATTTTATAATTTTTTTATAAATTTTATAACATAAAACAAAACTTAGGGTGACTTAGGTACATAATACTAAATATCTATTTATTTATTGAATGGAGTTGAGCAGATGAATAATATAAGGTAACTATATACTATAAGGTTTATATTGCCACACCGCCCCGGCGAAAGGTCCGCGCCACGTCACTTCTGTTTAAACGCTCCCTTATGGTTAGACATAATATACTTATGGGTTTATATATGTGTACTTTAGGGTGCCTGTCCATTGAAGCGGAGCGAGCTGGTGGCGCTGAGTAACGATGAAATATTAACCAATCAGGAGCTCGGCCGAGTCTCGGCGGAGATTTTATGCAGTCCTGATTGGTTAATAAACCTCCGCTTCTCCGCTCCGCCAGTCAGCTCGTGTCAATGGACAGGCAGCCTTACAGGGTGAAATTGATATCATTGGCATCCTTTTAAGCTAACTCTACTCATCAAACTGAACAACTTTTACCATGGGAGAAAACCGATCATTGCAAAAAAATCTGCTGTTCCATACTAAACTGCAATGCAGACTCAAATTGAAATACAGGGTGTAACAATACACCCTAGTAATACTTAAGGGGGTGCTTCAGGCCATAAAAAGGCTTTGTTCGACATTTATTACAAATAGTCGATTCCCCGAAATTCCCCGATTTGAATCATTCCCCGCGCTCTCCCCGCACGCACTCCTCATTCCCCGCTAATCGGGGAAATTCCCCGGAATTGGCAGCACTGTACTGCAGTTTTGTATGGGACAGCAGATTTTTAAATTTTTTTTCTTGATGTTGAATCCATAGTGAAAGTTGTTCAGTTTGATGGTCTGAAGCACCCCCTTAAGTATTACTAGGGTGTTTTGTTACACCCTGTATACAGGGTGTACAATAAAATGGGACAGCTACTTAAAGGGGTGCTCCAGACCATCAAACTGAACAACTTTCTCTATGGGACCAATATCGAAATCGCGAAAAAAAATTCCGCTCTCCCATACAAAACTGCTAACAAAACTCGACTGAAATGTATGGGACAGCAGATTTTTTTTTCGCGATTTCGATATTGGTCCCATAGAGAAAGTTGTTCAGTTTGATGGTCTGAAGCACCTCTTTAAGTAGCTGTCCTATTTTAATTTACACCCTGTATAACCCATATCAAAAAAAAAATAGTACAATTTTATGGGTAGACTGAGTTTAAATATCATTTTGACCCTATACCTACCTGTATGGGTAGGAGTCGTTATAGGGACGTATGTCCAGTCTTCGCAGAAAGGTCAGTGGGCGAAATCTGACCCAGCTAACCAAATTTTTCCTACAAAAACCAAATTGGTTTTAATATTTAGTATTAACCCACATTCAATTTTATGTAGTTATTTATTTTTTAAACCATGGGAAAATGTACTAAATGTACTGTGATACTAAAATATACAAAATGTACGAAAATGTACAAAATGTACTAAAATTTACAAAATATAAGAAAATGTATTAAATGTACGAAAATATAAAAAATGTACCAAAATATTATATTTTTCTTTATAACTTTTTGGTTGGCCTGAATCCCATGCATACATATGCACATTAATGCGACATATACAGTGTGTAACAAAACACCCTTGTAATACTTAAGGAGGTGCTTCAGATCATCAATCTGAACAACTTTCACTATGGAGCCAACGTCGAGAAAAAATAAAAAAAATCTGCCATCCCATACATTTGAGTCGAGACGGTACTGCACTTTTGTATGAAAGAGCGGATTTTTTTTTCTCGATTTCGGTGTTGGCTCCATAGTGAAAGTTGTTCAGTTTGATGGTCTGCAGCACCCCCTTAAGTATTACTAGGGTATTTTGTTACACCCTGTATATTCATGAACTAGAGACATTTATCTCAACATCCTATACTTTTTTTTCTGTAGGTCGTGGGTATAGGTTTCATACTAAGGTGCCCAGTGACCTTTACAGCAATCCGCGAGTTGACAGTGTGATTAAATATAAAAGTTAATTATTTAATTACATAGATTTATTGGTAAAAAGTGTAAAACAATACAAATTAGAAAAAAATAATTATTAATTTATTTTATTTTCAATTTTAAATATCACGATTTTTTATCTGTGAGTCACGTGACTTGAAACGCCAATCAGGAAACGTGACGTCACTCTGCGGAAAACAGTCACATTTGACAGTGTTTTTAGGTTATCTGGTGCAAATAAAATTGTTAAAAACAGTGAAATTATCAACTCTCTATTAAGTCTGTGTTGAAAATAGTCACATTGCTTGCTTTATAAAAATGGAGCAAAGGTTTCAAAAGGTCGACAGTACCAATTTGCCGAAAATAGATGTCCTTATGGTTGCTAACTATTTTGCCTCCAATCCGGATTTTTGTTCGGCTGAATAAAGACATTTTAAACTTCTGCGTGAGTATACTTGCTTATTTTGATGCCGGCTCTTCATTCTCGCCGAGAACGGGCGAGACAGGCTGAGAACGAGAGTGTGAATGCCCTTCATTGTTCTCGTGGCATCATAAGCCATAGTACTTTTCCTTGAAACTTCTCGCCGCGAGTTCTCGGCGAGAGTGAAGTGCGGGCATTAAACTTACAAAATGTCGTTATTTACGATGGTTTAGTAGGTAAATACTAAAAACAAAACTATATTTTTGTTGTTATCAGATCTCCAAAAGAAAGCTGTCGAAGAGATGTCGCTATCAGTCACGTTCAGCTGTGTCGGAAGTCGGAACGCTGGTTCTGGAGTAGTAATTTCTAGAATAATGTCCAGAACACAAAGTGCACGCCAAGCCTTATAACGTTAGTTTGGTTGTTAACGAAGATGAAGGCAAAGTCACAGATGTCCAGTGCCTCGAATGTGAAGCTTCTCATAGTGGCTTCATAGATTAAGTCAAGAGCCTTCATCTACTTCCAGAGAGTGCTACTAGAAGAAACCCAAGTTGGCGCAGGTTAGCGCTCCACATTGTTTATCTACAATGTGCAATGCAGATAAAACTTTTGTCATTACTCATTAGCAAGGTCAATCCTGCTTAAATGTGTTAAGTAAGTAAATAAAAGCATATACTCGTAATCGTTTAAATGTTTGTTTTATTTATTTTATCAAACAAAGCAATAATATAACAATATTTATATTAGGCCATTACAACAAAATTTCTGCAAAATCTGACACACGGTGAACTTCGGCTTCACACTCCTGTAGCCTATATATGTCCCACAGCAGGCCTTAACCCTTATCAGCAGTGATTGGAATAGGTAGTGCAATTTAGGGTAAGGTTGCGAATATTTGTGTGATGCATATTGATATTTGTATTCAATTCATGGGTGTTTGTATCTATACGGGGTGTAAAATTTGATGTATTGTATATTAAACAGGGTGCACGCCCCGTGTAGATACAAACACCCATGAATTGAATACAAATATCAGTATTCATCTCACAAATATTCACAACTTTACCCTAAATTGCACTACCTATTCCGATCACTTTATCAGGCACTAGTTCTAGCAATAAATATAGCCTATGTTACTCAGGGTGAATGCAGCTTTCTAATGGTGAAAGAATTTTTTAAATCGGCCCAGTACTTTTTGAGCCTATTCATTACAAACATACAAACATACAAAAATAGGTACAAATCTTTCCTCTTTATAATATTAGTGTAGATAGTACGCTTCATCGACCACATAAAAATAGGTTCATTATTGAATGTAATGTGGTTGCCACAGCCTGATAAAGGGTTGAGCCTACACTGGCGGAGGGTGTATGGGCGTTAGTCCACCATGCTTGCCTAATGCTTAGATTAACAGACTTTACATCATATATCAGAACTAGCGACCCACCGAAGGAAAAGTATCATTAATTAACCTTTAAACCACATCAAAATGAACAACTTTTGCTATGGGAGCAAACTTGTAAAAAAAGTCAGCTGTCTCATACATTTGAGTTGTGTAGGTAATACAGTTTAGTATGGAACAGCAGTTTTTTTTATTTGACTTGTTTGTGCCCATGGTCAAAGTTGTTCAGTTTGATGAGTAGAGTATCAAGAGTATGTGGTTTAAAGGTTAATGATACTCTTCCTTACACCTTGTATAAGTACCTACACATTAAGGATGACTCACGCTACACCATGCTGGGTCATCGGTCGCAGCAGAGTGACCGAGCCGGCCGCGGCCCCGTAAACACATAAGTATTTAACCAAGATCTGGTGCTGAACTCAAGAATGTCTCCGTACTAGGGTACTCCTCAATAGTAAACCAGCACCACCATGCTGTTTACCTGATATACAGACAGATAAATGCGGAAAGCGACTTTATTTTGTACTATGTAGAGATAATACCTACCAATTTTTTATTTATTGCAATAGTTAATTGATTTTATTCACTCAGCTTGAAGATCTTGACAAGTGTGTACCTCCCCGAGGGTAGGCCTGTGCCCTGCGGTGGGACATAATGTGATGATGATGCCAAAATCTGTGCACCAAAAGTTTTGTCGGGGTGTCGCCTCTAGTAGGTAGGTACTTCAATGGTTCAGACCGACTTCTTCTTTTTCATTCTTTTTTCATCCAGTAGTAGTTGTTCAACAAGTTCCTTTCTTTGTCTTTTTGAATATGCATCTCGGTGAGTAGTTGTGGTTGGCTTTTTCTGATCGGGTTGACATGCCAACTTAGCACAACTCAACAAATGGTACTCCATGTAGTTCTCCATGTCATTGGGGAGCTGAAACATAGATAGATATTGTAGTATTAATTCAGTAACGTACTTAAATTTCCTTACATAACATACATAACCTCAAAAAGGTTAACAAAAAGGTTAGGTTTATTGAGAGGGAATTATTGCCCTATTGACCTGGAAATAATATTGGCTTGTTACTTACATCGAAATGATCTTCACAACAACATTTTGATTTCGGTACATTCCCTCGACCAAGTTCCATGGACTTGGTTTCGAATATCTGTTTTAGCCGAGCGGGGGGCGGGACATGAATAAACTGTTTTGTGGGAGTTTTGAAAGCAGTGTTCACGTAAGAAGGCACAGCACTACATCTGAGCACAACATTTATAGTAATTTTTCACATCAATTTTACCTAAATCGAGCAAAATCAACTCTGCACATGGTTGTCACTTGGTTTCGTTTGTGTCATGCAGACTTGCAGAGTGACGTCATACGTGGTCACGTGATCATAATGGCGCGTTTTTGTGGCATATTTTTTATTTAAATTGAATAATTTATTTTTATTGCATTTAAAGGTGTAATTTTAAATAAATATTAATTCATTGGCATTATTTTAAACAAATAAAGTGTTTAAATCATTTTTCCAAAAGTTGGATACTCCCGGATTCTCCCTAAAGGTGCGTACGGACTAGAGGCAGCCCCAGGGTGAGCAGCCTCGGCACGCATGACTCATGTGGAGGCTGCCTCGGTAAATAATTAAAACAACATAGGCTGAGGCAACGTGCCTCGGGTCGAGCCACGAAAAACAAAATGGCGGCGCGACAAAATGGCGCCGCGCTCAAAATCACGTCCACAGTTGCGAGGTTTACGCCGAGGCGCCTTTGAGCACAGTCAAAAAACCGAAACCGAATGGCTCGCGCCGCGGCAGCCTCGCGTGAGGCACGCCTCGGGCTGAGGCACGTACGCACTTGAGGCAACAGGGCGAGCCGTGCGTGCCTCAGGCGAGGCTGGCTCTAGTCCGTACGCACCTTTAGGGGGTACGACATACGGTATAAGTAAACCAAATAGATGATATTTATTATCTTACCTCAACGGATTATTTCAAATATTATTGATTATTAACATGTTACTGCCATGTTGTGTTGGAAAACGCAATTCTCCGGTGTTGAAGAGTGCGGGTTCAAGTCCCGCCCGAGACCACAGACATAATTGGTCAGTGGGTCATTTTAATTTTTCAATCTTTAATTAGATTGTTTCAGTTACTCTCCTTAAGATAGTGTACTTATATCGAATAAAAAAGTATTTCTGTTACAATTTCTAGAAAAATAGTGAAGATGAATTACTAGAGAATTTTAAGTAGGTAAAGGTATTTTAGAGAAAAAAATATTATTGTCGAGTATGATTTTGACTGGATTTTGACCTCTGTTTTGACCATTTGACATTGGTTGCGTTGCTGTCAAACTGCTGAAGCGCTATTTTTTTAACACTTTCAAATTCGTATTCGCATGATGAACAAGAAGTTTATGATACCTACAGTATTTAATCTTCTTGAATAATCTGATCTTGAGTTATTATGTGCCTGCTATTTTAAACCGACGAAAAAAACAAAAAACGGAGGAGGTTTTCAAGTCGATGCGTATATTTTTTGTTTTTTATTTTTATTTATGTATGAACACAGTATGAACACGCGTGGCTTTTCTAAGGTTTCCGCTAGGTGGGTCCCCAGATTTCTACGCCCGAGTCCACACGTCTGTCGAGTCTATGGCTCATATTCGTGATTGTGGTTTCGAATTGGTGCCTCATGCCGCTTATTCTCCTGATTTGGCACCTTCGGACTTTCATCTGTTTCCAAACCTAAAAAAACACCTCGGTGGCTAGTTTCATCGAATGAAGAGGTTGAGGCCGCAGTAAACCTATTAGTAGTAGTAGTAACCAGTATTTTGAAGACCTAGAGGAATCTTTTTTTAAAACAGCTTTGGAACGCGCAGGTGGAAGAAGTGCATAGAGCTAAATGGAGACTACGTCGAGAAATAATAATATTTTTGTGTGTATTTTATTCTGTTTTCTTGACTAGGCCGCGAACTTTTCAATCCGCCTAAGTACCTTACATTATTATGCAAAAAAAATTGTCCTGTACGGTGTAACGTTTCGCTTATTTTTAGGATAGGCGTAACAATTATTTTTTCCCAGGGCGTAGGGGGGCTAGGTCTAGATCAAGGTCAGGTTGCAAAACAATCGAAGACCCGGAGCGAGCGAAGCGAACTCGAGTTTTTCACGATCTAAAATATCCGAGCTAGCGAAGCGTGCTTGAGATTTTTACTACAATACGACTAGGCCGTTAGGTACCTACAATAAAAAACGCGTGTGACAGACGAACGGACGTATTGACACCAACATGGTTCGATAAGCGACTAAAAACCAGGAGCGAGTGAAGCGAGCTCGATATTTTACTATGATATTAAGGCCATTTCAAATCTGCAATAAGATCTATGTAAATCCTGGAGCGAGCAAAGTTTGCTTGAGATTTTACTCCAATAAGGCTAGGTCGTAAATCAAGAGCGACTGAAGCAAGCAATGATCACACAATCCAGGAGCGAGCGAAGCCACCTCGTAGATTTACTTCAATGCCAATACGACTAGGTTGGGAATTAGGAGCGAGCGAAGCAAGCTCGAGATTTTACTGCAATGTGACTCTGGACTAGGTCGCTGAAATACCACCAAGAACCAGGAGCGAGGGATCCGTACCTACCACACGATATAATTAAAATAGGTACTAAAAAGGTTTTTTCGTAGTTTAGCGCGATGAGGAATTCAGCACAGTTGAATAGTAGGTAATTGGATTGCAATGTGATTAGAACTGAAATTGTATTAGGAATGAACTTGAATGTTTTAAATTATAGTGCGATCTCTCGCCCTCTGTGACCCTTTTTTTGTGGACGTCCACATATACGGGGTGTTACAGAAGTATAAATAAAAATTGAAAAATTTTAAGGTGTGGTTTAGACCATCAAACTTCTTCTTCTTCTTTCTCGTGTGAAGGTGATCACACTTTGTCCTTCCAATACTTGGCCACCTCTATTCTTCGAGGGGAAGCCTCTATTAGGTCCTGGAGGGAGCAAGACAGGGCACAGGCTACACTGCGATAGATGTCGAGTGGTTTGCACCTGACCACACCCACACTCCACAGACGCATCGGCCGGCAATATGTCCCATCTCCGCAGATTATCTTTGGATCGACCAACTCCCGTTCGCAATCTATTGAGTGCCTTCCATGTCGCCCAATCTTCACGGCTTCCAGCAGAGATCTGAACCATCAAACTGAATAACTTTCACTATGGGACCAACGTCGAAATCGCGACAAAAAATCAGCTGTTCCAAAAAAAAATCTTTTGTCCCATACATTTAGCTCGAGTAGATCTGTAGTTTAGTATGGAACATTGCAAACGCATCGTATCATGGCGATTATGGCAAATCTCCTCATTTTGAGGGAGGCCAATGTCCAGCAGTGGACGCCTATCGGCTGGTATGATGATGATGATGATTTTTTTTTCGCGATTTCGTTATTGGTCCCATAGTGAAAGTTGTTCAGTTTGATGGTCTTAACCCCCTTAAATGTTAATTTGTATTTTTGTAACACCCTGTATTATTGTAATAAGGGTAGAATAAGGGTAGGTAATATGGAATAAAAAGCGAATGCAGTAGTTCAAAAAATGTATTTACTATTTTTAACATTATTTTTTATAAGTATAATTTATAGCAATGTACATTTCGCAACAACCTACATTTACACATAAAATAATGGTTTGTTAAAAACATTTTTGGACTGCATTTTAAGTATATTTTTTATTTGGCAGTTATTTTAAAAGCAGAGTTTCCATTCCATATATTTTGTATCTTTAGTTATATTATTGTTATTATAATAGGTCACATTTTAATAAAACATAAGTTCTTAGAGTCGTTTAACAATAAAATATGATTTCTACTACTATTTTGTTCTTTACAATCCGATACATTCAAAAATTCATTATTTTATTAACTGGCAAGCTTTTCTAACATTTTGCAAACAACTTAACATAAGTAAATAACCCACACAGACAAAGTTTCATACCATACGCGCTATAAGTACAATAGAACAACCGCAGCGCGGCGGTGTGTGTCTCAAAGTGCATCTACACGTCACTCGCGTTTGACAGCTGAGATAGATAGATAGATAGATAAACAATTTATTTGCAAAAGTAACACACACATAATATTACAGTTCACACAGGATAAGTAGCTACGGCGTCGCGTATTGCACGCGATACAGGCTGTCGTGCATCGACATAAGGCGCCTTTTAGTTCGTCGTTTATCGCGGTTAGCTGCGCGAAATCTGTGCAGTGCACTATCTGTTACGTCAGTAAATAACCTTTGCCGTGGACAAAACTGGCTCGTCCTGAGGACAATCGAAGTTTTGTCTCTGTGGTGTATTTACTCAAGTACTTACATTTCTCATTCTAACATTATTTGCCTACTTAAATTCCGTAAGAGATAGACAAGCTATTTTAATCCTTACACGCTTTGTTTAAAACACTTTTCCATCTACAATATAGCACGCATATCTATTTATCTACGAAAACATCGCCGACACGGAGTGCGTGTCAAGTGAACGGAGTGCGTGTCAAGTGAACGGAGTGCGTGTCAAGTGAACGGAGTGAGTCTGTCTAACGCTCGTATTCGTAGGTGCGACCTTGAAATTTCCTCGACTGGAACTCAACCTCCACTCAATCAACCTCGACTCGAACTCAACCTCCACTCAATCAAATTGTATGTGTGTAGAATTTCCTCGAACTCTCATGTAATGGAGGAATGAAACCTCAAACTAAAGGTAGCTCGCGACCTACTTCTACTTAGGTCAAAAAGTAAAAACTATAAGCATTGTTTGCGTTTATCGGGTCATTTAGAGTCGATTCACACCAGAAGAGCATCGAAGAGCATTTGCTCGCAGCGGCAATCTTATCACTAGCGAATAAAGGTAAAATTTATTTGGAGCAATACGGGCACCGCGCGCGACCGCGTCGGCGACGTGCAAATAAATGTAACCTTTATTCAATAGTGACAAGATTGCCGCTGCGAGCAAATGATCTTCGATGCTCTTCTGGTGTGAATCGACCCTGAGCCGACGCTGCTGCGAAACGGATAGAAAGAAATTCCTAGACTAAGTCCCTAGTGGGGAAACATCGAGATATAATTATTGAGGAGAGTCGAGGAATTCCTTGACTGAAGTTGAGTCGAGGAAGCGACTATGGGTGTAACAGTTGCATAGCTCCGTAACACACTCAAATTCACTCAACCACGCGCATGAGGTAGGTAGACATGTCACGCACTTGTCACGCACTATTGCATTCTCAATACCTACCGAAATACTTTATGACAATTCAAAACGCGTATTAATAAAATATTTTAGAATCAGAGATTTGCGGTGACAACCTGTGCTATATCAAGAAATTGGTACCAGCGTCAGTGGTCCGAGACATTTCATGAACAGCTTTATTCTGTACGTATGTTGCCGATCATAGATTCCAAGATATAAGTGTACTTTTTGCAACCATCAGCAGCAAGGCTGATTCAGTGTTTATGGGGTGTAGAGCTTCTCTGTGATGGGGATGGACCAGCTCTGCCTGCATAACTCCAGTCGGTTTAGGAGTTACTGATGATTAAAGGTCTGTAAAAAATTAACGATCAGCTGCAAGGCTGATCGTTAATTTATTCGTTCGATTCGATCGTTATTTAATGTTATTGTTGTAGTATGCACTGTAGCTATGTGAACAGAACAAAAACTGACATGGTTCATCAGTCGGTTTAGGAGATACAGCCGTTCAAAGGTCGGAACTTTGACTGGCTGTATCTCCTAAACCGACTGACAGAACTTGACAGTTTTTGTACTGTTCACATAGCTACAGTGCATACTACAACTGTATCATAATATGATCAGCTGCACGTTAATCGTTAATTTTTTACAGACCTTTAATCATCTTTAACTCTTAAACCTACTGGAGTTATGCAGGCAGACCTGGTCCATTCCCGTCACAGAGATGCTCTACACCCCACAAACTTTGAATCAGCCTTGCTGCTGATGGTTGCAAAAAGTACACTTATCTCGTATATTAGATTTATTTACAGTTTTTTATACTATTCTGATTCTTAATTAATAATTTCTGGACTTGTGCACAGAACAGTAAAAAGTAAATATTACATTTGCATCCATAAAACCCAAACATTGAGCCATCGCAAATCTCAGGTATTTTATCCACAAAAGCAAGTAAATAACAATTGCTATTTTTAGTTTAGTTTTTTTACAAAAAAAAAATATACAATCAAAACAGGTAATCTCGTAACAGTGTCAAAAATGACTTAAACTATTATAAATTGTATATAACATTCATCATAAAAATCTATTTTCATTTCATAATTAAATTTTTTGGAGCTATACGGACATTCCTTTTTAAATAAATTTGCACATCGTAACGGGGGTTTTACCATAAAGGTATTATACAACGTAAGAGAGACGGTGACAGCTGAGAGAGCGAGATGTACCTAGCGGCATGCCTGTATAATAGAAAGAGATACGTGACGCGAGGCAATAGAACCGTTTTTGGGGATTTGGAGTCCTGGTAAAAATTCAGTTTCTGTCAATAATCGTGAACCTAAAGTGAAATCGTAGATAATTTTGTAAAATATACTAACACTGGCCTCGATTCGGAGTGTACCACGACTAAACTAAACTAAATGTATTCGTGTCACTTTCTAAAATAAGATTAAGAAAAGAGACAGAAAACCAACAGCTGACTTTAGTGCTGTCAAAGTGACGTTAAACGCCCAAAAACGACTTAAATAAGATGGCGTACATTATGATGGCATCTTATTTTGCGCATTTAACGTCACTTTGACAGCACTAAAGTCAGCTGTTGGTTTTCTGTCTCTTTTCTTAATCTTATTTTAGAAAGTGACAGGAATACATTTAGTTTAGTTTAGTCGTAGTACACTCCGAATCGAGGCCACTGTTACATTAAATTATTCACCATTTCACGTTAGATTGAGAATTAATACACAGAAATCGAATTTTTACCCTGCCGAGGACTCCAAAAAACGTCCAAAAACGGTTTCATTTGACAACTCATGTCACTTACTCTATTCCGTAAGGTATAATATCTTTATGGGTTTTACAGCATTCATAATTATTTGACTACCAGATATTTCGACAGGATTACAACTTTACTGTCATGAACCCTCATGACGTAGTGATTACTTGCTCAGTGCCCTCATGATGCCTGATGAATTAAAGGAATTACAGGCGAACAAATTTTTAAGAGCGGACAAATCTGACTATTTGATTTATTAATTCTACCCGTTACAATATTTTAATTTATAGGTACCTAGTCATTCTGTTTATTTATGGTTTGGCCTAAGAATCCAAATCTGAATCCGAGAAATTACGAACCGACATGAAATGGACATTTATCAGATGGAAATATTTATTTATGTATGGACAAATGAGTCGTTTGGGATCAAAATCTGCTATATTATTATTTCCAGACACAATATATTTTTTTATGTCTGGTTTTATGACCGTTTTTGATCCCAAACAACATAAAAGAATGGACGTGGGCATTCTATCTGAGACAGAATTATGGATGTGACTGTCAAAATCCATAACTTTTTCGACGTTCCGTGTTTTTTTCGGGTTCGGATTAGATGTAGGTTTGTTACCAGATAACGGAGCGTAAAACATGTAACATTAATGGTTGTCAATAAAGGTGGTTTCAGTCCATACAAACGTTTGACGCACAATACGCGTAGACGGAATTAATAAAAGTAATATTTCATACATGGAAAAATAATTTAGAAAATCTAGATGTCGCATATCAAATAACATTTGCAATTTATAATATAATTACGAAGATTTTGTTTGAGCTTTGAAAATTTTGTATGAAAAATTTAAAAGCTTTATATCTTCGTAATTATATTATAAATTGCAAATGTTATTTGATACGCGACATCTAGATTTTCTAACCTATTTTTCCATATATACGAAGTTACTTAAGTATATTAATACCGACTACGCGTATTGTGCGTCTAAGTTTTGTATAAAATTGACCCCTCTGCAACCGCCTTAAGGTTTGATTTTAAATTAGGAGGTCAAGTGTTCTCTCTTTATATTAGGGCCAGAGTTCTTTCCGATTCACTCAAATACGAACTCGTGGTTATATTTAACATTCGTGTCAAGGTCCGACATCACGCGTCGTACTCCATATAAAGGAGGCACCAGTGAGGCATACAATATTTGCAAATATCATTTTACCAAAGAGTGTTATTTTAAGTAATAAATGTATACTTGTTTACACTTCTGTCAAATACATTTGTTACAGAAGTATTATTGAGTGAATACTCTATCACCACTGACTCTTCGAGTAAATTCAATTTTAATGTTCATATACTTCACAATGGCCTCGATTCGGAGTGTACCACGACTTAACTAAACTAAATTTATTCCTGTCACTTTCTAAAATAAGATTAAGAAAAGAGACAGAAAACCAACAGCTGACTTTAGTGCTGTCAAAGTGACGTTAAACGCCCAAAAACGCTTTTAATAAGATGGCGTACATTATGATGGTATCTTATTTTGCGCATTTAACGTCACTTTGACAGCACTAAAGTCAGCTGTTGGTTTTCTGTCTCTTTTCTTAATCTTATTTTAGAAAGTGACAGGAATAAATTTAGTTTAGTTAAGTCGTGGTACACTCCGAATCGAGGCCAATGGCCTTTCGAATTTTATATGAAGCAAGACTCGAAACGATCCCATTTCTGATCTGGTGTGCGATTTTTTAATCTCATTCGTTGAACTTTGCAGTTGATAATGTCAAAATTACTATGGAGATACGCAATTTTCTACTGCTGATTTGACTTTCAAAAATCATACTCCAAGAGTGCGATTTTTGAAAGTCAAATCAGCAGTATAAAGATGCATATCTCCATAGTACCTAATGTTGACATTTTCAACTTTTCACCAAATGAGTTTCAAAAATCGCACTCCTGGCCTACGCTCCGCTACTTTAAACAAATGCCTTTATTTTAACAACATGTAGAATTCAACCTTCTAGTAATAAAACTTAAATCATGCAACGTTGACCCTTTGTGCAATCTTATGCTACTGCACTGCCAAATGCTCACGGGAGCATAATTTTACAATTTTCTGCTGCTGATTTGTACGTGTGACTTTCAAAAATCCAGAATGTTTTCTCAGTATGAAATGAAATGTTAAAGTAATTATAAACTATAGACTAGTCTAAACACATATTCCCTATAATTTTCTATCTTAAAACTCACTTCTTGCATCTCACTGCACTTGAAGCTTCCATGTATACTTCGGGTGACTTATTAATTAGTGTTGCCAGATCTTATACAGGGCGGTTGCGACCAGATAGATAACATTTTTTTTAGATTGCTGACAGGATATGCCAGAATAAAATTATCTTTATTAAAATTAAAGATTGAAAAAGTCGGGCGGCGAGCGGGATTCGAACCCACGACCTGCCTTTCCGGGCATGCTCCTCTCCAACAGAGCTGTCGGCGCCCCGCAGGCCACGACGAAATTTTCAATCTATAACGGACTATAGGGGTATATACTTTCGGGGTTATTTAGATTAATTTAAATTTTAGTTCACTTAAAATCAACCAATCGGACTGGTTTTTTTTTTATTGAGAGATGTTAATAATAATAAGTAAACATACGGCATAAAAAAAATTAAAAATAGTTAACGAAAAAATAAAAATAAATTAATGTTCCTCAAGAGAGAGAAACAAAAAATCTTTTCTTGTAATCGGGTAGGAACCGATTTTTTTCCTGGCGGATCCTGGAGCGCGATTTTGGAATCTCATTTGCTGAGTTCAGCAGTTGAAAATGTCAAAATTACTGTGGAGATCTTTCTACTGCTGATTTGACTTTCAGAAATCATACTTCAGGAGTACTTACAGTTCAACGTGTGAGTTTCAAAAATCGCACTCCGGGTATGTCACTAAGTCAGCAATATATAAATATTCTTTTAAATATATCCATCTGGCCTGAGCAACAAGTCCTTATTAGATCGTTTATTGCACCTACCGAGCATGGAATCAAAATCAATATAGTGATAAACGCCCCTTCCTCGAACGCCACTAGTATCAATTATTTACCGAAACATGTCACCGTCATAGATTTTGATTCTATATCAAGTGAAGAATGGAAGGCTTCTCATCAGTTTCATACAAGAGTACTAATAAAATGATTTTATTTTCCCATTTTTCGCTTGTAACCCTGTAACTCCCACCCATTTTTACCCACTCGAAACCGGGTTGCGAGCGGTTAAAACATTTATGTATTCATAACGACACACACCGACATCTAACGTATCTATCCAGGACCACCTGCTTAAGGTGCCTTCCGAAGCACGCTGGAGATGATAAGGGGAAAATCTATATACAACGTGTTAATGAATTAACGCAAAACTAGAAAGTAGTTTGTTTAGAATCGATAGCAGAATCGAATTATCATGGTTTCAACATAGGTAATTTTTATCAAAATTTTAATTTTTTTTTCCGTAAAATTTAAAATTTACTGAACCCGATGGCAACCCACCCCATGGGTACACTCACCCTACTTACTACCAAAACAAGATTATTAAAATGTATCCATGAGTACTTTAGCGCTTTCATTCATTGCTGAAATGATAACAAATCATTTTTGCCTCTGAACTTAAAATGCTGAAATTATGAAATTATTGTTTCAATCTAATTATTTTGTTATAAATCAGTTGGGGTGTATGAGGTTTTGCGCTAATTTATTAACACGTTGTATATAAAAATTAATCCGTATTTCCCTTGTTCACGACATCACGCGAGAACGGCTGGACCGATTGCGATGAAACTTTGGTGGGTTGTTGTGCACATGCCAGGGAAAGTTTATAAATAAACGGCCAAGTGTGTGTCGGGTAAAACTCTGAGGCGGTACGAAGTACGCCGGGTCAGCTAGTAGATAGTAAAATAATTTTATTAGTACATTTTTACATACATTTTCATACTAAACTTATTTAAATAATTGCATTGCTTTATACACTCGACAATTTGACGTAAAGTGTTATAGGTACTTTAAAAATACTAAAATTATAGTAATTTTCAATACAAAAACTAATTAGTCAGCACAGAACAAGGTAACATGTTTTAAGAGGATGTTCTCGCGAGTGCGTTCCGTACAAACAAAGCTTGGTTATATTTTAAGCAATTAATTAATTTTTTAAACACTGTCTAGAAACTAAAACTTGTCAGTGCCTGTGGATTGTCAGATTTCCTTTAAAATATATACAATTTCAAAGTAACGAGTAACTTAAGATTTTTATACAGGGTCCTTCTTAATATGCTGATGTTTTTTAAATGGGACGGTCAAACCATCAAACTGAACAACTTTCTCTGTGGGACAAATGTCGATATCGCGACAAAAAATCTGCTATTCCATACAAAACTGCAAATTTACTCGACCGAAATGAAAGGACAGCTGTTATTTTTTCGTGATTTCGATGTTAGTCCAATAAAGAAAGTTGTTCAGTTTGATGGTCTGATCATCTCCTTAAAAAACAGTCAGCATATTAAAAAGGACACTATATACCTCCCCCCCCTTCCCCCCACCCCAGTGCCTCATATTATTTTTAACTTAAATAAAAAATAAAGCATAATTACTCAAGAAGACAACATTCAAAGTAGAATCAAACTTCGTTTGTAAGGAAGCACACTTGCAGCAATATCCTCTTAAAAGAGGTTTTAGTTATCTCCAAATTCAGTGGCGACACCTAGCGATGAATATTGAAAAATACGTTGAATACATTTCTATACGAAATAAAAATTATTTAAATGCCCCATTTTCATTCGTCTATGTATAAAAATCACATTTGCTATATAATTTATTCATTATAGTCTAAAAATTCACGATTCTTTCATTGAAGTCTTTAAAACAAATTTTTGTATTGAAAATAACTATACTTATACAAGGAGTAAACTTAAATTCTTTACATACTTAAAGGGGTGCTTCAGACCATCAAACTGAACAACTTTTACTATCGGATCAACATTGAAATCACGAAAATAAAATCCGCTGTTTCATAGATTTTGTATGGAAATTTTTACGACCCGGTTGGTGTAATGGTTACCACGCCGGACTGCCAAACCAGGGTCCTGGGTTCGAATCCCGGTTCGGTCATGGATGTTTATATGTTTGTGCCGTCGTTGTATGGTTTCCATAATAAACAGCCTATAAATAGTGCTTTCTTGGGATCATTACAATGTATGTGCCTGTGAGCGTTATTTATTTATTTATTTATTTTTAATTTTAGCTATTTCAATGTTGGTCCCATTGTAAAAGTTGTACATTTTGATAATCTGAAGCACCCCCTTAATGTAAGTTTACAGCCTGTATATCCAACAATCTGGACTCTGCTGGTTTCAAATAGCCAAAACCGTTTTAGGGTTACCTGGCCAAATAAGTAACCCTTTAAAACGAACAGTTATTCAATAACAGTAATTCATTTAACCTAATGTGTTCGGATTTCATCAGTTTAATAAACATTGTAGAAAAAACTCATTTCTTCAGCATTATGTTCACGACTATATTACGCGTGAGGGTAGTCAAGGAATTTTTTAATGTACACCATGATATTTTAGTGCCTTTTTTACTTTCAGAGGGTTTACGCCGTTACACAAAGTTTAAGATTTCTCTAATTTAAGAAAATTTAAAAAATAAATATAGCTGTTTTTATAATAATACTTAAAAAATAAAATTTTGTTTGTTTTTTCGCGCAAGTGTGTTGAACAACGTCGTATGAAACTTGGTCATTACAGCCTCGGCTCTAATTACGCCCTCACCTGCAGCTCGGGCCGCAATCCAGCATAGTGTACTATTATCACCTCGACCTTTTAATTTCATGGTATACAATACTCAGAACATTTAGTTTTCATGTTTCATCTAAGTAAAAATACAGGGTGTACAATAAAATGGGACAGCTACTTAAAGGGGTGCTTCAGACCATCAAACTGAACAACTTTCTCTATGGGACTAATATCGAAAGCGCGAAAAAAAATCCGCTGTCCCATACATTTCAGTCGAGTTATGTTTGCAGTTGTGTATGGGAGAGCGGATTTTTTTTTTGCGATTTCGATATTGGTCCCATAGAGAAAGTTGTTCAGTTTGATGGTCTGAAGCACCCCTTTGAGTAGCTGTCCCATTTTATTGTACACCCTGTATAATCGAAATTAAAGTCGCCCAAGAAAATATTTGACCACCTTAAATTTGAACGTCGCGTCGCATCGTTCTCTTTACAGGGTGTTGATTTAAATGAGTTACATAATTAATGGGGTGCTTTAGACCAAACTATAAAAGGGGAGTTCACAAAAGACCAGGAGTGCGATTTTTTAATCTCATTCGGTGAGTTCAGCAGTTGAAAATGTCAAAATTACTGTGGAGTAATTTTGACATTTTCAACTGTCGCATCTTTCTACTGCTGATTTGACTTTCAAAAATCATACTTCAAGAGTGCGATTTTTAAAGTCAAATCAGCCGTAGAAAGACACTCCATAAAAATTTTGTCATTGTCAACTGCTGAACTCACCGAATGAGATTCAAAAATCGCACTCCTGAGATGGTCGCTGTGGCACAGAAGTGCGATTTTTGAAAATCATACGAGCGACTAGGCAGTAGAAAATGTCAAAATTACTATGGAGATTAAGCATCTTTCTACTGCCAATTCGCTCGTATGATTTTCAAAAATCGCACTTCAGGTGAAAGCCTGAACGCCTCCGATCCCAAAATAATAATAATAGATCACATTAATCAACTTTCACTATGTAGCCAAGATTTAAAAAAGAAACAGTTATTCCATACAATTACCTCCACTAGCCATTGACATTTCTATGGAACAATTTTTACCGCAATTTTTTTATTGGCTCCATAGCGAATACAAATTGTTCAGGTAGGTCTGACTGAAGCACCCCCTAAAATATGTAACGCATATAAGTTGACACTGGCCTCGATTCGGACTGTGCAACGACTTAACTTAACTAAATGTATTCCTGTCACTTTCTAAAATAAGATTAAGAAAAGAGACAGAAAACCAACCACTGACTTTAGTGCTGTCAAAGTGACGTTAAATGCGCAAAATAAGATGCCATCATAATGTACGCCATCTTATTTAAGTCGTTTTTGGGCGTTTAACGTCACTTTGACAGCACTAAAGTCAGCTGTTGGTTTTCTGTCTCTTTTCTTAATCGTACTTTAGAAAGTGACAGGAATAAATTTAGTTAAGTTAGGTCGTTGCACAGTCCGAATCGAGGCCACTGTATATAAAATCAATATTGCACAGAAAATGCTTGTTTTGCTATACTGTAAAGGATTGGGAGATCTTCGTAGCGTAACCCAGACGTACTGAAGTTAGCTATATTGTTTTAGGGATGCAGGAATCGGGATTAGGATGCATATCTGGAAAGAGATAGGCAATATATACATCTGGTAGGGCACAATACAACGTGTTAATGAATTAACGCAAAATCTCGTACACCTCAACTGATTTATAACAAAATAATTTGATTGAAACATAGATATATTATAAAAGAACAAGATGCACAATCTCATATAAAATCATAGCAAATTTTTGTCCGAATTGACACATACTTTTTAAACTCTTGCAAAGAGATTGAAATCACTAGACTTTTTTCTGTTATCTTTTCGCGTAATACATATCAATGGAACCTATACCTTATTGTCCAGGTATAAAGTTGTAAATACTTCTTACATGACTTTAAAAAAATATATACTTTTAAAACAGCATTTTTATTTTGGAAAAGGAACAAGATGTCATCTATCAGACGATGACAGGAGTGGTATTTTTGAAAGTCACACGTTCAAATAAGCAGTAGAAAATGTCAAAATTACTATGGAGATCTTTCGATCATCTTTCTTTCTAATGCTGATTTGAACGTCGGACTTTCAAAAATCGCACCCCGGAACAGAGACAAATGATAAGCCACACAAAATAAGTATGAGTGCTGTAGGTTGATACTAGTACGTGATATTTGACTATTAAACTTAGTCGTATTATGTATGTTTACAGTCAGAGAGGCAGCGCGGTACTGAGCAAAGACTACAGTTTAATGCTCTCGGTAGAGAGTACATATGTTCCTTGGTACTGAGGCAAGAGGAGGTACTTTTATTCGTTAAGTACCTCTTTCGGGTCTGCCATTTTTGGACCACTGATTGTGTATCTAGTTCTGTAGGTATAATATATCTATGGATTGAAACAATAATTTCATTATTTTGATAGTTAAAATTTCAAGTTATTCGCATTTAAAGTTTTGAGGCAAAAAAAACTAAAAAGTTAAAAAATAATATTGCAGCCTATGACTTTTTCGTTCGCATCATAAGAAAATTAATTTGTTTTATTGAAGTCGCTGTCAAGCCGGTGCGATTCGCGACAGGGCTTGCATTTTTTGGCTTGGCTTGACACCGACTTCTATAAAACAAATTAATGTTCTTATGATGCGAACGAAAAAGTCATCGGCTGCAATATTATTTTTTAACTTTTTAGTTTTTTTGAAGGCGGTTTTAATTTTTTGTTAAAATTTTGTTTATTTCACAATTTTCAGTGGTGAATTCATTAGTTCGATTTAATAGTAGTGCTTTAAATTATCAAACGCACTAGTCGGCACTACGATTTTCGATGGTTCCCCTCGATTTCTCTGGGATGCCATTATCAGATCCTGGTTTCCTTATCATGGTAACACCCTCGGGATATCTCCTTTCCAACAAAAAAAGAATTATCAAAATCGGTTCATAACGTTCAACGACGAAGTTATCCGCAAACACACATAAAAAAAAAAATATATATATATACGGTCGAACTGAGAAACCTCCTCCTTTTTTGAAGTCGGTTAAAAATGATTTTTTATCATTTCAGAAATGAATGAAAGCGCTAACGTAACTCATGGATATATTGTCATAACCTTTTTTTGATAGTAGGGTGAGTATGCCCGTGCGGTGGGTTGACATCGGGTTCGGGAAATTTAAAATTTTACAAACAAATTAATTAATATTTTGAAAAAGTTACCCATGTTGAAACCATGATAATTTGATTCTGCTCTCGATTCTAAACAAACTACTTTCTAGTTTTGCGTTAATTCATTAACGTATATACATCTAATTACTATTGGTAGTGCAATATTGTGCTATTTATATGTACAGTTTTAATACTAAAAAGTTAAATAAGCTTTAAACATAAATATAAATTTAATTAAATTGTAAATTTGGCATGTCTGTACATAAAAAATATCAACAACTAGTGTTTGCCCGTGATTTCATACGTACCAGCTCCTGTCATCGTATATTATACCAGTTTTAAAGTCCAATCATAATATCTTAAACACAAATAGTTTCATTGAAATCGGTGTAGTTTTTGCGTTATGCTCAAACGAACAAAAAATAAAAAAATCGGTGAATCTGGAATCACAGACACCTTAACACCATATCGTAACCATTTTTTGTAAATATCGTCAATGTATAGACCACAGAGAGAGCGTCGGCTCCCAATTATGGGGGTCCAGGTTCAAATACGCACGGACAACATGCCATGTACCAATGAGTTTTTCTAACTTATGTACGTAAAACCGACTGCTCTCAAACGGTGAAGGAAAACATCGTGAGGAAACCTGCATACACTGAAGAAGACATTCTGATGTGTATGTGAAGTCTACCAACCCGCATTGGGCACGCGTGGTGGACTAATGCCCATACACCCTCCTTGACACAGGCCTACCCGCCTGTGCCCTGCAGTGGGACGTTTATAGGCTGATGATGATGATGATGATAGACCACAGAATTATTATAGACACACATCTGTGCCATCATCATCATCCGCCTTATTTTGTGCCTCTTTTATTTTTTCTCTGCATTTTACTGTTCAATTACTGCCACTACTTAAAGCATACAATTCAATTTACTGAAATGCACCAATGAATTTTTCTAACTTAAAGTAATGCCGACTGCTCTCAAACGGTGAAGGAAAACATCGTGAGGAAACCTGCAGACGCTGAAAAACAAATTTAGATGCGTATGTGAAGTCTACCAATCCGCATTGGGCACGCGTGGTGGACTAACGCCCATACACCCTCCCTGGGATAGGCCTGTGCCCTGCAGTGGGACGTATACAGGGTGTACAATAAAATGGGACAGCTACTCAAAGGGGTGCTTCAGACCATCAAACTGAACAACTTTCTCTATGGGACCAATATCGAAATCGCGAAAAAAAAATCCGCTCTCCCATACAAATCTGCAAACATAACTCGACTGAAATGTATGGGACAGCAGATTTTTTTTTCGCGATTTCGATATTGGTCCCATAGCGAAAGTTGTTCAGTTTGATGGTCTGAAGCACCCCTTTAAGTAGCTGTCCCATTTTAATGTACACCCTGTATAGGCTGTGATTATGATGAAAGACTTATTTAACTTTTTAGTAATAATTTGTAGTTTTTAACGCAATCTTTGGTTCAGTTTTGTGCTAATGCTAAATATAAATATCTTGATATCAAAAACCGGGAGGTTACAGGTTTCTTTCCCTGAAATGTATTGCCTCATACATTTACTACGTTTCTGAATGGTGAAGAAAATAAATATAGCATAGGGGATAATCAGACCATCAAACTGAACAACTTTCTCTATGGGACCAACGTCGAAATCGCGACAAAAAAATCTGTTGTTCCATATAAACCCTACTAGAAGAAAATGTATGGGACATCAGATTTTTTAGGGTTCCGTACCCAAAACGGGTGAAAACGGGTGAAAACGGGACCCTATTACTAAGCCTACGTTGTCCGTCCCTCCGGCCGTCCGTCCGTCCGTCCGTCTGTCCGTCTGTCCGTCCGTCCGTCTGTCCTACCTAGATAGATAGATAGATAAACAAACAACCTATTTAGGGCTGTAACTTTTGAACCGTAATAGCTAGATGATTGAAATTTCTCTATCGTAAAAACGGTAATACATACAAGCGTCAAATTTTGTGTGATTATAGAACATACTCTACAGAATAACAACAAATACTAAAAACCGGCCAAGTGTGAGTCGGTCTCGCCCGGACAAAAAAAGTTTTTTTTTCTAAGTTCTTATCGTGTGGGCAGAGCCCTGGTGTCAGAGTTTTTTCAGACGGCCTTAAGGCCTCTGACGTGGTTTTTATGTAACAACTACTACCACTAGAGACAGTAGCAGGGACCAACGGCTTAACGTGCCATCCGAAGCACGGAATCACTTTTCTTTCACTTTTTTTTCTAAGTTCATAATGTGTAGTAGTGGTGTCATGGTGTGGTACGGAACCCTCGGTGCGCGAGTAGCCCGACTCGCACTTGACCGCTTTTAGTTCGCTATTTCGTTGTTGGTCCCATAAAGAAAGTTGTTCATCATG
This sequence comes from Agonopterix subpropinquella, assembly GCA_922987775.1. Classification (NCBI taxonomy): domain Eukaryota; kingdom Metazoa; phylum Arthropoda; class Insecta; order Lepidoptera; family Depressariidae; genus Agonopterix; species Agonopterix subpropinquella. Next base: position 7,509,886 of record OV277717.1, read on the forward strand.
GTCTGATCATACCCTTGAATCAGGATTTAGAAGGACCCTACAGAGTGTTAGGGTAAACAGTGGCATTAAGAGGCTATTCGAGCTCAGTGGCGCCCTCGTCACAATAATAAAGATTTCTCAATAAAGAAAGCCTAAATTAAAAAAGTGCTCAACAGATAAACTACAAAAGCCTTCAAGCTATTTTCATGCACTAGGCAACGTATCGCATCAGAACAAACAAAATAGTACTTAAATAAGAATGTATAGAAATGTAAATCGAGCTCAAAAAATGGCACCAAAAATACTGCACCGCGTTCTTTTGTTGTTTAAAAACTCTATCTTGCCGCCAAAACTCATACAACTTTTAATTTTTCAAGAGGTGCCAAAAATTCGTAGCATCAAAGCGCAGTAATGCAATGCAACTGTTTATCCTAACACCTTGTATGTTGGAGTCAACACAAAAGATCCCGTTAGGTCAAATAGTACAAGAGATAGACGTATTTTTTGTTATTATCAGCTGCAAGGCAAAGGTCGGAACTTTGAACGGCTGTAACTCCTAAACCGACTGATAGAACATGTCAGTTTTTATACTGTTCGCATAACTACAGTGCATATTACATGCATAGGTATTCATTTTTTGCAACCATAACAGACCTTTGAACAGCTGTAACTTCTAAATCTTAGACTAATTATATCGGGACGCGTAACCACGTGTCATTCTACTAACAAACTTTCTGCCACTTTTTGCGGGGGGCGAGGTAACATGTTATCCGCAACTTTGGATTTTATTCCCTATGACTTTAGATTCTAATTTTGAATGTTCAAAATCATGAAAAGTAGTCTCGTGTAAACCCCAAACGTTCTAAGTTCAAAATTATTGTTTCGCTATTATAGGCTGTCTCGTTTAGTGATAAGGTATAAAATTGGGTGTAAATGCGCAAGATTAATTGATCTAATACCGTGGCAGAGGGGAAATGCTACCGCAAGGCCGGTCCGGATATAATTAGTCTAAGTTCTAAATCGACTGGAGTTATGCAGGCAGACCCGGAGTGCGATTTTTGAAACTCATTCGTTGAACGCAGCAGTTGTAAATGTTAAAATTACTATGGAGATACGCATCTTTCTACTGCTGATTCGACTCTCAAAAATCGCACTCCTGGAATATGATTTTTTAATGTCAAATCAGCAGTAGAAAGATGCACGTCTCCATAGTAATATTGACATTTTCAACTGCTGAGTTCAACGAATGAGTTTCAAAAATCGCCCTCCAGGAGTTTAATGGTAAAGCTATTAAGTGATTTATTACCTACATTTCCATTTCTTTCTCTATATAATTTTAATAATCAACCTAATTTTATATTGTATATCAGACATCTGACTAAATGTGCTGATCTATTTGTAAATTACCACCTATTTACCCAATATGTACCTACCACATTTATCACAATAAATATAATTTCATTTCATTTCATTGGGATTTTTGAATTCATATGTTGAACTCAGCAGTTGAAAATGTACGGAGATATCCATTTTTCAACTGCTGATTTGACTTTCAAAAATCGCACCCCTGGAGTTATTTTTGAATGTCAAATCAGCAGTAGAAAAATGCGTATCTCCATAGTAATTTTGACATTTTCAACTGCCGAGTTCAACGAGTGAGAATCTCATTTGCTGAGTTCAGCAGTTGTAAATGTCAAAATAACTATGGAGATATGCATCTTTCTGCTTATTATTTGACTTTCAAAAATCATACTACAGGAGTGCTATTTTTTAAAGACAAATCAGCAGTAGAAATTTGCGTATCTCCATACATTTTTAACTGCTGAGTTCAAAGAATGAGTTTCAAAAATCGCACTCTTGGTAAGTCCCCATCACTGTGCTCTACACCCTATAAATACTGAATCAGCCTTGCAGCTGATGATAATAAAAGTACGTCTATCTCTTATACTAGAATTGTTGCAGGCTTGCCAGGCCCCATAATAAGATAAGATAAGATAAGATATAGACTCTAAACAAAATAATAATAAGGGTGTAGGTACCGCCACCACTTCCAGCTCGTATCTTGTTGTTCGTCTTCAATATCTTCAGGTTTTTCTCCGGATTTATCTGCGGATTTATCTCCGGATTTATCTTCGGATTTATCTTGGGATTTATCTTCGGATTTATTCGTAGATTCCGTTGGTTTCTCTGATATAACTGTCTCTTGCGGTGCTTTAGGTAGGGGACGAGACGGAGATGATATTCTGGAGTCTTCCTGTGGGTAAAAGAGATCGTTGTTTTAAAATATTGTGATGCAAAAAATTGTTTAGTATATTAAGTTTCGTCAGTAACATACCTCACAAAATACATATACAGGTTGAAATTGATATCATTAGCATCCTTTTAAACTAAGAGTCTACCCATCAAACTGAACAACTTTCAACAACTATGGCAGCAAATATTGGCCAATCGGAGCAACAAAAAGAAATCAGCTGTTGCATACATTTGAGTCGAGTAGGCAGCGGCGGCGGGTGCAGTTTAGTATGGAACAGCTGTATTTTTTTTTTGCTCCGATTGGTTTGCTCACATTCTAAAAGTTGTTCAGTTTGATGGGTAGATTTTTAGTTTAAAAGGATGAAAATGATATAAATTTCACCCTGTAGGGGATCTACAGGATAAAATTGATATCATTGGCATCGTTTGACACGGGCGAAGCTGGGCGGGTCACTAGTCCATAATCATCATCTCAGCCGATGGACGTCCACTGCTGGACATAGGCCTCCCCAAGGATCGCCACAACGACCGGTCCCGCGCCGCCCTCATCCAACGTTTTCCCGCCGCCTTCACCAGGTCGTCGGTCCACCGTGTGAGGGGCCTACCCACGCTGCGCTTTCCGGTACGCGGTCGCCACTCAAGAACTCTTCGGCTCCATCGCCTATAGGTTCAGCGAGCAATGTGCCCCGCCCACTGCCACTTTAGTTTAGCAATTCTTTGGGCTATGTCAGTTACTCTGGTTCTTCTGCGGATCTCTTCAATTCTGATTCGATCTCGCAGGGAAACTCCGAGCATAGCCCTGTCCATTGCCCTTTGGGTGACTTTCAGCCTTTTTATAAGGCCTTGAGTGAACGACCACGTCTCTGTTCCATATGTCATCACTGGCAACACACACTGATCGAAGACTTTCGTTTTAAGACACTGCGGTATTTGGGACGTGAAGATACTACGTAGCTTCCCGAACGCTGCCCAGCCGAGTTGGATTTGATTACTCAATAATATTAGAAATTAAATACGTACCTTAGTAACAGTAATAACAATAGGGTAAATCGTATTGGCAGGGTCCGTGGCGTCCCCTCTATCCTGTGTTGGGTGGTTCACGATCACAACGTTGTCCCTCTGGCAAGGGGGCGGTGCATCCGTTTGTCGGGGCGGTGCAACCGCTTGTGGGGGCGGTGCAACCGCTTGGGGGGGCGGTGGGGGTGGTTCCGTCTGGGTGCTCTGCTCCCGGGTGTCGGGGTCCAGGTCAGGACCAAGTTTTGACGACTGGGGGCAACGGAAAAGAATTTTAAAAACGAACGAAATAAACGTTTTTATATTTTAAGGTCAATTATACAAGAGGGTTCCATACCACACCACCACAACATATTAAAGAACATTTTTTTTTTCTCCTGGACCTTTAGCACGAGACCGACTCACACTTGGCCGGTTTTTATTATTTGTTGTTATACTGTAGAGTCTATAATCACACCAAGTTTGACGCTTGTATGTATTGCCGTTTTTACCATTGAGCGAGAAGAAAAAAAACTTGATAAAAACTAGTTCCTTGTATGAGGACCCCCCGTAATTTTTTTACTTTTTGACATTTTTATTATTTGTTAGCAACGCGTCTAACGCACATTCCGTAAAAATTTCAACTATCTAGCTCTTAGGCGCTGTCCTATTGCCATCGCTCGCGCGATCATGCGTTCGTCCGACGAAAATCATTGTGCCACTGTGCGTTTAAACATACTTATATCTGCGGAATATCCTATAGAAGGTCGTGCTATCATGAGATGCGATCGAATTGTTCTATTTTTATTCAGATATAAGTATGTTTAAACGCACAGTGGCACAATGATTTACGTCGGACGAACGCATGATCGCGCGAGCGATGGCAATAGGACAGCGCCTCACGGTTCAAAAGTTACAGCCCTAAATAGGTAGGACAGACGGAGGGACGGACGGATTTTTACCCTTTGGGTACGTAACCCTAAAAAGTAAAACATACATTTGCTTACATCAAAAATAATAGGCCTGTGCCCTTCAGTGGGACGTATTTATAGCCTGTGATGTAGACGAATCTTACCTCCATATCCAGCTCGTTGCGTGGCAATATCGCTTTGCTATCTTCGTAGGAAACCTTCTCCGGACTGAATGGAGTGAAATCAGGTACTTGCTGAAACAAACACAATACAGGCTTATTTTAAATTGTTCTTCTTATCGTGTGGGCAGAGCCCTGGTGTCAGAGTTTTTTCAGACCGCCTTTCGGCCTCTGACGTGGTTTTTATGTAACGACTACTACCATCAGAGATAGTAGCCGGGACCAACGGCTTAACGTGCCATCCGAAGCACGGAATCATTTTTCTTTTCAGACAATCAGGTGAATCAGCCTGCAATGTCCTAACCAACTGGGGAAAAACGCACAAAGTGACAAAAAGTGACAAAAGTTTAAATTGTTGGTGAAACTGAACAAGGAGTGCGATTTTCGAACCTCATTCGCTGAGTTCAGCAGTTGTAAATGTCAATATTACTGTGGAGATACGCATCTTTCTACTGCTGATTTGACTTTCAAAAATCGCACTCCTGAAGTATGATTTTAGATCTTAACGAGCTTTTACCCGCGACTTCGTCCGCATAAATTATATACCAGATTTTAAGTCAGATGCTACGCTATCAAACAAAAAAAGTTTCATCAAAATCGGTTCAGTAGTTTTTGCGTGATACTCGAACAAACAAACACCCAAACAAACAAACAAACAAACAAACAAACAGACAGACAAAAAATAAAAAAATTGGTGATTTGGAATCAGGGACATCTAAAAATCATATCGTTATCTTTTTTTGTAAATATCTTCAATGTACAGACACACTTCTGTTACAGTTTTATAATAGTTTAGATTTTAGTATTAGCATTGCAGCCGGGGCGGGTCGCTAGTATAAGTCCCGCATTCTGCGGGACCGTCCCGTAGTAACAGTTGTAATCCCGCATTGCAATCTTATTGAATAAAGACTGCCAAAGCACTGAGGAAGTTATTTATTATAATATAAGCAAGACATTGCTGTGCTGTGAAAAAACAGAAGAGAGAACAGACAGCAACACCTGACGTCTGTCTTACAGAAAAAAGTAAGGCTCTTAAATGTTTAACAAATCTAAACTATTATAAAACTGTAACAGAAGTGTGTCTGTAAATTGAAGATATTTACAAAAAAAATATTACGATATGGTTTTTAGGCTTCCCTGATTCCAAATCACAAATTTATGGAATTTTTTGTCTGTCTGTTAATTTGTTTGTTAGTTTGTTTGTGTGTTTGTTTGTACGAGCATCACGCAAAAACTACTGAACCGATTTTGATGAAACTTTTTTTGTTTGATAGCTTATGATTGACTTAAAATCTGGTATATAATTTATGCGGATGAAGTCGCGGGTAAGAGCTCGTAATTAATAAAACAGTCCCGCAAAACGTCTAATGCGTCCTGCATGTCCCGCATTCCCAGAGTATTATCGCACCTACAGAGAGAGTATTTTCCTTGATGAATGCCACATGGACATCGGAGAAATCGTCACTTAAAGTGGGAACTCAAAATTTAATATGGGAAGCTGCGAAAATTTTTAAGGAATCCTTAACCAAAACCCTGAATTAGTAAAAAAAATCCACTCGCATGTGAAAATAAGATTTTAAAAATAAATGATTTCTTTAAGTTGCGTTTGTTTGTTTTCTCTTTTAAGTGCGCCGACACGCCCTCAGTAGCTACTTCATACACACAGCCCTATCTATACAAATGTCCCGCATTGACTTTTTCTAAAGTTGGCCGCCTTATCTAAACTATTATAAAACTGTAACAGAAGTGTGTCTGTACATTGAAGATATTTACAAAAAAAAATTACGAGATGGTTTTTACCATAAAGATATTATACCTTACGGAATAGAGTAAGTGACATGAGTTGTCAAATGAAACCGTTTTTGGACGTTTTTTGGAGTCCTCGCCAGGGTAAAAATTCGATTTCTGTGTATTAATTCTCAATCTAACGTGAAATGGTGAATAATTTAATGAAACGGTGTTAGTATATTTTACAAAATTATCTACGATTTCACTTTAGGTTCACGATTATTGACAGAAACTGAATTTTTACCAGGACTCCAAATCCCCAAAAACGGTTCTATTGCCTCGCGTCACGTATCTCTTTCTATTATACAGGCATGCCGCTAGGTACATCTCGCTCTCTCAGCTGTCTCCGTCTCTCTTACGTAGTATAATACCTTTATGGTTTTTACCTGTCCCTGATTCCAAATCACAAATTTTTGGATTTTTTGTCTGTCTGTTTGTTTGTTTGTTTGTTTGGGTGTTTGTTTGTTCGAGTATCACGCAAAAACTACTGAACCGATTTTGATGAAACTTTTTTTGTTTGATAGCTTATCATCTGACTTAAAATCTGGTATATAATTTATGCGGACGAAGTCGCGGGTAAAAGCTCGCATAAAATAAAATAAAATAAAATACCTCTTCGTGCCTAGCCCGCCACTTCTTGTAGTCGGTGGCCGCTTTCCGCATGCGTGCGAGGAACGCAGGCGCGACGCGGCCCGTCGCCCAGGAGCTCACCGACGAGGGCATCCCCCCCACCGTCGGCTCGTCGTAATACGTCAGCACGAACTCCATGCCAGGCTGCCGGGATGGGTACACGGTCAACATACAGGGTCCTTCTTAAGGTGGTTTCAGTCCATACAAAAGTTTGACGCACGAATTAATAAAAGTAATATTTTATATATGGAAAAATACTCTAGAAAATCTAGATGTCGCGTCACAAATAACATTTGCAAATTATAATATAATTACGAAGATATAAAGCTTTGAAATTTTTCATACAACATTTTAAAAGCTTTATATCTTCGTAATTATATTATAAATTGCAAATGTTATTGGTGACGCGACATCTAGATTTTCTAAACTATTTTTCCATATATACAAAGTTAAACATGTCAAAGTTTTCTCTGTATGATCAGGGCATCTTTATGATTCATTTTCTTCAACCTTACGTACCAAAGGAACGTTTAAACCAAGATCCAAAACTCCGTTTGAGAATAGTAGATTGTTAACCAAGGGATGAAAGTGACCCATTTCACACGAGATGTTTGGCGCCCCGAACGAACGTGAGGGGCGCCCATAGTTCGAGTGTGAAATGGGTACTTTCACCCGAGTTAAACACTCTGCTTTTCATCACGATTACGAGGAAATTAACCAAAACCAGATAATGCAAAATCAATTTCTGAATCGATATTAGCTCGATGAATTCATTTTAGGCTACGTTTCAAAACGTTTGAAAATCACTCGGGGACCAATAGGAAGTAGAAAAAAAACATACGAAGATTGTGGATGCTAGAGTGAGACAGATATACTTCCCTAGTGATTTTTACACGTTTTGAAAAAGATCCGCAAAATTTGCAACATGTGGCTTTCCCTCCGTTTTTTTTCAAGTTTTTTTCTTTTTCGCGCAAGGCTGCGTTCCGAACCTACGCCCCAGGTGCACCCCGATCGCAACTTTCGACTCGACAACGAGCGACTCGGCAGTCGAAAATGTCATAATTACTACGAGATTATGCATCTTTCTATTCGCTCGTACCGATTCGCTCATATGATCACAGACTATTATATGTACTACCGTACAGACTGGAATCTTTCGGGCGAGGGGAATAACGCTATGACAGGGGTACGGGGGGGGAGGGTATCGATACACCTTAGTAAGGAGATCCTTCCTCTGAGATACACCTCAAAGAAGTGTTGCCAGAAGAAAAACACATTCATATACTCCAAAGCCGCATTCATATGGCAACACTACTAGGGATGTGCGCACTATCGATAGTAGTATATCTCAGAATGTTCAATACTTATTGATTGTGTGCAATTGTATCGATACTAGCGCATCGATAGTATTGCACACAATCAACTGAACCTGGGTTTGTACCCCAAAATTCGTATTTGCCACCAACCCGGAATATTATAAGCTATCACTATTGCTAGCTTATAATATCCCGGTTGTCGGTGGCAAATACGAATTTCTAGATTCGGAGTAGCAGGGAAAAGCTAGGATGAAATTAATAAAACATGCTCTTTATTAACAATTTCGTTTATTTGGGTTAATATCTTAAATAGGTATTCTGAATCTCACGTAAATTTGGAAAGCCTAGAAAAGAGTATTTTACTTATAACCTGGAAAAAGTCTCAATTTCGAATGACACAAGAGAACCACATGGGACCCACAAGATCGCCTCAAGTTTACCCGTCTGCGACAGAAGGAGGGTTATGTTATTCGAGTGTACGTATCTATTTTTGAACGTCCATTGTGTCAATCACAGTTGTATTTTGACTAGTATATTTCCCTAAATTTTTTGAGTTTTTTTTTTCGAAAGCTTGATCAGTAAAGAACGTATTACAAAAGACAAGGCTGGTTTTGTATGTAAGGTTGGCGCCTTATTTTTCGGCGTTGTTTTTGGCGCAGCCAGCAACCAAACATAAATATTTTAAATCAGAATAAAGTAAAAAACAAAACGTATTATGTAATATGTATACCTACCTATCCCTAAACTCAGTCCGGACGGAGATATAAAGGCTTGAAGATGAAAATATTACCATTACGTGCACTTCAAGCCTTTATATCCCAGTTCGGACTGAGTTCCGAGATATTTGTAATAATAATCAATGGACTAGGGCCAACTTCTGCCCTAACCGTAAACAGAATCTGCCGTAACGCGAATTAACCGAGTACCTGTAGCTTTAAAAAGTACAATTGCTTCGGAACCGGTCAAAACTACTCTGATTTTCATGATTTTTTTAAAACTTCTCCAATCTAAAAATACTACAACCTTTATAGTTTAAAAATTTACGCTCTCAGTCAAGTAAAAAGTTGTAACCCAAAAAATTTAAATTTTAAGAAAAAATGCTTCATAACTTGCGAGTTCATGTAAGAACAGGACATTTACATTGAGGCAATTTTAATTGAGATACGAACCATACAAACGAAGTTTGATTCAATTTTGAATATTAACCAAATAAACTTAATGTTTTTTTTTAACACGATCCAGAAACTAATATCCTTGACTGTGTCTGTGTTTATCAGATTTCCGTTATGTTATATAATTATGTAGTTTTAAAGTAACACTGGCTCAAAGATTTCTATACGAAAGAAAAAGCGTCAATTTTTTAACTGTAAAGGTTGTAGTATTTTAAATAACCTTCATTTAATTATTTTTTAACGAAATCGGGGTAGTTTTTACGGGTTCCGAAGTAAAAACCTTCAGGGAATCTGCCATATAGCGAAACTGACCTTAACCGAACGAGGGGGTAAGTAAGGTACAGAACAACATTTGAATACAATTCTTTCTCTTTGTAAGATCCAATTATGGAGGCTAGATATATCTTGTGTAATTAAATCGCTAGTGCATCGCGTTAGATATCATGTCGTAAAAAACTTGGCATTAGTCCTTATGTTTTCTTTTATGGCATTTATTAACATCTTGGTGAATATAATTTGAAATAACAGTCTCTAAAAGTAATAACTAATAATTAATTATGAGGGAACAGATGAACATACATACACATTAAACACATACCGGTCAAAAATCATAACCTTGTTTTTGACTTCGCCGTAGTCGGGTAATAAATTAAGATAATAAGGAAGTAGGATCTCGGTTAAAAATTCGAGCATAAAACTAGAAATTCCTTTACTTTACCTACAAGAAAACCCAATTTTTCTAGACACTCTTAATCGTAGTTGTTCAATTAATGAGGGAAGACATCCACCATTGCAACTGTCAAATAGGTAACTGATCAAAAAAGTTGACGGCATCTGCAGTTGTAGTCATTGTGCTGATGGGCTTGGATAAAGCAATTTGAGCTGTAAATAAATAAAAAAAACATGTAAGATAAAATTACACTTGATCACCATTATCATGGTTAGGACCTTAGGCCAAAGTACAATGAATGGACAGGCCTTACGCAAACATTTCAAACCAGAAAAATGAGGCAAAACAATTGACAGTTTTACTTCGAAAATGTACTGAGATGACAGACCAAGTACCCTAATTTGTATTGAAGTGCCCTAGTTTTGCGTGCTTCAACTTAAAGCACTTTGGGCCTATCCATTCATTTTACTTTGATCTAAGGTTAGGACTGGACGACCACAAATATCGATAGTCGACATTTCACATTGTCACATCCATCACATCACTAAAATAACCTTATCAACATTACATCTTTAAATAAAAAATGTTTCGATTTACCTACCATTGAAATCGCTTTTAGTTGGTAGGTTAACCACTTCCCGTCGTCCCCATCTCGTAAATAATGTAGGAATTAGGATAGGCATCAGGAGTGTGAACAAACTGGACTCTCATTGCCGGCTTGTGCATTTGTCGGATGTTAGCTTAGCTTCAAAGTGTTTAGCTGTTTGCATCATACTCTTCGTCGCAATATAATCACATTCTTGTTTAGCTTATACAAAGCAGGATCATTCAAAGACTTTAGCCATGTCTGGAATCTTTTCTCACTTCTTGGAAAAGCGTGAAGACGCACTTTAATGCTTTGCGCTCGTATAGCCAGGAATGCAACACTTCTCCGCCATTAGCACACGGTAACACGACAATACCCCCGATTTTCATACATTAAATGTAAATAAATAATAATCTTATATTCAAAAATAAACAATCAATTTGCTTACGGATAGAACTGTCAATGATGTGAGTCTTGTCACTCAAGCATGTCAAGCTCATAGATAAGGAAGAACAAGAGTGTGGTGTGGTGTCTGTGGCAATTTTTTTTTAAATGTCTAGTGTATCGACGAAGCACAGATTATTAAGAACTTTAACCATAGGTTATCTAGCGTTATGCAGCCTTTGTATGATCATTCCACGGCGTGCATATGATGTTCAAAAATCGCACTTCAGAGCCTCGGTGAAAAACGTTCTACCATAGTGCGAGTTGAAAAAACAACCGCACCCAAAGATCCTGAACGCAGCCTTGCGCGAAAAAGAAAAACTTTTTTTTTAAACTAGCCTGTTTTTTAAATTAGGTACTTTTTCTTCACCTGTTCTTCACGCAGAAAACAAAATGCATATAACTTAAACAAAAGTATCGAAATGTTACTAATTATTGTTATTATTACTAAATTCGATTTTTTTTGTTCATAATAATCATAAAAATTAATAATTTTAATATAATGTTATCGAAGTGTGGCTGTATAGGTTTCTGCCTTTGCTCAGTATAGACGTAGATTTTTTTTTAATTACTTTTCCGCCCTAGGGAAGAAATGTATCACTTTCAACCCGCTTCTTAGATAAACAATAACCTACTTTCAGAGTATGAGTGATGAAAAATACGTTTTCACATACAAACAACGTTTTTCCAACGCTTTTCCAGTTTATATTGAGGGTACGCTAAGTAGGCTGAAATATCCATGATAACATGCTGAAAGGTTCACGCTTAGACTATGCATGAGTTACGCGAGTAATTCTACTAACACCCTTTCTTTTCTGCCACTTTTTGCGGGAGAGGAGATAGCATGAAATCCGCAACTTTGGATTTTATTCCATTACTTTAGATTCTTATTCTAATTGTTAGTTAAAAATAGTCCTTTGTGAACCCTAAACGAGACTAGTTCGAAGTTATTGTTCCACAATTATAGGCTGTCTTTAGTGATAAATCCCTAATATTATAATTGTGTAGCAACAAATAACTGCTACAATGGGCAGCTCAACTGCTGGTTGGCTGACCCTCTGTCTAGCAGAGCAGTAGGCTTATACCAGTTTGTTGGGCTGTCCCTTGCCCTAGACCGTTAAAAATATATATGTATAAACCCATGAGGCTGGCATTGTCACCTAGCGTAACAAAAGCCTCGGGAACAAAAAAAGAAAAAAAAAAGTTTGTTTGTTAGGTGTTCACGCGACAACTACTTAACCGATCATCATGAAACTTTATACACATATTCTTGGAGGTATTAGAAGTAGCATAGGATACTTGGGATTTTCCAAGCTCCATGCGGACGAAGTCGCGGGCAAAAGCTAGTAAGGTAATATAAAAAAGGGTTACTTTTACTTCTAAGTAAACTTTAGAGCCCAAAACCCCATCAGGTAATAAATCAAACAAAAACCTACCTTACCGGGTCCGTTCAAGGTCTTCACAACCATATGACTCCAATACTCTTTCACCCTTACTGCATTCCTGGTCTCGGGCACTTGCGGATGTATGCAGGACTTCGATATAATTATATATGCTTTATTATCTTCAGTATTTCCTATAGGTGGTACACTCTTCATATCTTCCTCCATGGCTTTTCTTTTGGCGTTAGAATGGACGCTGGGTCGCTCTATGATTTCTACGGGAGCTTCTATGCATGTTTCTGCGTCAAAGATGCCATCTTTGTGCTTTAGGCAACGGGATTTGACGTTGAATTCTTTGTGGCGACGTATGTAGACGTAGTCGCGGTTCGCGAATAGACGCTGCGAGTTGGAAAAAAAGAGGGTTTGTTAGTAAAAATGTTAACTACATAAACTTGGCTGTTTTTAATCTCCATTCAGGAATTCGAGAGACAAAATGTAAACAACGGTGATACCAGTGTAGAAAATACAATCTCGAGACGGAAGAAAACTTATCTCCGGAATTAATAACAGCAAATTATCTATTCTACTCGCAAAGGATAACGACAAATGATATGTTAATTTTGTATGGAAAATAATTTAAAAAATGCAGGTTATAATTAAATTTTGATTAAAAGAAAGCGTGACTGTAAATATTTTATTTCGTGGTCTGGCAGTAATCAGATATTTTAGACCTTTGGTTCGTTATAACAAAGTTCTTAATGAAAAAGATTTTTTATTGTATACAATAACGTAAACGCGTCTCTTGATTGTTTAATACCTTCGTCTGAGTCTGTAAGCTATGCGCGGATGCTACGCATAGCACAAAAAGCACACACAGACAGAGTAGCGGGCTACATAACATAATTTAAAAATTTCATTCAAATTGTCACGAATTGTTTTTATTATTTATAGATAGAAAATACATTTTTAATGTCAACGCAATTTATTATATGCCGTTGCCACCATAATTTTTTTTTTATTTATAATTAAATGGACTCTTGCTTGTGCGTTAGCACTGCATTTCGGCCAGTGTCAAGTAGTTTATTGGGAGAATCTATCCCAATCTCAGGGACTGTTTTTGGACAAGAACAAGAAGAGATTGAGGAATGTGGAGCCTCGTGACAGGCACAAACGCGACGAGCGAAACCACGCGAGACGTGCACACGGGTCAGTTCCTGCAACGTGACTCTGTTATTCTTAATAAATGCACCAAAGGTTTCTGACCACGTAATGTCACTTTGACGTTTCTTTGTTTACATTTTGTCTCTCGAATTCCTGAATGGAGATTAGGGGTAATCAGGAAGAGCGGTGTAACCTAGCAAGTATCTCCTTTATTCTAAAGGCATTGAGGGAGCCACAGCATTGCAAGAATGTCCACTTTTTTTATGTTAGTGTTTAAAGTGTGTGGTGTCAATTAGTATGGACAAAAGAGACCAATCTAGTACAAAGTGACAAGTGAAAAGTGGACAACCGCATAAACAAAGATCTATAGTTTCGTCTCCTTCTGCTATTAAAGGTACGTCATAAGACAAAAGAGACTTAACTACAATCGTAAATTGATGCGGTCTCTAGGCTTTAGAATAAAGGAGATTCTTGTTCTTAGTATAAAAACATAAATGGTATGTTTGTTTGTGTGTTTGAACGAGCATCACGCGAAAACTACTGAACCGATTGTGATGAAACATTTTTTGTTTGATAGCTTATGATCTGACTTAAAATCTAGTATATAATTAAAAGGACGAAGTCGCGGGTTAACGCTAGTCTATACTTCTATACTAATATTATAAAGAGGAATGATTTGAATTTTTGTTTGTTTGTTTGTTTGTATGTAATGAATAGGCTCCGAAACTACTGGACCGATCTGAATAATTCTTTCACCATCAGAATGCTACATTACCCGTGATGAACATAGGCTAAAAAAACGGCCAAGTGTGTGTCGGGAAGATTCTAAGGCGGTACGAAGTTCGCCGCGGTCATCTAGTACTATTATAAAACTGTAAATTAAAAAAAAGAAGTTTGTGTTTTTGATCTAGCATCACGCAAAAACGACTGAACCGATTTAGATGAAACTTTGTTTGTTTGATAGCTTGTGATCTGACTTAAAATCTGGTATATAATTTGTGGGGTTAACGCTAGTCTTTTATTAAACCTGTAGTTATGCAATAAATGATCATTGACTTTGACGACGCAGAGCGTGTGTGTGTATGTATGTGTGTACTGACCGGCCAGAGCACTTCCCAGTGCAGTATGGTCTGGTCCAGAACTCCATTGGCCTCTCTCTCCACGATCGAGAGAGCCGCGACGGCGGTGTCCCAGATGCGACGGTAGGCACCGTCCACTTGGATGGCGGCGAAGTCGGGGGCTTCTATGTCTTTGTAACGACCGTATACTGCAATTAAAAACATTAAAAGTTAAAGTACAAGCCCCGCACTTGATATTGCCATGGAACCAGATGGTAAGTTTGTAAGAAAGAATCCGCACCTGTTTACGCTGGCTACTGATATTAATCCTAGAGCTATCAGGCGCCCTAAGGCACTAGTATTAGGTCACTGTCCGTCTACAACTGTCTACCAGAAAAACTGTTACAGTATGTGTGTTAAGATCTACAATAAGATACCTGACGTGTTTAAATACGGTTCTCTGGACATAATGTCTAAAAAGCTGAGAAATCTATTAATTGACTATTGTTTTTATAATGTAAATGAATTTCTCAATACACAATTATAATT
Organism: Agonopterix subpropinquella; assembly: GCA_922987775.1. NCBI lineage: Eukaryota > Metazoa > Arthropoda > Insecta > Lepidoptera > Depressariidae > Agonopterix > Agonopterix subpropinquella. The sequence goes on from OV277717.1 coordinate 7,524,957, forward strand.
TTGCATGCTAATCTAATTTAGTTGAATGGTGATACCTTTATAATAGTTTTATATTATTGTATTAATTGTATGACACTAAGATCTGTACTGTACCTATTCAGAGCAAATAGAGATATTCTATTCTATTCTATTCTAACCTTGTCACAATCAAAGCTGCGTGACGTCATCCGTCGCAAAAAAACTCTAACGTAAGCGCGGGCTGACCTTGCGAACGATACTGACGGTGCACATCGACTACGTCAAAATTACGTCACCAAGATGGCCGCCAATCGCAATATCAACTTGCGGGGCTTGTACATCATCTCAGCCGATGGACATCCACTGCTGGACATAGGCCTCCCCCAAGGATCGCCATAACGACCGATCCAGCGCTGCCATCATCCAACGGGTTCCCGCCGCCTTCACCAGGTCATCGGGACCACCGTGTGGCCTACCCACGCTGCGCTTTCCGGTACGCGGTCGCCACTCGAGAACTTTTCGGCCCCACCGGCCATCGGTTCTGCGAGCAATGTGCCCCGCCCACTGCCACTTTAGTTTAGCGATTCTTTGGGCTATGTCAGCTACTCTGGTTCTTCTGCGGATCTCTTCATTACAGTCAAAGTATGTAGGTGTTCAAATTGCACTTTATTCAATGCAATGCATAACATAATGTACGCACGGCGACACGTCAAGCTATACAAAACCAACATAAACTGGCCGCGGGACGTTATACGTTACTCCACCTACGCGCGGCCAGCTTATATTGGTTTTGTACAGCTTGATGTGTCGCCGTGTGTACATCAAGGTGTTTAACTTATAAGCTACAAGCGACCCGCCCGGCTTCGCAAGGGTGCAATTCTGGATATTAAATATAGGTACTACAGAATGTCTTTATGTACAACGTTCACAGCTTTTTTGGCATTAGACGGTAAAAACCTATTTTCTTTAGAGATTACTCTTGAAAGAGCGACATATAATTTGGCCATGTAAAAACGCTCAAATCTAAGCCTGCCCGCCGGCGCCGCAACCCGCTATGACCCTGCATTTTAAATCTGTAATATCTTCGAAAATATTGATTTAAATTACATGCTGTAAAGGGCCATATTGATCTATATTAAATTCACAATGTATTTAAGGTACGGAATTGGATAAGGATTAATGCTGTATTGCTTAAAATCGCTTCGTAAATAAGCCATTATTTCTCGTAAAAAGTAAAGGATAACAAATGGTTATTAAGGGTTATCCCTAAGAGATAGACATATACCATCGCGGACTTTTTTGTAGACCTTTTTAAGGTGTACAATACTGTAGTACATTATTTTGTTCTATCTCGTACGGTTCAGCCAGCGTTTGCAATGTAAGCGCAAAAAAATGTGGTTATTTACGACATCACATTAGAAACCTCTAAAATTATCAGTGTTTCTCTACTATACCATACATGTATTATACATACAAACCTTCCTCTTGAATCACTCTATCTATTAAAACCCCCATCAAAATCCGTTGCGTAGTTTTAAAGATCTAAGCAAACATAGGGACAGACAGACAGCGAGGAGCGACTTTGTTTTGATACTATGTAGTGATGATGAGATCATTATGGACCCTGTAAGGCATAGCAACTATGAACATGACAAATAATACATACATAACTAGCATCCATAGTCCCTTTTGGGATGGACAAAAACCTTTCTACAATTACCACACACTCATCGTGGGGAAATAGATTCTTGTTGCAGTTGAAGCGGTACTTCACTCCTGGACAGCTCTTAGTATTGTATAAAGCTCAGGTCCGATCATGTATGGAGTACTGCTGCCACCTGTGGGATGGCTCAGCCAAGTATCAACTTGCCGCACTCGACTCGGTTGAACGCAGAGCCAGGAGGCTCATTGGCGATAGTAAGCTGGTGGAGGCCAAGCTTCATAGCCTAGCCCACCGCCGCAGAGTGGCCTGCTTGTCGGTCTTCTACAGATTGTACTTCGGTGAGTGTGCCCTAGAGCTGCATGAGCTCATCCCACCTTCCCCTTTCTACTATCGGACTTCCAGACGCACCGCGGGATATCACCCCTTCTTGGTTGACATCCCACATATCCGCACCAAGCGCCTTTCTGAATCTTTTATAATGCGCACAGCCAAGGAGTGGAATGCCTTACCTGCGTCAGTATTTCCGAGTACTTACAACCCGAATTCCTTTAAAGTACGAGTGAATAGGCATCTTCTGGGTAAGCTCGCTACATCTACGACCCCATCTTCGTCCTGAGGACTGGATTGAGGTCAAGAGCAAACCCATTGTTAATAAAAAAAAAAAATTTTTTGTCGCCGAAAAACCCTGCTTTAGGGCTAATTCACACTGAAAGAGGATTTCATTAAAGGTTTCGTACTTACTCGGTAGATATGTAGTATATCTTCGATTATTGTATATCTTTTATTGCTTAACAAAAACCTAAACCATTAGGCACTAAATGAGATGAGACCAAAACCATAGGTTTCTGTAAGATTTCGCTTTGTTTGTGATACTGCTGATTTGAGTTTCAAAAATCATACTTCAGGAGTGCGATTTTTGAAAATCAAATCAAGCAGTAGAAATATGCATATATCCATAGTAATTTTTACATTTTCAACTGCTGAACTCAGCGAATGAGATTCAAAAATCGCACTCCTGACCCTTTTTTGGGCCTTTCATTCAAGGTCTGAGGAGCTTCGCTTAATTTGAGAGCCCCTGATGCTGAAATAAGATTCGTGGAATCATCTTATTTCGGTATTAGCAATGCCGGATATTCGTCCAGCGTTACAAGGCTCTCTAATTAAATTCCGATTAATAATTAAAGCCGCGAGCAGCCGCGCGGCGATTCGCGGCTTTTCCCACTTTTCCATTGTAAACTACGTGGCGAAAGAGCTAGGTCGCGAGCAGCATTGCGGCGCCTCTTTGTACTGATCGAGCGCGGCCTCGCAGCTGCTCGCGGCGCCGCGCCAACCGTCTATTGCTTCAAATCAATTTGAATGTTATCCACTAGCAATAAGATTCAAAATGCTACGTAACATATTGCTCCGAAAATGCTCCTTCGGTCACTCCGCGCCACTGTGTGAATTGTGATTCAGTGTGAATTGACCCTTAAGATAGTTGGCGAAGCAAAGTCGCTGACCAACCCGAATTGGTCGTGAGAATATACACTATACATACACTAATATTATAAAGAGGAAAGATTTGTACCTATTTTTGTATGTTTGTATGTTTGTAATGAATAGGCTCAAAAAGTACTGGGCCGATTTAAAAAATTCTTACACCATTAGAAAGCTGCATTCACCCTGAATAACATAGGCTATATTTATTGCTAGAAAAGATTAGACGTCCACCCGTGCGAAGCCGGGACGGGCCGCTAGTATTATATACGTAGGTAAACTAGAAATACTTTATGGCCTATAAAAAATGACGCATCCTTGAGAATTGACTAGGGATGCAACGATTACGAAGCGGTGCATCGTTTTGCATCTGTAATCGTAATAATCACGATTAATAACGATGCAATGCACCGTAGTAAGAATCGTACGATTATTAAAATGAATTAAAAACGTCAATCAGATTGCATTTGTTCACAAATACCAGACCTGAATACTAGATTCCAGAGCCGAAAAACAACTTTAGAAAAATCGGGTGTTTCGCTGCCATTTTAGCTCATTTTGAGCAAAATCTGACTTTTTTATTGGTCAGACTTGACTCTCTTTTTTTATTCTACTGATTACTGATTTTCGTTCTCGCGATATCTCATCCACATTAATTTCAAAAGATTAATCTCTCACGTAAATTCCGATTTACGTGTGTTTTTTTTTTTATTATTTTTTTTTCCGAGATATCGGTTTATTTAACGAGATTATACCTCAAAATCATGTTCATTATTGTTTTTTTTTCAAAACAAATTATCCTCCACGCATCAGCGAATCAGAATCCTGGCCAAGTGTACCTTTGACTTCGATCTCAAATTAGTAGTTAAAAATCTTGGAATTTAAAAGCAATTTTTTTTTTTAATGATTTAACTTTCATTGGAATGCAAAGAAACACTATGAGAACTCATTCTGTAATCGTAATGCATCGGTTATCGTAATAAATAACGATTAATATCGTAATCGTAATCGTAATGGCCGAATCGTTGCATCCCTAGAATTGACGTACAAATTATATAAATTAGTATTTATCTCACATCTCTGACGAACGTCACGATAATGAATGACTCAGTAACTTAACTTTACTGATATGTAAAATTTCTACATATAGTACAGCAGCCCGTATCCACTTATTCAGTTGCATACATATCTACGTCGAATGTGAAATAAAAAATGCAGGAAGCTTTTTTGACGATATGTATAAAATCTAGTATTCTGTAGAAAATTTAACCGACAAGAGCTTAGCTTTTAAATAAGATTGATAAGAATTCTGTTCAAAAAAAATAATGTTATTTTTTGACCAATTACGTCAAAGAGCTGTATTTATTGTGTTGTTTGTACCTCTTGGGTACATGTTGCCTTACAAAGTTAAAAATGGAAAAAAACATTAGGAAAAATTTCCCTATTATTCTCATAACTTCATAAGTAACGAAAATAAAAAAAATTGGACATGAGCTGCTGTACTAAAAAGCTGATAGATGTAAGAATTGTAAGATAAAGCAATGATAATAGATGTAAGATAAAGCGACAAGGTCAGGTTATTTTCCAGCCTTGGTTACTAGCTACAAAACAACCGCCGATTTATTTGGTTTACTTACGAAGAAGTAAGCCACAAAATTGATACCGAGAGCATCGGGGCGCGTTGCGGAGAGGTATGGAAACTCAATCTTGAGGTCCGCGTTCGAATCCGCACGGATGACATGCCATGTATTACAGCTTGCTCTCAAACGGTGAAGGAAATCGTGAGGAAACCTGTATACGCTGAAGAAGAAATTCCAATGCGTATGAGAAGTCTACCAATCTGCATAACACGTGGTGGACTAACGCCCTTACACCCTCCCAGATGGTAGGCCTGTGCCCTGCAGTGGGACATATATCGGCTGATGATGATGAAGTCATAAATGCGTTCCCGGCGCCTTCACCAGGTCGTAGGTTCACCTTGTGTGTGGTCACTGCCTACCCACGCTGCGCCGCGCCGGTACGCGGTCGGCACTAGACAACTCTTCGGCCACATCGGCCATCTGTTATGCGAGCAATAAGCAGGCCATTGCCACTGAATTTTAACAATTTGTCGGGCTATGTCGGGTATCATGGTTCTGCAGCGAATCTCTTAATTTCTGATTAGATTTAGCAAGAAAACTCCGAGCATAGCCCTTTCCATAGATATCAGGAGCGGTAGTGGTGGTGATCCGGAAGCCATGTCCAGCAGTGGACATTTTTCGGCTGATAATGATGATGAAGTCGTAAAAGTCTATTGAGAGAATGGGCAATTGTGCTTTAAAGGCTTTAACAGGCGACAGGCTGACAACTTGTTGCTGTAATCATCCAAGCGTTTGGAGTTGCTTGGCGATTGAGTTCCTGGACGGTCGTTTATATCGTGCGCTTTCTGGCTGGCCACGAGGCTCCGCCATTTTGTATTTTCTCAAATGTGTAGGTTCATAAAAAAAATTGGCGATGTGAAACAACGAAATACCGCACTATCCTGATTTCACGCGCTTTATTCAAAAATTGGCAAACAAAGTCGCAGCTGCCAATACCGCATTCTACCGATTTTGCGCGCTTTTCGAACGCGGCCTGAGAGCGTCATGCAATTTTTATGTCACGGCATACGAGTCGGTTTTACTGCCAAGGTGTACCGATAGATTTTTCACATAAAAAAATCCTTGCGATAACGATGAAAACCCACTTAAAATTGATAGAAATGCAGTGCTTACAATAGGCGCCATTTCTACGAGCGCTATCATCGCTGTTAAGGACAGAAAAGAATATTCTAACACTTACCTTTATAAGCATATTGTCCTTTCCCCTTGTACTCTTTGCGCCATATGATGACGTCTGCCGCCTCCATGAAGGGCTCCCAACCATCGTGCATCTGCTCTGGTGGCTTCGCCTCTTTGCAACTGTAGTCCGGATAGATTGCATTGTGAGCTTGTGGCATGGGCGCCGATTATTTACCGATATCTGAGCGACTTAGGGCGCCTTCAAATTTGCCGCAGAGTGTCGCGCGGCTGCAGCGCGGCTGCGGCAAATTTGAAGGCGCCCTTAGCCAAGCAGGTTCACAAATATATAGGGAATATGCCGACACTTTGTTAAAAGTATGATGAGACCATCAAACTGAACAACTTTCTCTATGGCACCAAAATCGAAATCGCGAAAAAAAAAACAACTCGTCCATACAAAACTGCAACTTACTCGAGCCGAATGTATGGGACAGCAGTTTTTTTTTTTTCTGAATGAATAGAATATATTTTATATGAATGATATTATCGCCACCATTTTTGTATTCAGATATTTACAGATCAAAATAATTTAAAAACTAAAGGGGTTTGAACCTTTTGGCATAGTGGTAACCAAAATTTTGCAGGAATTTCGGAAATTGTTCAAAAATACGGCGCATCCTGAAACCTATGTATATCGATAGAAGATCTATAGATGAACAAAAAATGTCATATAATATGTATAGTCCTAAAGTGCAACATTTTTTGTTTTTTGTTCGTCTATAGATCCTTTATTGAGATATATCAAGGTTCCAGGGTGTGCCACACTTTTGAAATTCCCGAAAAATTGTGGTTACTTTATATTTGTTGGTTTGCAAAAAAAATTTAATTAGTTTCTTAAAATGTATGTCTACTTATTTGTAAAAAATATAAAACAAAAACCGAATTCTTGTCTCTTTTCTTCTTATTCAGCTCTGTCATGTCATCATCATCATATCAGCTGATAGACGTCCACTGCTGGACATAGCCTCCCCTAAAATGGAATAAAAATGTATACTAACACACAATACCGCACGCCGGGTTGTTCGTTGTCGATTTTGACTCGGTTGGTACACCCTGCGCAGTACAGCGTGGCCTGGGCCAGCTCCTCGATCCCTTCAAAATCGTCCACCAGGTCCTGAGGAATGGAGCTTCATTAAGGGTTTTATTTTTAGGGTTCCGTACCCAAATGGTGCAAACGGGACTCCATTAATAAGAGGGCTATCGCAGTCCAGTGGCGCCCTCATCACATTAAAAAAGATTTATCAATAAAGAAAGCCTAAATTAAAAAAGTAATCAACACAAACACTACTAAAGCCTTCAAGCCATTGTTATACAATACTTTTATAGGTTCTAAACATTCCACTTTTAAACAATTGCGAATAAAAACAAAAGAGGCCGTTTTTTTTTCTTTTTTCTAAATTTGTATGTTTAGACCTTTAAAAAACCTATAAAAGTATTCTATGAAAATAGCTTGAAGGCTTTTGTAGTGTTCGTGTTGATTACTTTTTTAATTTAGGCTTTCTTTATTGAGAAATCTTTTTTAATATGATGGCGCCACTGAACTGCGATAGCCCTCTTAAGCCTACGTTATCTGTGCATCCATCCAAACATCCTACTGACCGTCCATCCATCCGTCCATTCATCTGTCCGTCCGTCTGTCTGTCTGTCTGTCCTAGCATTTAGGACTGTAACTTTTGAACCTTAACCTCTGGTACGCGTAAGCCGCGCACAATCTGCACCCGTTGTCTGTGGCAAGATAGCGAGTAGCCGTAAAAATTCAAATTTGAAAAGACTTGTGTGAATGAACAATCCTTTTATGAATGAATGAATGGTAGATTGAAATTTATTGAAACGATTTCAAGCAATAACAGACATTATTTCCAGGTGATATCTAAACTATTCTAAAACTGTAACAGAAGTGTGTCTATACATTGAAGATATTTACAAAAAAAAAAATTACGATATGGTTTTTAGGTGTCCCTGATTCCAAATCACCAATTTTTGGATTTTTTGTCTGTCTGTTTGGTTGTTTGTTTGTTTGTTTGTTTGTCTGTTTGTTTGTTTGTTTATTTGTTTGTTTGGGTGTTTGTTTGTTCGAGTATCACGCAAAAACTACTGAACCGATTTTGATGAAACTTTTTTTTTTGATAGCTTATCATCTGACTTAAAATCTGGTATATAATTTATGCAGATGAAGTCGCGGGTAAAAGCTCGTGTATTATAATTGTGTAAAATCTGAGTAGTCAGCTCTGGGCCGGATCCCGGACTACACAGACGACGGGGTATGGACGGATACAGTACAACACGTACTAGAGGTTAATAGCTAGACGGTTGCAAATTTCACAGAATGTGCGTTATTATGGCGACGAGCGAAGCGACTACACAATAGCAGACCTACCGACAACGCGACTCCATCTATTTACAAATACGTCAATGGCGTATTTGTAAGCATAAAAACGTCTAAATTCTCTTCCGGTATAGAATATTTTTACGAATCACCTGTAACTCCTCATCAGTAATGTCTTTAGAGCAACGATCAACGACTCCTGGTTTCTCCTCACGGTTTTTATACGCAGCGGTCACCGTGAACAGAAGTGTACGTTTCGGCTTCATAACTGTTTGTCGAAAGCATTGGATCGCGTCTCGCACCGCCCGGTCCTTCCTGCACCTCTTAACCACCGAACATACTATGTAATTACGCGTCCAAGCACTGAACCATCTCGTGATAACCAAATCTTTGACGATCTTCTTCAGTCGTAATGTTGATGCCATGGTTTTAGTTGCTGAATGTAATCGCGCGAATGCTAATAAATTTATACATTTCTTGGAGAATTGTCTTTTTGGGATTGTGGGGCAGATGGTGACATGGTTGGCTGCCGTGGTTAGAGTTATTTGTTTGAATTTACTACATAGCATGTCGTGTAATGAAGTTATTGCGAAATAATAACCTCAAAAACTCAAAATTTGACTCTTGCGTATTTGACTTGACTTTGACAGAAGGGGAATTATTGCTAAGTGGAAAAAAGATTTTCTACCAAGTTTTCTTCAAGTAGTGCGCGGTGTTATGCACAGATGCAGACACACCTTAATTGCCAAACTGTCAAATTTCCTGGATTGTGATTGGATGATTGACCTTACGAGTTGCCAAGAAAAAAAAAACATGAAATAAACCCAGTTCTTTCTATGGTTCAAAACTCAAAGGAAAATGGACTGCGGTAGTTTTTGTTTTTGTAAGCATAGAATTGTCTAAATGCTCTTCCTAATCCGATATACAGGGTGAAATTGATATCATTAGCATCCTTTTAAACTAAGACTACCCATCAAACTGAACAACTTTTACTATGTGAGCAAACTAATCAGAGCAAATAAAAAATCTGCTGTTTCATACTAAACTGCAATGTCGATGCATGAGTTCGTGACTCAAATGTATACGTTATAAAGTTTTTTGTCATTTCCAATAAAACATTCAGTTTTTGCAATATAAAGGAAGAGGTTTTAAAGCTCCCCCTTGCCCCCACACAGGTGCGACTTTCAGCGGCGGACTAAGCCCGCCAGAGGCCCGGCGCGGCAAAACTAAATGAGGCCCCCGGTCTTTCCAGAAATTGATATCTACAATTCTTTCGAGCCGTGGCAAAAACTTAACATCGGAGCCCCTTCCTTCCATAGGCATAGGTAGCAAGTATTTTGTCCCAGGGAGATCCAGGTCCTACAACACGGAGCGAGCGAAGCGAGCCTGACATTCGTACAACGTAAAACCTAGAGCGAGCGAAGCGAGCTCGAGATTTCACTGAATTCTGGAGCAAAGCTAAGTGAAATTTTACTGCAATATAATGAGATCAGTGGAATAAGATTCAAATCATTGAGCAAGCGAAGCGAGTTCGAGTTTTTTTACGACTTAAAATCTGGAATGAACAAAGTAAGCTCAAGATTTAACTGCACACCAACAGTGCAACTGCAACTGCAACTGTATACTATGAAAAGACATAGGTACCATCCAAAACCAAGAGCGAGCGAAGTGAGCTCGAGACTTCACTGAATTCTGGAGCAAGCAAAGTGAGCTCAAGATTTTAGTGTAATGTGTCTAGCCAGGAGCGAGCGAAGCGAGCTCGAGATTTTGCTTCATTATAACTCGACTTTTTCAGCTCATTCCGAAATCGAGGCGATTGATGTATTAAACAAATAGCTGAAATGAGCTTATAATATAATGCTTATAATAACTCGATTGTAGAGCTCATCTTGAAATAGTGTAGGTGAGTATATTGGCGTATAAAATTAAAACCCGAGCGAACGATTCTATAACTATGACTGGGTTGTAGCATGAACTCAGTCTCAAAGCACAGAAAGCTATCAAAAAAACCAAGCGAGCGAAGCAAGCTCAAATTTTCGAAACACATTCTAATTCCAACCACATTGACCTTTCAAGAAGCGAGCTCATAATTATGCTAACTGCATAACAACTTGAAAAAGATTGAGCGAGCAAAGTGAGCTCGCAAATTCGCAATATTTTGGACTCTTTTTCCTTCTTTGACTTTCAATGACTAACTTACGGGGCCTCCAACTTCAAACTGCAGTCCCAGTACCGGAGGCCAGGGCCTCCCGAGCGAGCGAAGCGAACTCATAATTATGCTAACTGCATAACAACTTGAAAAATATTTAGCGAGCGTAGCGAGCTCGCAAATTCACAGTATTTTTGACTCTATTTCTTTTCTTGACTTTCAATGACTAACGTACGGGGCCTCCAACTTCAAACTGCAGTCTCAGAACCTGTTCTGCTTCTGGCCTCCTGAGGCCCGGGCCTCCAACTCTAAACTGTGTCTTTACTTGCTATACAGGGTGTACAATAAAATGGGGCAGCTTGTACACCCTGTATAAACGTCATAATTTTGGTTTTGATTAAAAAGGGATTCTCTTCTCGAGATTCGGAGGCCCCCCAGGACTGGGGGCCCGGGGCGGACCGCCCCTCCGCCCCTTTCTATCAGAACAAAAATAAATAAAAACTTTTTTTTTTATATTTGTCGTTGGATTAGAAACAAATGACAAGGGACAATTGAGGGATTTTCCAGAGAAAAAAAAAAAGCTAGTTCATAATTTCTCGACAGATGGCGTTGAACAGAGAGGGGTCGATTAGGTATGAGCAAATATATTTATGAATATTATTAATAAAAAGACGCAGTACAAACCCTTTTATATTATTGTCGGTTTATTATTAACAATCTCAGTGTTATTGTCTGTCAACAACGAATCAAGTACCGGACGTGTCTGTATGGGCTTTGTATCCATTTTGAATATACGAACAATAAAAGAGAAACAATAACAAACTACAAAAACCTAAAGCCGGGTCCACTGCGCCACGTTTTCGTGTTGGCTAACATCGTTTTCTAACTTTCCCCTCCCCCGCAGGCAAACGCGGGTGATGTTATCCGATGCAAATGGATAACATCACCCGCGTTCGCCTGCGGGAGAGGGAAAAGTTAGAAAACGATGTTAGCAAACACGAAAACATGGCGCAGCGGACCCGGCTTAACAGAAACGGAGACTTTCAACAAAAATAAACTGGGAAACTTGTAATCGCTACTTCATTAACAGCGGGGCTAGTACGCACGCCAACCCGCGATTGCGACATTTAACACATCCATCTGTCAAATCTTTTATCTTGTTCGTTCGCACGAAAATAGAAAGAGAGCGGAAGCGTAATAGCGATATATCACGCTATCGTGGGTTGGCAATTGGCATACTAGCCCCGCAGATAGTTAATAATAAACCAACAACAATAAGAAAGGGTTTGTTTGTACATCGGCGACACACATCAAGCTAAGCAAAACCAAAATAAGGTGGTCGCACGACGTTATACGTTATTCACCCTGCGCGCTGTCAGCTTATATTGATCATACCTAATCGACCCCTCTCTTGTCAACACCATCTATCGAGTAATTTGGAACTAACTTTTTTGTTTTTTTTGCTTTCGGAAAATCCCTCAATTTCACCGCTTGTTAGGCAGTCTGTACTCCAAGGTATATAGAATACCTATGCCAGCTTCCTGGTTAATTAATATAGATTTATCATCAGACGAAGAGATTTGAGGCATGTAGAATCAAAGGCAGCTAAGTGCCATTAATTCCAAAAATAAACTGAGTATGGAGCCATCTAGTGAAGTTTTGATTGTAACTCATCATTTAATTCTTGTTAGGATCAAATACAGCTAAGGCCCTTAAAATTTAGTCGAAAAATTTATGTTGGGATCAAATACAGTTAAGTGCACCCAAGAATATCTGCTATTTTGCTCACTTTTACGACTTTCTCGGCTATTTTGCTACTATCACGGTGTAGATAAAAATATTATACATTGCTATAAAACATTGCGTCAGGTTGCCCTAAAATTAGAACTAAGAACATTTGGCAATCCCTAACTCTGAGACTAGAAAAACGTTTTTTCGTTTCCTGCAAATCTGACATGACGGCACTTAGCTGTTTTTGATTTTATACGCCTCATTTATTAGTAGCAGTAGCTTTGAGCACAATATTCAGCACCGAATAGCAGCCGCGTGGTTGAAGTGGCGGGAAGTCACTGGTGTAACCTGTGACAGGAAAATGCCGGTCCGAATGAAGGGCCTGGTCTATAAGTCCATAATAAGACCAGTCCTCATGTACGGTAGTGAGACTTGGGCCACAACGAAAACCCATGTCCGAACTGTACACACAGCCGAAATGAAGATGCTGAGGTGGATGTGCGGTGTCACGAGGCGCGACAGAATCCGCAACGAGTATGTGCGAGGTAGCCTGGGTGTTCGTGACATTGCAGATAAGCTTCAGGAGCATAGGCTTAGGTGGTTTGGACACGTGAAAAGAAAGCCACCCGAATATGTAGGAAATATGGCACTGCAACTGTCGATTCCAGGACAGAGACCAAGAGGACGTCCGAAAACTAGATGGATGAACACAGTTCGTTGTGATATGACCGAGTGCAATGTCTCCGAAGACGACGTCAGAAATAGGGCAAGGTGGAGAGAAAAGACACGGAAGGCTGACCCCACCACCATATGGGATTAAAAGCCAGGAAGAGAGAGAGCTATTGAAAAACATAACCGAAAAAACCAGGAATGCCTCCGTAGGTACGAGGGAACTCCATTGCATTGCATGACTTGCCATTTTGTGTACACACGGCGACAGGTCAGGTTACCCTGTTTGGACTTTCTTCTACACCAATTCCTTTTCCGTGCAGGCTGTTCGGCTCTGGAACTTGTTGCCAGAGTCGATCAGACGTGCTCCCTCCTTGAGTGTTTTTAAGTCGAAAGTCAAAGATCATTTCCTTGACCTCTGATTTCTTTTCAACTTCATTTTTATTTCGTTTTTCTCCTCCTACTGTTGTTTCCGTGTTGTATGTAGTACTCACCTATATGTATGTATATAGTTGAAGAAATATGTATGTATGTATGTATATATTTTAGATTATTTTATTTTTAAGTATATTTATACTTTCATTGTCATTCTGGATTTCTTTCTTCTCTTGATCTACACCGCCTACCTATTTTTCGTTTTTGTAATTCCTCTACCCTAAGGTTGTCTGGAAGAAATCGCTTTTTAGCGATAAGACCGCCTTATTTGTACGTAATTGTAATTCTTTATCTTTGTTCAAATGTATATTCTGTTTTGGTGTGCAATAAAGTATAATTGAATTGAATTGAATTGAATTGACTTTGAACTATTAGAAGTTGAACGCTGCGAATAGTGCGAGAGGGTGCGGTATGTTGTTGTTGTTTCGTCTCACAGCACGCTGCGCCCGCGCCGGCAGCCGCGTCTATGCAGGCCCTCTACCGCACTATTTTGTGTTTTGTACGTAGTGTAGTTATAGGTATTTAGGGTGCGTAACCTGATGTGTCGCCGTGTGTACACGTTCAGTTTTGATAGCAAAACACATATTTAACCAGGATCTGGTGCTGAAGCTAGGAATGTCTCCAACACGAAGGAACTCCTCAACGGTTAGGTAACAGAATACTGGTAAGCCAACAGGCTTAACATTTTGTGTACACGATCAGGTTTGATAGCAAAACTTACTTTAACCAAGATCTGGTGCTGAAGCCAGGAAAGTCTCCGTACGAGGGAACTCTTTCTTTTAAGGAAAGCCTTTCTAGCGACAGTTACCAAAAGTATGCCTATCTCTTTGACTATATTCAGTAGTGGTTCGGACGCGTGACGTGGATGGATCGCAAAATCGCACCTGTGCGGAAGGACACGCGACGCAAAGTCGCCGCCATATTATCGCTCGATGAAATGTGCACCTATGTGGGGGAGCCTTAATAAAAGAGGTTTTATGATTTTTTCAGGCTAGCAACAAAATGAAAAATTTTCTTTTCTTTCATTTCAGTGTTGCAAAAGCTACCGATTTATCGGTAGATCTACCGATTTCGGGTACTATCTACCGATATACCGATTTTAGGTTGTGATCTACCGATTTATTTCACAGAAGATATTTTGGCCAAATATTGAAATATTTAGCCTTTATTGTGGCAGATAATTAGAAATTAGGGTTAGATAAGAATCTTTATACGGTCTTATTAGAAAGTTTGGACTTCCCCTTGAAAGTATGTGAATTGAAATAATTATGTAAGGCAAATTAGATTTTATAAGTTATGGAATAGAGTTAGAGCTTTTTAAACCCCTGCACAAAAATCCTTGAAATCAATATTTATATTTTTACAAAAATTGTTTCACTTCACTCAAGTTTCAAGTTTTGGTTAATAGTACGAAACTGGCATGGATGGGCACAAAATTATTAAGTATCAGCTGTCTCATCGTTCAGAATTTGTTGGCGTTTGAGCACTTTTTGAAAAAAATTGGAGTTTAAACCAATTTACCGATTTCTACCGATTTTTTGTCGCCAATCCTACCGATTTTATCAAAGTGACTTTTGCAACACTGTTTCATTTTCACTTCTACCAACGACGGCGTTCGCTCGATTCGATCGTTTGGTCACGTCATCCTTTTATACTCGTGTAATGTCTTATTTCTGCGTCCCACATGCTTAGGGGTAACCGAATCAAGAAGAAATCCAAGAATCCCCGCACCAGAAGAAAAGTAGGAGTGATCGCGGACGTAAATGTGAACCTGAAAGACAGAGTGTGAACGGAGTCGCGAGGTGATTCGTCCGTCCGGTTCGATCTGGTTTCGAGCAGTTTGAGCCACATTTTGGACTCCCTTTCCCCCGTTATCCTTATTTTAGAGGTTTAGTGGTGTTATAAATACTTTCGTGTAATTATTATCTAGTTATTCTTAGTGTTTTTGTGGTTAATTGTTTAATTAAAACCGATCCAAAATGTCTGAGGAATCGTCTGCGGATCGAAATGTAGAAATATGGAAAATCAAGAAGTTGATAAAGAGCTTGGAGATGGCGAGGGGGTGAGTTAATTTTCTTGTTAAAACATAAGTTCGTTCACTGCAGTCACTGGTGCTTTCATTGGTTGGTAAAATTGCCAAGTAGGATGCGTCATTTTGCGTAGACATGCGCCCAGATCCTGCATCCAAATTGGATCCTAACCTCGCAGACACGCCATGACTTGGTTGAATGCGCAAGTCCATGACCTTTGGGTGAGAGAGCCACGACGAAAAATGCAAATTTCGTTATAAAAAAATCTCAAACTAGGTTATAAAATCGAATAGTTGACGTGGATATTGATTTTTTTCACTCGCGCGAACATTGTTTGCCAATAATGTTGTGAAACTCTCACTTGCCACCAACCCTGTTGAAAATGCATCGTAATTATGCAACTAGGAAGTCGTAATGGTGGTATTGTTGCCAAATAAGTCAGCATTATGTTTCTAGATGCTTGATAGATAGACCAAGACTCATTATGTCTTTGTTTTCACTTTTCTTTACCTTCTGGGTGAAACTGGATCGTGTCTGGTTTGAAAAGAGCGGGAAATTCAAATTTTATCTAAATACCTAGATACTGTATTTCCGGGCTACCTAATCAATTTTGCAAGGGGGTCATTAGCAGAGGTTAGAATCTGCTGATAATTCCAGGTGCCAAGTGATATGATATTGTCATTTCCCTACTAATTGTATGAGAATTTAATTTTGAGAGTTTTCTGAGAGTTCTAATACCTCAACCTCAGTTGACCCCATAGAGACCCCATTTTATGTTCCTTATCAGTAAGAGAATAGAATGGGATGAAAAAAAGTTTTGTGAAAATTGCAGATTTTCTCGATGACTGTACATTTTTTTTTAAATCTGTGAACGCAGAAGTATAATGCTCCAAAAGTTAGGGTTAGTCTCCTAAGAACGTTTTCTTGTAGCTATAATGCTTCTGGTAGTTGCCCTTTATGTCCCATCTTAACTTTCCACCCTGAGCTGTGTTCCGAACCTACACCCTATGTGCACCCAGAGTGCACCGAACTAAACGCCGTTCAGAGCCTGGGTGAAAGATGTTCTACCATAGAGCAAGTTGAAAAAATAACCGCACAAAAAGGTTGTGAACGCAGCCCTGTACTATCAGTTTAAAATAACAATGTGCATGACCTTGAAGGGCCGTTGGATAACTTCACTCGGTTGACAAAGGAATGTAGACTCTATGCAAAGGAAACAATCATTTGAATGACTCGAGTGAAGTTCGTGTGATTGCGTTACGTCACATTTGCGAGCGAGGTCATGCACATTGTTATTTTAAACTGATAGTATACTCTATCTCACCTTTTGTCATCGCAATATGATGTAAAAATAACAGTGTGGGATTTAAACAAATTACCAGTTTCGATAGACATTATGAATTGATATGAGAGGATACCTTTAAAATTCTAGTAGTTTTTTGTTTCCATTAATGCCAGGCCACACAGAGGCGGTTTTGCGGGAAAGCGGACTGGAGGCGGACTTGCGGGAAGCAAATATCTCCAGACCCGCTCTTGTTTTCTGTGTGTTTTGTTTTGTTATGTATGGTGTGTATGATGGTAATGTTAGAGTTTGTATGTTCCACACAGAAATACATGCAGGTCCGGAGATATTCGTTTCCCGTTTTCCTACAAAACCGCCTCTGTGTGGAAAGGGAAATAGGATATTTGGGAAACTTTATTTGATTGATTGTATTTGGGGAAATTGATTAGATTTATTGTAGTTATTGATTTGATGGACTGTCATCATCATTATCATTCAATTGCCCATTTCCCATTATTTAGAGTCGGTGCAATGTCATCCTCTTCCTCATTTAATTGACTGTATTTGAAGATATTGATTTAATATACTGTATTTGAAGATAAGTATTTGATTGACTGTATTCGGGGAAATTGATTTGATTTACTTTATTTGGGAAAATTGATTATTGATTTACTGCATTTTGGTAAAATAGTTGATAGAAATTGTTCTGAAATGTTTTTAAAAGTCCATTTGCAATTTTTTTGAGATTTTTTAAATTCCGAAACTGGCCATTTGACCATTACTCAAATTCTCATCTTCCGGGGGGAAGTCGAACCCACAAACTTTTCTAATTATCATAAATATGGTTTCAGAATAGAATGACATCGCATGCATTTCATCTAACATGACCAAACAAATAATATGTAACCATCTGTTTTCAGCAATGGAACATCAATGATATCGCTCATCATCCCGCCCAAGGATCAGATCTCGCGGGTGTCCAAGATGTTGGCGGATGAGTTTGGCACAGCGTCCAACATCAAGTCTCGTGTGAACAGGCTCTCTGTGCTCGGTGCTATCACTTCCGTACAGCATCGGTTGAAGCTCTACACTAAAGGTAAGGGTAAGGGTTGAACCTTAGGGCTCATTTTCATTGGTCGTTCTGGCTCGCATTTGGATTTCTGTAACGCATGCCATAAGGCACGCATGCGGGGAACCGCTTTCACTGGTCTATAGGGAACGACCGCAGGGTGCAAAAGAACATGGTTGGTTGTTGCTGTGATTTTAATCCAGCGAGTACACATATTTCATTGGTCGAAATAAAGCATGCAGGGAATACCCGTAGGCTGCGTAACGACCACTGTATCGACTTGTTGATTTTCATTGGTCGTTAGCCCGCCTGGAGGGAATCCCCGCATGTTGCATATTGACCGAGTTATCGACCAATGAAAATGAGCCTTTATCTGCCAGCACCGCATCACACTTTTCCTATACTCCATCCTTTTCTGTCACTCAAGAACATCATTTGCTAAAGCAAATAAGAGAGCGGGAACGCGATCGCACGCGGCACCGTCTGTGCTGCTACCTTTCTCGCTCCAGCAAATGATGTTCCTGAGCGACAGAAAAGGATAGAGCGTGAAAAAATGTGATGCGTTGCTGCCAGATGAGGCTCAACCTGCTACTTGTCAATCTATTTTGAACTTATTGCAAGCTGACTTGAGAAGGTCTTGCAACTTTGTCCTCATCATGCCCGAGAGAGGTCTCAAGTCTCAACATGCTATTGCATCACTGCATGCACAAGTATCACTGAGAAATGAGGATTTCAATTATTTAATAATGTGTGGTGTATGTAGTAATGGTGGTGACGGGCTCACTCACCATCACACTGGACAGAGTTTCAGATACTAGTGAAATGTGGATGTTCTGGGGTTTCAGAATATCTCTACAACCTCCTCGGGGAACATAGTCCTGAGCATATGTCTAAGTCTAATAATGGCCTCGATTCGGAGTGAACCACAACTAAACTAAACTAAATGTATTCCTGTCACTTTCTAAAATAAGATTAAGAAAAGAGACAGAAAACCAACAGCTGACTTTAGTGCTGTCAAAGTGACGTTAAATGCCCAAAAACGACTTAAATAAGATGGCGTACATTATGATGGCATCTTATTTTACGCATTTAACGTCACTTTGACAGCACTAAAGTCAGCTGTTGGTTTTCTGTCTCTTTTCTTAATCTTATTTTAGAAAGTGACAGGAATACATTTAGTTTAGTTTAGTCGTGGTACACTCCGAATCGAGGCCATTGTCTTGGGAAAATTGAATTGGTTGATTGTATTTGGAGGAATTGATTGACTGTATTTGGGGATATTGATTGTCTGTATTTGGGGATATTGAGTTGAGTCTATACATACATATCCTGTAATGATGATGATAATGCCTTCCATCCTGGCTACTCCTGCTGGTTAAAGAAATAAAAATAATCAGACCACAAATTCCACAGTACCACCAAACGGCCTCGTAATCTACTGCGGCACGATCGTCACGGAGGAAGGCAAGGAGAAGAAGGTGAACATCGACTTCGAGCCGTTCAAGCCGATCAACACATCCCTCTACCTGTGCGACAACAAGTTCCACACGGAGGCTCTCACCGCGCTGCTTGCTGACGACAATAAGTTCGGTTTCATTGTCATGGATGGTAACGGAGCGCTGTTTGGTACGCTGCAGGGTAATACTAGAGAGGTGAGTTGTTATTGGATACTTGTTTCTTTAGTATACAGGATCTAAGTTAATAAGCTGACGGTTCTTTAAGGGGTTGATCAGACCAAACTGAATCAATTTCTCTAACTTTGGAACCAAATCAAAATAGCGAAAAAAAATTGTACGAAACAGCAGATATTTTTTTCGCGATTTCGATTTTGGTCATGTTTTGAAAGTCGTTCAGTTTGATGGTCTTACTGGATGGTTTCTCTTACACGCCTTAAGGTATACAACGAAGAAGTCGCGGGCATCTAGTAGTAGTAGGTAAGGTAAGGGATCGTTGAACAAATACGTGATCATTTTTGGCCGTTTTTTTAACCCGCCCCCCTTATGTGATCATTTTTGCTGTTTATTAGCACTGACACGTATGTCATGTTTCTACGGGTCTTAAATGACCTAAATTTGGGAAGAGGGTGTGTCATTTTGTCAAAATGCATAAGGTAAGAACTATAAAGTTAATAAACTTCAAAATTGGACGTAAATATTTAAATATAATTTATTTTCGGAAACGAAGCGCAGATGACGTAATCATGGATTCTTCCCCCCCCCCCCCCAAATAATCCGATGTATATACAAGCACCCGACCCCCCCTTCCGATGATCACGTAATTGTTGAATGATCCCTAATATAAAAAAAGAGCTGTGTTATTATGACATGATAAGCAGAGCATCAATCATAGGGTACCGGTCAGTCAGATGTGCCCTCTTGTGGGGCAAAACATGCAAACTAATAACCGTACACACCTAGGTGGTTGTTCAAACAAGTTGTTCTAAAATCAGGTTTACCTTGACATGATAAAGAAATGTGATTCATTTATATTTTGACACTCAACGAAGCCTGGCTTATTTCCTAGTTCTTATTGTGTAGTGCTTTACAGTGTAATACAGTCATACTATGTTTTTACTAGGGATGCAACGATTACGAAGCGGTGCATCGTTTTGCATCTGTAATCGTAATAATCACGATTAATAACGATGCAATGCACCGTAGTAAGAATCGTACGATTATTAAATCGAATTAAAAACGTCAATTGGATTGCACATGTTGACAAATACCCGACCTGAATACTAGATTCCAGACCCGAAAAACAGCTTTTAAAAAATTGGATCATTTTAGCTCATTATGAGCTAAATCTGACTTTTTTTTTTGTCGGATTTGACTCAATTTTTTTTTTAATTCTACTGATTCCTTTGATTTGATTTTCGAGTAAGGAATGCATTCCCGTTCTCGCCATATCCCATCCACATTTTAAAAGATTAATCTCCCACGTAAATGAGACGAGATATCGCTTGATTAACGAGATTATACAGAACCATGTTCCATCTTGTGTTTTTCAAAGCAAATTGGCCTCTACGCATCCAAAAATCAGAATCCTGACTAAGTGAGCCTTTGACTTCGATCTCAAATTAGTAGAAAAAGTTCAAAAATTTGGGAATTCTTTTGAAGTTTGTCTTTTCATGATTTAACTTTCATTGGAATGCAAAGAAACACGAAGAGAACTCATTCTGAGGATAATCTCAACTAAATTTGTTTATATAATCGTAATGCATCGGTTATCGTAATAAATAACGATTAATATCGTAATCGTAATCGTAATGGCCGAATCGTTGCATCCCTAGTTTTTACCATACAAGATATGTTACCTCTACTATGTCCCTATGTTTTACTTTCTTGCATAAATTAATTACCTACTGTAAGAACTAGGGACCTTCGACAATTGCCCAATCTTACCTCAGTTTTCAGACATCCAGCAAACTAATTTGACGAATATAAACAAAAAAATCAAAACATACAGATATAGCCAAAGTCTTTCTCGTATTATTCTTGAAAGAATTATTAAAATCGGTTCAGTTTTGGAGGAGGAAACGGGGGAATACGAAATGCTGATTTCGTCCATTTTATGTAGATAAAATCAGTCCAAGCTGCTGTTGTCTCTTTAGCACTCTAGTCTGCGGGATGTGTGGAAGGGGCGGATCGAACAAATACGTATACATATACAGTCGGTAAAGTGACCTTTTCTCAAAGAAGGATGTCCACTTATTACCTGTCAAATAATTTAACAACTATTATCAAATTAAAATAAATTACGCGACGCGGTAGTAGAGTCAAAAAATGACGTCAAAAAGCTATCTACAGGGTGAAATTGATATCATTGGCATCGTAGATTGGCATCCTTTTAAACTAAGAGTCTACCCATCAAACTGAACAACTTTTACTATGGGAGCAAACCGATCAAAGCAAAAAAAAAAACAGCTGTTGCATACATTTGAGTCAGTAGGCATTGCAGTTTAGTATGGGACAGCAGATTTTTTAGTTGCTCCGATTGGTTTGCTCCCATAGTGAAAGTTGTTCAGTTTGATGGGTAGACTCTTAGTTTAAAAGGATGCCAATGATATCAATTTCACCCTGTATATGATATTATTTTGAATTTGATTATTACTGATGTAAATGGAATCATCATATAGTTTTCCTATATCAAAATTAACTGTATACTTCAACCTTTGAGTATTCAACTAAATAAAAAAATAGTTTGACAGGTAAATGAATGTATGGGAAGTGGTCGTTCTTCTTTCTTCGAGAACCCGCCTCTCAAAAATCATATCTAAACTATTATAAAACTGTAACAGAAGTGTGTCTGTACATTGAAGATATTTACAAAAACAAAATTACGACATAGTTTTTACCTGTCCCTGATTCCAAATCACCAATTTTTTGTCTGTCTGTTTGTTTATTTGTTTGTTCGTTCGTTCGTTGTCGAGTATCACGCAAAAACTACTGAACCGATTTTGATGAAACTTTTTTGTTTGATAGCTTATCATCTGATTTAAAATCGGATATATAATTTATGCGGACGATGTCGCGGGTATTTATTATTATTTGGTTGTAAGGGCTTGGTCAATGACCAATAGCTACTGCGACCTGAATAGATCTATTGTAGCTGTCACCCTAGACCTAAAGGTCATTTCCTAGGCCCACGGACTTCATGAACCGTGTTATGCTTTTTGAGGGGAGGTCCCTAATGTCAGTAGGTGTTATTACGTATCCACCTAGATGGCGGCTCCTGCTGTGAATGAGCACTTCGCATTCGCAGAGGAGGTGTATGGGCGTTTCCTCTGCTTCACAGCAGAATCTGCAGGTGAATCTACAAGCCCCATTCTGTGTAGATGTTTGTTTAACTTGCAGTGTATGTTAAGGCTCGTACTAAGAGCCTTAAGTCGTTGCGGAAGTCGCGGGTAAAAGCTCGTTCTTTATATATCTCTTCTTACTCAGGTCCTTCACAAATTCACGGTGGACCTTCCCAAGAAGCACGGTCGCGGTGGTCAGTCAGCCCTCCGTTTCGCGCGTCTCCGCATGGAGAAGCGTCACAACTACGTGCGCAAGGTGGCCGAGGTCGCCACGCAGCTATTCATCAGCGCCGACCGACCGAACGTCGCCGGGCTGATCCTCGCCGGTTCAGCTGACTTCAAGACCGAGCTGTCACAGTCTGACATGTTTGACCCTGTAAGTGTTTGTGTGTCTATATCTACGTGTTAGGCGCCCAGCTGTTGAACGTCGCCGGGCTGATCCTCGCCGGTTCAGCTGACTTCAAGACTGAGCTGTCACAGTCTGACATGTTTGACCCTGTTAGTATTTGTGTCTCTATATCTACGTGTTAGGCGCCCAGCTGTTGAACGTCGCCGGGCTGAACCTCGCGGGTTCAGCTGACTTCAAGACCGAGCTGTCACAGTCTGACATGTTTGACCCTGTAAGTGTTTGTGTCGCTATATCTACGTGTTAGGCGCCCAGCTGTTGAACGTCGCCGGGCTGATCCTCGCCGGTTCAGCTGACTTCAAGACCGAGCTGTCACAGTCTGACATGTTTGACCCTGTAAGTTTTTCTCCATCATGGACGTCCACTGGTGGACATAGACCTCCCCCAAGGATCGCCACAGCGACTGGTCCTGCGCTGCCTTCATCCAACGGGTTCCCGGGACCTTCACCAGGTCGTCGGTCCACCTTATGGGGGGGCCTACCTACGCTGCGCTTTCCGGTACGCGGTCACAACTCGAAAGCTCATCCCCATCGGCCATCGGTTCTGCAAGCAATGTGCCCCGCCCATTGCCATTTAAGTTTGGAATTTCTTTGGACTATGTCAGCTACTCTTTTTCTTCTGTGGATCTCTTAATTTCTGATTCGATCTCGCAGGGAAACTACAGTAAGTCTTTATGTATCTATATCTATGTGTATAGCCGCGCTGATTTTATGTATAAATATGTCTCAGAATATGGAACAAACCTGAGTGAACCTGCAATCCTGCTTTCATTGTATACTGCGCATTGTGGCCAGAAACTAGTACAACCGCACTTGACACACCTCCCACCCGCGTAATATTGCCAGGTCGCAACACTTAGCGCTTTTTTACCCGACTAGGACTGCGTCAGATCAGAAGGAGGGTATTGTTTTTGACTCACAAAAATAACCTGAGCTCTTTGCCAGTATGACAAAAGTATGTGACAACATTTTTTTTTATAATATTGGCAACACCAACAACATGGGTACCTCATTCTGTGAAATATTGACGCTGTCCATACATCCATCCACCAATCCACAATCTTTCAATTTTTCCTCCTAAAACTTCTTTATTCTCGCCAACAGCGTCTGCAAGCGAAGATAATAAAGCTGGTGGACGTGTCATATGGAGGGGAGAACGGGTTCAACCAGGCCATCGAGCTGGCTGCAGAGTCGCTCCAGAACGTCAAGTTCATACAGGAGAAGAAGCTCATCGGCAGATACTTTGACGAGATCTCACAGGTGAATGTCTGAGCTGCATATATCATAAAGGACCAGTATTTGTGGCCATCCTATGGAAGGCCTACGTCAAGCAGTGGACATCTATCGGAACTCCGAATAGATATGATATTTATTATGCTATGTAAAAATTATCTTAATGGCCTCGATTCGGAGTGTACCATGACTAAACTAAACTAAATGTATTCCTGTCACTTTCTAAAATAAGATTAAGAAAAGAGACAGAAAACCAACAGCTGACTTTAGTGCTGTCAAAGTGACGTTAAACGCCCAAAAAAGACTTAAATAAGATGGCGTACAGTATGATGGCATCTTATTTTGCGCATTTAACGTCACTTTGACAGCACTAAAGTCAGCTGTTGGTTTTCTGTCTCTTTTCTTAATCTTATTTTAGAAAGTGACAGGAATACATTTAGTTTAGTTTAGTCGTGGTACACTCCGAATCGAGGCCAATGCTTATTTGATTACGTATGTACTTCATTCCCTCTACATTTGTGCGCCTTTGGCCTTCCCCATCCAATTTTATACTCCACAATTTGATGTCATTCTAGTATACTAAAATGAACTCTATTTCGTACAGGATACGGGCAAATATTGCTTCGGCGTTGACGACACTCTGCGCGCCCTCGAGCTCGGTGCAGTCGAGACCCTCATTTGTTGGGAAAACCTTGATATTCAGAGGTCAGTTTTATTTTGTTATGAAATTTGAAAACTGTTAAATGTTCTCATAAAATACCAGTAGGGCTGCCACGTACGACGAGAAAACTGTCATGCGCAATGTAACAAGTATGGATGCACATCTCGAGCTTTCTCCGAAAAAACCGCCTTCAAAAAAACTAAAAAGTTAAAAAATAATATTGCAGCCAATGACTTTTTCGTTCGCATCATAAGAACATTAATTTGTTTTATTGAAGTCGCTGTCAAGCCGGTACGATTCGCGACATGGCTTGCATTTTTTGGCTTGGCTTGACACCGACTTCTATAAAACAAATTAATGTTCTTATGATGCGAACGAAAAAGTCATTGGCTGCAATATTATTTTTTAACTTTTTAGTTTTTTTGAAGGCGGTTTTAATTTTTTGTTAAAATTTTGTTTATTTCACAATTTTCAGTGGTGAATTCATTAGTTCGATTTAATAGGAGTGCTTTAAATTAAAAAACCCACTAGTCGGCAGTACGATTTTCGAAGGTTCCCCTCGATTTCTCTGGGATGCCATCATCAGATCCTGGTTTCCTTATCATGGTACCACCCTCGGGACATCTCCTTTCCAACAAAAAAAGAATCATCAAAATCGGTTCATAAACGACGAAGTTATCCGCGAACACACATAAAAAAAAAAAAAATATATATATACGGTCGAACTGAGAAACCTCCTCCTTTTTTGAAGTCGGTTAAAAAGGTGGAGAGGAGAGGAGGCGGCATGCTAAGCTAGACAAGAAATGAAAAGCTAAAACTATAAAGTCTACAACTCTAATTTCGTCATGTATATTTCTCTTGACTTATACAGTGAAATTGATATCACTGGCATCCTTTTAACACTTTAACTGCTGTCGACCTACGTCGTAGGTCAGCAACATATGGGCCGCAGTGCGCACGACTCAAACGTTGAGTCAGAATTGTATAACATTCCACAGTGTTAGCACTGCGCGAGTGTCACTGTTTAAACAATCCATCAGTGCATCCTTTTAAACTAAGAGTCTACCCATCAAACTGAACAACTTTTACTATGGGAGCAAACCGATCGTAGCAAAAAGAAAATCTTCTGTTCCATACTAAACTGCATTTTTTACTTGACTTAACTGTATGAAACAGTAGATTTACTTTTTGCTGCGATCGGTTTGCTCGGTCTAAAAGTTGTTCAGTTTGATGGGTAGACTCTTAGTTTAAAAGGATGCCAATGATATCAATTTCACCCTGTACATAATGTGCTTGATATACAGGGTGTAACAAAACACCCTAGTAATACTTAATGGGGTGCTTCAGACCATCAAACTGAACAACTTTGACTATGGAGCCAAAATCGAGAAAAAATAAAAAAAAATCTGCTGTCCCATACCAAACTGCAGTACCGACTCGACTAAAATGTATGGGACAGCAGATTTTTTTTATTTTTTCTCGATGTTGGCCCCATAGTGAAAGTTGTTCAGTTTGATGATCTGAAGCACCCCCTTAAGTATTACTAGGGTGTTTTGTTACACCCTGTAGATGTTTCATACAAACATTTTCTGATGTGTACGTGAAGTCTACCAATCCGTTTGGATACTCGTGGTAGACTAATTCTCATACAACCTCCTTGTGGATATTTATAGGCTGATGATGATGATGGAACCCTTAAAGCTATGAAAAACATGTAGAATTTGGTAGCGAAGCGCGTGAACCATAAGATAAATAGAGACAAATCGGTTACAGATACGTGCTGAAACTGCACGCGACCAACCAGGAGACCGTCTTGCATCTCACTCCCGAGCAGGAGAAGGACAAGTCACACTTCACCGACAAAGAGGTATGTTATTATACAGGGTGTTAGGGTAAACAGCTGCATTACTTTAAGGGGTGATTGTATCCATGATACTGAACAACTTTCCTTATGAAACCTATAAAAAATTCGCAAAAAAATTTGTACTTTCCATGCTAAATGCAATCAGCTGATTGAAAGTTTGTGTAGAAAATAGTTTGCGAATATCCCTTATGTTGTTTGGGGAAAATTTTCAGTATCATGAGTACAATCACCCAATAAAGTACCCAGTACTGTTCCATACAAAACTGCAATCCTACTCGACCCAAATACAGGGTGTACAATAAAATGGGACAGCTACTCAAAGGGGTGCTTCAGACCATCAAACTGAAGAACTTTCTCTATGGGACCAATATCGAAATCGCGAAAAAAAAATCCGCTCTCCCATACAAAACTGCAAACATAACTCGACTGAAATGTATGGGACAGCAGATTTTTTTTTCGAGATTTCGATATTGGTCCCATAGAGAAAGTTGTTCAGTTTGATGGTCTGAAGCACCCCTTTAAGTAGCTGTCCCATTTTATTGTACACCCTGTATATGGGAAAGCCAATTTCAATCGTTTATTCAATTTATGATTTCACTAGATAAATTATCCAAGAATACTGTGTATATTTTCGTTTCGGTAACTGGTATAAATTTTGTAGAAAAACCCAGCACGGCTAGCATGCCACCCACGACAAAGCGTTTAAACGAGAAAACCGTCATGCGCGCTCTTTTTGGCATACGTAAAATAATAAAGATGGAGGCACGTCTCGATTTTTGTCTTTTTCTTGGGGGTGGCATGCTAGGCCTACTGGTAATTGACAACAATAATTTTTTTTAACCACCTGTTTTTAATAAAAAATAAGAGACACGTATATTTCCGATTAAATTTTTGACCGATATTTTTATTTTTAATTTACTTTGAATTTTCTGAAAAACGTTGGATGAATGGCTATAATAATACCTTGGCCTCAATAAAATTAAAAATTAAAACTGTCAAATACAATACAAAAGCCAAGCAGGCAAAGGAATAAGATCTCATTCAACCAATATTTTATTTTTCAGTATTTTTCAAATAACTCGAGAAATAATGGATAGAAAAATCTGATAATTTTGATTTAAGCTTTGAATCACATAATCTCCAAATGGTTTTCTAATTTTGGTACCTTAATTAAAATGAAATGTTGTCAATTCCGGGATGTCTGTGGCCCCTTAAGAAGGAACCTGTATAAAATTAAAACTACTTGGTCTTTTTGAATGAATCAAAAACGAATGTATGTGTTCAATGTATACATATAGGCTCCTTAATATGCAGATGGATTTTTAAGGGGATGATCAGCAAAGTGAGAAAGATCTTTAGACTACTGTGATAAAGTTTGAAGCTATTTCGCATACGAACTATTCCCCATCGTAATTCGTCCCACAGAGCGGGGTGGAGCTTGAGCTAGTGGAGTGCCAACCGCTGCTGGAGTGGCTCGCGAACAACTACAAGTCGTTCGGCGCCACGCTCGAGATCATCACCGACAAGAGCCAGGAGGGCAGCCAGTTCGTGAGGGGCTTCGGAGGCATCGGCGGTAAGTACCACTTACATGGCATCTAGTTGTCTAGAGTCCCTAAAGCCAATGCCTGAAAATGGCCCCGATTCGGACTGTGCCACGACTTAACTAAATTTATTCCTGTCACTTTCTAAAATAAGATTAAGAAAAGAGACAGAAAACCAACAGCTGACTTTAGTGCTGTCAAAGTGACGTTACACGCCCAAAAACGCCTTAAATAAGATGGTGTACATTATGATGGCATCTTATTTTGGGCGTGTAACGTCACTTTGACAGCACTAAAGTCAGCTGTTGGTTTTCTGTCTCTTTTCTTAATCTTATTTTAGAAAGTGACAGGAATAAATTTAGTTAAGTCGTGGCACAGTCCGAATCGGGGCCAATGGCGCCTTTTGTGTTTTTTGCCTATTTTTTGGCGCGGCCATCTACCAAACTTGAATATTTTAGTTCAGAATAAAGTTACAAACAAAACTTGTTATGACAAGTATATCTCTCAAATCAGTCCGAACGGAATATAAAAGAAAGTAAAAGTAGTGAGTAATTTTCAAGTTCGAGCTTTCATACAGAGTGAAATTGATATCATTAGCATCTTTTTAAACTAAGAGTCTACCCATCAAACTGAACAACTTTTACTATGGGAGCAAATGGATCGGAGCTAAAAAAAATCTGCTGTTGCATACATTTGAGTCGCGAATTCGCGCGTCGACATTGTAGTTTTGTATGGAACAGCTGATTTTTTATTTGCTCCGATCGGTTTGCCATAGTAAAAGTTGTTCAGTTTGATGGGTAGACTCTTAGTTTAAAAGGATGCTAATGATATCAATCTCACTCTTTTTAGGGTCCTTCTTAATATGGCGACACTTTTTAAGGGGATGATCAGACCTTCGAACTGAACAACTTTCTCTATGGCACCAACATCGAAATCGCGAAAAAAAATCAGCTCTTACATACTAAACTGCAAACCTAGTCGACCCAATTGTATGGGACATCTATTTTATTTTTGCGATTTCAATGTTGGTCCCATATAGAAAGTTGTTCGGTTTGACGGTCTGATCATACCCTTAAAAAAGTGTCAGCATATTAAGAAGGACCCTGTAGAATAAAATAGCAAACAAAAATAAATAAAATTAACAAGTTTTGTTTGTTACTTTATTCTGAACTAAAATATTCAAGATTGGTTACTGGCCGCGCCAGAAATTTTTTCGAAAAATAAGGCGCCACGTTCCATACAAAATCCCGCATTGTCTATTGTGATTTGTGGCTCAATCGTGGTATCGATAATTTTGCTAATCTTAAGTTTTAATAGCAAATATGCTCGGTAATGTTAATGTATATTAGGGTGATTTCAAAGATTGTTTTTTTTTTACAAAAACACGCTTTAGATGATGAACCGTCTTTGTGGTATTACAAGCCTCCCAGCTTTGGAAGGCACGATAAGCAGTTGGTCCAGGATAGATCCGTTAGGTGGCGATGTGGTGTTAACTGCTTATTGTATAGTGTATATCAAAATTTACTGGTTTTATGTGGTATTGATTAGAAATAATCAATGGTGGTATCATATAAAGTTATTAATTTATTATACCTGTCGGAATAGACGGACTGACATGAGTTGTCAAATGAAACCGTTTTTGTGAATTTGTCGGCACTTATCGGCACGCTAAAACTTCGAGTTCTGTGTGTAATTGTGAATCTAAAGTGAAATCGTAGATAATTTAATGAAATAGTGTTAGTATATTTCACAAAATAAACTACGATTTCACTTCAGATTCACAAATTATTTGCAGCGCTCGAATATGAAGGGTTGAACCTCATCTGGCAGCAGGGCATCGCCTTTTTCCGTCGCTCCATCCTTTTCTGTCACTCGGGAACGTCATTTGCTAGAGCAAATAAGATAGACGGAACACGATCGCGCGCGGCGGTGCTGCGGCGTGTCGCATGTGCCGATAAGTTCCCAAAAACGGTTCTATTGCCTCGCGTCACGTATCCCTTTCTATTATACAGTGGTGCCGCTAGGTACATCTCGTTCTCTTAGCTGTCAGTTCCTCTATTCCTGGTATAATACCTTTATATAGAATTTTTGTGTTTTTAATATTAATTTCTCTACACAAGACGTCACAAGCCTTTTCTCACAGAAACAGATACCACAGAAAACCAATAAATTTACTAATGTAATATGAAACTAACATACTAATTGTATTTTCTCTCTTTCTTGCCGCTTGGACATCGATGGAACATAAACTAAAAAAAAAACAGGCATCCTCCGATACAAAGTTGATTTCCAATCGCTACAGTTGGACGAACCGCTCGACGATGTCGACCTCGATGATTATTAAATTAAAAAAACAAAACTTTAAAAAAAAAACGAAACATTTTTAGAAAACTCGATTTAAAAAACATAAATACCATAGTTGTTAAGAGAGATTGCTTGCATTATTTAGACAGGGAATATCTGCCACACGTCTTTTATAAATACACAAAAAAATTATATTAAGTACTTACATTATAATCATACTATTGAGGGCCCGATAGCTGATCCCAGAGGTTCGGGTTTGAATCCCACGAGAGGCATATATTAATAGTACATTATAAAATTCAAAAAACAAATGAGCTATGTTGGGCATTACAGTCGAGGCCAGACTGCAGCTCAAGCCGCAGGCGAGGGCTGTAAACGAGCCGAGACCGCAATGAACTAATTACCTAAACGCTCACGTGTTTCACATGATGTTTCTCATCACACTTTATAAAAATTTATAAAATTTCACAAAAAGTTTCAGACAAATATTTGTGAAAAATTACGCCTTTCTTCCCGCGTTGTGCGCCTGTTTTAGAATTAGTTATGCGCGCTCAGGTACCGCACTTGTATGGTTATGTAAAATATAACGCATGTGTGTTTTATAAACTGCATTATGAAACTAAAAGCGGTGCGATATGAAACACTTTACGAGCAAGTGTGTTGAAAAAGAATTAATTTCAGTGCCCCTAGACAAGTTGTCTTTCGATTAGCGTTAACGCCAGTAGAAACGATAAAAAATGTATGGAACTGTAGAAAAGAACGAAAACGAATAGAAAAAGCTTAAGGTGGACTTCCGATGCCAGCGGCCGATGCGTCTAACGCGCGCGGCCGACGACAGACCTCACTTCCGATGTCAGCGACTGACGCGTGCCTATTGTGCAGAGTGTTATCACTTTAGGGTATTTTCCCCAAAATTTACCCTAAATTTTGGGGAAAATACCCTAAAGTGATATGTTTGTTGTGTTTTTATGTTTTGGTGTTTAAACAAAAACATAAAAACACAAACAAAAAAAAAACAATTTCTAGTTTAATAAAGAATATTTGATTGATTGATAGATTGATAGGTTTAGAGAATATAATATGAATGCATTTTTTTACAGGATTTTTGATTAAATACATTTTTAAGAGTAATTATAATTAGACAGGGATGCGTTACGTCTCCTTGGCTTTTTAACCTATATATGGATCGCTGTCTAGCTAATAATTATGTAGGCAAGAGGGATTTTCCAAAAAAAGAAAAAGTAGTTTCAAGTGGCTCGATAGATTGTGTTATCGTAACGTGGATGAGCGACCTTGCAGATAATAAAATACAAATAAAAAATAGTGAAAATTAAGC
Organism: Agonopterix subpropinquella; assembly: GCA_922987775.1. Classification (NCBI taxonomy): domain Eukaryota; kingdom Metazoa; phylum Arthropoda; class Insecta; order Lepidoptera; family Depressariidae; genus Agonopterix; species Agonopterix subpropinquella. The sequence continues at coordinate 7,556,703 of OV277717.1, forward strand.
AAATTTTCGGTAAAAACTTCGTAATAGGTCTGGCAAACATTCTTGTTCTGCGTGACGTCAGAGCATAGCCGCGCGCGGCCGCGGCCGATGCGATAGACATCGGCCGCGCGCGTCTGACGCGCGCGTCAGTCGCTGGCATCGGAAGCGGCGCCATACGTTTTCATAGTAACTAGTATGGCCGCATCGGCCGTCGGCCGCGAGCCGCGCGCGTCAGACGCGTCGGCCGCTAGCATCGGAAGTCCACCTTTAAAGACAACATGCAGTTTTTGACAGTTGCTGTCGACAGTGAGCGTTTCGTTTTGAACGCTCCGTGGCGATCGACCAGACCTTGTAGATAACGCTAGAAAATGGCGGGCGTCGGAATTTGACAGAAATCTCAAATTTTAAAATTTTTTGAACATCGAACACGATTTAGCATAATGAAAAGAAAAAAGAGTGAATGATTGAGTGAACTAAACGCTAACCATAGAGCAAATTCAGTTTTTAGCGATTGTCAATAATTTGTGACATTGTCTAGCATTCTGTCGTTTTTCTATCGTCGATAACGCTGCGGCGTTAGCGTTTGTAGAATAGAAAGCGTGTGCAATTTGTCTAGGGCTGCAGAGCATCTTTCGAATTATTATTGCATAGCCCAGTTCAATATAGCGGTATTTCGATAGATACAAAATAAATATGAATTATAGTCGTATTTAACAGTTTTACCCACATTGGTCAATTATTTTGTCATATCAAAATAAAATAAAAAAGGAAACATTTAAAAGTCATTGAGGCGTTTTCCAATATTTATTTGGGAAAAGATCAATAGATGGCGTTAGTAGTAGCGCTCATATACAACGTGTTAATGAATTAGCGCAAAACCTCATACACCCCAACTGATTTATAACAAAATAATTAGATTGCAACAATAATTTAAGTATTTTGATTATTAAAATTTAAAGTTATTCGCATTTTAAATTTTGAGGCAAAAATGATTTGTTATCATTTCAGCACTGAAAGAAAGCGCTAACGTACTCATGGATACATTTTTATAATCTTGTTTTGGTAGTAAGTAGGGTGAGTGTGCCCGTGCGGTGGGTTGACATCGGGTTCAGTAAATTTAAAAATTTTCAAAAAAATTATTTAATATTTTGAAAAAAAATTACCTATGTTGAACCCATGATAATTTGATTCTGCTCTCGATTCTAAACAAACTACTTTCTAGTTTTGCGTTAATTCATTAACACGTTGTATATGCTAAAAAACCTGTCAAATATGGCCGACATCAACTGCTTAAAAATATAGATATCAACCCAATATTATTATAAGGTGATGTTCTTTATAGAAGTGTCCTATCGAATCGAAAAAACGGGACGAATGAAGAGAACGGAAAGAGGCTTTTGCCCAGCAATGCTGATATAATAATACTTAATTATAACTTCTTTTAAATTGATACGATCGCAATTGTATTTGTTTATTAATAAATGTGTTTAACTGAGAAATGTCAAAAAGTGCGTTTGACAGGTAATTTTCTTTTGTTAAAACGCCATCTAGCGCCATGCAGCAGAACTATTTGTTTACAAAAACGCCTCAATATAGACGTGTGGTGGATTTTAGCTTCATTTTCATATAAAATTTAGTTCCCCCGCTCAATTACCGAATTATTTTATCAAAACTTCGAACGTCCTGTTTTCACGCTTCTCCCGTTTTCACTTGATTTTGTTAAAATCGCTTGTTACACGGTTCTGCCATTAATGCCTTCAGCAATAGTAAAGCCTTATATAAAGTAGTGGAATACATAAACTGTAATTATAATCACCATCACGCATAATATTTTATACTGCCCAGAAATAAATTATTATTATTATTGTTTCATTCGTTCAAATAACAATGAGAGTATAAAGAAAAATATGGCTTCCCATTATTGTTATGACTTGCCATCGGATCTAAGGAAGAAGGTTTTCCCATACTACGCCCATTGGCCCAGTTAGTGAGAGGCATGGGAGAGGGGACACTAACCCTTTTGAAATGCCAATGCCCCTTGTAGAAAAATCGAAGTGGGATCCTTCAGGCTGTAATTATTTTTACGATGTCAAAGTGTAAAGTATACATGGTCAAAAGTTGAAGCTTAAACAATTTTACTTCTGGGCAGATTTAAATATAATATTATATACAAAGGTCAGTAAAAAATCGTACATAACCGTTCATTAAAAGTTCAGTGGAATAGCATACATTGCGATATGGAAGCTTGGAAAGGGTTGTAACATATGGATATTACTATGAGCGTAATAGACAACAATAGTACATTACTGCAGCGGCCAGCAACAGAGGCATTGATGGACGAACGTGTAAATGTGGGCCGAGGCGAAGCCGAGGCACACATACGTAAGTCCATCAATGCCTAGTTGTGGCCAAGGCTTGTATAGTACTTTTCTCAAATAATGCACGGAAATGAAAACAGTAAATTTTCTCAAATAATTCGCGGAAATTAAAACTCTTTTCAAAATCAATGACGAACAACGAACAACAATTTGTTTTTTTTTCAATAAACAGCTTTCTATTTGCAAGTTAGTTCGAAATTTAAATAAAACCTTTTTTGAGTTACCTCCTTGGTAGCCATGTTTAGGAGAAAAAGATCGTTCCATTTTTAAATTACACGACAGATATGAGTTTACTATGTAATTTATTTGGCCGCAAAACACGACAGATATGGATTTTCATACAAACATTGCCGGCCGCTGCGCGCATGTAGTTGGCCAGTACAGCAATTTCGATTTATCTCGAAGAAGGTTGTCAAAATAATGCTCACATTTCCAAGCATGTTTGAGAAAATATATGAACGCCCATTGGCTGCGAACGATAGAGTAGAACGGTCTTGTCTCGGCCTCTCGCCGTGCACCTACTAGTCCGAGATCCGACAGTAAAATCACGTAAAATTATGCACCTATTTCATAGGCGAACTAAATGTGATTCTAGTGTTTGTTTACACAGGGGTTAATTCAACGCCGCCAAGTTGCCTAGAAAAATCTTGCCGCAAGTACCTTTTCCATTATGATTTTTGGTTGGTTTGGTGGTTGACTTTTTCCACTTGTCTGTTAGGGAAGTAAATGAAGTGCCATCGGAAGGAGACTGATCTCTGACTGAGTATTTTATACTGGAAAAACTAGGGGTGCCACAACTGTAGGGTTGCCAGGTTCAAAGAAGTCATTTTTTAACCTAGCAACCCTATAGTTGCGGCAAACTGAGAGGAAACCCTAGTTTTTCCAGTACTTTAGATCAGTCTCCTTCCGATGGTACCTCATTTACTTCCCTTACAGACAGGTGGAAAAAGTTATACCAAAAATCAAAATAGAAAAGGTACTTGCGGCAAGATTTTTCTAGGCAACTTGGCGGCGTTGAATTAACCCCTGTATAGACATACACTAGAATCACATTTCGTTCGCCTATGAAATTGGTGCATAATTTTAAGGTCGGATCTCGGACTATACCGAAGGCTGTCTGTCCAACAGAAATGTGCGATGTATAGGTAGCTATGCTGTGTGCGAGCATAAAAATTACCTATCACATAGCTAAGCGAGTTCTTTTTACATACAATTCTAGCGAGAGATTCGAGCTAAGGATATGAGCTAGGCATGTGTGCTAAGGATGCGTAAGAGGTAAGCTATCGGGGTTTCACACATTCTCAGAGCTAGGTAACTAAGCTAAGCCACAAAGAGTATCTGTTACTAGATACAGTACGGACACTCCCTTCTTCCCACCAACTTTTTAACTCACCCCCTCTATCGCTCTCTGGTTACACCTCGCACTCGTAACCTGAGAAGAAGACATAGGGTTCAATTTCTTTGATTTCGCATGTGCTGACGTTATCTTGTCAAATTAATTTTTTTGTATGCAGTGTCCGGGCTGTGGTTTCACACAGTCACAGAGCTACTTCGCTCACCTACCTCGCATAGGTTTGGTGGACGCGGGTACATAGCTTCGCTACGCATCCTCGCACAGCTTCCTCGCACATCTCTGGCGGACAGCCAGCTTGTGGTGCAGTTTATGAACTCGCCCAGACCTTCGGTCGCCAGTTATTAGTAAAATTCTCCCAGTAGCTTCTGCATTTTGGAACAATAGGGATGATGACTGATCCTGGAAATTCATATCTTATAACGAATTAAAAAAAAAGGCTAATTCAATAACAAAATGTTAAAACGAAATTACAATCAAACAGAAAAAAAAAGTTATAAGCGATTGAAATACGTTTTTTTCGTCTTCTATCTCTTTCATGCAAAACAGATGTTTGTATGACACTTCGTTATTATTTGTATTAAAATACGAGGGTATGACGTCACTCCCTTTATATCTGCCTCACGCTCTAACCGTAAATTTGAAACACTTATATTTCGTTTTTTTTTTTTAAGATATTAAAAAATCTTTTTCACATTAGTGTGTAAGATATCAAACAGTTTAAAAAAAGAAATATAATAAAAATTGTCATCATCCGTATTGCCATTTTTAGTCGATCCACAGTTTTAGTGGTATTTCGTCTAGCTTCGATGATTTTGAAGCCTCGATAAACAGGTTATCCCCGATAGAGTATTTAAACAGCGAAGTCTATTCTTTGCTATGTCAGAAATATTCTGGCACTCGTGACGTAGTTGGGGGGAGGCATGGGCACTGCGGACAGACATTCGTATTAGTTGTCTATTACGCTAGTAAATTATGTCTTTGGCGTTGAAAATTAATTATTATAAAAGTTACCAAAGGGTTTAAGTTAAGCATGTAGGTTAGCTTTTGTTTTTAATTTGTGCAAAATTAGGTTTAAATAATTTTATCAAGGAGTTTTTGTATAAAGGGAGTGTGCGCTTTGTAAAAAAATGCTTTTGTACACAGCCAAATTGATAACAAAATAAAAAATATGTTGAATAGGTTTTCCCGAGAGCCAATTAAAAAGAATAATAGTTTCAAATGCCTCGATAGAGGGCATTGACAAAACGCTATGACATGCAATTAATAAAATAGTAAAAAGGTATTTTTTAAAACCATGAAAGGAAAAGGTTCTTGGCAACGATGCGTAGGGTAGGACTCAGTGACATGACTTTATAATAACTTTTTAAGGCAAATCACCATCTCCGAAGCCATATCACGACAACGCCATCTATCGAGACGTGTTGAACTACATTTTACTTTTTAAACTAGCAATCCCATTGGGTGATGTTGTCATGAATTGCACAAAAGAAAATAATATGCAATTCTAAAACCGGTAAAAATACCAGTGGCCTTATCATTATAACCGTTTTCTACCATACAGATATAGGATGGAAGAAATCTTTAAAATAAATTACAAGTAAAGGGTGTGTCCAATCTGTTTTAGTTCCTCCTTGGTGGAGTACGACCCTCCCCCTTTCACGTGTATTCGTAACAGGAAGCTTGTACCCTGTGTGAAACGTATAAAGGCTTACAACATGCCATATACCAATGAGTTTTTATTATATCTTATGAACGTAATAACTGACTGCTCAGAAACGGTGAAGGAAACATCGCGAAGAAACCTGCATACGCTGCAGAAGAAATTCTGTTGCGTATGTATACTTCACATATGCATCAAAACTTCTACTTCAGCATATCAATCCGCATTGAGAACGCGTGTTGGACTAATACCCATACACACTCCTTGAGGGTAGGCCTGTGCGGGTGGGGACGTGTGGAGGTCAATATGGAGGTGCTACTGGAAATGTTCCTCCATTGAAAAGGGAAGATCTTCCACCAGGCTATGTGTGAAGTCTGGGGACCGGCCGTGGTCCAAAAGTTCTTAGTTGGACCTTGTATATATCGAATCTCTGTGATTATTTCTCTTGCGCGATTTATGTCTCGCATTCGATTATGAACCTTATGTGTAGTAGGTTACGACTGTTACGAGTTAAGTATTCACGATGAACGTTGTCTTTGTATGGAGCATATTTCCGAGAGCGACGGTATCTCCATCTGTTGGCATCTTTGCTATAACTTGTAGGTGTTGTTGTTCCCCACAGACGTATATAGGCTCATGATGATGGATGCAAAAATCTAAAGCGCTCGCAAGCTCTTGAGCTCACTTTTTAGCGTAAAACGGGGCTTGAGAACGCGCGGGCGCTTGAGTTTTTTGGAGTCTGTAATCGTGTCAATCTTGAGAAAGCACACACTCCCTAAATAGTAAACTTCGTGGTTTTTATCTAGTCATAGAATTAAGGTATTATTTTTATTAGAATACGATTTTAATGGTTTTAAATAAAAGGAGTAAAGATAATGTAAAATGAATTGGAAAATGTATGCTTTTCTGGTATATATATAAAAAAAGGTTTGCAATGAAATCTTTGTGCATTATTTACCAAAATACCTGTCTTTTGGCTAAAATATAAACTTAAATTGCCCCAAAATAATACCTAACATGCTACTTCTAGGATTTCAGGTAATTTTTTACTAAACTATTACGTTTTTGCATGTTTTTTTTGTGTTGATCATAACATAATATAATCTAATCAGTTGGAAAAATCGGCTAAAGATTCTTTTCACACGAGCGATTTCAGCGCGACTAAAAAAGAAGTCTGGTTGATATGCTTCGACTAGGTGGTAAAAGATTTCGCGATTTTTGAAACTCATTCGTTGAACTCAGCAGTTGAAAATGTCAAAATTACTGTGGAGAAATGCATCTTTCTACTGCTGATCTGTCTTTTAAAAATCGCACTCCTGAAGTATAATTTTTGAAAGTCAAATCAGCAGTAGAAAGATGCGTATCTCCACAGTAATTTTGACATTTTGACTGCTGAACTCGGCGAATGAGATTAAAAAATCGCACTCTTGGTCTTATTAAAGGACATAACCAACCAGCTTAGACGGAAGTCATAAACCTTGAAGGCAATCGCCTTAATTAAACATATTGAAATTGGGTGCAGATTAAGTTCAAATCCAGTCTTGGTTGTGGCCCAGTGTCGGTTCAACTGTGCTGAATTTGGTATCGCGCTAAACTTGACTTATTTTCTATTTGTTTGATAGCGCTAACAAGTCAGTAGCCATATACAGGGTGAAATTGATATTTTTTTTTGCTCCGATCAGTTTGCTCCCATATTAAAAGTTGTTCAGTTTGATGGGTAGACTCTTAGTTTAAAAGGATGCTAATGATGTCAATTTCACCGTGTAGTTACCGACTCAACTTGATGTCAAATGATTAGCTCATGTCTGATCATGAAATATTTGTAGTTTTTTTATCGTGGTTGGTAAACCGATACAGATCGCGTTGAAAACGCCCGTGTGAAATGGCCAGATAAATCTTAGTTTATAGCTTGGATGTGTGGTGTATCAGTAATTAATATGTGTTGAGCTTTCTTAAATATTAATTTACTGTATCCATACCATATTTACGACATTTAAAATAATTTCATTTTATTAAAAAGAAGCGAAAACATCTTTTATGAAATCATTGGTTTATTTTGATTGCAAAATTACGTTGACTTTTTTATTTATGTCTATTTTTGTTTTTATATCTGTTTATGTGAATGATTATCCCAAGCATGTACCCAGAGAGGGGGGGGGGGGGGATATCCTGGGATTAATAATTCAAAAATCGCACTCCTGAAGTATGATTTTTGAAAGTCAAAAGACATTGCCCAATCCCGTTTCCCATACAAAACTGGTAAATTTGAATTTTATAAGAAATCCCACTGTAGAAAAGGGTAATTTCCATTTCATTGGGAAGCACGATATTCCTCCTATCCTGTGTATAATTTCAGCTATCATACGATTTGTATTTGTTCTTTAATCATACACATTCGCCAGCTGCGAAACGACCCGAAACAAATACACTATGTCACGTGGGCAATGTCTTTTGCAGTAGAAATATGCATATCTCCATAGTAATATTGACATTTTCAACTGCTGAGTTCAAAGTATGAGTTTCAAAAATCGCAACTCATTCGTTGCAGTTAGTTGTAAATGTCAAAATTACTACGGAGATACGCATCTTTCTGCTGCTGATTTGACATTCAAAAATCATACTCCAGGGGTGCGATTTTTGAAAGTCAAATCAGCAGTCGAAAAGATGCGTCTCTCCATACATTTTCAACTGCTGTGTTCAAAGTATGAGTTTCAAAAATCGCACTGCAGTTCTCTTAAAGTCGTCAATTAATCATAATGTAACCGACCACATCTTCCGCAGGTCTCCTTCGCTACAAGGTGGACTTCCAGTCCATGCAGCTAGACGACGAGGAGATCGACAACCTCTACGACATCGACGACTATTAGAACAACTCGCGACGTGTCCGCACATGTCACAGATAAACCTAACCTTTTGTACCGTGCCTTCTTTACAAATCCACTGTTACACTTTTGGTACTTGTTTTAATAAATAGTTTTAATTGTTCGGCGTGTTTTTGGTGAAATCTACTTGGTCTTATAAAGGATCGAGGCCATTGAGGTTGCAGGCGACCGCACCAAGAAACAGATGATATTTTACACCAGATATGTTACCTCATCTAGCAGCACGGAATCGCATTTTTTCACGCTTCGTCCTTTTCTGTCGTTCGAGAACGTCATCTGCTAGAGCGAGAAAGATAGCGGGATTGAGATCGAACGCTGCAGCACCGACAGAGCTGCGACATTTCTCGCTCTAGCAAATGACGTTCCTGAGCGACAGAAAAGGATGGAGCGTGAAAAATTTCGATTCCGTGCTGCCGGATGAGACTCGACCCTTACTTTCATAGAAAATTGCGCGTACAATTGTGCTGCGACGCAGCCGTCTCGCTCGTAACATTGCTTGACGCGGACTATAGAAAGACATCCCAATTGGGTCTTTTTCGAGTCTTCACTTTGCGCGCGCTAGACAAATTAGTTGATGGCGTGTCACGTATACATACAAAATTCACGAAAAAAGGGTTCTTTATTGTACACGATAATTAATACAGCATAACAATATACAAGCTCGCATCTTTGAAGAGAAATCTGCCAGCGGACCAGAGAGTAAATGATTTGTATAAAAATACAGGCACTTAATATGCTGACGGTTTTTAAGGGGATGATCAGACCATCAAACTGAACAACTTTCTCTATGGGACCAACGACGAAATCGCGAAAAAAACTCAACTGTTCCATAGAAAACTGCAAATCTCGTCAGAAATATATCGAAAAACCGACGATATGCCGTTCGCATTTCGCAATTTGTTGAATTTGATTACTTTTATTTATTTCTAAGTGCCTTTTAACAATGAGAATGTAATCACTATTGCTTCTCAAGTTTATAGTAAAAAAAACTATTTAGAATCTTCTTTTTAAATAGTTTTTTACATTGGGTACTTTGCCAGTGCTCGCATGTCAGCCCCGAGAAAACGACAAAAATCGAGATGTGCCTCCATCTTCATTATTTTACGTATGCCAGAAAGAGCGCGCATGACGTTTTTCTCGTTTAAACGCTTTGTCGTGGGTGGCATTCTAACCATGCAGGTTTCCGTCACTCTGCCGTAGGTACCGAGATAACTACCTACACTTTGTCGCATCGTAAGCGATGCGGTTGCTTGATTTCTGCCAGTCGCTCCAGACGACAACGTCTAATAACGCTTTGACAAGCTTCACTAGGTACATTTTTGCGGGTACCGTTGGCAGTAGGTAATTAAAGGTTAAGAAAGGTCGGTTTAAGTCGGAAACGTTAAGGTCGCCTGGAAAAATCGCTTCTTAGCGATAAGCGCTCTCACAGACGAGCGACACTTTGCGGTCGCCGGGTGTCGTGCGACCGTCCGTCGCGCAACCGTAAAATTTATGAGCGCGACGCTCTGCGACCCACCGCGACAGCAAAGTGTCGCTCGTCTGTAAGAGCCCTAAGAACGCCTTATTTTGTACTCTTGTGTCTTTTCTATGTATTTTGCTAATGTTTTGGTGTGAAATTAATTAAACAAGGTGTAACAAAACACCCTAGTAATATTTAAAGGGGTGGTTTTTACCATCAAACTGAACAACTTTCACAATGGAAACGACGTCGAAAAAATTAAAAAAAAAGTCCGCTGTTCCCATACATTTGAGTATCAATGTATATCGTGAGAACCGCGCCTCTGCCAAATGCTTCGGGTTGAACCTCATCTGGCAGCACCGCATCGACTTTTTCTGTCGCTCCATCCTTTTCTGTTACTCAGGAACGTCATTTGCTAGAGCAAATAAGATAGACGGAACGCGACCGCACGCCGCAGCACCGCCGCGCGCGATCGCGTTGTCTACCTTATATGCTGTAGTAAATGACGTTTCTGAGTGACAGAAAAGGATGGAGCGACAGAAAAAGGCGATGCGGTGCTGCCAGATGAGGTTCAATTGACCCTTAAAGTTTTAATTATTCATCGCAATATGCTTTGAAGTTATAGCGTTCGAAATGAAACGTATTTTCGTCGTCTTCACTTTTCACAACTGCACTTTACAAAGCTTGTGGTAGTTAGAACGCACGGTACAAAATGTTACAACTAAATGCAATTTGGAACCTTGTCACAATAAATTACTCAATCAAATATTTAGTGGAATTGAAGGAACTGATTATAATTATTATATAGAATTAATTCGACAAGGTTCCATCCCAGGCCTAAGGTGTTACTTTGTATGCGTCAGAATAGCATCGCTGCGGTGTCCTGTGAAACCGTAGAGGGAGACAGAGGTCAGTACGTGTTTTGTCCTATTCACTCAATAAGACATGCATATAGCAAAAGTCATTTTGGTCCAAAATGTTAAGTTCTGGCCATGGTACAATAATATACTGCGCCTGGTATTCTCTTCCGACCACGTGACTGACACAAGTCTACGTCATCATACCCTTTTACCATGTTTAGCGGCCATTTTTTTGTGACATAGGCTTGTGTCACTCTGGGAATAGAAGACCTTGTTTTTTTAGACTATGAGTTCTGGCCAAAAAAAAGCAATATACTATCAGTTTAAAATAACAATGTGCATGACCTTGAAGGGCCGTTGGATAACTTCACTCGGTTGATAAAGGAACTTGGACTCTATATAAAGGAAACAATCATTTGAATGACTCGAGTGAAGTTCGTGTGATTGAGTGACGTCACATTTGCGAGCGAGGTCATGCGCATTGTTATTTTAAACTGATAGTACTAGAACTTGTCCAGTGTAAGTATTTATTATAATAACACCAAAGCTGTAGGGCCATTATCCTTCGAAAAATATGCCTTTTCATAAATTTTCGATGAAATCAGCTAAGGCTGTTCTGTTTGAACTTGTTCTTCTCATCAATTATTAGCATAGCAACAAATATTTAGGGCCATATCCTTGGTTTTATGTTTGAAGAATCTGCCTTTTCATACATTTTGTATGTAATAAAACTTACAGGTAAACTAGATGGTCATGTCAAATCTTAGCTAATTATCAATCTAAGATCAGAATTGACAAGTTTTCTTACTCAACAAGATTGGGGATCTTTGTATTTGTATTTTATATTATTGGCTATGTGCGAAGTGGGTGTTGGGAACTGTCAAGTCGATCGCAGCGCACGCTGTGCCAGAAATTTGAACTACTGACGGCGAAGCTGTGTCAGATTTGCTTGAATCTATGCAAATCTGCGCACTCACTCAATACTCAAATATCCAAACCAGCAAATACTAATACTGAATATTTGGCAGGGATGTTTTAGGTGTTCACAAAAAAAAGATTTTTCGCAATTCAACCCCCAAAGATGTGAAAATGGTGGTGAAAGTTTGTATGAGAATTTTGTAAAAAATAATGGGAAAAATATTATAACATTTTTAATATCGTCAATATTGCTCATTTATTTAGTTTTGACTTTATTTTAAATTAAAATAACAAACTTTATCCTAACATGTTATGTACAAATATTCCACGGGGTCGTATTGCGCTAGATGGCGCTAGTGTCGTGCACACAGCCAATAAAATACGAATGCAAAGCAGCCCACAGTTATTTGTAGGAAGGCACTTTTAAATCTGCCATTTTTGGATCGTTGTTTATGTTTCTAGTTTTTTGTTTATTAATGATCCAACCCTTTCGCCCACAAAAACACTGCATGAGACTCCTTAAGATGCCACATACGCACATACTGACATATACTTAGAAAATTTTTGCATAGGATTCCGTAGCGGTGCTGACCTGTTTCATACCTTTTCTTAAACTTGAAGGCCTGGAGATGTTCTTTGATAATTTAATAGCACGTAACATATTGGAGATCGCACCATCAGACTTAAGTCACAGAATATGCTATTGCATGTAGTACTATTGTACTACATAAAGAATGGCCACTCCCTCTAACTTTAGATGGCTGAGCCTCGGGGCAAGCTCAAACGCGAATGACACAACCGCCCGCGGCCAAACTTGCAACGTGACTTTGTTATACAAAGTGTCTTCTTGATAGAATACCGATGAAGTCATAATCCCCAAATTAGAAACGATCTGTCAGATAAGATATCAAGAACTTATCCAGAAGGGTAGAAACAGCCTCTAAATATCGGTACGTGCTATTGCATTAACAAAGAAATGGCGGTTTCTTTTCAAAAATATAGTTTTAAGATGCCAAATAAAATATTGTACGTATGTAGAATCTTCCCTTTTGGCATTCCATATAAATTGTTTTGTATAATTCTTTTGTATGGGAAATTAAACGTATAAAGAATATTGGCTAAGTTGGAAAATACTCAAGCATTTCTCATTGATAAATTGATAATGAATTCAATTACAATTGACAACATTTCATTTTAAGAAAGGTACCAAAATTAAAAAACCATTTGGAGATTATGTGATTCAAAGCTTATAACAACATTATCAGATTTTTCTATCCATTATTTCACGAGTTATTTGAAAAATACTGAAAAATAAAATAGAGGTTGAATGAGATTTTATTCCTTTACCTGCTTGGCTTTTCTATTGTATTTGACAGTTTTTATTTTTTATTTTATTGCGGCCAAGGTATTATTATACGTTTTTCAGAAAATTCAAAAGTAAATAAAAAATAGAAATATCGGTCAAAAATTTAATCGGAAAAATACGTATCTCTTATTTTTTAACCTATTTTTATATTTTTCATTAAAAACAGGTGGTTTAAAAATGAAATGTTGTCAATTGAAATAGAGTTGAAAATAGCATACAAGATACAACGCGAACACGATACAGGATTTCATCTCTTGCACGCTATTTCCAACTATATTTCAATTGTTATAGAGTTCATTATCAATTTATCAATGAAAACTGCTCGAGCATTTTTCAATCTGATCTGAATTGACCCTAAAAGTCGATTCTTTCACTCGAAATACTTAATGCATTTTTGCTTACATCTTTGAAGACTCAAAACCATTAATTAGAACTTTATTTATATCGGAATAGAGTTCACAACACAGTTATGAAGCTGTATTATATAAAAACAAGACATTGCATTATAACTCGTTTACTAAATAAATGTGGCCTTATTTTTAACTAGTGCGAGGTTTTAAACAATTATTTTGTTTTATTGTATTATAATATCTTATGTAAAAAATTATTTCCAATGTTTTTAGGTGCATTTACTGCTTCGGGGCTTCGGGGTTACATTTTTAAATAAAATATGAAATTCTGATAATTTCTTTGGAAATTAGCATTTTGTTTGCAAGGTTTTGACTAATCAAGTTAAAAAAAAGAATTATGATAAGTCAAAAATCTTGTAAATTTACATATCTACAAAAAAAAACATGGAAATATGTTATTTTATCTATTATAATAAATTGTTGTGCCTTAAAGTATGTTAAGTATTTTTCTGGTTGAAAATTCTGTATTATTTATAAAATGTATTCATACAATGTTTTTAATTTTTATCATTAAGTATTCAGGTTATGAATTTTCGTGAATAGAAACTGCTTTAAAAACTTAAAATTGTTTTTAATTTCTGCCCGCGGTCAACAATCAACTTGATGCTTTAAAAACTTTAAATTATTTTTAATTTCTGCCCGCGGTCAACAATCAACTTGATTATAGCTTGGCAAAAAGTGTTTGGAAAAAGTGATGGCTCTACTTTCTTAGCAAGAACGTCAAAATAAAATCATGCGTTATCTGAAGACCATCAGACGGCATCAGACGGCCCGGTAGCACAGTCGGTAGTGAACCTGCCTGCTGTGCCGAGGGTCGCGGGTTCGAATCCCGTAAGGGACAAATATTTGTATGATGAATATGAATATTTGTACCCGAGTCATGGATGTTTGTATCTATATATGTATTCTATATCGTTGTCTAGTCATCGTAATACAAGGCCAGGCTAGATTCTGGTACTTTAAATGTGACTAGATAATTTTTGTGACTTTGTCCACGATATTTATTTATTATTTACCATATAAGTGATGAAGCTCAGCGGTCGCGGCGGGTCTATGCCCGCGCGGCGTGCGGGGGACGGGCGTACCCTAACTCAATTCGCTGCTAGGGTACGCGCGCATGCAGCGTGGGCCGGGACGCACTCCTCCCGGCCCCCGCACGATTGGCCTGCCGCGACCGCTGAGCTTAACCACTATTAGTTCTTTACCTGACCCTAAGGGTCAATTTAGATTCGGTGAGAAAATGCTCGCGCATGCTCTTGGTCGCAATTCGTACGTAGCGCAAGTGGACCCTGCTGCCCAGATTACGGTTAAGTACTACGTAAGTATAGGTTCTTTATCTTAGACTACGTACGTCCGTTAGATTAGATTTTACTGTTGCATACTAATTTCAGCACTGTTTGAATAAAATAAGGTTTTTATTTAATCACCAGTTAAAAAGTGCTCGAGCATTTTTCCGTTTAATCTGAATTGACCCTACAACTACATAAGAATAGATGACAATAAATTCATAATAATTTCGACCAACGTTTTATTCGGAAAAAAACTAATTCTGAACATATTTATCATAATTTTTAAAGAAACTGTTACTTCTAAACACTCTGGAATCCGAGTTCTCTAAGGATTTGTCAGCATTCGATATATCCTGCTTGATTGCCGCTATCAAGTCCTCTAATGAACCAAAGTTTTTCTCTCCCCTCAAGTATCCAACTACACAGATTCTCAAAATCGATCCGTAGAAGTCATCGTCGAATTCGTGCATAACGTGGGTTTCAACCGACATATCTTTGTTTTGGTAGTACGGGCACCAGCCTATGTTGGCCACCATTTTGTAAACAGGTCCTGAGTCGATCTGTGCCCATCCGTAGTAAACACCAGTGCTGCCAAGTTAGGCGATTTATCGCCTTTTAGGCTATATCAGGGGGTCTATCGGCGACCAAAAAATACGATTGGCGACTGGTCGCCATTTAGGCTATATCACAAATTAAAATAGGCGATTTTGGGCTATATCAAGATAAACTAACTTTTTCGGGTTATTTTAGGCTATTTTAAGAAAAATCTGAATTATTATACTTATTGTAAGTAAAATTATATGATTTTTTTATCGCAGACTGCATAAACTGTACACTACAACACACTATGTACCACATAACGTACGTGTATGTTATGTACCTAGAGCTATTTTTAAATTGTGACTAGAGATTGTAGTTGTAAAAAAAAATATTTTTCCGTCACGAGCAGCCAATATAGCAATTATTTTGGCCAATTTGCTGTATTTTTAGGCGAATTTAGGCTATATTAGACGGGGGAAAAATTAGGCGACTTTAGGCTACTTGGCCCGAGATTTTTGGCGATTCAGACTGACTGGGACTTGGCAACACTGGTAAACACCTGGATTTAAATCTTGCGGCATTGTCTTTACCACCTCCAGCGCGTAGTTTGCCGTAGGGCAGCCGAGATCCTTGGACCCTCTTCCAAAACCTTTAACCACCTCCCCTTCCAAAAACAATGGCAGTTGAGGCATTCTTTTTTACTTTTGTCCAGTTAGTTACCTATATATTTCCATTAGATTTTCTTATAAATAACAGCTAGAACAAAAACATTAATTTTAGAAATATTCATTCACAGCGGGAGAAAACACATTTTGGCGAGAGCGATGATATCCCATACGGAAGAGAGCTAGCGCCTCAATCATGACGCGGTTCGATTCCAGGCCCGTACCACTAAGTTCTTCGGAAATTATGTACGGTTGTATTTATCATTTACTAGCTCGGCGGTGAAGGAAAACATCGTGAGGAAACCTGCATTCCCGAGAATGATAAGAAAATACCGTAAGTTCGGAGGTATGCGTAAAATATGGGTGAGCTTGGGGCGAACACAAAAGACCAGCGATGGTCGCAGTGTTACACAACGACCCTTGCTTGCAATAGCCCAACCACCAATAATAATAATACCTATATATTTCCATTAGATTTTATAAATAACAGCTAGAACAAAAACATTAATTTTAGAAACATTCATTCACAGCGGGAGAAAACACATTTTGGCGCTACCGCAGGTGATGGGAAAATTTGTCCGCGAGCACGTCGACTCTGCTGGACGATGGGACTATTGATGTGTGCGTAGCTGTGATGCGTAGGTAACGGACACATCTGTGGTAAATTCCATACTGATGCGGACAAAATGTCCATCGTTTGCGCACCGAGATAAGGAGACGATTTTTAAGTCTCTGAATCTCGGCCTCAAATACGGAACAACCCAAATATAAAAGAAAAATAAACTTCGGCAATAGCCGTTAGGCGCTGAGCAGACGGCGGACTTTCTGTCCGCCCGCCCCGGACAGAAATGACCATCGGCAGTGTTATTTTCTTAATTCAGACTTCCGGGTTCGTGTACGAATATTGCGCAAATTCCATTGAGTTTAGGTATATCACTTTTACGAAGTGGGATGATTAAACTGTAGTCTTTGGTGGGATGTGTGACATTAAAAAATTGCAAATGCAGTTCAATAAGTAACTGTACAGGGTGTAACAAAACACCCTAGTAATACTTAAGGGGGTGCTTCAGACCATCAAACTGAATAAGTTTCACTATGGAGCCAACGTCGAGAAAAAATAAAAAAATCTGCTGTCCCATACATTTGAGTCGAGACGGTAGTGCAGTTTTGTATGAAAGAGCTGATTTTTTTTTCGCGATTTCGATGTTGGCTCCATAGTGAAAGTTGTTCAGTTTGATGGTCTGAAGCACCCCCTTAAGTATTACTAGGGTGTTTTGTTACACCCTGTATATTTTCACGGTTAAGGTCCTGTAGGCCTCGCATACCACCCCCGAGATAACGATAAAAATCGAGATGTGCCTCCATCCTTATTATTTTACGTATGCCAGAAAGAGCGCGCATGACGTATTTCTGGTATTTGAACGCTTTGTGGTGGGTGGCATGCGAGTCACGTCTGCACGATAGAATTTTAAGAATGTGTGCGTTTTAACTTGGCACCTGGCTCGCACGTGACTCGGAAAACTCGGAAAGAATAACTCGAAAATGCTAAAGCGCAGGGTCACGTGCAACGGTAACCGAGATGCTATGCTACGGCCACAGTATAAGCTATGGCCTCGCACGGCGACGAAGGCGGGGTAGCAGGAGCGGTGTCGAATTCCGAGCCACGCACGAGCCAGGCGCCAAGTTAATTCGTACCACAGGTATTGAAGCGAAGGTGTCTGGTCAGCGCCTCTGCCGTGAGAAAACAAAAGTTGAAACAAAATGTTAATTTGTTCATTGAAGTTCTACCCCTCCCACATAGATGGCGTTAAATTTATTGTACTTAATGGACATGACGATGGAGTGCCTTAAAATTGTCGTGCCTTAAAGTGTTTATACGATGACAATTTCTAGGCGCCAATTCTGCGGCGCCTAAAATTAGCACCGTATAAACACTTTAAGGCACGACAATTTTAAGGCACTGCGTAAAATTGTCGTGCCAAAAGTGTTTATACGGTGCTAATTTTGGCGGCGCAAAATTGTCATCGTATAAACGGTCCATAACACGGTAGCTTAGAGCTAGTTGCTTGGCTTCGAAGTTAGAGCACATGAAAGCCGAAGATGTCTGATTTGTCACTATAATACCTGTTGCCCAAAGCTACTGCCTCTTTGATGTTATGCTTTTACTCTTCCAATGAAAAGAATTCTTACATATTTTATTCGTCCCATATGAAGAAAAAAGCACAGAATTTATATAACGCCATAGTGAACATAACATAACAGATAATTATTATTATTTTTTACCATTGACCTAACATTGTCCTCTATCCTATCCACGGGTAATACAGAATGACAACGCTTTACCTTAGTTGGACCCTGACCAATCCACAAAAAAACCATATTGATTTTAATATTTTCTCTAGTCTCGAACAGACCTCCTACCTCTAGTTTTTGTCACACTGCCACAATAATCTGCAGCAACTTGCAAAGCATCCAAGACATTATGTTTGTTCAGAGTAGTGCTTAACAGATGGCGCTACAGTTACGATTTGTTTTCATCTCATCAAGATAAAGAATACTGGGCAGAAGTGGTCCAAGAGCCCCCACCTAAGTGACATACTACGTTTGAAAGGGGGTTTAATGTAGATAATTTTTTTATATGTGGCTATCTATCTATAACGTTACGCCTCTTTCCCAGTGGGGTAGGCAGAGACCAGGGCGCGCCACTTACTACGATCTTTACATACCTCTTTTGCCTCATGCACATCCATACATCTCTTCATACATGCCCGTCGGTTTCGAGTACTCCGCACCTCCCCTTTTTGTAGGACGCAACTGATTTGATCAGCATACGTCCTACGAGGGCGCCCTCTGCCGACACTTCCACTCACATTAGCAACATATATCTCTTTCGTACATCTGCTGTCACTCATCCTTTCCACATGACCAAACCAACGAAGCATACCTTTCTCTATACTTGTCACAACATCTTCTTTCAATTTACATCGATCTCTTATTACACAATTTCTCACTCTATTTATATGTGGCATCAATATCTTTTCGAGAGAAAAAAAGATACAGGGTGTTTTGTTTCAGCGGTTTTACGTATATTATGCAAGTCTTTCAGCGAAAATATGGAATGTTTCAGGAATACTCCTGGAATACTTCCGGAATACTTCCAGAATACTTCTAGAATACTTCCGGAATACTTCTAGAATACCTACTTCCGGAATACTTCCATAATTTCTGAAACATTCCGGAATACTTCCAGAATACTTCTAGAATACTTCCGGAATACGGAAATGTCGTAGGAGTGTCGTAAGAGTGTCGGAGAGTCGTGACGGTGTCGGAAGAGTGTCGTAGAGATGACGTAATGGTTTCGTATAGGTGTCGTATATGTGTCGAATAGGCGTCGTATGGGTGTCGTATAGGTGTCGTATAGGTGTCGTAAAGGTGTCGTATAGGTATCGTGAAGGTGTCGTGATGGTGTCGTATAGATTGCCGTTAGGTGTCGTATAGGTGTCGTATGGGTGTCGTATAGGTGTCGTAAAGGTGTCGTAAAGGTGTCCTATAGGTGTCGTGAAGGTGTCGTGGAGGTGTCGTATGGGTGTCGTATGGGTTTCGTATGTCCTCGAAAAGATATTGATGCCCCTTGTGGACCATGTACACACGGCGACAGATCAACCTACCCATAGTTGAACTCTATGTTCATGGACATAAGGTCGAACTATGGGTAGGTTGATCTGTCGCCGTGTGTACGTTTGGGTGTCCTCTAACTGTCACTACATGTGCCATAGCGGGGGGCTCTTGGACCAGTGGCCATACATTTTTGCCCAGTGTCCTTTTCTCGAAAATGAAAAATAAATACTATTTATTCTTTATTTCGCGACCAGAAACATTAATATTATCACAAATAACAATAATTCAAACAATTTTTTACTTACTAGCTAGTGCTAAAATATTCGTCTTCGATTTCATTTCAATGCATCTAGATTGCCGATTTTTTAATCTCATTCGCTGAGTTCAGCAGTTGAAAATGTCAAAATAACTCCAGGAGTGCGATTTTTGAATCTCATTCGCTGAGTTCAGCAGTTGAAAATTTCAAAATTACTGTGGAGATACGCATCTTTCTACTGCTGATTTGACTTTAAAAAATCGCACTCCTGGAGTATGATTTTTTAATGTCAAATCAGCAGTAGAAAAATGCACGTCTCCATAGTAATATTGACATTTTCAACTGCTGAGTTCAAAGAATGAGTTTCAAAAATCGCACTCCTCCCTTTAGCAGCGTTGTGCAGTTTTTGTAATGCAATGGGTAAAAAATAAACTCACGTCAGGACTCACGTAACACTGGAGAGCGATTTTTGAAACTCATTCGCTGAGTTCAGCAGTTGAAAATGTCAAAATTACTATGGTAATATGCAACTTTCTACTGTTGATTTGACTTTCGAAAATCATACTTCAGGAGTGCGATTTTTGAAAGTCAAATCAGCAGTAGAAAGATGCGTATCTCCATAGTAATTTTGACATTCTCAACTGCTGAACTCAGCGAATGAGATGCTGATTTGACTGTCAAAAATCATACTTCAGGAGTGCGATTTTTGAAAGTCAAATCAGCACTGGTAGCATGCCATGCCATGCTGGTAGCATGTTCGCGCGCAAAAGAACGAGATAAAAGACGTGATAAAGCCTTATCACGGCTTTCGCGGGTTGGCATGCTACCAGTGCAGCAGCAGAAAGATGCGTATCTACCTATAGACAGTAATTTTGACGTTTTCAACTGCTGAACTCAGCGAATGAGATTCAAAAATCGCACTCCTGATCCTGATCGAAAATTGGCCAGACATATCCCCCTCTCTTTCTACCGCGCGGCGAAAATGTAAGCCTGTTCCTGCTGTTTCGGTTAAGTGGCATAAATTGTCTTGTTTGTGTACGATAGCGCAATAAATGCATATTGTATTTTACCACATAAATGATAGTGCTTTTATACTGATAATTAAAGCAATTCGTGCGAAATTATTCCCAAACCTTTCCAAAATATCAAAAATGCACAACGTTAATGTTCAAGTTTTCACATCTGCCGGCACTCCCGGAGTGCGACCCGTTGTTTTTTATTATTTGTTTTATTTTTATTTTTTTATTTATGGCCTTTGTTATTGTGTCAAGAAGGCACAATAATTCCGCCAATTGTTGTTAAGTATACTGTAGAGTTTGCTCTATAATCACACCAAGTTTGACGCTACCGATTTTACGATAGAGCGAGAAGAAAAAACGTTGATAAAAACTAGTTTCTTGTATGAGTACCCCCCTTAATTTTTAATTTTTTGACATTTTTAATGTTTGTTAGAAAATCCCCCATAATAACGTACTTTCTGTGGTAGGACGGGTGGACGGACAACGTAGCGTTAGGTAGGCTTAGTAATGTGGCCCCGTTTTCACCCTTTGGATATGGAACCTTAAGAGCCTATGTCGAAAAATAATTTTAGCGAAACGGGCGTGTGATAGCTTATATTACTGCCAGATGCGAGAGAAAGAGATGGGGCGGCGCGCGCGCCTGGATCGAATCAAGCGAAAAAACAAACTTTATTTAATTGTGATTGTACTATTTATGTAAGTTCCATTCTGCTCTAATCAAAACTTAGATAATAGCAATCTCTTTTTTTTTATATCAAGTCTCATGTTTCTATTATTCACCGATTAGCAGTTACAAGTGTTTATAGACAAAAACGGAGGCTACTTTGGCTTGTTTTTCTATCGAGAAAATTTGTCTTAATCGTGTTTTGGCTCTAATCAAAACTTCAATTATATGTTCAATTTACACATCCGCAAATCATACTCCTACTGTTAGTACTTCATGATCTTAGTTCATGATATATGGAGCTTTGAAGAATCCTATTTTTTTCACATAGCCCCTTAAAAATTGATCGCTGCTTAAAAACGATAGGTTGAGTAAAAACTTTAAAGCTTGTGACCACCCGAACGGAATTTCGGTCGTGAAGATCGTAATGAAAAAATATTTGCTACACGAAGTACAACGTAGAATCCGTAGTGGCGCTAGTGTCACTAATTTGGATATTGTAATACCTACCTATATTATTAGTCAGGCAGGAACCTACCTAAAATAACTTAATTACAAAAAAAATAAAAAAATATTGATATGAATCAAAACCCATTGTGATACAAATAGAAGTAGGTACCTAAACATAAAATATCACATTAGTGAGACTAGTGAAACCGCGATGCCCTTGCAGCAAAACCATGTAACCCAAAATTTTAATATTTCAACTTATTTTACACTGCAACAAATTTTTATTTTTCACACAACAATGAAATAAAAATTGTAACAAAATAAGACAAAACACAAAAAATCTTGCTTCAAGCGTTTCATTTCACCACATCGACTAGCTAACTACGCCAGTCGCCACCTGTCCGCTCCGTCGATCAAACAGATGCGCGCGTCGGCAAAGCAGTTCCTCCCCCGCCCCGCCGCTCACCCCTCCCCTCACGACGCGTTCCAGCCGAACCCAGTGCGATCGAGCGATACGCGCCGCGCGTACCTGCCACGACACCCATAAAATGAGCGACGCTACGCGGCTATCATGAGGCGAACAATCATATTTTCCTCAACTAATCAGTGAAATAATGTAAAACAATTTGTGTATTAGCAATAATAAAAGCCGTGGCGTCATTCACTGTGTGCCCGAGTTGTTTTTCTACCGCCGGCCGGCAGACGCTGCACGCGACAACGCTTCCAAAAAAAAACTAAAATTTCGATGTCAGTGAGCGAGAGGATTCTGGTGTCAGTGTAGTGTAGTTTTAAAATAGTTAAATGGATAAACGGCGTGCAATGTTCGTATGAGGAAGAAAGGGAACAGAAACATCGTAAGTGCGAGCGTGTGCTCTGTGTTATTTCTGTTGTCGAAGAAATGCGGGGTAGCGCTAGCTCGCCCCATAACCCGGAGGTTTTAACGTGGGGCGGCCGCTGATCGAAACTACGGAGGTACGGAGGTCTATCCCTCGTATTCTCACTGTTTTTTTTTTATCCCGAGCAGGTCTTTTAGTAACCCCTTTTTTATGCAGCGCATTTTTTTGGAGGGAATGTTTGTGAATCAATATCTTGTAGGTTATAAGCGCCTGGTAGTTTCGTTGTGTTTTGATGGAGAAATACATTATTTCTGACTGGAAATGTTGTTTTTTATACCTTGTACAATCTTATTATGACCTGAATAGAACGAAAGCATCATAAAGTTGAAACATTTTTATACAAATCCGAATTGAAACTTAACGAATCAATAATTCGCAAGCCAATCTAAAAAAACTGGAACGGTATGTTTAGGTAACCTCAAAACTCGTTTGTAAAGTACCTACCGTCTTGCCACTCGGTAATGTAATGACGAAACAATTATTTACTACACATACATCGAACCAGAAACAGTTTCTATTTATGATGACTTTGGAAATATTTACTAACTTACAGTAAACGTTGAATGAATGAAAAAAGGCGGATTTTCTACAAAAATTGAGTATGAACAGTACCTATAAAGCTAATGCAAACAATTAGCTTATTATGCAGGTACAAATAAGGCGGACTTACCGCTAAAGATATTTCATCCAGACAACCTTAGGGTAAAGGAAATCGAAGCAAAAAGAACTTAAGGATATCAGACTTTGATACAATATCATAAAAGGATCAAACATAGACTAAATGGAAGTTGGTTTCTGATACAAATAGAAAACCCAAGGTACGTACCTAATACGTCTTCTTAATACGTCTTCTGTCAAGTCGATGGTATGGTCATCAAGTCCGAGTTGCCATCATGGTGAAGACTCTTCACCAGCATTTCCAATTATCCATAGTGCGCCAGATATATCGGGTGTTTAGTAAGTCACTCGGGGAGGTTCTCTTTCTACGCCTCACCAAAGCACTGCGATACATAAAGAAATCTATGAAATCTGGAAACAGAAAGCTGAAAGAACCGAGCCTGTGAACTGAACCCTGGAATACTGCCAATGCAATGGTCTGATCACCAGTTCATCTCACCTTAAACTTAAAGACCTGCCGAATAAAGCACAGGTCTAATACGCTCACATATAACTGGTTTTAATTTGAACCGAAGATCGGAATTATATATCTAGCGAGGAAAATCTAAACAATCAGGTTCTGGCGTTGGTAAAAAAAAACTATTAGAGCTATGCAGAAGCTGTAATGGTCGGACGGAGTTCATAAAAGCTCTTTGAAAACTATAGTTATTTACAAATGTGCGACGCCCGTTACATTTTATAAGAATGTAATTTAAACAGAGGACTGAGACGAGAGGCATCGACCGGAATGGAATCGAAGTGTTTTTACACGCTCCGAGATGCAATCGAGTTTTGGCCGGATATTCACGTGCGAAATTGAGTCAAAAATACACCAGACTACTTGTCTGTAATTGTCACAGTATTTTAAGACTGCGATAATTTTTGCAAAACTCGTTTCTAGAACTGACGATGTTGATGGCACCCTAAAGAACTGCGGCCTACCGAAGCTCAAAACAGTGTCACAGGCCTTTGCACAACGGGTTATAGAATAAATGTGCATTAGACTTTTAATAATGTTTATCGAGGTTTGTATCTCAAAGCCGTTTTCCCAACTTAGTATAGATAGACGAACCTATCTATACCTTTCCATGAGTATCGTAAGAAACATGAAGGTTTCGGCTTACCTATATTTGGGAGTATTTTATGAACAAGCTAAACTCTCCTCTTGAAATCATTCAAGACTAACTAAATTGAAAAGTGAACCATTTATTAAAAAGTTACTATGTAGCATCTTACCACCACGAAAGAAAAAACGATCTTGATTATATGTCTGTTTCTATAACTCTTGAAAAAAAACGACGAATTCATCAATGATTCTACTTAAATTGAATTAAAACTTAAAAAGACGTCAAACTATTCTTTTATGAATAATACTTGAGCCTCCGTTGGGAACCGAGAACCTATGACTAATTTATACCTGCATTGGATTCCAATACAAAAACAGTTCGGTCTCGTGATACAAAGTAACAGACATTCAAACAAGGGACAGAAAATCGAACCACTCGCATTTGTTTTCTAACCATTCATTACTTTTGCAGTTAATCCACTCTTGTGTTGTTTGTGACGTCTATAAGACTAAGCCATTGAATCTCAATCAAATTTGCTTCATAGGAAGCCTTCGACATTGGCTAGATGTTTTTCTTTCATTTAAAAAAAAGAAATAATTTCTATGTAAGTGAGGCCGCATGCAAAAGCTGGATTGAAATGAACTTGAAGAACTTCAGTTATGCTTCAGTTTTAATTAATTAACAGTACTATACCTACCTACATCATGTAAGTCTCGCATTCGTTGGAGCTAACGTCACCTACAAAGATCCTGGAATTCTGATGTGTCAACTAAAGATCGTCGGAGATATAAAATTAACCAGTGTGAGTTGTAATAACTTACGAGATCCATAATTTGACGATTCTAGAACTAGAATGCATTGTTATTTATCGAGAGAAAAAAAAGAGTCATATTCCGCAAATGAATGAGATCTGCAGAACTAGAGACAGTGACCTCTAACTCCAAGAATTTTCAAAGACAACTGAAAAATATGGCGATCTTTTATGACCCCAACAAGACCGATGACTTCTTGAAGATCTCAGGATGCCTAAATAATGTCGATAGATTGCCCAAAATCGATCGCTTTTATTTTGAATCATCGGGCAGGCATGATTATATCTAACTCTGGTAGTTTTTAAAACGTTGGTAATAACTGTAAATCAGACATTTAGCTTCAGTATTTCAGGAACCAATAAGTCCAATAACCTCTACCTTTCCAATTTAATTTACATCTAGAAGCGACCAAGACAAGTCATCAATGTTGCTTTGAGCATTGTTCAAAGTCCAATCGACTTAACTCCAAAAATCAGCATTGCGACATTACCATCATTGGAGTAAACCGCTATATCGAATCTTAAAAGATGCCAGGAAAGCTTATAATGGTCTAAGCAGGAAAGGCACAAACAAAGACGAAAAAAATCCTCACAAAGGGTGTGGGCAAGCCAATTTAAAGCACTGCTCAACCAGTCAGCTTTGTTCTTTTTACTAAGCCGTATTTGTTTACAAGATGGTATTATGACAGATCTATTTAGAGCAAACTGCATTCCTCAATCTTCGCGTTCATTATGTCCAATATAAATACGTCCTTGCTACGTATGCACATACGTACAGCACACATTGGCATTGGATTGACTTCTGCTGCATTCTTGCAATCCGAATCTTATTAAGGGAAGTATTAGGTCGACAATCTTTATGTTACACCCTATGCAAATCAACATCCTTTTCTACATTATTTGGGGTCGGCGCAGCACAAAATAAAATGTGATACAATCTTAAAAAATTAATAATAGAAAGCACAGAATACAGTTCTTGGCGCCCCGTGATCATGGCAGTTATAATGTAACCGTCGAAATTATCAGAAACTCAAATACTTTACAAACGAAGATTCTGACTCGGTGTCTGACTTTACGATATAATTATTTCAGATTTGATTATTCAATCAATCATTCTTTATTTACACTTAAATAAATTTAAAAGAAACGAGATATTTGTTCATATAAAAAATTAAGGCAGATACTAAGAAAATATTTCTCTGTAGATGGTTGGATTTATGAAATCATCACCAGAACATACACCGATATTTTTCCCTAGGAATTATTATAGGATTTGTAGGAACCTAAAACCCTTTCTGCTGTGTCGAATCAACTTATTTTAAAGGCAAATAGAGTCACAATCAGAATCAGAAATAATCTGTAATATTGTTTATTTGCTTTAAATATAGTACATAAAGGTAAATTAATAAATAATTGAATCTTTGGCATTTACTCTCCAGCAAATAGCAAAAAAAATGGGTTACATCATTACTCGGGAGTGTCGTTCTTTGAAAAAAAAAATCTGAATTTTTTCGCCACATTCAATATCATTGAAAAAACAATCTATTCTACACTATTCTACAAATAAAACTAACCTAATTTCCACGGGATAGCACAAAGATGCACCTGCAGGCCGCAATGGCCGAGAGTTCATGGCCCGCTCTCACACGCGATGGAGGCACGCGAGTTGTGCTGTGCCACCTTACACAAACATACAACATCTATACGATTCCTTTAAGTTTTACTGCTGATGTATCAGTTTTAGGAAGCCAAGGCTGTTTCCAGACTAAAATAGAAGTTTTATCGATAATCGCGTAACGTA
This sequence comes from Agonopterix subpropinquella, assembly GCA_922987775.1. Classification (NCBI taxonomy): domain Eukaryota; kingdom Metazoa; phylum Arthropoda; class Insecta; order Lepidoptera; family Depressariidae; genus Agonopterix; species Agonopterix subpropinquella. The sequence goes on from OV277717.1 coordinate 7,583,702, forward strand.
TCCATAAGATTCAAGTGCTACCTACAAATTGGCGGACTGAAAGCAAAGTTTCATCGGTAATTAAATTGATACAATATCCATTAGGTACGAGCTTAGAAGTATTAGGTACCTAATGAATTAATGATGTACATGTAGGTACATACCAATAAAGTATGTAGGTAGGGTACTGTATCTGTAACTTCCTAAAAGAAAGTGGATGACGCTGTTCTTAGTTGTCTAGCTAGGAGATAGTAGATGTAGCGTATCTAATGTCGTCCTAAAGGAGCAAATTGGTAGCCGACCGCATGAGGCGTGCGGTCGCGACGTGTCGCCGCGACACGTCGCTGCGGTCGTGAATGGGAAGCCGACCGCACGCCGCAACTGCACGCCGCAGCTACAGACAGTATTGCCAACTTAGGGTATTTTTTGGGGTAATAATTTTCAGTAGGGTTTTAAGATTTAGGATGATGCTTTATTATCTACTATGCCGTAACTTGAGCTCTAATAAAGGGTGAATAGAAAAGATTTTCGTAAAAACGAATAAGTAGAAAAAATTTCCGTAAAAAGTAAAAACATGTTTTTTTTATTTGTTTCCCAAAATTATCATCTCGTATTTATTATATCTAGTAATATTTAAACACTGTTTTACCAAATACCAAACGCCAGTATGATTTATTGTTGGAATTTAACGGAAAATGTGGTTGAAAATAGAAATTTCATTAAATTAAAGAAATATCGTGGAATTTGTATGAATTATCTGTGATACCTGACTTTTATGTTCTATCGCATGCCATTCAAAAATATCGTGAATCTAAGATAATTATCGCATGCTGGCAGCACTCGGCGACACTACTGGTCTGAGGTCGAGCTTCAGTGAAGCTCGACCGCACCGCAGTGAAGTCGAGCAGCGTGTCGCCGGCTGCGCAGGGTATTTCATAGAATTACATACAAACCAGTAGTGTCGTCGCGACATGCGGTTGCGGCGTGCGGCGTGCGGTCGCCTGTCAACCGCCACCTTAAGACTTATTGTACCTAGGTGCGTCTAGCATGGTAGCGCGACTGTGGCGCAGCATAGTGTTGTCTAAGGCTCTGTTCCTATTCCTCTATTATGACATTATGAGCTTTAAAGGTACGACAGACCTTAATTGCATGGTACAGTCTGGCAGAAATGAGAATCAGAAGACAAAAATCCACCTGCCTCTCGGAGAACTACACCTGCCAAAGGTGTAGTTCTGAGTTACACAACGAAGTCAAAAGTGCTTGCTATACTACACAGGATGTTACAGAAGTAAAAATAAAAATTGAAAACTTTTAAGGGGTGGTTCAGAGTTTAGACCATCAATCTGAACAATTTTCACTATGGGACCAACATTGAAATCGCGAAAAAAAAATCTTTTGTCCCATACATTTAGCTCGATTAGATCTGTAGTTTAGTATGGAACATCGCAAACGCATCGTATCATGGCGATTATGGCAAATCTCCTCATTTTGGGGGAGGCCAATGTCCAGCAGTGGACGTCTATCGGCTGGTATGATGATGATGATGTTTTTTTTTTCGCGATTTCGTTATTGGTCCCATTGTGAAAGTTGTTCAGTTTGATGGTCTTAACCACCGCCTTAAATGTTTATTTGTATTTTTGTAACACCCTGCATAGTAAAATTTTAATCGTATTAATAGACGGAAACGCCTATTAACATAAGAATCTCTTCATTCACATCAATGATCGGTTTAAGCTAAAAGTAGCTCTGTATCATAATTTTCCTTGAATAAAAAAAATGCAAGCAAAACTTTTATCACACCTCGTATTACTTTACCTACTTGTGTGTCTACGTTTCTTTTGGGGTACCTATAGTCAGAACAACAACTTTACAACTGGAACCAATATATTTAAAAATAAATTCCGCACTTATCGTATTCTGGTGGCTAGCCTTTCGCCTACATTTCTACGTAAATATTATATCGTAAAAAAGTTGAAAGGTTGTTTGATAATTTCTTTCCAAGACATTGCACATGAGTCGTTTTGTTTCCGAAAGGTGTCGAAATCGTTACTTATTCCAAGAATTCTAATTTGAGGCCAAAACAATACCTTATTCGCTGATAAACATTGAAATTATCCTGCAAGTCTACTAATAATCACCTGAGTGATTTTCTCTACTGTTGATCAAAGTAACCTGATGATTGATGATTGAATCACCTCAGATCGCTCGGGTGATTAAAGTGGACTAAAATGGGAATAAACCGTTTTATACAGGGTGAAATTGATATCATTAGCATCCTTTTAAACTAAGACTCTACCCATCAAACTGAACAACTTTTACTATGGGAGCAAACCAATCAAAGCAACAAAAAATCTGCTGTTCCATACTAAACTGCAGTGCCTACTCGACTCAAATGTATGCATAGCAGATTTTTTAGTTGCTCCGATTGGTTTGCTCCCATAGTAAAAGTTGTTCAGTTTGATGGGTAGACTCTTATAGACGGAGATCCGACCGTAAAATTATGCACCTATTCTTTAGGCGAACGAAATGTAATTCTAGTGTATGTTTATACAGGGGTTAATTCAACGCCACCAAGTTACCTAAAAAAATCTTGCCGCAAGTGCCTTTTCCATTATAATTTTTGGTATAACTTTTTCCACGTGTTTGTTAGGGAAGTGAATGAGGTGCCATCAGAAGGAGACTGGTCTAAAGTACTTTAAAAACTAGGGTTGCCACATCTCAATCTGCCGCAAGACTAGGGTTGCCAGATTCAAAAATGACATATTTGGACCTGGCAACCATAGGGTTGCGGTTTAGTTGCGGCAGATTGAGAGGTGGCAACCTTAGTTTTTAAAGTACTTACCAGTTATACGTACCAGTCTCCTTCTGATGGCACCTCATTCACTTTCCTAACAAACACGTGGAAAAAGTTATACCAAAAATTATAATGGAAAAGGCACTTGCGGCAAGATTTTTTTAGGCAACTTGGTGGCGTTGAATTAACCCCTGTATAAACATACACTAGAATTACATTTCGTTCGCCTAAGGAATAGGTGCATAATTTTACGGTCGGATCTCGGACTATTAGTTTAAAAGGATGCTAATGATATCAATTTCACCATGTAGAAGAGACGCGTGGCGGCGGCGGATAGTCAAAGTAACACGAATATAAACCTTATATTACGTAGCATAGCGTCGTTATTAATATCACGTATATATAGCTTTTTACGTAATTTTTTGGGTTCCGTAGTCATTTGACTCTACCAAAGCCGCGTCGAAAGGTGTTCCTTCTTGTAGAGAAGATGAAGCCAGAAACTCTACAACCCACATCTTTTAAATAAAACAACAAAATAAATAAGTAGATACAGCATTGAATTGAATTACATAGGTAACGTAACATTGTAAAGACGAGGCATTTTGGTCATTCGCATAATAGTTATCTAGTTTATAATAATAACTTTAATAAGACGTCACGGTCAAATTGTAGAACTTTTTGTTTCAATTTACAACATGACCAGATTTTTGAATTTTACAAGTTACCACAGTGTTGCAGTCGACGTGTAATATGTAGGGTATAATGCGATTATAACCAGGGGGGCTGCTCGGACTTTCGATTTTCGATATCATGTATATTTTCGTTCGAATGTCAACTCTATTCTTCTGAAGGTCCGACAAAAATCATTTATCGAAAATCGTAAATTTGCCCGCTTGGAGGAAGCTAGAGAGGTGTGTCAGGAGATCCATAGTCTCTGCCTACCCCTCTGGGAAAAAGGCGTGAGTTTATGTATGTATGAATGTAAACATGTATGTACCAACATTTACATTCATACGAATGTAAACTTGGCGTGGATGTATTGTACATCCTACTTAGTAAGTATTGATGGATGTTTGTTCCGCTTTCACGTAAAAACTGCTGAACGGATTTTGATGAAATTTGGCATACAGATAGACAGATAGATATTTGCAAAAATATTCATTAGGATAGTTAGTACATAATGGAACGCATTGACAAATTTTAGGATTTATTGTTGCTCGTATGTATGTTCATTTGTGCACGCATCACTTAAAAACTACTGAACCGATTTCAATAGGGTTTATAAAAGCATCGAGCTTAAAATGTAAGCTTTATTTCATCGCTATCGGTTCATCCGTTGGCGCGCCCCTTACAAACGAAGTTTGATTATATTTTAGATATTAATAAATTAAAGTCAAATTAAATTTTGAACATCCTATCTAAAACTCGGTGTTCTGCGCGTACGAAGTCGCGGGCGCCGCTAGTTAGAAACTATAATAATAAAAGACCTTTATGTTTTTCTCACGCAAATTGAGTCCAATGACAGAGTAGCGAGGTAGTGCCATTTGTTACTCAACACAGTTCAGACTAGTTATGAGAGGAAAATGTTACAATAGCCTTGCGGTTAATGAGGTACACCTGATGATCCTGTGCCTCCTGACGGTGTACTTCTATGTGCTGTCACTTCGTCCGCGAATTTTGGAAAACTTAAAAAATAAAACCGGTCAAGTGCGAGTCGGGCTACTCGCGCACCGAGGGTTCCGTACCACACCACCACAGAACACAACATTGTTTTGTCCGGGACCTTGAGCGCGAGACCGACTCACACTTGGCCGGTTTTTAGTATTTTTTGTTATTTTGTAGAGCTTGCTCTATAATCCCACTAAATTTGACGTTTGTATGTAGGTATTACCGTTTTTACGATAGAACGTGAAGAAAATACGTTGATAAAAACTAGTTTCTTTGTTGAGAACCCCCCTAAATTTTTTATTTATTGACGTTTTTATTATTTGTTAACAAATCCGCCGTTAACGCATAATCTGAGATTTCAACTATCTAGGTATTACGGTTCAAAAGTTACAGCCCTAAATAGGTAGGACAGACAGACGGACGGACGGACGGACGGACAACGTAGGCTTAGTAATAGGGTCCCGTTTTCACCCTTTGGGTACGGAACCCTAAAAATGATAAACTTTACTGTCACATTTGAATAAAAAGACTAAACAAAAAAAATAGAACTTAATGCTAAAATGTGACAAAAGGGCCAGACTCAGCATAATACTGACCGACTTGGTCAGCGCTGTTCAATTTGGCCCCCCACAGGGAGGTGGTCAATCATTCATAATGATGCTGTGAGCCATTTTGTCAGAATAGAAAAGAAAAATAGAGAAAGAAAAAATAGAAAATCTTAAGTTAAACATACCATAATCTTAAATTAACTTAAACGCCCCGTTGCACCCCGTAGTGGTTGATTTTCGAAAAATCCTTGCAGTCTTAATAGCACATCAACATCCTCTATGTATGTCAAAAATGTTTCTACAATAAAGGGTCTTTCTTAATATATTATGTACTGACTGATCATATTATCAAACTGAACAACTTTCTCTATGGGACAAAGGTCGAAATCGCGAATAAATTCAGCTGGCTTCAGTCAACGAAAAAGTTCATACTAAGCAGCAACCCTGCTCGACCAAAATGCATGAAACAACAATTATCTTTTCGTGATTTCAATGTTGGTCCCATAGTACCTACCTACCTAATTAAAAGGTCTGAAGCACTGCACCTCCTTTAGTAGGTATGTTATGTATTATAACGTTAGGTATTTACGTTTACACCCTATGTGTAGAATACACCTTTCTACTAAGGGTTGGTTGAGGTTGATGTATATAATGAAACACAGATATAGTCTTCACTAGGGAATGTGACTAGCACACGTCCGCGCAGCACGGCGGTCGGTGCACGAATACCGAGCGAATGCACGATAGATATTCACCACAGACCGCGTCCGCCGATAGACGGCGCTACCGGCGCTTTCCACATTAACTACTCTTTATTGCTGTACACTACATCTCTTTCTTGTTTTAATTTATTTTTTACCTTTACTCCTTTCTTGTTTTAATTAATTTTTTACCTTTACTCGAATCTACCACCGCTTCGGAATGTATAGCCCGTGGAGAAGAAGCGGCGCAAGAAACTCCACAGTTTAGCTAATCTCTTAAATCTTATTACAATACAGTGTTGACTGTTATCAAAGCTATTACATCAAACAAATTACGAATTACTTATTGAGACTAATTTGTTTACAGAAAATAGATATTTATCAAATATTGATCTGAAATTGTCAAACACCAAATTCAACGATAAACAATGTTTATGGAAATTACAATCTCATTATATTAACACATTTGAGTTATTGTTACTTCTGTTCTATACTATCCCTTCCCTGTAAAAATATTTTTCTATTGATAGGTAGGTAAGTAAACCTACAAAAATAACGTTCCATAGATCTTTATTATCTCTTATTTATTTATTTTGGCTAACTACTAGTCAAAGTCACTGCTTCAAGATCGTATCCATTTCCGTTTTATCAAATTAAGGAGGTAAGGACAAAAGAGTGAATCTGTGATAAGCACATACACTTATGCATTTAAAATATTCTGGCGGGTGCCAGCCATTGCAATAAAGCACTCACAGCTATTTTATTTGCATGACCCTTTAGCTTTTGCTAACAATTTGATAGTTGCATGGCTCTGTAACCCATATCATTTTATTGTTGCATGATATTTTAGCTTTCGCTAACAACTTCATAGTTGCATGGTCTTATAACCCATATAATTTTACAGTTTCATGAATGCTGATATAACGCTGACTGACAACAATATTAAGTAAGGTACACTAGGTCGCTTTCGTTACCAGCTATGTTCAGTAGTTACCTTTAGTTAGTCGACTGGACTAGTTTTGAGAAATCAGCAGTTTCAATTTAATGGACCCGTTTAATATGTAGATACTATTTTACGAACCATATAGTTATATCATTTGGTAGGCTTTAAAAAAAATAATGCTATTTTTAATTACAATTTACATGAATTAAGTGCAACTGTTGTTTAAACTTAATTGCCTGGCGTCATATTATTACAGAACTGCAAATCATTTTGTTTTTTGACTTGCTTGCACTAAAATTATGTTCTTTATTTAAAATATTATGAATTTATGATTAACCGATTTGGTTCAAGTACAGTATAGTATACTTTAACACATACAAATGATTAAATTAACAGTGCAGTGCCTGCAGTGATTAGGTAAGATACAGATTTTATCTATACAAAGAAGAAAGTGCAGTAAGTCATTAATTCCTTTAGAGTTATTCATAGCGTAGCTACTCACAATAATTAATGTCAATGGAATGACCAACTACAAGCTGCTAATAATTACTTATTTGACTTGTCATCTGAATGACCAACTACGAGCTGCTTATAATTATTTATTTGACTTGTCATTTGAATGACCAACTACAAGCTGCTGATAATGAAATAACAGTTTTTTTTCAATTGAATGACCAGCTGCAAGTTGCTAATAATTATTTTATTTATTTGACTTGTCATCTGAATGACCAACTACAAGCTGCTGATAGTAAATTTGATAGCATTTGATGCCCAGCTAAAAGTTGCAAATGTCAATTGAATGACCAGCTACAAGTTGCTAATGTCAATTAAATGAACAGCTGAAAGTTGCTAATGTCAATTGAATAACCAGCTACAAATTGCTAATGTCAATTAAATGACCAGCTGAAAGATGCCAATGTCAATTAAATGACCAGTTGAAAGATGCTAATGTCAATTGAATGACCAGCTACAAGTTTCTAATGTCAATTGAATAACCAGCTAAAAGCTGCCTATGTCAATTGAATGACTGAATGACCAGCTACAAGTTACTATGTCAATTAAATGACCAGCTGAAAGATGCCAATGTCAATTGAATTACCAGCTACAAGTTTCTAATATCAATTGAATGACCAGCTGATAGATGCTAATGTCAATGGAATGACCAACTACAAGCTGCTAATAATTACTTATTTGACTTGTCATCTGAATGACCAACTACGAGCTGCTTATAATTATTTATTTGACTTGTCATTTGAATGACCAACTACAAGCCGCTGATAATGAAATAACAGTTTTTTTTTCAATTGAATGACCAGCTGCAAGTTGCTAATAATTATTTTATTTGTTTGACTTGTCATCTAAATGAACAACTACAAGCTGCTGATAGTAAATTTGATAGCATTTGATGCCCAGCTAAAAGTTGCAAATGTCAATTGAATGACCAGCTACAAGTTGCTAATGTCAATTAAATGAACAGCTGAAAGTTGCTAATGTCAATTGAATAACCAGCTACAAATTGCTAATGTCAATTAAATGACCAGCTGAAAGATGCCAATGTCAATTAAATGACCAGCTGAAAGATGCTAATGTCAATTGAATGACCAGCTACAAGTTTCTAATGTCAATTGAATAACCAGCTAAAAGCGGCCTATGTCAATTGAATGACTGAATAACCAGCTACAAGTTGCTAATGTCAATTAAATGACCAGCTGAAAGATGCTGATGTCAATTGAATTACCAGCTAAAAGTTTCCAATGTCAATTGAATGATCAGCTAAAAGCTGCCTATGTCAATTGAATGACCAGCTGAAAGATGCTAATGTCAATTGAATGACCTGCTACTAGTTTCTAATGTCAATTGAATGACCAGCTAAAAGCTGCCAATGTCAATTGAATGACCAACTACAAGTTTCTAATGTCAATTGAATAACCAGCTAAAAGCGGCCTATGTCAATTGAATGACTGAATAACCAGCTACAAGTTGCTAATGTCAATTAAATGACCAGCTGAAAGATGCTGATGTCAATTGAATTACCAGCTAAAAGTTTCTAATGTCAATTGAATGATCAGCTAAAAGCTGCCTATGTCAATTGAATGACCAGCTGAAAGATGCTAATGTCAATTGAATGACCTGCTACTAGTTTCTAATGTCAATTGAATGACCAGCTAAAAGCTGCCAATGTCAATTGAATGACCAACTACAAGTTTCTAATGTCAATTGAATAACCAGCTAAAAGCGGCCTATGTCAATTGAATGACTGAATAACCAGCTACAAGTTGCTAATGTCAATTAAATGACCAGCTGAAAGATGCTAATGTCAATTGAATTACCAGCTAAAAGTTTCTAATGTCAATTGAATGATCAGCTAAAAGCTGCCTATGTCAATTGAATGACCAGCTGAAAGATGCTAATGTCAATTGAATGACCTGCTACAAGTTTCTAATGTCATTTGAATGACCAGCTAAAAGCTGCCAATGTCAATTGAATGACCAACTGTACGTTGCTAATAACTGTTTGTTGTACATGGCAAAGCACTAACCATTAACATTACAAGCTGACAATATGAGAGTAATCACCCTGACCATTTCAAACCTCTTAGCTATTAATTGGAGACATTTTCTCTTTATTAAGCACTAAAGCAAGGAGGTATGGTTCAATCGGCGCCTTAGCAGTCGTCCTGTTGAAGGCTGGTTTTTCTGTGACATCTAGGAACATACAATCTGCGAACAAAATTGTTAACCAGTATTATCGGTTTTGTTATGAATGTTATGATGCTTGAATATGATATAGTTATTAATCTTCTCTCAACTGAGATGAGCGTTTCTTGTTAAAATGTGAGTAGGTATTTCAAGAAATACTAAATTTAATATGAAATCACCTGATCATTATCTGATCCTTTTTGATACTTTTTGTAAATAATTGTCTGAATTAACATTGATCCTTAAAATATAAAATTCCTTGCTCAAATAGCCAAAGAAACTAATTAGTTTCGCCTGGAGTGATTACATCCATAATTATGACATTAACAACAATGTTGCAAAGATAAGATCAACGTAATGTTACCGAATTAAAGTTCTATAAAGTATAGATTACGTCAAACAAGTTCCGGTAACAAATAGGATGATGATGATGATTGGAAATTATGTTGGTACTATTGATGTTTGTATTGAAATATTTTCATGAACTAGTACCACCAAATAAGCTCCGAATGTGTTGTATATGATTATTGTTCTCGCATACCTACACTGAGAATGTACAATAAGTAAAACGTTTAAAACGTAAAACTTTGGATTTCAACTTAAAGTTTTTGTGACATCAGAATGTTCGTTACGCCGAATGTTCGTTACGTCGAATGTTCGTTACGCCGAATGTTCGTTACGCCGAATGTTCGTTACGCCGAATGTTCGTTACGCCGAATGTTCGTTACGCCGAACATCCGTTACGCCGAATGTTCTATACGTAGAATGTTCGGTACGCATAATGGTAATAAGTAACTTTTATTAGAGACCATTACAACTACGAAGTACGACAATTACTTAAAAATGACAATGCGTCAATATAAGTATAAAAAACAATTGGAATAAACACACTTGGCATATCTTGGTTACCTAATCCTGTTCGTCTCGAATCAAGACACTATTCTTAACCTTTGGTATGCCAGAACGCGGATCAGCATGATGAAAACCATTTATTTCTATTGTGTCTGGTTTTTCCGGCATACGAGAGGTTAATGGGCGTATTTTGGATACCTATTAGGCCATAATGACGGACTACAAGCATGCATTAGTATATGCTCACGACTACACTCCCCGAGGAGCAGTCAGAGACTCCAAAACCCCAGGACACCCTTGCCCCACCAGCACCGAAACTCCGTCCAGTCACGTGTAACGGGCAGTGAAACTGGAGCTACGGACTACGAGGCCCTTTTATATTTGCGGAATGCTTTGAATAAATTCTTTTAATCGTGTAAAGTAATACAGAATGATTACGTGACCTTAAAGATTGATGTCCGCAGCTGGCGTACATTTGTCCATCCTAGGCGCCGCGCCGCGCCGTCACGTGTTGTCCCACACCTTACTCCTGTCTGGTCTACCCTCTTTCCTCCAGCATCAGCATTCGATGGTCGACATGTGGGAAAAGAAATAAGTATGTAGATAATTCCAAATAAACGATTTAAAATCGGGACAAAAACTATTTTTCCTTTTCTTTTGAAATATATTTTTATCACTGTGAACTTTAGGCAAAAATAAAGCAACGCTAGCAGACACCAGATAATTAAGATAATTCCCAATAAACGATTTAAAATCGGGACAAAACTATTTTTACTTTTCTTTTGAAATATATTTTAACACTGTGTAACTTTTTAGGCAACAAACAAAGCAACGCTAGTAGAAACCGTCTTCGATTGTGTTTAAATAAATCGCTTAGCTTCCTTAAAGGAACAGTGTAGTTTTATTTCGTAGGCACCGTTTGCATTTTTAAATTTTCAACTCTCAACAAACTGATAAGCACTTTACTCACGTGAATTTCGAATCCCGGCGTCGCCAATGTAGAATACACCTTTCTACTAAGGGTTGGTTGAGGTTGATGTATATAATGAAACACAGATATAGTCTTCACTAGGGAATGTGACTAGCACACGTCCGCGCAGCACGGCGGTCGGTGCACGAATACCGAGCGAATGCACGATAGATATTCACCACAGACCGCGTCCGCCGATAGACGGCGCTACCGGCGCTTTCCACATTAACTACTCTTTATTGCTGTACACTACACTATGTATAGTATTTAGAAGTTCAAGTTGCACGTTGTGTGTCAATCTGTCAGTCATTATTAGTCACTCACGAAACAGATTTTTTATACCTAGATTAATTTTATTATTATCGATAACCGTCTCTGGCAACCCTTCTCGAGGAATAAATTCATGAATATTATATTTTTGCACGTTTTTATAAAATAAAATTATGCCCTGTGTGGTTCCCAATTTCCCATAATCCTGAAATACCTCGAAAAGTCTGCCGATATATTTAGGCACCTAGACATAACTAGGTCTCAAACAATAACAATAAAGACCAGACAAATCTAGCTTAATCCAATATTTATCGGTATCGTAACCTTTGTAACCTATAGTAAGTTGTGATTCGAGATAGTACAACTGTTAAACGAATTAAAAAGGTTACATGAATACGTAAATTCACGACCATTGTTTTATTAGGGGTGAGTAAACTTTGACACTACTATCACATTTTAAGGGGTCCGTAATCAAATCAAGCATGGAACCCTTGTACTTTCGACCATTCTGTCTGTCTGTATGTCCGTCCCGCCTCAATTACTTCCTAATTTTTTAACGTTATATGAGACTAAGCTAAGGGCCTGTGTCACCACTGTTGGATAATTTCTTGTTAGCATATCTGACAGATCATTTGGCATATTTCATATGAAAGTACGTTAAACGATCTGGAGTGCGATTTTTGAATCTCATTCGCTGAGTTCAGCAGTTGAAAATGTCAAAATTACTGTGGATATATGCATCTGTCTACTGCCGATTTGACTTTAAAAAATCATACTTCAGGAGTGCTATTTTTGAAAGTCAAATCAGCAGTAGAAAGATGCGTATCACCACAGTAATTTTGACATTTTCAACTGCCGAACTCAGCGAATGAGATTCAAAAATCGCACTCCTGTCAGATAAGATAACAAGGACTTACTAAGAAGTAGTGAAACTGTCTCTAAGAATAATAGTAGCCCAAAAACAGAAATACTAGTAAGGTAATCAAGAAACTAATTTTTTCGACCCCCGCTATTATTAACGAAAAGGAGTTAGGAAAAAGTTTAGTTTGTATAATAGGTAATTAAAATCCTATTATACCTATCAGAATATAATCTTATAATCTAATAATATCCCTAATATCTCGAGTTATATGCGTATAATCGGTCCACATCCACTGCGCTTAGGCTTTTTATTGCCATGCTAATCACATTTATCGACATAATATTACAATCAAACAACTAAAAGCCTTGATTTATTTTATTAATAAGGCTGACCAAATTAACAATGGTATGGTACCACTACCTACTCCTTATTACTCTCGCAGCAAAATTATGCAAGCTTACAGTTTTGTTTACTCTATTGCGCACGCGCTGCCTCATTATAACGATAAATGTATTAAACACGATAAAGTAGCGTTTTATTTGACATCCAGCATTTGAGTGAGTACTTCATGGGGAAAACAAATAGATGGCGCTCAAAAAGATTTAAAACTTTTAATACAAATTTTCGTACGTTATCCCTTACGGGGTGGTTAGAGACTATGCCGCCGTAACCATAGATATAGTAACTAGATGAACCCATACCGTGGCCGCACATGAAACAACAATAGTGTGACTTTTACATACAAAAAGACGGTTTGTTTGGCAAGATGTCATCAACATTCAATAGTCTGTGACATTCCATAGGTTTGACAGTGGTTTGACATCTTGCCAAACAAAAAAACCGGCCACGGTGACCGAAACAAAAAATATTTCTGTCTTTTTTGTTTAGTACATAAGTTTTCACAACTGGCTATCTCGCTGTCTCATTTCTTGGCTCCATCTTTCAGCGTAAGCGAAAAGTTTTTAATCTAAGGCCGTAACTATCAACTATACTACATTTTTGAGTATCATATTGTTTATAGTAAAGAGAAGGTATTTAAAGTTCAGCCAGTATTAACTATTGAGTTTTTTAGTCAAAAATCGTTTTAAAGATCGTCAATAAATTACTGGGATATTGGTTCGTTTATTTTCAAGGTTTACCAACTTTATACATGCACACTTTTATAGTGCCTAAAATTCGCCATGCTTTTGCTTTCTGAATCTGAAATGAAAATTACATAGATAATTTATCGCATCTAAATCAAATCCACGGTACAGGACAGGAGTGCGATTTTTGAATCTCATTCGCTGAGTTCAGCAGTTGAAAATGTCAAAATTACTATGGAGATACGCATCTTTCTATTGCTGATTTGACTTTCAAAAATCGCACTCCTGAATTTTTGAAAGTCAAATCAGCAGCAGAAAGATGCATTTATCTCCACAGTAATTTTGACATTTTCAACTGCTGAATGAGATTCAAGAATCGCACTCCTGCCCCTAATAATTACAAGAATTATTTATTTATGAATACGATAATATAAGTAACGAGCTTTTACCCGCGACTTCGTCCGCATAAATTATATACCAGATTTTAAGAGTATTCTACCGTTGGCGCGCTCCATACAAACGTAGTATGGTGATATTTTCAATACTATCCAATTAATGTCAATGAAATTTTTCAAAAACAATCTAGTAACTAATTTCCATGTCGGTATGAAGTCAGATTTTCGATAAAATTTATAGTTTTAAAGTTACAGTGCCACAAATATTTCCATACAAATCTTAAATTAATCCTAGCATTGAAACTGTATATTTTAACGAAAATCTAACTTCATACCGACATAGAGATTAGTTACTTGATTGTTTTTGAAAAATTTCATTGACTTTAATTGGATAGTATTGAAAATATCACCATACTACGTTTGTATGGAGCGCGCCAACGGTAGAATAGCCTTAAGTCAGATGATAAGCAATCAAACAAAAAAAGTTTCATCAAAATCGGTTCAGTAGTTTTTGCGTGATACTCGAACAAACAAACACCCAAACAAACAAATAAACAAACAAACAAAAAGACAGACAAAAAATCCAAAAATTGGTGATTTGGAATCAGGGACAGGTAAAAACCATGTCGTAATTTTGTTTTGTAAATATCTTCAATGTACAGACACACTTCTGTAATTCTGTTACAGTTTTATAATAGTTTAGATGTATATTTTAAAAGTATTAAAATTAAATAAATAATGAGGCGGTATGCCTAGAGCCTTTGCCTAATCTTATTAATCAACGTTTTTTACTTTCCTCAAAAAATTTTAAATGCGTGTTACATGGTTTCGACGTCATACTGTATAACCTACATTTTCTTTATTCGTTTTAAAATCATTTTCTTCTTATTCTCATATTTACCTAAAAAAAATTAGGTAATTAATTAATAACAACTTTTCTCGATATTTTCCAAACGGACATAAAATTTCCCTTTCTTTAAAAATTTTAAATAGGTACTTTGGTAAACGTAGGAAAGGCTTTATATTAAACTTTTCCTAACTCTTTTTTTTATTTACCTAGTCAGGTCATACATTATGTAATACAATATACTAGTTAGATAGGTACCTACTACGTGTAGTTAGGTATCTAGTATGCCTGCTTTATCTTATTCCAGTTGAGAAATTTCTCTGCTCTTAAAGTTCTCTAGAAAAAATGGCTTTTTAGCGACAAGACCGCTCCATTTTTTCATACATATTTGTTTTTCTTTCTGTAACCTAGAATTTTTAAGTTTATCTAATAGTTATGTTTAAAGTACTTTCATTTTCATTTCATTTACGAGTATTAAGCCTTAAAATATTGATTGGTCGACAAAAAAAACAGCGCATTACGTAAAGATGCTTCAGAGCATCAAACTTAATAAATTTCACTGGTACCTAGGTACCAACATTGAAATCGCGAAAAAATATCAGCTGTTTCATACATTTCTGTCGAAAAGCAATTGACGTTTTCTATGGATCAACAAAAATTCCTTTCACGACTTCGATGTTGGCTCTTTACAGTTGTTTAGTTTGATGGTCTGAAGCACCCCCTAAAGTATGTAGGTAACACATTTAAAGGACACTGGGCAAAAATGTATGGCCACTGGTCCAAGAGCCCCCGCTTTGGCACAGGTTAGAGGATATCCTAACGTACATGGTGTACAAAGGGCATCAACATATTTTCGAGAGAAAAAAGATACAGGCTGTTTTAGTTTTACGTGGTCGTTTTAGGAAGAAATCACATTTTGGCCCGAAAGATCTAATCTCTTTCGGGGTGATCAGACACTTAGCTACAACTACTAAAAGTTATTATTAAACGTGCAACAGTAAGAAGGTTCACGTATACGATACGATAATGGCAATTTCAGGATGGAATAACGAATAATACTATCCATATGAAACAAGGAATTCAAGCAGCAGGTAAAAATAGCTGTGAAATGTTAACATTAAGTATGGAAAGCCGCTAAACAAAACATCCAGGAGAGCGATTTTTGAAACTCACGCGTTTAACTCATGTGAAAATGTCAAAATTGGAGATTTGCATCTTTCTACTGCTGATTTGAATTTCAAAAATCATACTACAGGAGTGCGATTTTTGAAAGTCAAATCAGATGTAGAAAGATGCATATCTCCATAGTAATTTTGACATTTTTAACCGCGGAGTTCAACGAATGAGTTTCAAAAATCGCACTCCAGTATCTTTTTTCTCTCAAAAAATGTTCTGTATTAAACCCCCTTTCAAACGTAGTATGCCACTTATGGGGGGGCTCTTTGACCACTGCTGCCCACTGTCCTTTACCACTGACTCAGGGGGAACTCCGGACTAAGGGGGGGGGGGGGGGGGGGGGGCGGAGGGGCGGTCCGCCCCGGGCCCCCAGTCCTGGGGGGCCTCCGAATCTCGAGAAGAGAATCCCTTTTTAATCAAATCCAAAATAATGACGTTTGTATAGTAAGTAAAAACAGTTTCGAGTTGGAGGCCCGGGCCTCAGGATGCCAGAACAGGTTCTGGGACTGCAGTTTGAAGTTGGAGGCCCCGTACGTTAGTCATTGAAAGTCAAAGAAAGAAATAGAGTCAAAAATATTGCGAATTTGCTAGCTCGCTTCGCTCACTCAATCTTTTTCAAGTTGTTATGCAGTTAGCATAATTATGAGTTCGCTTCGCTCGCTCAGGAGGCCCGGGCCTCCGGTACTGGGACTGCAGTTTGAAGTTGGAGGCCTCGTACGTTAGTCATTGAAAGTCAAAGAAGGAAATAGAGTCCAAAATATTGCGAATTTGCGAGCGCTTCTTGAAAAGTCAATGTGTTTGGAATCAGAATGTATTTCGAAAATTTGAGCTTGCTTCGCTCGCTTGACTTTTTTGAGCTTTCTGTACTTTGAGACAGAATTCTTGCTACAGCCCAATCATAATTATAGAACTCTATTCGTTCGTTCCCGTTTTATTTTATACACGAATATACCTACTACTCTATTTCAAGATGAGCTCTACAATAGAGTTATTATGAGCATAAGCTCATTTCAGCTATTTGTTTACATCAATCGCCTCGATTTCGGCATGAGCTGAAAAAATCGAGTTATAATGAAGAAAAATGTCGAGCTCGCTTCGCTCGCTCTAGGTTTTGGATGGTATGTGTTTTTCTTTTCATAGTATAGTTAAATCTTGAGCTTACTTTATTCGTTCCAGATTTTAGGTCGTAAAAAAACTCTAGCTCGCTACGCTCACTCCAGGATTTAAATCTTATTCTACTGATCTCATTATATTGCAGTAAAATCTCGAACTCACTTCGCTCGCTTCGCTCGCTCTAGGTTTTCTGTCCGATATATTTTCATATTGCTTTAAAATCTCGACTTTACTTTTCTCGCTCTAGATTTTACATTGTACGAATCTCGGGCTAGCTTCGCTCGCTCCATATTGTAGGACCTGGATATCCCTGGGACAAAATACCTACATGCTACCTACAAGTTTTTGCCACGGCTCGAAAGAATTGTAGATATCAATTTCTGGAAAGACCGGGGGGCCTCATTTAGTTTTGCCGCCCCGGGCCTCCGATGGGCTTAGTCCGCCACTGTCCTTTACATCCTGTGTAGAGATAGACTGATTATGATAATGACTTGAGTTTATTCTGTATGTAGACAACATTAGAATGGTATACTTAGATATAGAAGTTAATTTACGAGTACGTATAACAAAATATTCGATTGCACAACGTCTACGTTCAAACGTAAACACGTAACACTTGAAACTAGTTGTGCACCACGTAATAATATTGTACACAATAATATCATTAAGGTGGTGGTATGCAAAACAGTATACATACATACATACACAGGTACAATACAATAGAGCCTTTTCCCACGTCATCGTCACAGTGAAAGAGTACTAAGGCCCTTTTCACACACACATGATTTCATATTAGGGTAAGCGCACATCTTGCCGAAAAATTCTCGAGCAGTTTTCATTGATAACGAAGTCAATTACTATGAAAATAGAGTTGAAAATAGCGCACAACAGATAACGCGAACATACGTCGCAGGTAGGTATAACAAACAAAGCTTGTTATTACATTTATATCCCTAAACTCAGTCCGAACGGAAATATAAAAGCTTGAAGTTGATTATACAGGATCCTTCTTAATATGCTGACACTTTATTAAAGGGATGACCAGACCATCAAACTGAACAACTTTATCTATGGGACCAACATCGAAATAGTAACAAGTTTGACGCTTGTACAGTCAAGAGCACATCAAGCTTTACACTTGCAGTTCGATTGTAACGCTTATGGCGCACTAAATAAGAACGGTACAAACAGGGCCGGATTAAGCCATGCAGAGGCCCCTAGGCAATGCAAGTCTCGGGGCCCCCTGCCCATGGGCATAACAATGATTCTTTTCCATTGTGGTCCAGATTAGGTGGTCGCAATAAAACAGCACATATCTACTAAAATGAGAAAATGACGGATGTTGCAACACGATCCAAAACCTATAGTGTAGTCTGCGTAGTCTGTATGTACGAGTAGTGTTCCATAACAAAATTGGGAAAACGGAACACTTATTGAATCACCTCGATGTCAGTCCGTCCATCTGTCTGTAGCACTCGTAAACTCGTTTATCTTGGAGATAAAGAGATTTTTATATAATATACAAAATTCTTATATTATAAGAAGCTGAAACTTCGTTTTTTATATCATTTATGGGCCCAATTAGAAGAGTGCAGTCAAAAAAAGATGTATTATTATATTATTGTATTATTATTAATTGAGCTTAGGAGTCAAAAGTTTTTTATTCTAAAATTATCATGTGGGGTATCATTAAAGGAAACGTTTTGAAATTTTTTTTTTTATCTTTTCTTAATTTTTTATTCAATTCAAATACAAAAACGATTTTTTTTTCCTCACGAGCCGCGGGGCCCCTTGGCGGTGGTGGGCCCGTAGGCCCGTGCCTACTTTGCCTATATGGTTAATCCGGCACAAAGTCCAGTTTCAAGCTTGACGTGCTCTTGACTATACCATGTATTACCGTTTTTAAGAAGAAACGTTGATCTAGGTTCTTGTATTATAGGGATCCCTTAATTTTTTACTTATTATTTGTCATCAAATTGGTTTGTTGATGGTTAGGTTTTGATTTATTTAATAGTTTTTTTATATACCATTCTTATGTAAACAACGTGTTAATGAATTAACGCAAAACTAAAAAGTAATTTTTTTAGAATCGAGAGCAGAATCGAATTATCATGTTTTCAACATATTAAATTATTTGTTCGCAAAATTTAAAATTTTCTGAACCCGATGTCAACCCACCGCATGGGCACACTCACCCTACTTACTACCAAAACAAGATTATAAAAATGTATCCCTGAGTACGTTAGCGCTTTCTTTCAGTGCTGAAATGATAACAAATCGTTTTTGCCTCAAAACTTAAAATGCGAATAACTTTAAATTTTAAGTATCAAAATAATGAAATTATTGTTTCAATCTAATTATTTTGTTATAAATCAGTTGGGGTGTATGAGGTTTTGCGCTAATTCATTAACACGTTGAATATCAAATGTTAATATTTAATATTTTAGTAGAGTAAGAAGTTCATTTAATTAAATGACCAATGTATGTCATCAAATACCATATAATGATACATACTCGTATGCTGTGAAAATTTCCACTGGTTACCTATTACTGTTCAGGAGTGCGATTTTTGAATCTCATTCGCTGAGTTCAGCAGTTGAAAATGCTAAAATTACTATTGAGATACGCATCTTTCTACTGCTGATTTGACTTTCAAAAATCGCACTCCTGAAGTATGATTTTTGAAAATCAAATCAGCAGTAGAAAGATGGATATCTCCATAGCAATTTTGACATTTTCAACTGCTGAGTTCAACGTGTGAGTTTCAAAAATCGCGCTCCACAAGATACAGCCCTCTGAAGTGGATTAGGGCTGTCATCGCCAAAATCGCCGTTGTCGGACAAAGACATTAAAAACCCCGGACATTTCAGTAAAATCTGAAATTTTGCCCGGACAACCAGATCGAGATTTTGCAATACGACTAGATCGTTTCAATACAATATAAAACCTGGAGCTAGCGAAGCGAGCTTGCGGATTTTGCAATACGACTAGATCGATTCAATAAAATAGAAAAACCAGGAGCGAGCGAAGCGAGCTCGAGATTTCGCCATATTAAAGCGCATTTCTAGTTCATACCAAAATCGAGGCCTTCTATGTATGTAATAAAAGCTTGAGCGAGCGAAACGAGCTCATGATTTTGCTACATAACAACTCGATTGTAAAGCTTATGCCGAAATCGAGTTGATTTATGATTTGTGTATGAAACAAACGATTTTTTACCATTAATTATAGAGGATGAATATCATTAGCATCCTTTAAAACTAAGAGTCTACCCATCAAACTGAACAACTTTCACTATGGGAGCAAACCGATCGGAGCAAAAAAAAAATCTGCTGCTCCATACTAAACTGCAATGCCTACGCGACACGAATGTATGCAACAGCAGATTTTTTTTTGCTCCGATTGGTTTGCTGCCGTAGTAAAAGTTGTTCAGTATGATGGGTAGATTCTTAGTTTAAAAGGATGCAAATGATATCAATTTCACCTTGTATATTTAATCCGGTTTTCCCCGGATACTTTTGTGAAGACCCCGCCCGGACGCCCTTGAAACTAGGACAAATCCGGGGAAACCCGGACGGGTGGCAGCCCTAGTGTAGGCTTACAATAGTCTCGTTTTCACCCTTTGGTTGGGTACGGAACCCTAAAAAAGGAAAAGTCGCTTGCATAAGCTAATTTCACAAGTTCCTCAAAATGCATAAAGTACGACTCTAATTCTAAGTTACTCTAATATTAAAGAATTAAAGTATTACTCTAATTCTATTTCTAAAAGGGAGTAATTATTAATTGGACTTTTAAACTGTTGTAACCATTTAGTGACAAAAATACTATCCTAAACCATATTAAAAAAAAAATTGCTACGCAACATAGAAATCAAAATTGTGTGTCCCAGAAGGCTTTTAAATTAATAATATTAATACCAATGCACTCATTTGAATTAGATTTAACACTATACATTATTTTTGATCAATAAAATAGGCATTAAAATTTAAAAAATGAGGTATTTATTAGAAGATACGAATGTGTTTTTCAAAACCTTCTAAGTAGACAAAAATATTTACACCATGTTTGAAGTATGTATGATGGTAAAGCCTTAAACATATGCAAAAAAAAATTATCATCAATTTTTTTTAGAACGAGATAATATCTATATTTTAAAATTGGAACTGTTGCTGACATTTTTATTTTTTATTTTGGTACATTGCTCAGCTCAAATTGGCTCTTCAATATTATAGCGAAAAAAAAATTCAATTAGTAATTAGTCCCGGCTCAAACTGTAAAATGACTGGGCTATTCAGGCTGGAATCGAATCGAGGAACGATGGAAAGGTTACTAAGCTATTAGACCTTATACCACCACGGTGTACGGTTACGCAAAGTATCAAACTTAAAGTTAAAAAATATGTTTGCGTAGAAGTTATTGGATGGCGTAGTAACCGATTTTGGCGCCAATATTCAGTTTTGGAGTCCCGCCAACCTTCAGTTATGCAGTCCCGAGCAATATGATGCATTAGGTAAACTTATGAAGCAAAGGTGAAAAAAAAATACGGCAGCCATATTGGATTTACGTAATGTTTTACCCCTATGACACTCTCCAGGTTTATGGGCGTTAGTCCACCACGCGTGCCCAATGCGGATGGTAGACTTCAAAAGTTCACATACCGTATGCGTATGTGACATACGCATCGGAATGTCTTGTTCAGCGTATGCAGGTTTCCTCACGATGTTTTCCTTCGCCATTTGAGAGGAGGAAACTTTATCTTGAGGTGCCGGTTCGAATCCGCACGGCATGTACCGAATACACCCAGCCTAGTAATATTATTCTTATGGTAATACTCAAGGGATGCTTCAGACCGTCAAACTGAACAATTCTCACTATGGTATCGAGCCAACTTCGAAATCGTGAAAAAATAATTAGCTTTTTTATACAAAACTGCAGGTACGGACTTTACTCAAATGTATGGGGCGGCTGTTTTTTTTTCGAGTTTTCGAAGTTGGTTCCATACTTCCATAGTGAAAGTTGTTCAGTTTGATGATCGGAAGAAACCTCTTGAGTCAAGATCAAGGGTTCTTTCTAATCAATTTATAGGAAACAAAATTTTTTCATTATAAAATGATTGGTTAACAATTAAGCACCCTCTTATGTATTAATAGGGGGTTTTGTTACACCCTGTAGATAAGCTGATGATGAGAATGAAATAGAAATAGAAATATTCTTTAGTGTGCATCATAGGTAATACATAATTGATGATACTATTACTTATGGTACAGTTTAGCTAGGTTCCGCCACATGGGCATACAATAGTGGGTAGCATTCATGCAATCATTGAAACATTAATTACAAATAATCGAACAAAATAAACAAAGTCAAACACAGTTATTACTTAATGTCAGAACAAAACAAAAATATACCAAATCCAAAGTCATCGCAAAATGGAAGTATCATCCAGAAATTCATTCAGACTAGCATTTAGAATTAAGCAGATCAAAGAGTTTTTTCTTAAAAAATGTGATTTCAGTTGTATCTCATATGGGCTTGGGAAGTTTATTATAAATATGAGGTGTCCTCCATGATGATGATTAAGTACTAACTCTCTCTCCCATATGGCAGATGTCGGTGGGCCTGCAGCGGCGAGTGCCGGCGCTGGACGAGGCGGCCGGCGTGCCGGCGGCGTGGAAGAGCGGCAACGCGGAGCCGCCGTTCTCGTCGTTCGCGCCGCCCGCCGGCTCCCCGGCCGGGCCCGCGTTCGCCGCCTCCCCGGCCCCCTCGACCCCGGGCCCTGGACCTGGGTTCGCAGGTATGGTATTAACAGCACACCACAGATTACCCCCAATAGATAACGCGAGTGAGCGAGCTCGATGTAGTTCGACCTTGAAATGGCCAACCAATCACGCTGCATCGTCACACCCCGTCACACTGGACAGAATTTCGGTACTACTAGTGAAACGTGGATGTTCTGAAGTTTCAGAATATCTCTGACTACACCCTCGGGAAATATAGTCGTGAGCATATGCTACGTTGCATCGTTGCGTTCCCCACTACCCGCACCGCCAAAAATGGTGACTTCGGGCGTGTACAAAATTTTCATCATGCGGTATCTATTAGGGGTAATCTGTGCAGCACACCCATTGGTTTAGCTGCGGGCTTATTTTCCTTAGTAGTATAAGAGATAGACGTACTTTTTGCTATCATCAGCTGCAAGGCTGATTCTGTATTCAGACTTAGGGTATAGAGCATCTCTGTGATGGGGATGGACCAGGAGTGCGATTTTTCGTTAAGGGCCTATGTCAAAAAATAATTTAAGCGAAACTGGCATGGGATAGCTTATATTACGGCCTGATGCGAGAGAAAGAGATAGGGCGGCGCGCGCGCCTGAAACGAATCGAGCGCCAAATCAAACTTTATTTAATTGTGATTGTACTATTTATGTAAGTTCAATTCTGCTCTAATCAAAATTTAGAAAATAGCAATATCTTTTTTTTAAATCAAGTCTTGTGTTTCTATTATTCATCGTTTAGCAGTTCCAAGCGTTTATAGATAAAAACGGAGGCTACTTTGGCTTGTTTTTCTATCGAGAAAATGTGTCTTAATCGTGTTTTGGCTCTAATCAAAACTTCAATTATATGTTCAATTTATACATATCCGAAAATCATACTCCTACTGTTAGCACTTCATGATATATGAAGCTTTGAAGAATCCTATTTTTTTCACATAGCCCCTTAATCTCATTCGCTGAGTTCAGCAGCTGAAAATGACAAAATTACTATGGAGACGTGCATCTTTCTACAGCTGATTTGATATTAAAAAAGTATACTCCAGGAGTGCGATTTTTGAAAGTCAAATCAGGAGTAGAGAGATGTGTATCTCCATATTAATTTTGTAATTTTGTAGTGCTGAGTTCGACGTATGATTTTCAAATATCGCACTCCAGATCTGCCTGCATAACTCCAGTCGGTTTAGGAGTTACAGCCATTCAAAGGTCAGTAAAGTTGTGGTTGCAAAAAATGAATAAGGTATTATTGTAATATGCACTGTAGCTATGTGAACAGTACAAAAACTGACATGTTCTGTCAGTCGGTTTAGGAGATACAGCCGTTCAAAGGTCGGACCGTTGTACGGCTGTATCTCCTAAACCGACTGGAGTTATGTAGGATGACCTGGCCCATCCCCATCGCCATCACAGAGATGCTCTTTTCTTTACTCTATGAATACTGAATCAGCCTTGCAGCTGATCATAACAAAAAGTACGTCAATCTCTTAGACAAGGGGCAGAGCAGCCGCCAGTTGATCAGCCACCTTAAGCTTTAAATTTTGGCAAATCCGATGACAGCAGAGATCGGCGGAAAGTTAGTTTCATTCATCATCATCTCATCTCGTCGGTGGAGTATTCGCCAATCTGTCTATTTCCTGCTAGTTAGTGCCTTGAATTCCTGATAAGACACGATATCACACTTTTCCTTCACCCGTGATAACTTCACAAGTTGAGAAAACAAGTAGGTACACACGGCGACACATCAAGCTATATAAAAACAAAGCTGGGCGCGCGACGTTGTATACGTTACTCAACGTACGCGTGGCCATCTTATTTTGGTTTTGTATAGCTTGATGTGTCGCCGTGTGTGTACAAATTGCGAGCTTATCTCTGAAGAGAATTCTCATCATGATTTTAGGTGCGCCACACTCATACGGAATTGCAATCCGGAATCCTGAATCAGCATGCTTAGCATGCCACCGTGATACAGCGCTATCACACCTTCGCTCTCTTTCTATTTGCACGGGAAGGTACGAGATAAAAGACGTCATACACCGTATCACGTGTGGCATGCTACCCACGCAGGATTACGATTTCGTATGGATTTTTCCCCTCCACAATTGCGTTCAGAATTGCGCAGCTGTAAAATCCTACGGAATTCTGGATTGCAATTCCGTATGTGTGTGGTGGACCTGAAGGCTTCAAATCACAGAAAGCTAACCAGTGTCTCCGCCCGCAGGCCCGCCGTACGCAGCACCAGGGCCGTTCGGGAGCCCGTCGGCGCGGCCGGGGTCCGGCGGCGGGTTCCCGCCGGGGCCCCCGCCACAGCAGGGCCACTTCCCCGGCCCCGGCTTCGCGCCGCCGGGCTCACCTTTCCATCCGCACCCCCCTCATCCGCCGATGCCGCCTCATCCACATATGATGGCACCTTTACCGCCGCCTGTTGACAGGTCAGTTTGTTTTGTAGCTGTTAGTTTTATATTAACCAACCCAGATGGGTCATGGCAACGTAAGAAAAGAAGCCGTGTGACTAGCAGGGCCGTCTTAAGGCTGGGCCACACAGAGTGCGGCTGCGGGTCGGCTGCGGACCGACTGTCGGCCGGCAGTAGTTGTAAACTATGGAATTATATGCGAGGTGTCACTCTGCCGCTACCGTTCCGCAGCCGCGCCGGACTACATCTAGTGTGACACATCGCATATGTGGTTTATATCTACTGCCGGCCCGCCGCCGTCCCGCAGCCGCACTCTGTGTTGCCCAGCCTTTAACTATATTGAGCGCCGGGGTGCGAAAATCAGCTTGCGCCCCCCTTTCCAACAAAAAATAAACAACATTTTAATGTTATGTTCTACTTTTCTTTCGCCTCACGCTCTCTGAATTTGCCGCACGTGTTTACATACAGAACATAAATTTAATTCGTATAATCTATATATATAATACTTATAAGTACCTAAGGGATAGGTCATCTAAATTGGCTTGCACATCTGTAGTCGCAACTTAGCAAGCCCATGTGCTGAAATATGCATGACCCGTGTTTGTAAACAATATTGGTGCCTATATATTTTTATACGGCTTAGGTATAATTAATGTTTGTTAAGTAATTTTCAAAACCAACAGATTACGCATTTGGTATTTATGTGTAGGTATAACGCAGTCAGCTTGCGCACCTTAGGTCCCTGCGCCTGGGTGCCACTTACCCCTTGCGCCCCCGGGTAAGGACGGCCCTGGTGACTAGGTTAGAGCAAGGCTGCCCAATAAAGGACAGTGTATTTAGATCAGACAATAAAACTAAACAACTCTTCCTGAGGAAAATGGGTCGAAAAACGAAAAAAATATTTGGACCTCCCATAGTAAATCGATCGGCTGATCTAGACTGTTGTAGGGGTTTGAACTTCAAACAATTTTCTCGTTTTCCGACCCATGTTCCTTAGGGAAAGTTGTTTAGTTTCGATGTCTGAATATTAAAAATACTGGTGTAAGGTGTATGTACCAATATCTGTTTGAAAGAAAAAAAATTTTAACAAAAAATTAAAACCGCCTTCAAAAAAACTAAAAAGTTAAAAAATAATATTGCAGCCTATGACTTTCTCGTTCGCATCATAAGAACATTAATTTGTTTTATTGAAGTCGCTGTCAAGCCGGTACGATTCGCGACAGGGCTTGCATTTTTTGGCTTGGCTTGACACCGACTTCTATAAAACAAATTAATGTTCTTATGATGCGAACGAGAAAGTCATAGGCTGCAATATTATTTTTTAACTTTTTAGTTTTTTTGAAGGCGGTTTTAATTTTTTGTTAAAATTTTGTTTATTTCACAATTTTCAGTGGTGAATTCATTAGTTCGATTTAATAGGAGTGCATTAAATTAACAAACGCACTAGTCGGCACTACGATTTTCGAAGGTTCCCCTCGATTTCTCTGGGATGCCATCATCAGATCCTGGTTTCCTTATCATGGTACCACCCTCGGGACATCTCCTTTCCAACAAAAAAAGAATCATCAAAATCGGTTCATAAACGACGAAGTTATCCGCGAACACACATAAAAAAAAAAAATATATATATATATACGGTCGAACTGAGAAACCTCCTCCTTTTTTGAAGTCGGTTAAAAACGATATCCTACAGGGTGTTTTTTAGCGGCTTTTGCGTAAGTACTAATGTTAGTATTTCGCCGCTATTTCTTCCTTTCTATTTGAATTCCTTGTACTTATATGGAATAGAATATGGATAAAAAAAACAATAATAGCTTTTTTACTACTTATTAATGCAAAAGAATCTTTAGCCCTTAGTCATATATTACTTAGGGCTGCCATCACCAAAATCGCCGTCGCCGCACAAAGACTTCAAAAACCCCTGACATTTCAGTAAAATCGAAAATTTTCCCCAGACAACATCGACAATTTTTATTTTGACAATACCGAAATTTTTCTGCAGTACAAATCCAAAACCTGGAAAAAGTGTAATACGATCTAAAACAGAGCGAGCGAAGCGAGCTCGAGATTTCACTATAATATTATGTAGATCAGGACTTCCCAACCAGTGGGGCGCGCCCCCCTTGGGGGGCGTAGTGATATCTTAGGGGGGGCACAATGCGTTTACATTTTGAAAATAAAAATCCAGTTAAGGACGTAAATTCCACTCAATAATTGATTTTATTAATTATCTTATTCATTCAGTTACTAATTCACCTATAAGTTTGTTGTTACTGATATGTTCAGGCTCAGTAGGTCTCAGATAGCAACTTTCCAGCCGCGCTTGTCGTTAAAATTTCGATAGTGGGGGGGCATGTAAATATTACTTATTATGCCAGGGGAGGCGTGACGCAAAAAAGGTTGGGAAACCCTGATGTAGATTATTGCTAATCTCCAATAATTATGATCTAAGTCCTGGAGCGAGCGAACATTATCTGAAATGTGTTTAGGCCGTTCTATAACATCACAACCATCACAACCAAGAGCGAGCGAACCGAGCTTGTGATTTTACGCCAAAGTTATAAGGTTATTTACTGCTAACAACAATACCTAAAATAAGGAGCGAGCGAAGCGAGCTCGAGATTTTTTTGCATTTTAACTTGAAATGACGTTTTATGTATGGACCATCAAACTGAACAACTTTCACTATGGAGCCAACATACATCGAGAAATAATAAAAAAATCAGCTGTCCCATACAAAACTTCGTACCGAACTCGACTCGACTAAAATGTATGGGACAGCAGATTTTTTTATTATTTCTCGATGTTGGCTCCATAGTGAAAGTTGTTCAGTTTGATGGTCTGAAGCACCCCCTTAAGTATTACTTATTTACTAGGGTGTTTTCTTACACCCTCTATTTAGCACCAATTACATAATAAAAACAAGAGATTTAACCTTTACTTACTATTTCGAAAATTAGTAATCATCGCGTATAAATTAGTAATCATTACTTATTAATTGTTTGTAAAATAATTTATACAAAAAGTAATAAAATTACGTAGATACCTAATTTAATTAATTTGCTTTAGGGTAGGCAGAGACAATCGATTGCTGTTTTTCTACAATCCCCCTAATTGCCTTTTCTTCTTACAATAGTGACTACCCATTCGCAAAAAAACCAAGCCAACATTTCTTTTCAATTCGAAACAAAATTATAGGTACAATTATTAATTAAAAAATAACTTCTAACTGAACTAAAAATACTAACGAACCTTTTATTATATAAAAATAATAATAAGAACAAACGTTTACTGTAAAAATCGCAAAATTATCCTCTCCAAGTATAAAATAAAATACTTGGCTCTTTCTCTGTGTGAGTGAGCCCGAGATGTAAGCTCGTCGGTGTGCCGCGCATGTGTGCGTGCTATAAAACTGCGGCTGTGTGAGTGTACAAATAAATGTAGGTGAACTGTACGTATATATTTTGTGAAGCGGCGGTGTACCGTTGGGAAAATAGGTTTAATTAAATATTAGACTAGAAATACATTTTTTTAGTAGATGTCTTGCTCGGGCTTAGAATATAGTGTCATACGTCATACTTGTAAGGCGACTAAGGGATACTTATGCAGTGTTTTGCAGGCGAATGGTTAGTTATTAACAGGGAGCGGAATCTCATATCAAAACAATTGAATTGTCATAGAGATGGGACATTGTTTTTTTATCGTGTTTTCAGGCTGTCGATACGTTTTAGTTTTGATCTTCATTGCTTAATTAACTTACCTACACGTACACTTCTACATTACACTACATTTAATTTTATAAGATGACACACAAATAAAACAAACCTCTTTTTCTTATCTATCAATAAAATTCTGGTAACTACCGCGACTTGGGAAGTTTACCCTAAAATCCCTATTATGATATTTGACACCTCTCTCTCTCTCTCTTACTGTTTAGATTACTGTACTATATTGCAATGAAAAATAAACTATGTTAAGTCTAACTAAAAACTATCGATAGCTTGATTACTCGTTAAAAAACGATGTCCCATCTCTATGACATTTCAATTGTTTTGATATGAGATTCCGCTCCCTGGCCACTTGACACGTCTTTAAAGAGACGTAAAACAACTGCAAGCACAGATAATGTTACTAAACGTAACTGCAAACTTACTGGGATTGTAGGCAGTGCGCACTTGACGCTTTTTGGGCATCAAGAAGATTAAGGTCTGGTACACACATACGGAATTGCAATCCGGAATTCCGAATCAGAATTGTGATTTTGCATAGGATTTGACACCTCTGCAATTCCGAACGCAATTTTGGAGGGGGAAAATCCATACGAAATCGTAATCCTGATTCAGGATTCCGGATTGCAATTCCGTATGTGTGTGGCGGACCATATACAGCTATTTATCTCGGACTAAAAAGCCCTCTGTTGACCTTATACATACAGGCTGTAACAAAACACCCAAGTAATAATTAAGGGGATACTTCAGACCACTGAACTGAACAACTGTCACTATGGTGCCAACTTCGAAATCCCGAAATAAAAATCAACTGTTTCCATACAAATCTGCAGTACCGGCTCGACTCAAATGTATGTATGTATTTTTTAAATTTAATATTGACTCCATAAAAAAATTTGTTCAGTTTCATGGTCTGAAGTAGGTATTACTAGGGTCTTTTGTTACACCCTGTATAATATAGGTAAATCCTTCGAGGTAAATCTTATGAAATTGCCGTTGCAGCCTTGATTTTTTCCAATCTTATTCAGGTAGGTATCTAGAGAAACAGAAACAACAAACTCGAGTGAAAATCTATATTCTATACTGCGACCAAATATAGGATCAAAGATTCTATACGCATTAAACATGACTGACTGACTGACAGATAGCATAAACCTAATTTGGACTAACTCTACAGTGAATTTTCGGAAATCAACCCCTAAAGGGGAGCAACGGAGTATTTAAGTTTTCCAAATTCCACGCGAATGAAGTTGCCGACAAAAACTAGTCATAAACAAAACTAAATAATATTTCTCAAACAAACCCAAACTTCTATGCGAACCATACTCGCCCACCCTGCCTCTATCTATACGTAGTCTATGTATGTTGGTACCGCTTCACCCAGCTTAACTTGACCCACCGCACCCCCCGCTCTCAGAATACAAACCAGCTATAAACAGGCAGAGGGGTGACGTTAAAGAGGTCTTAGTAATATGGCCAGTATATACCTACATAAGTAAAGACTGGAGTGAGACTCGGTTTGAGTGTCGTCTGCTCCGCTCCCCGATCAAAATCATTCGAAATTCGAATGAAATTTTGACGTATTTTTTTTTTTAATAAGGAGTTTTAGGCTGTTTTATTCTTACTAGTGGGTTTTCGTTAGTAATCAAAATCATTAGAATTTTTTAAATAATTTTCATTTATGACTTACTACCTTAGCTTTCTACGTTAAAAAGCCTATAGTCTAGTGACACTTTTTTGATACTTGAAGATTTATTAGTAAAACTTACTTGGGCGTAAAAGTTAATAGTAACATAATATATTCGTATTGAATATTAATATGAGTGTATAATTAAAATTATTGGATGCATAGGTACGTAGGTGCTTACTATAGAAGCCAACGTCCTTCGGAGACACTATTAAATAAATTATACCTAATTACTTATAGTTCGCGGTATAGTAGTGAAGTGAGTGATGAAACTGATGAATGATGATAACGGAGTTAAAAACATTACTCAATTAGGTACTTACTATAACATATTTTTTATTTCTTTAGTAAGTATTTTAAATAAGTTTAAAATTTACTAAGTCGTCAAAGTTCAGTCTAACTTCTGAGTGAGACCAAAAAATATGAAATGACACTTCTTTTTGTGGCATAAAGTCACACGCAGCAACCGAGCTTTTAAGTTCTCTGGCTAAACCTCGATTTGGTCTCCATATTTCCCCATCTTCTACAAAAATGTATCCTTTCTCATTGGTTTATGGAGCCAACATCAAAATCGCAAAAAAAAACAGCTAGAGTGCGATTTTTGACTCTCATTCGCTGAGTTCAGCAGTTATAAATGTCAAAATTACTATGGAGATATGCATCTTTCTACTGCTGATTTGACTTTCAAAAATCATACTTCAGGAGTGCGATTTTTAACCGACTTCAAAAAAGGAGGAGGTTTCTCAGTTCGACCGTATATATATATTTTTTTTTTTTTATGTGTGTTCGCGGATAACTTCGTCGTTTATGAACCGATTTTGATAATTCTTTTTTTGTTGGAAAGGAGATGTTCCGAGGGTGGTACCATGATAAGGAATCCAGGATCTGATGATGGAAACCCAGAGAAATCGAGGGGAACCTTCGAAAATTGTAGTGCCGACTAGTGCGATTGTTAATTTAAAGCACTCCTATTAAATCGAACTAATCAATTCACCACTAAAAATTGTGAAATAAACAAAATTTTAACAAAAAATTAAAACCGCCAGCGACTTCAATAAAACAAATTAATGTTCTTATGATGCGAACGAAAAAGTCATAGGCTGCAATATTATTTTTTAACTTTTTAGTTTTTTTGAAGGCGGTTTTAATTTTTTGTTAAAATTTTTGAAAGTCAAATCATTAGTAGAAAGATGCGTATCTCCATACATTTGCAACCGCTGAGTTCAACGTATGAGATAAAAAAATCGCACTCCTGGTCCATAAAAAAGCTAGGTAGGTAAAATCTGTTTCATACATTTTCATTGAGTACCTAGAAGCTAGGTAGGTACTAGGTAGGTACTCAACGAAAATGAAAAAACAGATTTTATTTTCGCGATTTGAAAAGTTTCAAAAGTAAAAGTTGTTCAGTTTGATGGTCTGAAGCACCCCATAAAGAGTGTAACGCATTCAACTTTACAACCTGTTAAGAAAAGCTTGCTACACAAGAGCAAGAGCTAACTCACTCTGAAAGGGATTCTTGTCGTGAATTTATGAACCAACTAGGAGAGCATAAGCATATGCTCACGACTATATTCCCCGAGGGAGTAGTCAGAGAAATATCTAACAGGTAATAACTAGGAGAGCAATCGCGCTAAATAAATCGCAACTGGACCGAAATTGGACCGTGTGAGAACCACAACTTTTAACACATTCGGTAAAACGCTATTCATTTGACAGCCGCCGTTAAAGCCGTTTTGACAGATCGGAATTAAACACAGTTGAATAGTTATTGGATTGCAATGTAATTAGAACTGAAATTTGATTAGGATTGAACTTCATCATCAGTCTATATACGTCCCACTGCAGGGCACAGGTCTACCCTCAGGGAGGGTGTATGGGCATTAGTCCACCACGCATGCCCAATACGAATTGGTAGATACACATCAGAATTTCTTCTTCAGTGTATGCAGGTTTCCTCGCGATGTTTTTTTTTTCTTGACCGTTTGAGAGCAGTCGGTATTACGTAGGTATTACGTACATAAGTTAGAAAAACTCATTGGTACATGGCATGTCGTCCGTGCGGATTTGAACCCGGACCCCCATAATTGGGTGTCCATACCTCTCCGCAACGCGCCACCGACGCTCTTTTGGTTCACTTTGGTTGTTTTAAATTAGCGCAATCGCCCTGCAGGCTTGCACCACATTGTGGCAACGTTGCGCTGTCCGTCTGTGAGAGGCGTTTGAAGTCTATCGTCGTCTTATTTAAGAGGGCCATATCAGTGGAGCAATCGCAGGTCCTCTCACTGCAAGTGTCTTGACCTCCCTTGCATCGACACGACACTATCTTTTTAGGGTTCCGTACCCAAAGGGTGCCAACGGAACCCAAATACTCAACGGAAACAAGCCAACGTCGTCTGTCTGTCTATGTTTTGAACCGCAATAGGTAGCTGGTGGAAATTTTCACAGTTTTTTATTACATTAGGTACACATATTTATTATTATGGAGGATTTTCTGGTAAACTATAAAAAAAGGAAAACATTAATGGTGTCCCCAACCCCACAAAAGAAATGTGTTCTTTTTTTGTTTTTGCTCCATAGTAAAAACGCATGCGTTTGCGTCAAACAACAAAATTGATAGAAACCAACCAAGTGTGAGTCGGGCTCGTGCTAAGGATGCCAAACTGAATAAAAGAAAACACTGTTTTTTGTTATAAATACAAAACATAAATAGCTAAGTATTATATTGCGTGGTGGTACGGAACTCTTGGTGCGCAAGTCCGACTCGCACTTGGCGTGTTTTTTCTTCACTTGGGCCATCTAGGGCTAAATTATTCTGTTTTATTCTTCTCTGCCAAAAGACCAATTCCGTACTAAAAGTTGTTCTGTTTGATGGTCCGAAGAGCCCATTAAAGTATGTTGCGCATTTTAGTTTCCACCCTGTATTTTTATTTGAAAAATACTTTTGTCAGCTACAATTTTTTTACAATAAAACTAATAGGTACATAATACCTAATGTAACTTTTGTAACTGCCCTACAGGAGTGCGATTTTTGAATTGATAAAAATCACACTTCTGGAATATGATTTTTGAAAGTCAAATCAGCAGTAGAAAGATTCATAATATCTCCTAGTAATTTTGACATTTTCAACTGCAGAGTTCAACGTATGAGTTTCAAAAATCGCACTCCTGTTCCAAAATCGCAAAAAATCATAAAATCAAAATGCCTAACCACAAATTATAGCGTTCTCAAACATTGATAGACAACGTAACCTATATTTAAGATTATACCTATACATACTTGTGTGTTGTACTTATAGCGGTGGGTAGGTACTAGGGGGCGAAGCACGTGGCAAGCGAGGGGTGGAAACACCCCCTGGCGTTGCTCCGCTCCTGGTAGGTCGCCGCCGGTTTTGATATGGCTTTTTTTTGTCGAAAATTGTGTGTTTATAAATATTATTTTGTAAATGACAGAGTAGAAGTTAATATTAAAAATATTTGTCTAAGTTTTTATGAAAAAAAAGTTTATTAGTTATAATTATAAATATAAATACATAGATAGACGGGAATAAATCATTCAATCAATTGTATAATTGTATTGTATTTTTTAAGTGTTAGAGGTATATTGTTTTGGTGAGCATTAAAGTATTTTACGATCAAAACAATATATCTCTTAAAATACAGAAAACATGATGGTATTAATAAGGCGGTCTTATCGCTAAAAGCTGTTACCCGCGACTTCGTCTGCGATATCTTTAAAAAGTAGGTATAGGTTCCAAAAAATAAGTTCAGCCGTTTATGCGTGATTGAAGCACACAACTTTTCTCATTTATAATATAAGTGATAGTGAGATGAGATAAAACAAAAACAATGTTATTTTTACAAAAAATAATTACTCAAGCATCAAGATTAAACGGTGGCTGTAAAATAATGTCCTTTTCCCGCGCACACCCCGTCGCAAAAATGCTGAATTTAGAAAAAAAAATTTACGATCATCAAGGCTGCCTCCCCCCTTAAAATAGGGGGGCGCCACCTGCTTTAGTCCCACATATCTGTTATCTTAACAAACCTTTTGAACCTAACTAAAATTTTCCTAGAATCAGAACGTATTTGTGGGTCCTAAAATGATCCTAAACTAACTTTGGTTCTAGTGATTAATTTTCGACCTTAAATTCTGCTTCATAAAGTTGTTTTTAACTTAGAATAAAACTGCGATTTGAATTTTATATGTCGAGGCCTTTGACTACTTATACAGGGTGTAAGTGACAGCCTAGCAAATACTGAAACGGTGAACTCAGACCATCAAACCTAACAACTTTCACTATGGAGCCTACCTGAGGAAACGCGAAAAAAATCTGCTGTCCCATACAAAACTGCTGTACCTATTCGACTAAAATGTATGAGACAGGTGATTTTATTTCGCGTTTCATGAGGCAGGCTCCATAGTGAAAGTTGTTCAGTTTAATAGTCTGAGTTCACTGTTTCAGTATTTGCGAGGCTGTCACTTACAACCTGTATAGGGACTAGTTACGCTTGTCACTTTCTGTCACTTTTTGCGGGGGGCGAGGTAACATGAAATCTGAAACTTTGGATTTTATTCCCATAAGTTTAGATTCTAACGAGCTTTTACCCGCGACTTCGTCCGCATAAATTATATACCAGATTTTAAGTCAGATGATAAGCTATCAAACAAAAAAAGTTTCATCAAAATCGGTTCAGTAGTTTTTGCGTGATACTCGAACAAACATACACCCAAACAAACAAACAAACAAACGAACAAACAAACAAACAAACAGACAGACAAAAAATAAAAAAACTGGTGATTTGGAATCAGGGACATCTAAAAATCATATCGTAATCTTTTTTTTGTAAATATCTTCAATGTACAGACACACTTCTGTTACAGTTTTATAATAGTTTAGATTTTGAAAAAAATCATGAAAAGTAGTCTCGTGTGAACCCCAAACGTTCTAAGTTCAAAATTATTGTTTCGCAATTATACGCTGTCTCGTTTAGTGATAAGGTATAAAATTGAGTTTAAATGCACATGATCAATTTGTCTTATACCGTAGCAGAGGGGAAATGCTACCGCAAGGCCAGTCCTTATAATAAGTATAGTCAAAGGTCGAGGGTCGAGGCAAAGGAAGAAAGCTGCGCGACCTAAAAATAATTAAATATTTCAATATTAAAAGCTTTCGATAGAAAACCTACGCTACGTATGCTTACATTTCAAAATCCAGTGCCCATTTTCCCAAAAGTGGCGACGGGCTCACTATTCGTCACACTACACAGAGTTTGGTACGTAGGTACCCATAAAGCTATAAAGGATGAAACACCCTAATAATAGTACATTACTGCAGAGGCCAGCAACAGAGGCATTGGTGGACGAACGTGTAAATGTGGGCCGAGGCGTAGCCGAGGCACACATACGTAAGTCCTTCAATGCCTAGTTGTGGCCAAGGCTTGTATAGTACTTTTCTCAAATAATGCGCGGAAATTAATACAGTAAATTTTCTCAAATAATTCGCGGAAATTAAAACTCTTTTCAAAATCAATGACGAACAACGAACAACAATTTGTTTTTTTTTCAATAAACAGCTTTCTATTTGCAAGCAAGTTCGAAATTTAAATAAAACCTTTGATAAGTTACCTCCTTGGTCGCCATGTTTCGGAGAAATTGATCGTTCCATTTTTAAATTACACGACAGATATGAGTTTACTATGTAATTTATTTGGTCGCTAAACACGACAGATATGGATTTTCATACAACATTGCCGGCCGCTACGCGCATGTATTTGGCCATTACTGCAATTTCGATTTATCTTGAAGAAGGTTGTCAAAATAATGCTCACATTTCCAAGCATGTTTGAGAAAAATGTATTTAAAGGGTTGGTTTAGAACTGAACTAAACTTTCACTATGGAAACGACGTCGAAAAAATATTTAAAAATCAGCTGTCCACATTTGAGTAGAGTAGGTAGGTACCTAATGCAGTTTTGTATGAAGCCGCAGATTCAGACCATCAAACTACACAACTTTCACTATGGACACAGAATAGGTAATAGTATACAACGTGTTAATGAATTAACGCAAAACTAGAAAGTAGTTTGTTTAGAATCGAGAGCAGAATCGAATTATCATGGTTTCAACATAGGTAATTTTTTTCAAAATATTAAATAATTTTTTATAAAAATTTTAAATTTCCGGAACTCGATGTCAACCCACCGCACGGGCACATTCACCCTACTTACTACCAAAACAAGATTATTAAAATGTATCCATAAGTACGTTAGCGCTTTCATTCATTGCTGAAATGATAACAAATCATTTTAACCTCAAAACTTAAAATGCGAATAACTTAAAATTTTAACTATCAAAATAATGAAATTATTGTTTCAATCTAATTATTTTGTTATAAATCAGTTGGGGTGTATGAGGTTTTGCGCTAATTTATTAACACGTTGTATAGTTCTACATACTATGGAGCCAGCCAACATCGAGAAAAAAAAAATCTACTGTCCCATATAAAACTGAAAATACCGACTCTACTAAAATGCATGAGACAGCAGATTTTTTTTCTCGATTTTGGCTCCATACCATAGTGATAGTTGTTCAGTTTGATGGTCTGAATTAAACAACCCCCTTTAAGTATTATTAGGGTGTTTTGTTACATCCTGTATAATCTCTTCTCGACATTGGCCCCATATTGAAAGTTCTTCAGTTTGATGATCAACTCATAGTGGGAGATCCGACCGTAAAATTATGCACCTTTTTTTTTTAGGCGAACGAAATGTGATTCTAGTTTATGCTTACACAGAGGTTAATTCAACGCCACCAAGTTGCCTAGAAAAATCTTGCCGCAAGTATCTTTTCCATTATGATTTGAGGTATAACTTTTTCCACCTATCTGCTAG
Organism: Agonopterix subpropinquella; assembly: GCA_922987775.1. Classification (NCBI taxonomy): domain Eukaryota; kingdom Metazoa; phylum Arthropoda; class Insecta; order Lepidoptera; family Depressariidae; genus Agonopterix; species Agonopterix subpropinquella. The sequence goes on from OV277717.1 coordinate 7,621,090, forward strand.
GGAAGTAAATGAGGTGCCATCGGAAGGACACCAGTCTAAAGAACTGGAAAAACTAGGGTTGCCACCTCTCAGTATGCCGCAACTCTAGGGTTGCCAGGTTCAAAAATGACTTCTTTGAACCTGGCAACCCTATAGTTGCGGCAGATTGTGAGGTGGCAACCCTAGTTTTTCCAGTACTTTAAATCAGTCTCCTTCCGATGGCACCTCATTTACGTCCCTAACAGACAGGTGGAAAAAGTTATACCACAAATCATAATGGAAAAGATACTTGCGGCAAGATTTTTCTAGGCAACTTGGTGGCGTTGAATTAACCTCTGTGTAAGCATACACTAGAATCACATTTCGTTCGCCTAAGAAATAGGTGCATAATTTTACGGTCGGATCTTGGACTATCAACCCCTTTAAATATTATCAGGGGTTTTGTTACACCCTGTATAAAAACAAACAAACCTATTATAATTACTAATTAGGTACCTCAGCAGAATTATACCTAACATAACATTGGTCAAATCTGAACATACCTACATAGTATACGGACGACGGATGTAAATACAGAATTACTTAAGTTTCTACCCTTACCGTACATAAGTTTCGGCTTGAAGATAATGACGTCAAATGGCATTTCAATTAAAAAACAACTCCAATACTAAATACCTACTTCGTGTTCCTTTACTATTATCGATAAAAAACACAAATAAAACAATTAAACTTAGTTCCACTTCAATAGAAATCGATGATTTATTATTATTTACATCATCGATACAACGAAAATATTCGAGTAACATCGAATTCACAAGGGGTGACGGCCGATTTATCCACCCCTATTAATATTTTTTGCGTCCCTCTCTCACTCGAGGCCACGGCATAAGGTTGTCTCATCAGGCATGCAAATGAAAAATCAATGGTTGCACTTGTCTTTTGTGGCATTACTGGCTTATTGTTTCTTTAAAAAGTTAATAAAGAGAATCACACATGAACATCTTGAAAAGTAATCATAATTAATTTAATTTGCAGTTAAAATAAAATTACCTAGCTTTCTTACGATAGGACGATATGAAAAGCAAAGAATAAATACTTACAATCTCAGACTGTACATTTTTTTTTTACATTTACAAGATACTAAATAAAAAATAAAACCGGCCATGTACGAGTCTGACTCGCGTACCGAGGGCTCTGTATATTTTTACCACCACACAATAAAAAATGTGTTTTCTCCAGGATTCTAAGAACGAGCCCGACTCACACTTGGCCGGTTTTTATTATTTGTTGTTTAAATTAAGAGTTTGCACTATAATCAAATCACACCAACTCTGATGCTTGAAAAATACTAAAATAAAAAATATCTATAGGGAACTAGTTTTTTTCAAGATTGCACAAGCATCAAAGTTGGCGTATTACACAATATTATAGTACACAATAGTAACACATACATTCTGTGAAAATTTTAACCTGATACCTATCACGGTTCAAAAGATACAGCCCTTTAACTTTAGGACCGACGGACAGACGAACAGTCAAAGGGACGGCCGCGTGTAGGCAGCAGTTAGTGATAGTCTCAAATTGGCACTCTGGGGCTAAGATTCAGAGACGATTTTTTAAGTCATAGTTCGAACTAAGTAGGGTCAAAATGTATGGATTTTGACATACGGGAGTTCGAACTCTCTGAATTTCAGCCTTTCTAGCTCAGCCTGGAAACGGAACCCTAAATAAAAACTATGCTAGGTGCTATTTTTTTAGTTTTCGTCGTGGGGTTTGGTCTTGTATTGTTTTTTTTTATTATTGTGTATAGTTTAAGTACCTAAATTTAACAATTTTTTGTGTAAACAAAAAAAACGTGCTTGCAGAAAAAAGTTTATTAATTAATGCAATTATTAAAGAAGGTGATTGCGACTTGTTTGAGTAATAAATACTAGTCGTTTTTTTCGAGTTGGCCGCTCCCTCCCGTCCCGCTTCACCGTACCGCACCCCTAAGAGACCCTATTAAACGCAATTTTATAACTTTTAGCAACGCAACCACGTACGGCACGTCCGTCCCGGTCACTTCTTCTTCTTATCGTGTGGGTAGAGCCCCGGTCACTAATATCGCTTTTAATTTTAAATTTTTATTTGCTTGTTATATTATTTTTTGTCGACGGGACCAGTTAATGTGCCTGTGATGAAATTTTGTAACGGTCATCGACGGCCAACTCCAAGCAAACGGGTAATACTTACCTAATAAATAAAATAAAAAATAAAGATGACTACTAATATTCAGTTATGATTGATTAATCTTCTTGATTGATTTGATTACTAATCTATGATTATTGATTACTAATCCCTTTTTTTTCGGTCTTATTCATAGACCATAAAGTTCATAGACAGTAAACTATACAGTAAATTAATTTAGTAAAGTCGTAATCATTTTATTTCTTATATTTTATTAATTATTATTGATTAGTGTCATTAGTGAGAGACCGAAAACAAAAATAATATCGTAAATAAAATATTGTAGAAATAATATTTATGCTTCTGCTTTTTGGCGGGAAAATGAAATTAAAATAAAAGACAAGGGATGGTCATAACATCTTTTCCTGCCCTTAATATTTATTAATAGACAAAACGGTAAAAATAATAAAAATACCAAATCTGTCTTGCTAAAATAGAAAAAAAAATTTGCGTCTTACGCATGTTCTATAAAAAAAATGGGAAAATTTCAAGCCAAACTTTCTTGTTTATCGCCTGTCAGAAAAAAGTTCCTTTTTCAAAATATAGAAAACGAAAATGACAGGCCCTGTCAAAAACCTCACTAATTCTTAGCCTGTGTATACACGTACCTGTGTCGATCATACATACATAGTCTATCTAGACGAAACGCACACGTGCACAGTTTTATTGTCTTCTGTATACACTAGATGCCGCTGTGGGCGTGAGTTCAACACGCTTGATGGCTGGCACCGGCGAAGGCTGTAACTGAGTTTTTTTGCTGTTTTTTTTTTTCTTTAGGTGAACATTGTTAGACAGTGTCAAATTAGATGGATTTAAATTATCGTTTTGCGGATGTTTGGTAAAAGGCTAAGTAAGTAAGTACCTAGCCAAGTAGCCATCTAGGTATTCTACCTTGCATGTGATTACTTTACGAGGAGCGCTATTTTTGAATCTTAGACTTTCAAAATCATGATCGAATGATGCATAATCTCCATAGTAATTTTGACATTTTCTACTGCTAATTTCAATACCTATGTGACATTCAAAAATACAACTCCTGGGCGTAACTGATAGAATTGTGCATTAAGTTCATTATCATGGGTACAATCACCCCTTAAAATAATGCAACTTATTTTCCCTAACATCCTGTATAATAATTAATTAATTTTTTTTTACTTAGTTATATTTTAGTTATTTAGTTATATTTTAGTTAGTTATGTTAGGTATATAGTTATATTTTATTGTTATTTCTAATAATTTACACAAGAAATAAACATAAACTTAAAAAAAAAAAAAAAAAAAATTATTATGTAAACATAAATTCAATGCAAATCTAGCAAACCGTTTTTTCTAGAATCGATAGTTATATTTATTTACCTAACTACCTGTAAATAAATTGTTTATCTATCTATCTATCTACCTGCGGCCATAGTATAGCAGCGTGATATAGCGCTGTCACGCCTAGGCTCTATTTTTATTTGCGCGCCAACGAACAAGATAAAAGGTGTGATATAGCCTTATTGCGCGCATCATACTACGGCCGCTGGTAATTTGATACGTCAGGTGTTTTAAAATTGCATATATTCTCTGCACATTTCTGGGTGGTTAGAAACCCTATAACTACCAAGTGATACCAACCGTCATGAAAGGTTGCAATTAATATTAGCGAGGTGACGAGCATTATTTTTATTTTTTTCAATTTTTATTGACTTCTTAAATCATTTAAAATAGGTAAAATAAAAATATTCAGTTAATGTTTAGTTTCAGCCTAAAAAAATCCAACAATTTCTTTTTGTTTTTTTATCAGTTTTGTTTCCTGTTGTGCAATGTATTTCATTCATTTTAAATAGCAACGTAGACCAAAATAAGAATAGGTAATAATTTAAAATTTAGGAAGTTACCTATACAGATAATACAGAATGAAATTGATATCATTAGCATCCTTTTAAACTAAGAGTCTACCCATCAAACTCAACAACTTCTACTTTGGGAGCAAACCGATCGGAGCAACTAAAAAATCTGCTGCTGCATACATTTGAGTCAAGTAGGCACTGCAGTTTATTATGGAACAGCTGATTTTTTGTTGCTCTGATCGGTTTGCTCCCATAGTGAAAGTTGTGCGGTTTGATGGGTAGACTCTTAGTTTAAAAGGATGCTAATGATGATATCAAATTCTTAATATAATTATTTATGTAATATAGAAATAACTATGTAATATAGAAAATTGGTTATAATAACAATTTTATATTTTCTTCCATTGCATTGCAATTAAGATTATTATCTGTCATTTTAATTTTTTTCTTTTATTTTAACTGTTAAGTTACTTAAATAATATTAGATATTATTTTCATTTTCTGTCATATTAATGTGCACCGTGTAGTAATAATAATAAACTGCGGTGGTGTGAGTGAGGCCCTCTCTGCATGTGTTTGTGGCTCGTGCCTCGTTTGTTTTAACTATGTTACTTGCCTTGCTAGTTGAGCTACTTGCTTACGAATGCTTTTTAACATAAAAAGTTATGGCTTGTACGATCCCACTACAGAGCGCCTAATATGCCACCCCTGACAAAACGATAAAAATCGAGTTGAGCCTCTGTCTTTGTTACTGTACGCATGCCAAATGACGGTTTTCTCGTTTTAACGTGCGAGGCATGCTAGCCTTATAGCTTAAGCAGCAAATTACTTCAAACTTTATTAAGAGTTGCCATAATAATATGAACCATCTATCACCTGTCACTACGGTGGGTGACACTGACACGTCAGGTCACCCTGAAACCAAAATGGGGCAAATTTGAGCCTCACTTACAATAAATGCACCGTAAAAAGTGGTGTCGTGGTTGGTAATGAGCGTTTTTCTTTTCTTTTGTAATTTTAGTTCCTAAGAAACTCGACAGATGACATGCTAATTGCTCCATAGCATCTCCATAGAGACGTAGGCGAGATCCTGTCAAAATCATGTCAAGACTGTGCGACTGTTCTGACGTGTGACTTTTTTTTAAAGGCCAAGGGATCGAGCCCATACAAACATGTCAGACGTAAACAGTTTCATATTTTCGATTAAAATGATTCGTAAATAATGAAATATTCAATCAAAAGATGCGTTGGCATCTTTTTGATCATCTTCTACCTCTTAATTATTTTAAAGAAACACTTTTTGGTATTTTGACCTTTATTCGCACAGACCGTAACGCCATCTATCGATCCACTAGAAAACCAAAAGAAAAACGCTCATTGAATCGAAGTTTTCACCCACCCTGAACGAAAGTACAGGGCCTCCACCCGGACTTTCCAACTTGGCAATTGCGTAAACGTTTTTTTCCAATGTTAACTCTATTAAAATGAAGTTCGGAGCGAAACGCTCGCGATATATCGAAAATAGAATGTCCAGGTACAGGGCCAGACTCGAGTTTTTATTTTCTAGCCTTTGCCCTCCTGCCTAGCTAGCATGTTGCGCGTGATACGGCTATATCACGCCTTTTATCTCGTTCGCTCGCGCGCAAATAGAAAAAGAGCGAAGGTGCGAAAATTACTGATTTGTAATTTTTTTATTTAATTTACTTTTCTAAAATATCAACCAATGGTATTCAGAGCCTGTCTAAAATCTAGATTAATCCAGTGACTGGATACATTGCCGTGCAAAAACTATTTTCAAAGATATATAATTGTCTAAATTTAATTTATTTTTTTAAATTTAGACGTACCGAATTATTTAGTTATTAGCAATGATATAACATTAAAAAACCTCATGAAGATAGTTCTTTAGGTCCGCCACACACATACGGAATTGCAATCCGGAATTCCGAATCAGGATTGTGTTTTTGTATAGGATTTGACGGCTGCGCAATTCCGAACGGAATTGTGGAGGGGGAAAATCCATACAAAATCACAATCCTGATTCGGAATTCCGGTTTGCAATTCCGTATGTGTGTGGCGGACCTTAGGGAACGGAAATAATAAATTGAATAAAAAACGGAGCTGGCGTTGCGCTAGCTTACACATGAATTCAAATAATAGTTCTTACATAAGGCGACGTTTCTTTTATAAAAACTACATCAAATAATAAATATGTGTAGTTCCTGAAACAGTGCTTCTGCCAGTACTAATATTTTAAGTAAATTCGTAGCGAAACAATACAACCTTGTATTGTTAGTTAGTTACAAAAATATATATTTGAGCCAACTTCGAAATCGAATAAGAAATCTGCTGTTTCATACAAAACTGCATTATCAACTCGACTCAAATGTAAAAGTTCGATATATTATGTAGATTGGAACAGCTCTCTAGCTAAAATGCTCATTACCGGAATAAAAAGTACCTACCTACACCTCTCGGCAGATGATATATTTTTCTTGAACAGTCTTTTTTTACTTGATGAAAATCAAAACAATATTGTTAAAAAGTCAAAAACTGATTTTTTAAACTATAAACAAACTGAATCCTTGATACGACAGACAAAAGTTAGAAAGTATAACAATCATGTTGACCTTTTTAAAACATTCAATTCAAGTACAAAACAGAATGTAAACGCTCTCAAAACTGCTGATAGCCCCTTATCTCATCTACTACTACGTCAACAGACTTGCTCTGTCTCCCTCTAGCCCCGCACACGTCCATCAACCCGTCTCGTTCGCACGCCGGTAGCTTTCACTCGGTCGCGCAAGGTGGAATCGAATAGCGTTGTCTCGCTCGCACGCCGCCGGTCGCTGCGTCTCAGTCGTTCTAATGAATTAAATCAACAACCTCTCTCACTCGATCTCGATAGTCACTTGGTACCATTAGATTTTTTTTTCGAAACGAATTGTTTACGTCGCGGTCAGGTTAAATTTTATGAAAAACTTAACCCTTGTTTTATGGTTGTCGGGTAAGGGTAACAGATAAGAGCACTATTTTTAACCGACTATCGACTTAAAAAAGGTGAATCTGTGTTTGACCCTAGATTTTTTAAGATTATTAAACTGAACAACTTTCTTTATGGGATAATGGGATCAACAACATAGAAATCACGAAAAAATAACAGCTGTGGGTACTACAGTAGGATTGCAGTTTTGTATGGAACACTAGATTTTTGTCGTTATTTCGATTTTAATCTCATAGCGAAGGATTTCAATTTGATTATATTATATTGTTTTTAACTGGTCTATTACAGAAAACTCCCATACTGAATAAATGAGGGTAGACCTGTGCCATAGAGTAATAAAAACTAATAGTGGTGAAGCTCTCCCGGTCTCCCGTCAATCGCGACAGGCCAATCATGCGTGGTGTGCGGGAGGAGCGCGTTCCGTCCGGCCGTCCCCTCGTGCCTGCGCGCGTACCCTAGCAGCGAATTCAGTTAGGGTACGCCCAGGCGGAGGACATTTGCCTTTTGGTGGTTTTTCCGATTCAGTTTGCATAGAATGTGCTGCCATCTGTTAAATATATCTTTTACTATGAAAAAAAAAGATTATATTGTCTATGTCAATGTCAAATTGACAAATTCACAAAATGGCGACCTACCTTGCCTACTGTGCGTGTTGTTTGTAGTTTTTGTTCAATTTTGTGCCGATTTAGTGATGTTCTGTAGTTTCAGTTGTTCTCTTACCAATGTACAGATTACAGGGCCTCAATCGCCCTAAGTTTCAACGATACTACCAAAACAAAACCACAACCAAAAACGTTACGTTATGCACAATTCGTATCGCGCAAATTATATTAACGGTAACGATTTAGCTTTTTTTCGGAAGATACGTTGGCGTAACGTTCGACCACTGTCCAACGAACGTTTTTGATTTAGTTGGTGTCGGGAGAGTTGTATGGAGAGGTGTATGGAGGTGTATGGAGAGGTGTATGGAGAGGTGTATGGAGGTGTATGGAGAGGTGTATGGAGGTGTATGGAGAGGTGTATGGAGAGGTGTATGGAGGTGTATGGAGGTGTATGGAGGTGTATGGAGAGGTGTATGGAGAGGTGTATGGAGTTGTATGGAGAGGTGTATGGAGAGGTGTATGGAGAGGTGTATGGAGAGGTGTATGGAGAGGTGTATGGAGAGGTGTATGGAGAGGTGTATGGAGAGGTGTATGGAGGTGTATGGAGAGGTATATGGAGGTGTATGGAGAGGTGTATGGAGGTATATGGAGAGGTGTATGGAGTTGTATGGAGAGGTGTATGGAGTTGTATGGAGAGGTGTATGGAGTTGTATGGAGAGGTGTATGGAGAGGTGTATGGAGAGGTGTATGGAGAGATGTATGGAGAGGTGTATGGAGAGGTGTATGGAGAGGTGTATGGAGAGGTGTATGGAGAGGTGTATGGAGAGGTGTATGGAGAGGTGTATGGAGTTGTATGGAGAGGTGTATGGAGAGGTGTATGGAGTGGTGTATGGAGAGGTGTATGGAGGTGTATGGAGGTGTATGGAGGTGTATGGAGAGGTGTATGGAGAGGTGTATGGAGGTGTATGGAGAGGTATATGGAGGTGTATGGAGAGGTGTATGGAGGTATATGGAGAGGTGTATGGAGTTGTATGGAGAGGTGTATGGAGTTGTATTGAGAGGTGTATGGAGTTGTATGGAGAGGTGTATGGAGAGGTGTATGGAGAGGTGTATGGAGAGGTGTATGGAGAGGTGTATGGAGAGGTGTATGGAGAGGTGTATGGAGAGGTGTATGGAGAGGTGTATGGAGTTGTATGGAGAGGTGTATGGAGAGGTGTATGGAGAGGTGTATGGAGAGGTGTACGGAGAGGTGTATGGAGAGGTGTATGGAGAGGTGTTCGGAGGTGTATGAAGAGGTGTATAGAGGTATATGGAGAGGTGTATGGAGTTGTATGGAGAGGTGTATGGAGTTGTATGGAGAGGTGTATGGAGTTGTATGGAGAGGTGTATGGAGAGGTGTATGGAGAGGTGTATGGAGAGGTGTTCGGAGGTGTATGAAGAGGTGTATAGAGGTATATGGAGAGGTGTATGGAGTTGTATGGAGTTGTATGGAGAGGTGTATGGAGTTGTATGGAGAGGTGTATGGAGTTGTATGGAGAGGTGTATGGAGAGGTGTATGGAGTTGTATGGAGAGGTGTATGGAGAGGTGTATGGAGAGGTGTATGGAGAGGTGTATGGAGAGGTGTATGGAGAGGTGTATGGAGAGGTGTATGGAGAGGTGTATGGAGAGGTGTTCGGAGGTGTATGGAGAGGTGTATGGAGAGGTGTATGGAGAGGTGTATGGATGTGTATGGAGGTGTATGGAGAGGTGTATGGAGGTGTATGGAGAGGTGTATGGAGGTATGGAGTGGTGTATCGAGGTGTATGGAGGTGCACGCACAATCGATCGTTTTGGTTTTGCTTTGGTGATATCAACGATTCAACCGTTCAAAAAAAAATAGCGCGATAGCATTTTTACATCAGCTAAACCAAATCTAAACCAAAACTAAACCAAAGCCATAAACGTTCCGTCCGAACGGTAAAACCGTATAAAACAGCGCAATCGAGGCCCAGGAATAGTAAGGATACTGGAATTTCACTCGATCGGTGCGGGATTGAACGAAAACTAGCATTCAAACAACGGTATGAGTATATAAGCATATATATAAGTAGGTATGTATAGTATAGGTAGAATTATTTTCAGAGAAACACAGATGGCGCTAGCTAGCCTTCAATTTGACATAAGGTGGATGCATAATGTTGCCACGAGTGGGTTCTCTTTTCTAATATACTTATATTACTCTTTGGGTACGCCCGTCCCGCACACCGTGCGAGTGTGGACTGACCGCTGAGCTAAACCACTATTAAGTTTATTACAATATGCATGTGCCCTGCAGTGGGAGGTATAAAATATTTATTTAGGAAATGTTTCAGAACGCAACATTATTAATAAATAAAAAATTTCGATTCATTTATTTTTCCATTGAATGTTAGAAATAGATTGTATATTTTTATGATTACATTGCAATCATAACTTTTTGTTTTTTCTCGGTAGGTACCTAACTACCTACCTAGGACCTACCTGTATGAATTTACACCCCGTATAGTGACGTGCAAAGCTTAATTTAGAATCGATAATTTTTATCGATATTTTATATCGAAACGCACCCTACGTTCAAAAACTAAAAATTGATAGTTGATTCGTTAACTGTCGTCTGTCAGGTGCATTCTGAAACTAGCTTCCTGATGTTTTTTACCACATTTTATAAAATTATTATTATGCTTCTAACAAAACAGATAAAATCTTATAAAAACTCTTTTATGACAGATAAATTACTTCATATTTTACCCAACTAAAAAATTTACCGTTTCTATTGCACCAGTTGTTTGTATTAAACATGGATTCGTTTGAAATTATGTTTTTAAGTACGTAATTTTTATTTTATAATAATTGTATAATGTACATTATATTATAATATAATACAAATGTAATACAATTATTATACATACCTACTTTAAAAAAATAATTAGGATTTTTATATTTGTAGTACGTTATCTTTATTAAAAATACAAACGTCAATCCCCCAAACGATATATTTTATCATATTCTTAGAGCTATTTGACGATCTTTCTTCGCCGTTGAAGCGTCAAGGCGACCGACCGACAGTTTGCTTTCACTGCGACTTTCTCCTTAACAATAGATAGAGTTTAAACAACACTGTGCTGCTGACGCTCTATTGAAACATTAATCAAAACTTAACTTGCGAACTTGCTATAAAAGTCAGGAGTACGATTTTTGAACATCATACGAGCAACTCGGCAGTAGAAAATATCAAAATTACTATGGAGATTATGCATCCTACTGCCGATTCGCTCGTATGATGTTCAAAAATCGCACTTCTGGTTTTATGTTAATTGATTTTGACAGGTCTTGGAGAAGACAAAGTGTAGTCCAAGCAAAGTCCAAGTTATTGATATTATCTTATCGTAACGGCCTTAAGATAAAGTCGCCACTTGACTGTGGTCAAACTTGATTCTGATCTATTGTAGCCGCGGATGTGATTGACCTAACACAATAACCGGTTTTTAACTATTAATCACTCTGACATAATCTAATCGTGTAATATATCCGAACTTGCCGCCGCCGGCCGCGGTGGGCCGACGGCGGCCGAGAGCGACCGAAGCTTTCCGAGATCTTGACAGTTCGTCACTCGTCCGTCACAGCGCGGCACACTTCTCTTATATACTATGTGAATTACATAGGTGCAGTGTACGCGCCATCGCGCCGGTAACTCTAGCGTTCTCTTTTCATACTATTTACACGGCTGCAGTTTCAAAATTGGAATCGGTCGATTACTATTCGAAGCGGTCCGTCGATAAGCTTGAAGCGTAAGCGGACGCGTGAATTTTTTTCTAACTATCGATTCGCCGGCCGCTACGTTACCGATAGGCGATATTTTTACGCGCAATTGCTTGTTCCGCGGCGGCCGCGCGGTGCAGCGGACGTTATGTACACAATACGGTTTCAGGTCAGGTGTCTGCTGCCCCGACGGTTCTCGGTTTTCACGAGGGTCCCGTGGAGTTTTCCCGGCGCACGTGTCCGCCCGTACTGTTTACGTGTGCTTAGTAGGTACATTGTGCGGTGCTAGCTAAGTGCGGAGTCATTGACACGCCGGTGTGACACACATTCCGCGTTGACTGACGGAACGCTAACACGTCCGCGGTTTCTTGCTGAATTTTTTTTTGCGACGCGCTATCGCAGTGTATTGTCTAATTTATTGCTGTACAACTGTTGTTATCAGTTAATTACGTGTTTATATGTTTTAAATTGGTTGTGTGTGTGCCGGCTATGTTTACGCGTGTATTGTTTGAGAGTCGTTATCGGTGTATCTGGGCGTGATAAGGTAACCCAAGGCAATCTCCTTGGGATCTCAAGAATCGTGGGACTTCCTCGTGATTATTGACAATAGTGAACCGTTTTGCATTGTGTTTTATTGTGAACGCGATTGTTTCGGTTTTACATTGGCAATTTGTTAGTTATTTGACTGTCATTAAGTTTGCATAAAATCGATTTAAAGAATCCTGTCTGATTTGGAAATAAGTATCGTTCTGTGTAAAGTTGAACTTTAATTTAGAAAGTCACTCTTCGACCCAACAAAGACTCGGTAGCAGATAAGTTGTTGATGAAATCGACATCCGGGATGGACACACAGTAACACAAACACGACATTTTTCACGCGCACCAACATTCCTTTTTCAAATGAGTCGAGTTCTCGATTTAAAATAATCGTCACGGGACGTCACTATGACGTTTGAGGACATCGTATCGGTTGTAATTTTTTTTATTTCTTTTAGAGGCAAACGGCGCGTGTAAGATATTTCACGGACACGTCTCCTAAGTTATTTATAGATGTTCTGTTTGATTTGTGTACCGCGCAACGTCGTAGCTTACCTACATATCTACGGTCGTAGCTCGCGGAATGTATATTATGTACATCTTGCACTATGTAGAGCGTATGTACGACGGATATAACAATATCAGCGTTGTTGTCAGTGTGTGCGTGCGAGCGTAATGAGCGTTCTATGTGCTAAGAAACAGTAAAAAGTATGGCGCGAACGCACGGAGCGGCAACGTCGCGTGCGTTTCGAGGCCTTGCTTGCTACGGTGAAAACAATAGTCTTTTAATATTTTTGAATAATTTATACAGGATAAGATCCGGATTATATTAGTTTCAGGACTCATACACAGTGCTACATGTATAATTAATAGTTTTCAATAGAATAAACTTTAAGACAGTCATATTTTTATGAACTCTATGTTGAACAATTTAAAACAATAACAGAGCGCCGCTACAGGTGAAAATAATGTCAAATAATTTCAAAAGGATATCTTCATCCTTAATTATTAAAGGTCGTGAAGAAGTAAAATATGTACTAAGTTTAGATTAATACCGTGTAAAAACATGACTTAGAAAGGTAAAAAATAACGAAAAACGCCCACAAAAATAGCTGTAGGAATTAAAAAAAATAGTAACCGATGTTGACCTTTCCGAACGCGCCTCGTTACTAGCGCAGCCAGCTGACGCGACGTTGCCAAACCTCCGACTGTAGACTCATATCTACCCGCTTATCGCCTCTATTACCACCGGTTAGAGGTTACAATTGTGTGGCATTTAATAGTACATAATGGACTTGTGACGTTTATTCACGGTAGGATGACACTTCCCGCGCGAAAAATTCGAAATGCTTTTTATCAGTCGCGTTTGTGTCGCTGTCGTTCGTAGATTTTTGTGATTGATTAATTGATTTAATAATTTTTTTAAATCACTTCATTCGTTGTAGTGTTTCTCAACTGTGACAAAGCCTTATCGATTTTATGCAAACAATGCAGGATAAAAGTGTTTCAAATGATTTGTTAACGCTGTGAAAGCAGACTGAATTAAACATTCAGTGATTTAGAAATTTTAGAACATAAACCAAAGTGCCCAAAGCCAGTGTTTTAAAATATTTACAATCTCATAAAAATTAAAACTTAAATCCTTATATTTTTATAAGAAAGTATTATAAATAAAATTTTTAAATAAAGAAGTGTGTAAAAAAATATCAAAATCCATATCGTAAAAGCCTTCAAAATAAAAATTAAGGACACTAATCAGAAGCGCATGGCAACTGAATAGATTCGAAATTTTGGTAACACTGCGCTATCCAGTGTGCGCGATAGATGGCTAGGTGACAGACAGGCAAAGTGGCCTACATGCCGGTGGCGCTGGGCTCGCTCGGCGGCGAGGGCGAGTACCGCGAGTACGGCCACCATCTCTCGCCGCACCACCCCCCGCATCCCCCGCACCCCGCGCATCTACAGTACCATGAGTACGCTCCGCCGCCACCGCCTCTCTATCATCCGATACCGGACCCGTATTTCAGGTAAACTGGAGTTCTACATTATGAATGGTTTATGAATAGTTTTTTGAAGACCTTTGCGCCCTTAGATTAAAAGCTTGTCGCCTACGCTGAAAGATGGAGCCAAGAAATGAGAGAGCGAGATAGCCTATCATAACTTATATAAACAAAAAAGACGGAAATATTATTTTTTGTTTCAGTCACCGTGGCCGGTTTTTGTGTTTGGTAAGATGTCAAACCACTGTCAAACCTATGGAATGTTGATGACATCTTGCCAAACAAATCGTCTTTTAGTATGCAAAAGTCACGTTATGGTTACATCTAGTTACTATATCTATGTTTGCACCAATCAAAGGTTAAAAATATGCTCGAGGCAGCTTAGCAATTGATCACGGATAACACACTGAAGTGTCACTATTCCTTGGCATCTTGAAAATACTGATAAAGAAAGTAGACCACCAACTTACGACTATCAATGCAGTAGTGGCTCTACAATCTACCGACCGAGTACCGATGTTCTAAATCTACATAATGGCGTACATACGGCTCCAAAACCTCATTACAGATGCTTACAAGGTGTTGTTTACTCGAGCTCCTCATCCACATTACTGTATTAATGATCGTAATTCTTTGTACCTACGGCATGATATCATACACTTGGTAGGGACGATCTTGGTTTTCCATTACATTCTTTACTTATGGATTATCTCTGTGAATTTTCCTCCAAATCCAGCATGGGTAGCATGATAACTCGCGATAGCCGTGATACGGCTTTATCACGTCTTTTATCTCTTTCGTTCACGCGCAAACGAACGAGATAAAAGACGTGATATAGCTGTATCACGGCTATCGCGGGTTGGCATGCTACCCATGCTGGCCTTCTTTCACTAATAAAAGTCAGAGGGAACGAGGCCATACTACACCAGCAGCATAACATAAGCACAATGTTTTGATGGAGTCGTGCAATTGGTAAACTTGCAGACAGAGTATTTTCAAGAGATTTTCATCTGAGTCAGAGATGCTCATCATCATCTTATTTAACAGCTACGCTCTTATCGGTGAAGTATTCGCCAAGCCTGTCTCTTTTCAGATGAGTGTCTTGAGTTCTTGATACGACACGACATCAACCTTCTCCATCACTCCAATGATGCTATCCATGGCAAAATATAGCAGATAAACCTTTAAAAAATACACAATAAGCCTCAAAACGAGATTGTTTACAAGGCGTGCATGTTGAAAGGTGCAGACAAAAGACTCAATCGCACAAACTTAACTATACATAAGCGGTGTGGTGAAAGGATGATGCACTGAAATGTGACTTTTCAGTGTCACCGCTGCGTGACGAAATAAATGCACTTTCGCGAAAGGAAAGTATTGAATTCAATTTTAATATTGAGTCAACTGAAAACGTTTACAGACAACCTCTCTCTGAAATACTTTTTCCCGTGGGAAAACAATACCGGTCAAAAGCTTATCATATGAGGTTCGACCACTATTATAGCAGGTACTGTTAGAGACAGTTGGATTGGCATCGCTTTCATGCATTCTGTCTTTTCCATCCGCCAGTTTAACAAACGGTCTCGCTGTAAATCTTTTAACCTTATTTCGCTCAAAGCTAACTGCAGAACCTATTACTAATCACATATTAGATGCGTTTTTAAAAGGGCTCTCATTTCTACCACTGTAAGTCCTGTAAACGAGTACCAACAACGGTAACCACTAGATTTCGGGATGATGATACTTATCTATACTTATAAAAGAGTTCCGTGACTGAATGACTGACTGACAGACAACGCACAGCCTAAGCCACTAAATATAGAAACATAAAATTTATATTCTGCAGAGGAAGTAGGGGTGCACTTAGAAAGGATTTTAAGAAAATCGATCCCTAAAGGGGTAATCCACGCGGACTAAGTCGTGGGTCTAAAGCTCGTATAGGTAGGCTACGCGATTTAATTCCTGCACTGGTAGCATGCCAACCCGCGATAGCCGAGATACGGCTTTATCACGTCTTTCATCTCGTTTGTACGCGCGCAAAAGAACGAGATAAAAGACGTGATAAAGCCATATCACGGCTTTCGCGGGTTGGCATGCTACCAGTGCTGGTAGTACAAATCAAGTACGTCATTAATTTCCTTGGGCATTCTCATTCAATCAAATGAAGACTGTAAGAGTACTCTATGGCTTCTTTTTTCATAGACGTAAGAATAGGTTCTTTTATTAATCAAGATTCCTTAGACGCAATCAAATATATACATTCATCATACTTACGCTCATTTTCCTAATGGGGAGAGCAGGGCCTTATGTTTACACCAAAACGAACACTGAAACAAGAATTAACCTCGTTGACAAACTGAGCCAAATGGGACTGGTCTCGACTCGATTGGTTTATTCGCGATATCTTGTCTACGTCTAGTGACATTATTCCAGCATAATGAAGGTATGCTGGAATAATGTCATTTTAGTGCATGTTTAAAAACCAACAGCTCAAAAAAAGTGAGGGCGCTCCCTCCACGCAAGAACATCGAAATCTCGCATAACCTGGCAACGCCACCATACTAAAATGATTAGTTCCACCTGTCACCACCGCTAAAACTTTTTTGCCAACCTGTACACATAAATGTTGATAAGAAGAATATAAGAAAAATTTTCATTGCGTTAGTTTTTTGCTGATCAAACAATATTTTATCACAAGATAACAAACTGAAGTGACCTTTTTATTCAATTCTTTGGTCGCATATTCCATTGTCGAAGAGGTTCGATTTAATCTTTAAGCATCAATGTGACCAATTCACATTTGACGCAGTCATTTGACAACATTGTATACGGGAGTGGTATTGATAACTATCAGTGCTATAGAAAACCTCAATACGTTCTACCAACTAGAGCGAATCGTATGGAACTGTAAATAAACGTCATTACAGCTTTATTGTCAGACTAACTGTTACCCGCGACTTCGTCTGCATGGAATTTTTATGCCTGTGTCCTTCCTCAAACTATCTCTCAGATCAAAGTCAGCTCAGCGGTTTAACCGTGAAAAGTAACTGCTAGACACACTTTCGCATTCAAAATATTAGTATGGATGTTTACTTATTAACTCACTTACCTATTGCCCTTTTATTAAAAAAGTATTAAATTAGGCAAAACGATACTTTTATTTCTGAACGACAATAATCTAAGATATTATGTTTATTTCTAATTATACTTATACCTTTTTTTTTCTTTGATTCCAGGCGGCACGCACCATATTTTGGTCAACCAGATTACAGAGTTTACGAACTCAATAAACGGTTACAACAGAGGACAGAGGTTAGTATTATGTTTAATTTATTAGAAAATTAAAACCCTTTTAAAAAATTAATTCGTAGCAAAACCTACTACTAGCGCCATCTATCGGTATTGGTTACCCCATTTTAATGACAGCGCCATCTATGATTTGTTTACTGAATCGTATTGTTAGTTTTGGAAACTAAAAGAAAGTATCGATAAGAAAACTTGTTTGGACATCACTATTCAAAATGTCCGATGACGTTTTAAAAAAAAGGAGAGCGTTCGTTTCGTAGGTAAAATATCTTGAGTGTTTTATAGTTTCGTATGATCATAATTACTTAGTACCATCCGTTCGGATTTGTCCGGCCATGTCCAATCTTCGTCCGGAGAGTCCGGACTTTGTACGGCTTTTGTTCCGATTTTTACTGGATGGATTTTTTTAAATGAATGTTTGGTTTTTTGCAATAAATAACTTATACAGGGTCCTTCTTAATATGCTGACACTTTTTTAAGGGGATGATCAGACAATCAAACTGAAAAGTTATGGGACCAAAATCGAAATCGCGATTTCAATGTTGGTGCCATAAAGAATGTTGTTCAGTTTGATGGTCTGATCATCCCCTTAAAAAAGTGTCAGCATATTAAGAAGGACCCTATATGTAATTAGTTGTTATTAATTCAGTCTTCGCATTCTAAGTAAACTGCATTTCGTGACTCAAAAGCCTATGCCTAAAAATGGCGCCTTTGTGAGTTCAAATAATGAGTTTCAAAAATCGCAATCCATGTCAACTTAGGTACTGATGGCCCCTTAAATTACATTAGGTAGTATTTTCCGTGCGCCTTACTTGCGAATAAACCCTAATAATTTCCCCGGAGGTAAATCCAGGGTTTACCCCAGCTCTAAAACTTATACATTCGGGTTCCAAACTAAAAAAAATTTTTTTCCATTCATTCGTGCAAAGAAGCTTGTTAGTTTGTATTTTTTTACCGCTTCTATTTGTTAAAATAAAATAAAATAGATTAAATCGCTGTCCATAGAAAAGTGAAAGGAGGTTGGACATTTTTCTGAAAAAGTGGTACCTTGGTGGTACCGCACAGTTTCCTATAAATAGCTGAGAGTTCTCAAATTATTTTCTTTTATTTTATACCGTGCTGAAACTTTCAGAGGTGGTTAAATCGGAATTCGCAAAAAAAAATCAGCTGTCTTATACATTTGAGTCGCGTAGGCATTGCAGTTTAGTATTGGACCAGCAGTTTTTTTTTGCGATTTCAGGTTTGCTCCCATACTAAAAGTTATTCAGTTTGATAGTCTGAACCTACCAGGAATGTTTAGGAACGGTAAAAAAAAATGATTTGGTATAAATTCAGATATTCAAGCCAGTAGCTTGAAAATGCTCTCAGCAATCCATGCTGTGTCCGCGTGGTGGAATTATGGCCCTCTCAATTCGTGAGAGGACGATGCCCTGTGGTGTCCTGCAGGCTGTAAATTATTTTACGTATTATTTAGGACTAAACCATAGTTAATATTGATACTTGCAGGAATCAGACAACCTATGGTGGGACGCGTTCGCGACAGAGTTCTTCGAGGACGACGCGACGCTCACACTCACATTCTGTTTAGAAGACGGACCTAAGAGATACAGTTAGTATTGTTTGTTATGCTTACTATTTTCTTTACAAATTAATGGTATTTTGCTTGTGAGAGCCCTGCATTACCTATATTGGCATTAACGATTTTGAGAGTATCGTAATCTCTAAATATAAAATAGTGCAGCCTCGTGGTAAGCCAAAAAGCACCCGTCTGCAAAGCGTCTTGGCAACTTAACTTGCACCAGTGCTTCTTAACCACGCCCAAAGTAAGGTTTCGAATGCAATGTTTTAGTGGTCGGTTAAATCAGTCATCTGCTTTAACTTGAGACACCATCATAAAATATTTTAGAGATGCTCAAACTGAAAGTGAAGCTTTGCTACGCTACAGAGTATTTTATAAATATTCATGTTTTAAATTTTATTGGGTGGCGCCACATGGCTGTACCAGCCTTAAAGTTCTTTTTATTTTAAGTTTATATATTATGGACTGGCTCAGCACTTTGGCGACATCTAGCAATTCCTAGGAAAATTGCTGTATAACTGTATTTCTATGACGATAAAGTTCAGAGTTGTACATAAACTTTCACTGCTGACCACAGTAATTCAAAAACTCAACGATGTCCAAGAGCATTTTCTTTATAACTGTTTTACACCCTAAAACTCAACTAATTGGTAAATTTTTCACCTTCCAGCAATAGGCAGGACGCTCATACCCCGGTACTTCCGCAGTATATACGAGGGTGGAGTGTCGGAGCTATACTACACTATGAGACAACCTAAAGAGTCGTTTCACAACACTAGCATAACGTTAGACTGCGACCACTGTACCATGGTGACGCATCACGGGAAGCCCATGTTTACTAAGGTGAGATTTGTTACTTTTATTTTAATAGTTTCTCTTTGGTGCTATCTTTTGTGATCTGAAACACTTCGGCACTAAATTAAGTGAAATCCATAAAAGTTACAAGGTTAAAAAGTTTGGAAAAATTTAGCATAATTTTATCTAAGTATTATAATCATAACATAGTATATTACCATGGCAAGTGAGATCTACTAAGTGAATCTACGCAGTGAAAATAAGGTGGAATCTTGTAATTGCAGCTATGGAGCAATTGCACTTTTGGGGGTACACACATGTTCATTTACTCGGCGGTTTACCAACGAATAGGGAACCGCCGATCTGCATATAGCAAGGGGCAATTGCCCAAATAAATCAGTACACAAGGTACTCCAAAGCTTTCACTCAACTGCCCTAACCACCACTGCAACCCTTATACACTCAGCCGAGAGCATCTCCAAAGAACTTATAAGAATCACAATTCAGTTCTTGTCTGAATAGACACAATGTCTAGTCATAGTCATCTAGAAGGCAGGTGTTGGTATTAAGAGAAGAACTGAATCATGATTCTTACATGTGCAATATTGCTCCATAGTTGCAATAAACAGATAGTTACAATCAAAAGACTCCACCATACAGGGTGTAAGGGTAAATAGTTGCATTACTTAAAGGGGTGATTATACCCATGATAATGAACAACTTTCCCTAAGAAACCTATAGGAAATTCGTAAAAAAAAACGGAGTACTCATACTAAATGCAATCAGGTGATCGAACTTTTGTATGGAAAGTAGAAATTTTGTTTTGCGAATTTCCTGTAGGTTTCTTTGGGAAAGTTGTTCAGTATCATGGGTACAATCACCCCTTAAAGTAATGCAACTGTTTACCCTAACACCCTGTATTCAACAATTATTACAGTCAACATTTGATTCTTCCAGCATTCTTCAAGTGCGCTTTTCAAAGATACTAATAAACTCTCAAAGATTAAGACAATTCCTTTTCAATTCCAACAAACTAAAACTCAAAAATAGTAGCGACATCATTTTATGTGAGGCTACGCAGTGATATTATTGCATCAACGCAACGGTCGTATTCTTGCATGTACTAATAACACAAACCGTGGTTGCAGGTGTGCACAGAAGGGAGGTTAATCCTGGAGTTCACGTTCGACGACCTGATGCGGATCAAGTCGTGGCACATGGCGGTGCGCGCGCACCGCGAGCTGATCCCGCGGCAGGCCGTGCACCCGCCCGACCACGCCTCTCTCGACCAGCTGTCCAAGAACATCACCCGACAGGGCATCACTAATTCTACATTAAATTATTTGAGGGTACGTTCTGCTTTCATATTGAATTAAACCTATGGTTTGCCGTAGCTTAAAGAGTTCCGGAGACGGCTCGATTCTTAAAACAAACTCCGAGTACAGTCACTTTGAAATTTGCATTTGAAATTTGTCAATTTGCATTGATTTGATATCTAGTGAAAAAATGTGTCAAATGTTGATGAAGCGAGAGATGTGGCTAAGCTATATTAGTTTTAAATTCACGAAAACACTGCAAAAAAAACCTTATCCTTTAGTTGCCTCTTAAGACACTCATATGCACTCTGCCATACCTTGGACACTGTCAGGTGATACCAGCAGCTGTCAATTCATACAAATGGTAAAAATTTAAAAGAAGAGTTAAGCATGTGCGATACTGTTGCGTGCGAGCGAGACAGGAATACGCATTTCCTTAAGGGGTAACCACGAATCTACCAGAGGGGGTGAGGTAAAAAGTTAGTGGGAGGCAGGGAGTGTCCGTACTGTATGTAGTACTAAATACTCTTTCTTATACTATGACTTTGCTTAGGGTAAAAGAGAAAGTGATCTTTTGTGATGTAAGTCGAGACCACACAGCTAAAAAACATTTTTAAGTACCGTTTAGAGTATTATGGAATCTGAAATGACTACGGAACCCTTCATTTTGCGCTATCCGACACGAAATTAATTACCATGCAGATATTGAAAGCGATTTAAGCAGCATTGTTTTCTTTAATGTACAGTCGGCCGCAATAAGTTGTATACACTTTTGTTCTACGTCGTAGTACTAAAGTGTACATAACTTATTGCGGCCGACTGTACCTTAGAAAACCACATAATTATAATCTGCAGAGTATTGTGCGTAGGTAGCCCAATTTAGATAAAACATTTCCACATTTTGTACGTTAAGAAATAAGCTAATACCGATTACCGACTAATAAGATTTTTTTTTTTCATTTCCAGTTATGCGTGATATTAGAGCCGATGCAAGAGTTAATGTCTCGGCACAAGGCGTACGCGCTCTCACCACGAGACTGTCTCAAGACGACGCTCTTCCAGAAGTGGCAGCGGATGGTCGCGCCTCCTGGTTAGTTATCATCTCCTGGTACTCACTGTTCTGTAGACTTCCACAAATACAAACAAGATATCGAAATAAGAGGCGGTCGGGATTGTAACTACATTAAAGTCACAGGTGGTGGGCTATTGTGAATTATTGGATATGCCAAAAGGACACTGGGCAAAAATGTATGGCCACTGGCCCAAGAGCGCTATGAGACAGGTAGGGATAGTTAGAGGATACCCAAACGTATATGGCACCCAAGGGGCAGCAAAATATTTTCGAGGAAAAAAATGATACAGGGTGTTTTATTTTGACGAAGTCGTTTTAGGGGGTAGTCAAAAGATGTAATGTCTTTCGGGGTGATCAGACACTTAGCTTAAACTACTAAATTGTATTATTAAGCGTGCAAAAGTAATAAGCCTCGCGTTTACTATACCGGCAATGATGAGATAACGATTTTCTCGTTTTAAGTGTTGTTTGTTTTGAGGGCTACAGATTCTTTTGCATTAATAATAATTAAAAACAATAATACTATCCACATGACACAGGGAATTCAAGCAACGGATGTAAATAGCGGCTAAATGCTAACATTTGTATGAAAAACCGCTAAACAAAACTCACTGTATCTTTTTTTTTCTTTCGAAAAGATATTGGTGCCGCAGATAAAAAAAAACTATATTTAACCCCCTTTTAAATGTAGTATGCCACTTATAGGCAAAGCTCTTGGACCACTTCTGTCCACTCTCCTTTATGGAATCCACCAAATACACACGTTGTGTTTCAAAATTACATCAACATGATTCCATCGCCGGTCCTAGAGTTTATTTGTAAACATGGCAAACAAATTATAATGCATATTTTAGAAGTCTATGGAATGGTTGGTTTGTGTTGCATAGGTATAATTTGTTGACGTAAATTAAATATCTAATTTTGTGTTTTTGTTTTTTGTGCTTCCAATAAATAAAATGAACACAGTTTATTTATATCAACTGTGAAAACTTGGCTAACGTTTGCATGAGTAGCGCCGTAATAACTAAAGGAGAATGTCCCTTTTTGGCAGGTGGCAAAACTATGAAACAAAATGGCGAGGCAAAAGCGATGCCAGGGAATACTGGTGAGAAATGCCTCATAGCGCCAGCAATATGCTCAAAATTCAAAATTATTTCAAAAAATGTCCCGTTTGTATGTATGATTTCTTTATTAATATGAAAAATTCAAAAAACATATATTACTTCAGATGTTTCATTCGGCACATTTAAAGCTCATCCTGTTAAAAAGGGAAGGAGCTTGAAACGAATAAAACTAAAAAGTTTATTAATAACTTTAACATTATTTTATCACTTTATTTTATACTCGGACATAATGTGCACAACTAAGTAGACAAGTAAAAAAGGGCGAGCTTATCTTAGCATGTATCAATCGCCATCTAAACCTTTAATGAATAGAGTGATCTCTTTCGTTCACAGAATCGCAACGGCCCGCGAGCAAGAGACGTAAGCGCAAAGGCAGTGCGGGAGCGAACGCGGCCCCTCCCGCGCCTGCCAAGAAACGCTCGCCTGGACCTAACTTCAGCCTCGCCTCCCAGGTATTATTAAATTTCCTAGTCACTTCTGATACTTAGCAGCAGGAAAAGCATGAGTTTACTTTCATAACGTAAAAGCCAATGCCTAGAACTGGCGCCTTTTTTCTTTTCGTCTATTTTTTTAGGTCGGCCATCAATCAAACTTCAATAAAGAATAAAGTTACAAACAAAATTTGTATGACAAGTATATCTCTGAACTCAGTTCGGACGGAGATATAAAGGCTTGAAGTAAACGTAATTAATATTTTATCAACTTCAAGCCTTTACATCTCTGTTCGGCATGAGTTTAGGGATATACATGTAATAACAAGTTTTGTTTGTTACTTTATTCTGAACTAAAATATTCAAGTTTGATTGATGTCCACGCCAAAAACAACGGCCTAAAATAAGGCGCCAACCTTCCATACAAATACCGCATTTTCTTTTATAAAATGCGATAGTTTGATATTGTACCTCGCGGCACGAAACTCAATTCAATTCAATTATACTTTATTGCACACCAAAACAAAACATACATTTTAATAAAGACAAAGAATTACAAGTAGGTACAAATAAGGCGGTCTTATCGCTAAAAAGCGATTTCTTCCAGACAACCTTAGGGTAGAGGAATCAAGAAACTCTAGCGCTCGATTGAGTGAATTTAGACGAAAAATAGTGCATAGTGTCATCGCTAGAGATTCGTGCCGCAACTTATACTTACCTACTATTTGAGCAGCAGTGTCGCAGTCAAATTGATGCCCTTTTGACAAATTCAATACGTTAACGAGACGCTACAAAACTCGTTCCCACTCTAGCTACAGGTTTAAAATTCAGTTTCTAATACTTCGAAAAGTGATAATAATTTGAGACCAGGGTTGCAATCATGATAGGTTCACACCTGTCACACATACTGGATAGACCACAGGCGTATATTATACGTCTGTGGGATAGACAGAGTTTAGTCACTGCTTACGAAATTCTAATATGGACCACACCACCAGCAGCATTCTGGACTTGATTAAAATTATATCTTACTACTCCAGTTAATCCTGGTTTACAGGAGTTACAGTAATGGGAATGTGTGATGGGCCTATGCCACAGTATATAGTCCGAGATCCGACCGTAAAATTATGCACCTATTTCTTAGGCGAACGAAAGGTGATTCTAGTGTATGTTTTACACATGGGTTAACTCAACGCGGCAGACTGAGAGATGGCAACCCTAGTTTTTCCAGTACTTTAGATCAGTCTCCTTCCGATGGCACCTCATTTACTTCCCTAACAGACAGGTGGAAAAACTTATACCAAAAATCATAATGGAAAAGGTACTTGCGGCAAGATTTTTCTAGGCAACTTGGCGGCTTTGAATTAACCCCTAGTAAACATACACTAGAATCACATTTTGTTCGCCTATGAAATAGGTGCATAACTTTACGGTCGGATCTCGGTCTAATAAGAAAGAATATCTATTACTACATAACTATGATCCCTTTTTGCCGTTTTGGGAATTAGATAGTCTTTAGCCTCGCTTGAACTATGGTTAATGCTCGGTGAAGACAAGATCTTACCAGTTACCAACAAATCCTTGTTTCCAGGACGTGATGGTAGTAGGCGAACCCTCACTAATGGGGGGCGAGTTCGGAGACGAAGACGAGCGGCTCATCACGCGGCTCGAGAACACGCAGTACGAGGGCGACGGCGTCGAGTGGAGCGCCCCTCCCCCCGCCTCGCCCGCAAAAACGCCCCCCGGCAACCACTGATCCCGCGCGCTCATGCCATCCTAGTACTCGGCATCACGAAGTTAGAGTAAAAACCGAATTCAACTGGTGACTGAAATCATCGACGTCTGTAGAAATAAGCGAGAAAGGTTATTCTTTCTCATTAGGCGTGAGAAGGACGGTTATACGTCGATAGTTTCGTCGTCGGTATTAAAGTTTTACTCAACTTCGTGTGGCAGGATGGCTCAGTAGCGCTCCTGACTGTTACTAAAGCCCTGGTACATTGTAATTTTATTTGACTTTTGAAACGCGGGCACACATGGATATGTCAACAGAATAAAAATAAATTAAATAAATATAGGCCTTTACGGATAATGTATAATTATGTGTTTTTATTTACCTCTCCATTCAGTTGCCTCAGCTCAGCTAACTTATATAGAATATTGTTCATTCTGGCTCCCTTTGCAGTAATAAACTAAAATACTGCCACGAGATCTGCCAAAATATGTTATAGGTCTAAAGGTTATAGGTAGGTAGGTACTTTATGCAATATCAATTTTCTAGCCATCTTGAGTAGATACAGCATATGGCAGCAACAGTTAAATTAATAATATCAAGAAAAAAATATTGAATGTTAGAATTTCAATAAAAAAAGAAATTAAATGTAGACAAAACATGAAAATGATTATAATAATGCAAATAAATTTTCTTCACAAATAACAAAACCAGAATGGACACGTAAAATTCTCTTATTCAATAAAATAGTCCTCATAAACAGTGTTTCCGTAACGGAACAATGCAGTAGCGAAATGACCATTCTCCTTTACCAATATAGGCGAAACACAGTTTCTATAAGATGAGGTAGAAGTGATTATCCTTGAAGTTGTTTTAAGTGTAGGTACAATTAAACAAATACTATAGGATTATTGGCCAAGTTTTGTACCTAATACCCGAAACCAAGTTATCTGCCGCACAGCTCCAAGTGTAAGAGATATATCGAAAATAAAGGCATAGTCCACAAATATTAATAGAATACGCTGCTAAAGAGTCCCAAGAAAAACTCAAAGAGAACCTACCTAATCACTAGAGAAACTAAAATAATCAATAAATTCAAGAAAATATAGAAAACAGGAATGCTTCTATTTTTGTTTGAACGTCAAATTCCGAACGCAGCCGTAATTAGCCCATTTGACCAATTTGACATTTCATCCACACGTCATCGCTGACGTTTGAAGAGTGCGTTCGAAAACGTAACTTGAAACAACAAGTTCCTCACCAGATAAGTTATTATTTATATATGAAATACTGAAATTTTTTACCAAGATAATAAAAACTTATGAAAAGATTTGTTAACTACAAAATTTGAAATATTGAAGTGTGTTTAAAGATCTCTAAAGGCATAAAAAGCACAATTTACGTGAAAATAAAATCTGTAACATGTAAAACTTTCACTTTCCTACCAAACTTTTGAACGTACCTTCGATACGTGGACAGCTTGCGGTACAGTCACAAATTCTAAAACGATTTCAATTTTAGTTTTAAATCAAAGTTCTCAAAGAAAAGTTATACAAAAGACTACAAAATGGTCACAAAATACCTAATAACGTTGTTCCTGATCGGTGGAGCCGTAGCACAAAGCTGCCAGAACCCAAAAGTGGAAGCTGCATCGTTCACAAGTTTGGACGCGACAGTAGTAACTCAAATAGCCTATATTACCGAGTTTACATTGAAATGCGACAATGCCTTGCCTGAGAACTACGCGCTATACGCTGAAGTCGAAGGGAAGCCCTTGACCGCAGCGCGTATTGGCGAGAACAAGTACCAGGTGAGCATAACCTTTTGTAGTTATTATGATGTCTTAAAATGTCTTTAGCTCCTACCTTCGTTGATAAAAATAGTATCCAGATTTTTGTCACTCCCGTAATTTGAGGCCGAGATTCAGAGACATCTTAGAGCTTAGTCTTAGGGTTGAAAACTCGTCTTTGCTCTATATTATTATTATAGACTCTAGCGATAAACTGGCCCTTTCATAGAAGCAACATGTTCCACTTGAATACGGTGTTTGCACCGCATTAATGTTCCCAAGTTCACTTCGTCACTATGGCAGTGACAGACCGCAATGTGTAATTTTGTGTGACATGTTGTTTGTTTGAACCACAGTATAAGAAAGAGTATCTATTACCAGATACAGTATGGACCATAAAGGTATCATATAGAGGAACTGACAGCTGAGAGAGTGAGATGTACCTAGCGGCGCCACTGTATAATAGAAAGAAATACATGTTGCTAGGCAATAGAACCGTTTTTGGGAACTTGTCGGCACAATCGACTGGGTAAATATTCGTGCTCTGTGAATAATTAGCAAATCTAAAGTGAAGTCGTAGATTATTTTGTGAAATATACTAACAATATTTCATTAAATTACGTACGATTTCACGTTAGATTCACAATTATACACAGAACTCGAAGTTTTAGGGTGCCGATAAGTGCCGACAAATGCACAAAAAAACGGTTTCATTTGACAACTCATGTCAGTTACTCTATTCTATTTTTGTTTAATGGCGTTTCCTTGGTGGATTTTGCCAGTATCTAGTTTAAAAAGAGCAATTAGTGCTTGACGTTGTACGGTAATTGGATATGGCGATCTCAAAGCCCTGTTTTTATACAAAAACACACACTCGAAACCACCATAAAATGGCGGAGCCGCGTGGCCACTTAAATCGCGAGCCAACGACAGACGTCCACTCGAAAGCCCTCTAGCCACGTGACTCCCAGTTACTCTATTCCGACAGGTATAATAAGTTTATGGTATGGACACTCCCTGCCTCCCACCAACTTTTTACATCACCCCCTCTATCGCCCTCCAGTTACCTAAGGTTCAATTTCTTTAATTTCCCATGTGTGACGTCATCTTGTCAATTTAAATTTTTTGTATGCAGTGTTCGGGCTTTGTTATGCAGCTTGTGTTATGCAGTGTATGTCAGTGCTTTGCTCTGAGGTTGAAAATGTATAGATTTTTTTTATATACAAGTTCTTCAACTTAAAACCCAGACTATGTGTATCGAACAACTCGCTCACTGAGGATACTATGCCATTGCACGATATATTATTTTTTAGCTTGAACCCGACTCATGCTTGATCAGTTTTAATTATTTGTTTATAGAACTTGCACTATAATCACATAAAGTTTGACGCTTGTATGTATTACCGTTTTTACGATAGAACAAAAACAATAAACATTGAAAAAAATAGTTTCTTGAAATAAAAAGTAAAAAATTTAGGGGCATACCTACCCTTTAATGTTTTTGTTCTTTTTATTTACTTTCTTATCTAACACAAATGAAACCATGGACTAAAATTATCAAGGAGTCACGTTGCAGGTTCTGTCCCGAGCACTTGTCTCGCGTGGTTTTCGCGCGTCGCGTTTTTGCCTGTCACGAGGCTCCGCAATCCTCAATCCCTTCTTGTTCTTGATGAAAAACAATCCCTGATATTGGGAACTAGTTGACACTGGCGGAAATGCAGTGTTAACGCACAAGCTGAGTGTGTTTATTGGAAAGGGGTGGATATATGAGGCAATTTATAGAAAATCTCGCCTTTGTTTTGACTTATGTGCAAGATTTTGTAAGCAATTTCAACTAGAAACTAAAATATTGCATACTCAGAAAGGGACAAACAACATAGATTTTCGTTCACTCACTCTGTTTTGTTTTTGCAACTATTATTATTTTAATGTCAGTTCCGTTCTTTTTCTATGAACAAAACGAATGAGAAAAAAATTAAAAGCGCCTTCAAAAAAACTAAAAAGTTAAAAAATAATATTGCAGCCTATGACTTTTTCATTCGCATCATAAGAACATTAATTTGTTTTATTGAAGTCGCTGTCAAGCCGGTACGATTCGCGACAGGGCTTGCATTTTTTGGCTTGGCTTGACACCGACTTCTATAAAACAAATTAATGTTCTTATGATGCGAATGGAAAAGTCATAGGCTGCAATATTATTTTTTTACTTTTTAGTTTTTTTGAAGGCGGTTTTAATTTTTTGTTAAAGAGCAACCTGCCTTAGTGGCATACCTACTGTCCGCCATTTTGAAAAAATCACGATTTTGCGGCCACTGATGAAACATATACCAATCGACAGGGAAAATAATTACAAACAGAAAATATTCTTTGGTAAAATGACCTAAGTGGTATACTTTCGGAGATATAGGGGTTTGAAAATAAAAAAAAATTTAAACATTTTTTTCCACCCAAATTGACTTTTTTGATCAGGAATAGATCGGCGAAGCTCAGGATCGACCAGGACTTAATATAATTACATAATATTATTATTATAAATAAGTTTTATTCATTTACTAATATAAATAAAATACCTATCTACATGCAAGACAGCTACTCGAGCAAGACGGTTGTTGTAGCAGTGTTGCTAACTATTCCGAGAGGGATTTATATGTATTTACCTATGTATTAAATACTTAATCATCATCATCATCTCAGCCGATGGCCGTCACACTGCTGGACATAGTCCTCCCCAAGGATCGTCACAATGACCGGTCCTGCCGGTGTCTGTATCGAACGGATTCCCGCCGCCTTCATCAGGTCGTCGGTCCACCTTTTGGGGCCCAACCTACCTACTGCTATTACCCGGGGTGCGGGATGCGGGATGCGGGAGCTACCTACGCTGCGCTTTCCGGTACGCGATCGCCACTCAACAGCTCTTCGGCCCCATCGGTTCTGCGAGCAATGTGCCCCGCCCATAGCCACTATAGTTTAGCTATTTTTTGGGCTATGTCTCAGCGGATCTCTTCATTTCCGATTCGATCTTGCCGGGATACTCCGAATATAGCCCATTGCCTTTTGGATGACTTTCAACCTTTTTATGAAGCCTTGAGAGAGCGACGACCGACGTCTTAGTTCCGTAATTCATCTTGAGACACTGCGGTATTTTGGACGTGAGGAGACTACGTAGCTTTCCAACGTTGCCTTGCCGAGTCGGATTCGACAGCAGGCCACTTCTGCGGCGGTGGGCTAGGCTATGAAGCTTGGTCTCCACCAGCTTATTGTCGCCAATGAGCCTCCTGGCTCTGCGTTCAACCGAGTCGAGTGCGGCAAGTTGATACTTGGCTGAGCCATCCCACAGGTGGCAGCAGTACTCCATACATGATCGAACCTGAGCTTTATACAATATTAAGAGCTGTCCAGGAGTTTAGTACCGCTTCACCTTGTTTAAGATCCCTCGTTGTGATTCTTCGATGCCGGAGATCACAATACGTACAAAGAGGTCCTCAGAGCATTGGGTTGTCTAGATGTCAATAAGGCCCGTGATCTTGATGGTATACCTGCAAGAGTGCTGAGATATTGTGCGCCTGAGTTGTCTCCTGTTCTAACACGCCTGTATCGCCTCTCTCTCTCAGAACAAGAACGGTACCAAAATCCTGGAAGCTTGCAAATGTGCAATCGGTACCCAAGAAGGGCAGTCGAGCCGACCCCTGCAACTACCGACCTATCGCCATTACTTCCATTCTCTGTAAAGTCATGGAAAGAATACTTAACAGTAAGTTGCTGACATACCTAGAAGATAATGATCTACTCAGTGATCGCCAATATAGCTTCCGCTGGGGGCGATCGACTGGGGATCTTCTTGTGTATGTCACGCACTGCTGGGGCGAGGCCATCGAGAAACACGGTGAAACACTTACCGTATCACTTGACATCTTGAAGGCCTTTGACGGGGTATGGCACGCTAGTTTGCTGAGCAAGCTTCTTGCTTATGGTATCCCCGCTGATCTTTGCAGCTGGATATCTGATTTTTTGAGTGAACGGTCGACTAGAGTTGTCATTGACAGCTGCTCTTCAGACCTTATGTCAATTGATGCTGGGGTTCCTCAAGGGTCTGTTCTCTCCACGACTCTTTTCCTGCTACACATCAATGACCTCCTTGTGTCAGGTATTGTTGGGTATGCAGATGACAGTACTGTCATGGAGAGATATGTATCCGGCGCAAGGGCCAGCGGGGATGAAATACGTTCGCAGAGGGAGGCCATGGTGGAGCGGACAAACTTGACTTTAAGTCTTGTCTCCCAGTGGGGTGACTGCCTCCGTGGTCTAATGGTTAAGAGCATTGGCTCTCGATACGGAGGTCGTGGGTTCGATTCCCACGGGGGACACCTAGTGATATGTCACTTTGTGCGTTTTTCCCCAGTTGGTTAGGACATTGCAGGCTGAATCGCCTGATTGTCTGAAAAGAAAAGTGATTCCGTGCTTCGGATGGCACGTTAAGCCGTTGGTCCCGGCTACAATCTCTAGTGGTAGTAGTCGTTACATAAAAACCACGTCAGAGGCGAAAGGCGGTCTGAAAAAACTCTGACACCAGGGCTCTGCCCACACGATAAGAAGAAGAGTGGGGTGACAATAATTTAGTCAACTTCAACGCCACCAAAACACAGGCTTGTATGTTCACCGCAAAAAGGAGTCCGTTTAATCTGACTCCTACTATCCGGGGTACATCTGTCCCTGTTTCCGACAGTCTTGGGCTTCTGGGCATGAGGTTGACCACGAAACTCAACTTCGGCGCTGACATCGAGTCTAAGGCTCAAACTGCGGCCAAAAAGCTGGGTATCTTAAACAAGGTGAAGCGGTACTAAACTCCTGGACAGCTCTTAATGTTGTATAAAGCTCAGGTTCGATCATGTATGGAGTACTGCTGCCACCTGTGGGATGGCTCAGCCAAGTATCAACTTGCCGCACTCGACTCGGTTGAACGCAGAGCCAGGAGGCTCATTGGCGACAATAAGCTGGTGGAGACCAAGCTTCATAGCCTAGCCCACCGCCGCAGAAGTGGCCTGCTGTCGAATCCGACTCGGCAAGGCAACGTTGGAAAGCTACGTAGTCTCCTCACGTCCAAAATACCGCAGTGTCTCAAGATGAATTACGGAACTAAGACGTCGGTCGTCGCTCTCTCAAGGCTTCATAAAAAGGTTGAAAGTCATCCAAAAGGCATTGGGCTATATTCGGAGTATCCCGGCAAGATCGAATCGGAAATGAAGAGATCCGCTGAGACATAGCCCAAAAAATAGCTAAACTATAGTGGCAATGGGCGGGGCACATTGCTCGTAGAACCGGTGGGGCCGAAGAGCCGTTGAGTGGCGATCGCGTACCGGAAAGCGCAGCGTAGGTAGCTCCCGCATCCCGCATCCCGCACCCCGGGTAATAGCAGTAGGTAGGTTGGGCCCCAAAAGGTCGACCGACGACCTGATGAAGGCGGCGGGAACCCGTTCGATAAGGACACCGGCAGGACCGGTCGTTGTGACGATCCTTGGGGAGGACTATGTCCAGCAGTGTGACGGCCATCGGCTGAGATGATGATGATGATGATGATCAAGTATTTAATACATAGGTAAATACATATAAATCCCTCTCGGAATAGTTAGCAACACTGCTACAACAACCGTCTTGTTCGAGTAGCTGTCTTGCATGTAGACAGGTATTTTATTGAAATGAAATGAAATAAATAAATGAAATGAAATGAAATGAAATGAAATAAATGAAATGAAATGAAATAAATGAAATGAAATGAAATAAATGAAATGAAATAAATTTTTATTGATGTCTTAAATGTGGTACAAGTATGATGGTCAATCATATCATGGTTTATCTTAGTAAATGAATAAAACTTATTTATAATAATAATATTATGTAATTATATTAAGTCCTGGTCGATCCTGAGCTTCGCCGATCTATTCCTGATCAAAAAAGTCAATTTGGGTGGAATAAATGTTTTTATTTTTTTTTATTTTCAAACCCCTATATCTCCGAAAGTATACCACTTAGGTCATTTTACCAAAGAATATTTTCTGTTTGTAATCGTTTTCCCTGTCAATTGGCATATGTTTCATCAGTGGCCGCAAAATCGTGATTTTTTCAAAATGGCGGAAAGTAGGTATGCCACCTTCCATACTGAAATGTTCGAAGCTCTTTTGTTTATTTCACAATTTTCAGTGGTGAATTCATTAGTTCGATTTAATAGGAGTGCTTTAAATTAACAAACGCACTAGTCGGCACTACAATTTTCGAAGGTTCCCCTCGATTTCTCTGGGATGCCATCATCAGATCCTGGTTTCCTTATCATGGTACCACCACCCTCGAGACATCAACTTTCCAACAAAAAAAGAATCATTAAAATCAGTTCATAAACGACGAAGTTATCCGCGAACACACATAAAAAAAAAAAATTTATACGGTCGAACTGAGAAACCTCCTCCTTTTTTGAAGTCGGTTAAAAACACTAGTTCTCTCATCACAACTTTTAAAACAATCCATAGACATACAAAACTAAGGTCTCATATAAAACCTGCAGGTATCATGGACAGAGGAGCCAGCGAAGGCTCGCTCGGGCACGCACGAGGTGAACATCCTGGACGAGGAGGGCTGGGCGTCGCTGAGGCGCGCGCGCCGCGCTGACCCCGCCGCCACCGTCGCGCCCCTGCTGGCTATCCAGCTTCAACACCCCGGCAGTAAGTGCTGCAAGATTATACCAGAAATTACACATATCCCCAAAGGGGCAGAGATATAAGACTTTTAGGGCCGTTTCACCACTTCTGAGCTTAGACTACTTATTATAAGGACCGACCTTGCGGTAGCATTTCCCCTCTGCCACGGTATAAGATCAATGATCATGTACATTCAACATTCAATTTTATAACTTACTAGCGTTAACCCGCGACTTCGTTCGCACAAATTATATACCAGATTTTAAGTCAGATCATAAGCTATCAAACAAAAAAAGTTTCATCAAAATCGGTTCAGTAGTTTTTGCGTGATGCGCGTTCAAACACACAAACTAAGAAAATTCTTTTTTTTTTTATTTACAGTTTTATAATAGTGTAGATCACTAACCTAGACAGCCTATTATTGCGAAACAATAATTTCGAACTTAGAACGTTCGGGGTTTACACGAGACTACTTTTCATGATTTTGAACATTCAAAATTAGAATCTAAAGTCGTAGGGAATAAAATCCAAAGTTGCGGATAACATGTTACCTCGCCCCCCGCAAAAAGTGGCAGAAAGTTTGTTAGTAGAATGACACGTGGTTACGCGTCCCTATATAAGTAGTCTAAGCTTCTGAGTAAGTTCTTGTTAGCTTATCCGAGAGATAGTTTAACATATTTTGTATGAAACATATGTCAAAATATCTGCCGGATAAGCTAACAAGAACTTACTAAGAACTGGTGAAACATAATCAGTCATCTATGAGTTTGTGATGTCAGACCGCATGGCTGCTCGAATTAATTGTAACTCATACATTATTATTTCTTTTTTTTTCTCAAGGCTCCTATCATCCGTAGTGACTAGTGACTACAGTTTACAATGCTTGCATAGTACTAAAGATTATTCGAACATTGAGTTCTGATACCGTAATGGATGCACATTCAAGCTAACAAAATACTGTCCGTCGTCACAGAATAGGTAATAGTATATAGTTCTACATACAGAACGGCCACTCCCCGCCCCCCTCTGACTTCAGTTACCTCACCTCCCCTCACACTCTCTGTGGTAACTTGAGGGAAGCCGTGCAAGGGAATGCAGTGAAGCGCGCGCACCCATCGGATTTGACTACATAAAATATATTTAATTTTTCTCCACACAGTAAAAATAAACGTTGGAAAATAACGCTAAATTCACATTTTCTGTGATTCTTTAGCTTAAAAACTATTTTTAATAACAGAATGAACTATAAAAAGCAATGAAATGTATAATGTAGTTCATACGATGCGTGTTAAGTCAACCCTACACATATGTCATGCACAATTTTTGTAAAGTGCGCATGTGCAAACGTCATCATGTCAAATCTAAAACGTTGTTTGAAGTGCCGGACCTGTGCCGTCGTGTGGTAATGCGACACTAGGTTTCGTACTCAGAGCGTTGGTTGGCATCTCTCTAGATCTCTATGCTCAGAACCTTTTCCCGGTAAATTATTTGCTGTCATGTTTGAGAGAAGCTCGTGACAAGGTTCTACTTCTAATTGATCGATTATTTGTCTGCAGGCTACTCCGGTCCGTGGGTGAACTCTGAAGTGCTCGCCACTGCGCTCTCCATCCTCGTCGCGTACACCGCTCTGCGCAACAAGAGCAAGATCCTAGCTTAATTTGTTTAAATATTGTAGTTGATTTAAATTAAATGGTTTTTATTTAGTTAATTTTGTTTTCTTTGATAAATTTTTAAAAATACACCCTGGATTTAGGGTCGTTTTGAAGCCGGAATGGGTGCTTCAGACTATCAAACTGAACAACTTTAAAAAAATAAAAAACACCCTATGTGTTAATCCAGGCCATGATCTATCTGTATGCCAAATTTCATCAAAATCCGTTTAGCAGTTTTTGCGTGAAAGCGAAACAAACATCCATCCATCCATACTTACAAACTTTCGCGTTTATAATATTAGTAGGAAGTAGGATTTATAGGTATGGTAAGGTAAGGGTCATTCGAATCAGGCGGGAAAATGCTTGAGCAGTTTTCATCGATAAACTCAATGACAAATTGAAATAGAGTTGAAAATAGCATGCAGGACTTAGCGCGAACACACCCCACAGCATAGACGAAGAATTTTTGGCTCTTTCTACGACCCACAGGGATTTATCTCTTGCATGCTAGTTTCAACTTTATTCTAGTTTGCTTTGAGTTCTTTATCAATGAGCATTATTACTGCTCGAGCATTTTTCCGTCTGATCTGAATTGTCACATCAACTTAGGATTGATGGGTGGGTTACGGTAATCTGCATAGCATACTAAGGAATCGGGGAGGAGGTGTATACCCTACAAAACGGGTGGACGACTGGACGCTGACCTCATGCTGGTCGGGTGACGGCACAGACGCCATTGAGGGGTACCTACCATTGTAAACAAAAGCATAATAGCATAAGCAAGTATATGCTCACAACTATTTTCCCCCGTGGGTGTGGGTAGTCGGAGATGTTCTGAAAGCTCAGAACATCCACGTTTCACTGGTACAGTCAAGAGCACCACGTCAAGCTTGACACTTTGAACTTTGTACCGTTCTTATTTAGTGCGCCATAAGCGTTACAATCGAACTGCAAGTGTAAAGCTTGATGTGCTCTTAACTGTACCTACTTAGTAGGTACCTACCGAAATTCAGTCCGGAGTAGAGGCCGTCGCCACTTGCGATGGACAATGGGCGGGTGGGTAACTTGACTACCACAATACCAGAAGCGTCCCTGTCTGTCTGTCTGTCTGTCTGTCTGTCTGTCTGTCTGTCTGTCTGTCCGTCCGTCCGTCCGTCTGTCCTACCTATTTAGGGCTGTAACTTTTGAACCGTAATAGCTAGATAGTTGAAAGTTTCTCAGATTATGTGTTATTACGGCGGATTTGTTAACAAATAATAAAAATGTCAAAAAGTTAAAAATTAAGGGGGGTTCTCAACAAGAAACTAGTTTTTATCAATGTTTTTTCTTCACGCTCTATCGTAAAAACGGTAATACATACAAGCGTCAAACTTAGTGTGATTATAGAGCAAGCTCTACAGAATAACAACAAATACTAAAAACCGGTCAAGTGTGAGTCGGTCTTGCACTAAAGGTCCCGGACAAAAAAAGTATTTTTTTCTAAGTTAATAATGTTGTGTTCTGTGGTGGTGTGATACGGACGGAACCCTCGGTGCGCGAGAAGCCCGACTCGCACTTGACCGGTTTTATTCATTATTTTTCTATGAATATCCCCCCAGAAAATTAAATGTCTAAAGTCTGGGTGCTTGGCTACATGTTTCCTCACTATGTTTTTTCATCGAAAAGTCAGAGGCCAAGCCAGTAAACAAAAACACAACATTATTTTTATTAAAATATAATAAAATAATCATAAAAATACCTCAACTACTTAAACAACAAACATTAAACTAATAGGTATATATCTTCATCCTCTCAAACACCACGGAATCAATTGAAACCTAGATAAACAATAGAATCCTAGGTCTTAGTTTTAGCCATTTCTTCTTGCTTGTGCTTTGTGATGCAGCTTCTGAATTCATTCACTTCCGTCTGACATTTTCTCCAGTCCCTTGTCTCAGCTATGCATTCCTGGAAAATGTAGGTAGGTTATTCACATTAATTTAGAAATTGGACTTCTACTGACCTACAACCCGGGCGAATTAACTTGACACCTGGCTCGTACGACGTTGGTGTAAACAATAACAGTGGCAGTGGCTAGGCCATGTATTAAGGAGGCCTGACGATCACCCATCCAAGACAGCCTTAGAATGGCACCCACCAGGCAAACGAAAGAGGGGATGCCCTAAAACAACCTGGCGCCGCTCTGTGGAAGTAGAGGCTAAAAGTCTCAACATGACCTGGGAGGATATCTACAGCGCTGCCCAAGATCGCAACCGATGGAGAGCTATCATCCGAGCCCTATATCCCACGTAGGGGTAACAGGAAGAGAAGAAGAAGAAGAAGAGGCCAGTAGCGATAGCATCTCAGTTACCATTGGACGTGTCCATGCGCTTTAGAATTTTCGAGTTCTTTTGCTGTTATTTGTTATAGTTTACACCAACATCGTTCGAGTCAGGTGTCAAGTTAATTCGCCCATGTTGTAGGTACTTACATCAAAGTGAATATACTAATAGTGAATATACGGCTCGCTCCAGGCCTATCGTGCGGGGGGTGCGGGTGGCGGGGGGCGCGGTCCCAGTACCCATAGTCTAAAAAAACAAGGTCTTCTATTCCCAGAGTGACACAAGCCTACGTCACAAAAAAATGGCCGCTAAACATGGTAAAAGGGTATGATGACGTAGGCTTGTGTCAGTCACGTGGTCGGAAGAGAATACCAGGCGCAGTATATTATTGTACCATGCCAGTACCGATTCACCTGCGCGCTGTACCCCAACGGCCGGTGCCTCACCCCTCCGCACACCGCGCAAGCATAGACCCAACGCAACGCGGCCATTAAGCGCACCAACTTTATTGTATTTACGCTATGCTTTGTTTACAAAAATTAAATCAATAATGATTATGATCTTTTTATAGCCTTAGGATGGTATGGTATTAATATGAACTGACTATACAGCAAGTATATTGTTCACTGGAAAAACAAAAGAACTAATTAGAATAGGTTTGGTACCTGTACTTTGTAGTGCAGATCGATGCAGCCTGTTTTCTTCAGCATAGATTCGACAGGATCGTCCTCTTCGACCGCCTTCTCTCGAGGTTTTATTGTCATTTTATAACTAGTGATATAGGTAATTATTTTCACATCGACGACTAGAAAGATTACCTACAGCTTGTAAAATCAATTTAAATCACAATATAACAATAAAGTACTCTTTGAATATAACCTATAAATTCATTTGACGCAAACAGCTGATAAAAACGACATTACACAGTTCGTTTACGAAGTATGTTTATTTAGCATGTGATTGCTGCCTAGCTAGTACGCCAACCCGCGATAGCCGTGATACGGCTATATCACATGTTTTATCTCGCTCATTTGCGCGCGAACAAACGAGCTAAAAGACGTGCGTGATATAGCCATATCACGTCTATCGCAGGAGAGTCTTCTCTTTAAAAAAAATAATTTACGAAAAGTTTCATTACAATCTGTATTCGTAAATGCTCCTTATGATGTCAATGTCAGTTCTACCAAACAGTACTGCCAAGTTAGGCGATTTATCGCCATTTAGGCTACATTAGGGGGTCTATCGGCGACCAAAAAATTCGATTGGCGATTTGGCGACCGGTCGCCATTTAGGCTATATCCAAAATTTAAATAGGCGATTTTAGACTATATAGTCTTCTAAATTACCCAAAATTGGCAATTTTCTTAATATTAAGAAAATTGCCAATTTTGGGTAATTCTAGGCTACTTTAAGAAAATTCTGGAATATTATACTTATTGTAAAAAAAAGAGTGTCACGAGCAGCTAATGTAGCATTTATTTTGGCCAATTTGCGGTATTTTATGGTACTTTAGGCTCTATTACATGGGAAAAAAATTAGGTGACTCTAGGCTACTTGGCCCGAGATTTTTGGCGATTCAGAGTGGCTGGGACTTGGCAACACTGCTCCCAAAACACTTGTTCGCCGTTTTTAAGGTTATAAAAATGTTTAGAAAGCTAAAACTATCTCAATTCTCATGGATTTACACGAATTATTCAACCAGAGTGGAGATCGACCCCAGCCTCAGAGAAAACTTTGAATCCAAAGAGTACAGACCAAGAAAACATCCCGGAACGACGCGAATAAAAAATGCATCAGTACCACCCCACATCCAGAAGGCAATACAAATAATTCTCGAAGATAACAACGCGAAATCTATGTACCAGGAGGGCATAAAACTCAACAACTATCTCCGCTCAAGAAAACTTCCACCAGAAGAGGGAGAAATCGATAAAAAAGCTGAAAAAATTCACGACGCTGTCTCAAAACAAGTCTTTTCCCGGACGAAGACGGAATTGAGTGCAAATGAGTTAGAAAATTGTAATACAGAAATACAAGCTAAAGTATTTAATATTTTGAAGAAGAATGTGTACAGATGGGGTAATATTTCGTACGATAAACCAACTTGCTTACAGTATTTGATGTCGAGAGCTGCTCCTGAATATGCTATCCTGGTACGTGTGTTAGATGAAATTAAGAGAAAATATCCCGATTATAAACCTAGAAGCTTCTTTGATTTTGGATCCGGTGTCGGAACGGGCACATGGGCAGTTAATACGTTCTGGAAAAATGATATTTTTGAATATTTCTGCGTAGATACTTCATCGCACATGAACGATGTGGCCAGACTAATACTATGCCACGGAAAAGATAACGTAGAAATGCCTTTGAAAGGATATTTTCAACGACAATTCCTTCCCGCATCGTCCGATCTTAAATATAGCATCGTACTATCAGCATATTCGTTACTCGAACTACCGAGCATGAAGAGCCGATTGGAAACCATACAGAAACTGTGGAACAAAACCGAAGACTACTTAATAATCGTCGAACAAGGCTCTAACGCTGGCTTTCAAATCGTTAATGAAGCCAGAGAATTTGTGCTAAACGGACCAACGAAGGAAAAAGGCTACGCATTTTCACCGTGTCCGAACGATAATGTATGTCCACGATACCTCGAGCACGAAACCCCATGTAATTTCTTAATGAAATATGAATCAATTCCGTTTATATCGAAGTCAGAAATGTTAGCAGATATATTTTCTTATGTAATATTAAGGAAAGGTGTTCGTCCGTCCGATGATCCTCAGTGGCCGAGGGTAGTGCGGGCTCCCGTCGTACGATCAGGACACACGATCTGTAAACTGTGTACGAAACAGGGAGAGTTGAAGGAGATTATATTTTCTAAGTCTAAATATGACCAGACGACGTATAGATGCGCTAGGTCTTGCAATTGGGGCGATGTATTGCCCGTTAAATAAAGTATTTTTTAGTTGTTAAACATATGCATTTATTTTAATTTTACATGTAGATGAAGAATTACGCTAATGACTTTATTTTCCAAGGGAGCCGAGATGTTCTCATTATACAGGGTGTAAACTTAAATTCGTTACATACCTACAACCAATGAATAAGAATGTATAGAAATGTAAATCAAGCTCTAAAAATGGCACCAAAAAACTCTACCATGTTCTAAATTTGTTCTTTGTATATTGCCGCCAAAACTCATACAAAATGTAATTCTTCATTAGGTGCCAAAAATTATGATGATTTTGTTTAGAGTTATGCTTCAATAGTTATTCTTATTCGTAGCATACAACCATCAAACTGAACAACTTTTAGTAAGGAACCAACATCTGCTGTTCCATACATTTGAGTCGAGTTGGTACTGCAGTTTTGTATAAAACAGGTGATTTTTTCTTCTCGATTTCGATGTTGGCTCCATAGTGAAAGTTGTTCAGTTTGGTGGTCTGAAAGGGTGTTTTGTTACACCCTGTAATAATGGACGCTGCGCTCAGCGGTCGCAGCGGGTCTATGCTCACGCGGTGAGCGGGGGACGGGGCACCGGTAAAGTTGGTTCCGCGCGTGCAGGTAAGTCGGTAACGGCACGCTCACGTTACCCCCGACCCCCGCTCACCGCGCACGGTTGACCTGTCGCGACCGCCGAGCGTAACCACAAGTTTAAATTTTATGCTCATATTATAAGTACTAAGCCTTATTAAGTATGTAGGTAAGGCATTTAAGTTTACACCCTGTATCCTCTTGTCACGCCGTGGTGGTCCAGCGGCGAGTAGCCTTGCCTGCCGCGCAGGAGGCGATGGTTCGATCCCCGTCCAGGCCGACTCGTACCAATGAGTTTTCGGAATTTATGTACGATTTGTAACACCACCGGCTTTTCGGTGAAGGAAAACATCGTGAGGAAACTTGCATGCTTCAATTTCGAAGCATGTATTGTACCTACTGTCCATTACAAGTGGCGACGGGCTCACTCCCCATCACACTGGAGAGAGTTTCGGTACTACTAGTGAAACGTGGATGTTCTTTCTGTAGACATTTTAGATTTTTAGAGGCGCGCGCGTGCCGTGCAAGCAGGACGGCGCGGCGGTGGCGCGTGCTCCGACGCCATCTTGATTGTATAAAAATCGTGAAACCGTTCTATGAAGTGCCGAGGGACTGCTGCAACGCAAACTACCTACTCTTTTCACGAATAAGCATGAGAGGTAAGAGACATACTTATCCCACTATGCGAGACCAGGAGTGCGATTTTTGAATCTCATTCACTGAGTTCAGCAGTTGAAAATGTCAAAATTACTATGGAGATACGCATCTTTCTACTGCTGATTTGACTTTCAAAAATCGCACTCCTGAAGTATGATTTTTGAAAGTCAAATCAGCAGTAGAAAGATGTATATCTCCACAGTAATTTTGACATTTTCAACTGCTGAACTCAGCGAATGAGATTCAAAAATCGCACTCCTGGCTTAACTGAACGTTTAGGGGTAGTAATTAATTATAGTACTCTGTGGTTTAGGTAATTATAGTATAAGTAAGTACAGCGCTATCGAGCGGAAGCGCACGGCGGTATAGATTATAGATAGGTACAATGTTTGTTATTTACCCACATGGTATTAAACAGTGAAAATAAAATAAAATAAAAATTTAATAGTTATCGTGTCTTTACGCCTTTGTTAAATCTACTCGTTCTTGTTCTTGGCATAGTTTTTTAATTACTAAATCAAACAAGTTGATTCATTCAGCATACAAAGGACGCAGTAAACCACTACCATTGGTTTAACAACAAAAGATTACCTATATGTCAGAAGACAATCCATTTTGGTCCAAATGTCGAGGTAGCCCTTCAGCTTTATTGCCATTATCTTGACTATTATAAAACTGTAAATTTTTGAAAAAAGAATTTAGTTTGTTTGTTTGTTTGGGTGTTTGTTTGTTCGAGTATCACGCAAAAACTACTGAACCGATTTTGATGAAACTTTTCGAACAAAAAGGACCCCCTGTCGTGTTCGTGTCGGGTCGCCCCGCGCTGCGGGCTTGCACCAAGCGCATTCGTCAACTCTCGTTTATCATCGGTGCCGTGCGGCGCACGAATCTAGCCGAATTTCTGCATACAGTCTGTACTAATCATCTTCCGTCTCACGCGCCAGACGACTTTTGGCGTGTTTCATAGAAGTTGTATGAGCGCGCTGCGTGCGCTCTGCCAGAGCGCACAGGACATTTTTGATTGAACTAAAATAAGCTTTAATTACTTTAGCGTAGAGATTCAGTTGGTTCCTTGTAACTTAACGTAAATATAAAGTCTGTATGTTATTGAGGTATTGGATATAGGATACAGCCGCCTCTGCTACTAACTGACCTACTATTTTTTAAACATTACTTATTTTTCTTTAGCCGACACTTTCATATTTGGACCAATAATTTATCTTCTTCTTATCGTGTGGGCAACAAGCCCGGTGTCAGAGTTTTTTTCAGACCACCGCCTTACGGCCTCTGACTACATAGTAACTTATTATTAATCTGTGCTCTGACAAGGTTTGCATGTAGAGATAAGTAGCCGGGACCACGGCTTAACGTGCCATACGAAGCACGGAATCGTCGTTCTTTTCAAACAATCAGACGATTCAGCCTGCACTGTCCTAACCACCTAACCAATAATTTATAAAACCGGATCATCTCTTTTGGCACAGTCTTTGGTTCGTGTGCTGGGTTACATATAGGTACCTACTTTTACTTATGAGGCAGTAGTATCTTTTTGCAAAGGTCAGTTTTTGGCCGATGCCGATTTGGCTGACGATGATGTTCCCTTAGTCGCCTTATTCTCCTACAGGGACACACGGGATGGTTTGCAGTAAGCTGTAACCACACGGCCAGGCCAGGGGTGCTATTTTAGAAAGTAACGCATCCTACCTAATTCGTATACGAAAGTGATACCAAAGTCTATTCTTATCTCAAATCTATGGCTACATTTCAGTGTTGGTGATTTTGACAATGTCTAGTTTAAAAAGCAAAAGTCATAGATATATTA
The DNA here is from genome assembly GCA_922987775.1 of Agonopterix subpropinquella. NCBI lineage: Eukaryota > Metazoa > Arthropoda > Insecta > Lepidoptera > Depressariidae > Agonopterix > Agonopterix subpropinquella. Next base: position 7,664,867 of record OV277717.1, read on the forward strand.
TACTATGGCAAAAGTGCTTGATGCTGTGTTATAAATATTTGGTGACATCAAGGATCATTTTATGAAAAAAAAACTGATTTTAAAGCCACCATGAAATGGTAGAGCTTCGCTGCAAGCCGGGGAGTAGTTGTCAACTGGCACGTGTCGACCCAATCACAGACTTGTAACGCGAGACTTCGATGCTAACTTTTTGGAATTTATCAGAGGAATTTATAAATTGACGCTTCTGTAGGCCTCGCATGCCACCCCCGAGTAAACGATAAAAATCGAGATGTGCGCCTCCATCTTTATTATTTTACATATGCCAGAAAGAGCGCGCATGACGTTTTTCTCGTTTAAACGCTTTGTCGTGGGTGGCATGCTAGCCGTACTGGCCGTAAACACGACAACCTAATCAATAAAACGCAGATTTTCCCCTACAACTAGACTGACCGTGTTACGAATCTTATTAATTCCCCGTTGCCCATAGGTACAAGGTAAAATATTACTTTTAAATAAAATGCGTCAATGTTATATGAGAACTGAATCCGTGTAGTGGCCGGATTAAGAGCCGTGGAATTTAGCGCCCCCTATAAATTTCAGGCTTGCAAACCGTTTTTTCGCTATTTAGTTTTTGGTCCCAATTAGAAAGTTGTTCAATTTGATGGTGTGATTATCTCCTAGAAAAAAATCGTCAGCATATTAAGTAAGTACCCTAGATAAATATTATTTATTTTTATACTGTCGATTTTGTGTGCTGCCACAATATAAGAAAGAGTATATTACTAAATAGTGCTGCCATCTCTAGTGACCTAAAAGAGAGCCTCGATGGGGCGCTAAATGAGTTAAACGACCCCCCGCGCACCAAAATACGTCGTAATAAGGTGAGAATCGTAAACCTTTGGTAGAGGTAACGGTCGCATGCAATATTTCAGGAAAAAACAGTTCCGTTAGAACCAACAAGGTCAGCGGACGTGCTCAGAATTTATATTTTTTTCTAATATTTGTCGTGTGATTTTGAAAGAGAAAATGGATGTTTTTAAAAGTGCTATGTGTTTGTTCGTTTTATTGAAAAATTTGGATGACGTTGATGGCAGTAAGTAGATCTATTGAAATTATTCATTAAAATTTCCATTAGGTAGTATTGATTATAAATTACACGCTGTTTTTTACTCATATAATGCATATAGGTAGGTATAGTTAGATACATAAACATAACGCTTAACTTAAAAATAACACTTTTGTAAATAAAACGTACTTAAGTACCTACCTACAATAACTAATTAAGTATTTTATTTTGCATGACTAAAAATCCATAAAAATCACTCTGTATTCGAGTATTCGAATATACGGTAATTTAGGATGCAGAATTCCGATACGGAATAAGGAATATAGATTGGTCCTCTCCAGAATTTCGTTTGGAATTAGAATTTCGGATGTATGTCATCTTCATCATCACAGCCTATTATGTACGTCCCACTGCAGGGCACAGGCCTACCCTAGGTGTATGGGCGTTAGTCCACCATATGCCCAATGCGGATTGGTAGACTTCACATACGCATTGGAATTTCTTCTTCAGCGTATGCATTTTTCCTCACGATGTTTTCCTTCACCGTAAAGCCGTAGTGTGACAAATCGTAGGTACATGAATTTCGAAAAACTAATTGCCTCATTGGTACAAGTCATCTTGGGCGGGGATCGAACCATCGGCTCGTGCGCGGCAGGCATGGCTGCTTGCCACTAGACCATATAAAAATTCTACCTAAAAGATTAGTGTTTTCATCAAGTTCTAAATTCTAATCATAGAGGTATGTTTTGCTATTAAGCAATTTATTAATGGCTTCAACACTTTTTTAATCGTTACTGGCACAGTTAAATAGGCTACTAGTAGGTAGTAGACTAGGTTTATAGCTAGTATCTATATAGCATCGAGTTCAATCAAACGTACCTACCTACTTATCAGAATTTCAGTCATATTTGCTGATTACCTAATGTATTCGATTCATGGGTGTTTGTGTCTATACACGGCGTAAAATTGTATGCATTGTATATTAAACAGGATGCAGGCCCCGTGTTCATACAAACACCCATGAATTGAATACAAATATTAATATTCATCACACAAATATTCGCAACTTTAGCCTAAATTGCACTGCCTATCACTGCTAATTACCTATTATATTTTATCGATTGAGGAGAAACTAATTAACAGGTTTCGCGATACCTAATTTATTAAATGAATTGTTAAAATTAGCTAGGTACCTTAACTCAGATTAATTAATAATGATATTATTTAGATAATCATTATCTCTCATAATTACAGTATGACGACCAACCGACCGACCTTTGTTTTTGACGACGCTTGTGCTGACCGCTTTATTGTACATACATTTAATCAAAATGTTATTACCTGAATAAAATTCCATATTATTACAGTATTAATTATAGCTATTATCTTCAACAGACTGCATTTTATCTCTAAAAAAAGACTTCGGATCTCCAGCTCCGATTTATTTAAAAAAAGGAGAGTTTTTGGAGCCAAACTCACACAGTGGCGACATCCATCTGCGGCAATCGGAAACTGTGCTAGTATCGTGTCCCGGCGACAGAGGGCGCGTTGTGCTCTCTAATGAGACGACTGGTGGAAATGAAGTGGTAAATATTTAAATACTAGCTGACCCGGCAGACGTCGTCTTGCCATTTTTCCTACCCTACACCAACCCTACACCTACCCTACGCCTACCCTACACGTATCCTACGTTTTTATTAGTTATTCTGCTATTCGGGACGGAGACAAATACAACAATCAAAAACCATGAAAATCGGTCCGGCCGTTCTCGAGTTATCAGTATAAAACAAAGTCGCTTCCCGCTGTCTGTCCCTATGTATGCTTAGATCTTTAAAACTACGCAACGGATTTTGATGCGTTTTTTTTTAATAGATAGAGTGATTTAAGAGGAAGGTTTATATGCATACATCACTACATATCAGCATTGCACCCGTGCGCAGCCGGGGCTGGTCGCTAGTAACTTATAAGTGTTCGAACAAGCCGACTTTGTTTTATATATCTTCAACTTCAATTAGCTAAATATCAAGGCGCGTATTGAATAGCCATGCATATTGAATAGGCAAAGTAACAAAGACATAACAGAGGCAGAACTCTATCTTTCTCATTTTTTACGAGGCCGCATGCTAGGCCTGCAGTATAGCTCAGTCAATTTACGATATTTTGTATCGAGGGGTGGGAAGTTACACCTTATGTAGAGAAAAGGGGACGGGACGGACTGCAGATTCAATCTGTGCCCCGGGCGACTGAAACCCACGTGAAATAATAGTGAAAACAGTGCATCTGTTTTATGCGCACACATTAACACTTTTTAACATAAATAAACAGATACACTAACTGCTATACCTAATGTGTTAATAGTTACTATACTTAAGGCGATGAGTAATTACCCGAATTCCAAATGCGCTTATCGTGTGAACAACATTAGGTAAATATACTTAGTTAAGTTGACGTCAGAAGACCTTTTTACTGTAAGCTAACTGTACGTTACTACTGTAGTTCTTTGCGGCGCCAATTTGGTATGACAGAATTAGTTTTCAACGTAACCGCTAGGAGCGCTGTACGAAATTCTATAAAAAACCTACTGCATGGGTAGCATGACAACCCGCGAGAACCGTGATACGGCTTTATCACGTTAAGACGTGATAAAGCCATATCACGGCTACCACGGGTTGTCATGCTACCCATGCTGTAGTCAGTGCCTGATTAAACATAGAGGCAAAGTAGGCAGCTGCCTATGGGCCCAGCGACGCCCAGGGTCCCCGCAGTCTGAGAGAAAAATAAGTAAAATCTCGAAGATTTAGGCCCACCCCAAAATTAAAAGGAATTATTTAAATCCTATTTAAAAAACCGTCTACAGTGCGTACAAATTGAATATCGAGACGATTCAAGAAATGAACTTCGTGAAGTACGGTCAGATTTTCATCATTTAAAAGGTTCCATCCCCCAAGGAAGTGTTTTGGGATGTACATTGTTCCTACTTTACATAAACGATTTGCCAAAATGTGTTGATGCTCGAACCGTCCTATTCGCAGATGACGTATCTGTGATATTTAATTTTAAAGAAAATGACGATTATAACTCCACAATTTTAAACAGTTTAGATTCAATCAAGCATTGGCTAGCAGACCATAACCTCTTATTAAACCTCAATAAAACAAAATTGATTCAATTTTACCCACACCAAAGTAAACCCCTGACCTTAAATCACATTAAAACTTCTCAAAATATAGAAGAAGTTCAATATGCTAAGCTGCTAGGACTTGTAATAGACACTCATTTAAACTGGAAACAGCATATTTCCTCTATTAAAGGTAAATTATCTAGTTTTGTATATGCACTTTATAACCTTAAAATAAATACTGACTTCAACACGGCATTAACGGCATACTATGCGTTCGCAAATGCGTGGATTCGTTACGGCATAATATTATGGGGTAATAGTACGGATGCTCATGATATCTTCGTCATGCAGAAAAAATGCATTCGCATACTAACGGGAACCAAATGTCCAAATAGCTGCAAGCCTCACTTTATACAACACAAAATACTAACAGTCCCGTGTAATTACATATTCGAAACTAAACTATTTGTAAAGAAGAACCTAGGACTATTTACAGAAAAAGGTGAAGTAATCCATAGAAATTTGCGACGAAAAAACGACCTTCAGGCCCCGCGTACAAGACTGAAGTTATTCAAAACCGGTCCTTATTGTTCCGCAATAAGAATATATAATAAACTGCCTGCTACCTTACGAAGCGAATCCAAATTTAATTCCTTCCGCAACCTATTAAAAAAGGATCCTATTGGAAAAATGTTATTATTCGGTAGATGAATTTTTAGACGATAAAAATATTGTTTAAAAAATTATAGTAAATCTACCTAAAATCTAATAAATTACCAAAAAATAATCACAATAAATATTAAATTATAAATCACCTCTATCGCTATCTCCAAAATCTCATAATTATGTTAATGGAATTGTTATAATGTATATGATTAAATGTAATAAATTTTATAATAATGTTAATTTGATGTAGTTATTGCAATGTTATTATGTAGTTATTATTGAATTTGATGTAAGTAATGTATTTTATTTTATTGTATTTTAATGTATTCTAATGGAATGTGATGTATCATAATGGAATGAAATTTAATATAATGTAATGTAATTTAGTGAAATGAAATGTAATTAATATAATTCCTATTGCGGTGCCCTTACAGGGTATTATATGAGTGCATGTTTTGTATTTAACATTGTATGTACTTGTGTGATGGCAATAAATGAAATATGAAAATATGAAATATTTAAAAGTCTGTGACAGACAATAAAAAAGGTATTAAAAATTTACTTACTGCAAAATTTCGAGCTCACTTAGCTCGCTCATTTTTGTTGTTTTATTTGCCACTTTAAAACTGAGCTCTCACTGGATGGAACCGACTTATTATATCCTGTTTAATATTGAACTCTTTCTGCTCGCTCATGCTTCTGTCTCATACACAAATCAGCTCTATTTTTTTGCCATGAGCTATACAATCAACATAATAATTATAATTAAAACGTCTAACAAAATTAGCTGAAACTATTTTATGGAGATGATCAGACCATCAAACTGAACAACTTTCTCTATGGGACCAATATCGAAATCGTGAAAAAACATCTGCTTGTTACAAAAGCGCAGAGATTTAATTGCGACCACCTAGCATGTATCTAGCCCTTGGGGCCACAGAGACAAATCCATCCCAAGGGGGCCCCGAGGCTGGCATTGCCTGGGGGCCTCTATATGGCTTAATCCGGCCCTTGCTGTAGTAGGTATACTACAGTGTAAATGTAAACTCAAGGCCTACCCTACCTGGCATGGTTTTACTCGTATTTTCTCTTGACCGTTGTAACTTGTAGGACTTGACTGTAATTCGCAGGAGGCACAATGCGTGTCCGGCACAACGTTCCGAGCCGGCAGGTGGTTAGGAGAGTTCAAAGACATACGGTGCAACACCCAGCCTTGGTTCACCACACAAGATGGCGGGCCGTGTCGTGGCAGCAACAGAGTTTACAGGTATTCAACTTACACAGTGGACCCCGACAAAACGAGAAAAATCATGACAGAGAGTTTTGTCGCATTGTCGTGCGTATACTAATAATAACCCTTCTGGAATGACATGATACGGCAATACCTGGCGAATAATTGACAACCGATGGGAATTCCCGAGTTCAAGAAGGAGACTGCAATCACCAGATTAGATATGGGAGGATGGATAAAATTTTAAACGAATTCTGCGCCCGGAATTCCACCGCAAAATTACCTACAACCATCTCTGGTTTTCTCTGCTGCCTTAATTTATCTGTAGCTTTACAGCCCCGGATCTACGGGGGGGGGGGCAAACGGGGGCCCACGCCCCGGGCGGCAGGTCTAGGGGGCGCCAAAATGAAGAGTTTAAAAAATAAAATATTGCAACGACATGAAAATATTGTAAAAAATCTCGATCTCGCTTCGCTCGCTCCTGGTATTAGATCATATTGCAATGATCTCATTATATTGCGATAAAATCTCGAGCTCACTTCGCTCGCTCTTAATTTTTTTTTATTGTATTGGAAGTGTCCAGTCATGCCTATTGCAGAATTGCAGAATTCGATCCAGATTTTAGATCATATAGCGACGAGCTAATCTTATTGCCGTAAAATCTCGAGCTCACTTCGCTCGCTCCAAGTTTAAGATATTTTTTCAACAACCAAATCTGGACCAGGCCACCCCTGGAAAAATTTTTCGGTAGGTACTACCTTGAAGGGGAGGGGCGCCAATGTCAAGTTTTTGCCCCGGGTCGGAAAAATCGTAGATCCGGGGCTAAGTTTTACTATTCAACTTCTTCAATGAAGTCATACGGTCTCAATCTAATAAAATTTCCAGAGTCGGCTACAAGATACAAGAGGTATTCCACTCATTGTATGAGGCGTGCTTCGACAAGGATATCCTGAACACCCTCTACGTGAAACACCAATTGTCGCCGCTGACCAAGTTTGCGCAGTCCGGCCTTCGGCGGCCACAGTTCATTGGTAAGCCAATAGGGATATAAAGTCTAAAGTATTAAGTCGCGGGCAACAGCTAGAAGGTAAGGGCGACAAAGCGACAAAACCGTCATGCGCGGTCGCGCAAAGGCACGTCTCGATTTTTTTTACGTTTCGAGTGGCATGTTAGGCAATCGATAAAGAAGAGCGAATCGATTTACATTGAAAACATTCCGCAATCCACTGCAATTTAACTTGCCATATTAGGGCGAAAATGTGCTGTGATTTTTCCGCATAGGAAGTATGAGTCTAGATTGAACGGACAGCGAGAAAATATTAAAAATAATTATGCTATTGGCAGCATGTGCTAGCTCCATGTGTTGTCTGTCTGTTTGTTTGTTCTAGCACCACACAAAATTGACCGACTTCGATGAAAATGTATGTCATAAAATTTTCATAATAATAGTTTATAAGATTAAACTCAAAATACTAACGTTGGGTATCTCCACAGAACATTATAAGAGGGGTTAGAAATGCAAAGTAGCGATTTAGCTTCGGAGACGACTGTCAACGCTTGTCTTCCCGCTCACGCTGCTAAAATTACTCAAGCCCTCTCACTCGCACCACGCCGCGGGCCTTATAGTGTTATGCAAATCATCGCATAACCTGTGGCGACACGTTCCACGCCTACTTTGCACTTCTAACCCCACTTATAACGTTCGGTGGGTATCTCAATAGGGTCCTTCTTAAGAGCCTATGTCGAAAAATAATTTAAGCGAAACAGGCGTGGGATAGCTTATATTACGGGCTGATGCGAGAGAAAGAGATGGGGCGCCGCGCGCGCCTGAAGTGAATCGAGCGCCAAATCAAACTTTATTTAATTGTGATTGTACTATTTATGTTATTTCAATTCTGCTCTAATCAAAATTTAGAAAATATCAATCTCTTTTTTTTAAATCAAGTCTCGTGTTTCTATTATTCACCGTTTAGCAGTTCCAAGCGTTTATAGATAAAAATGGAGGCTACTTTGGCTTGTTTTTCTATCGAGAAAATTTGTCTTAATCGTGTTTTGGCACTAATCAAAACTTCAATTATATGTTCAATTTACACATATCCGAAAATCATACTCCTACTGTAAGTACTTCATGATATATGAAGCTTTGAAGAATCCTATTTTATTCACATAGCCCCTTAATTAATGCTGACACTTTTTAAGGGGATGATCAGACCGTCACACTGAACAACTTTCTCTATGCACCAACATAGAAATCGCGAAAAAAAAATCTGCCTCTCCATACAAAAGTGCAAACCTACTCAAGTCAAATGTATAGGACAGTAGATTTTTTTTCGCGATTTCGATGTTGGTCCCATAGAGAAAGTTGTTCAGTTTGATGGTCTGATCATCCCCTTAAAAACTGCATGTTTATGTTATACGAGCTTTAACCCGCGACTTCGTCCGCATAAATTATATACCAGATTTTAAGTCAGATGATAAGCTATCAAACAAAAAAAGTTTCATCAAAATCGGTTCAGTGGTTTTTGCGTGATACTCGAACAAACAAACACCCAAACAAACAAACAAACAAACGAACAAACAAACAAACAAACAGACAGACAAAAAATCCAAAAATTGGTGATTTGGAATCAGGGACATCTAAAAACTATATCGTAATTTTTTTTTGTAAATATCTTCAATGTACAGACACACTTCTGTTACAGTTTTATAATAGTTTATATTTAATGTTACAGAAGGTAATCTATTCGGCAAGACTCGTATGTCACATCTATATAAAGTTGAGAACCAGAAGGTTAGAATCAACGAGCTTCTAGGAGAGGGCACAGACCAGGAATATTTGACTAAACAACAGGTGAGCGCATCGCGATCTACTTGATATTTGGAGGTGCTTAAATAGACTCCGAATTCAGGAGTGCGATTTTTGAATCTCACACGTGTTGAAAATGTATGGAGATAGGCATCTTTCTACTGCTCCGTGGTCTAATGGTTAAGAGCATTGGGCTCTCGAGACGGAGGTCGTGGGTTCGATTCCCACGGGGGACACCTAGTGATATATCACTTTGTGCGTTTTTTCCCAGTTGGTTAGGACATTGCATGCTGAATCACCTGGAGTGCGATTTTTGAATCTCATTCGCTGAGTTCAGCAGTTGAAAATGTCAAAATTACTATGGAGATACGCATCTTTCTGCTGCTGATTTGACTTTCAAAAATCATACTTCAGGATTGCGATTTTTGGAAGTCAAATCAGCAGTAGAAATATGAATATCTCTACAGTAATTTTGTCATTTTCAACTGTTGAACTCAGCGAATGAGATTCAAAAATCGCACTCCTGATTGTCAGAAAAAAAGATTCTGTGCTTCGGATGGCACGTTAAGCCGTTGGTCCCGGCTACTATATCTGGTGGTTACATAAAAACCACGTCGGAGGCCGTAAGGCGGTCTGAAAAAACTCTGGTGTCAGAGTTTTTTCTCTGCTCTGCACACACGATAAGAAGAATGTCAAATCAGAAGTGCGATTTTTGAAGCTCGGTCGTTGAACTTTGCAGTTGTAAGTGTCAAAATTACTACGGAGATACGCATCTTTCTACTGCTGATTGGACTTTCAAAAATCGCACTCCAGACCCTCTAGCATGCCATCCTCGAGATAACGATAAAAATCGAGATGTGCCTCCATCTTTATTATTTTACGTATGCCAGATAGAGCGCGCATGACGTTTTTCTCGTTTAAACGCTTTGTCGTGGGTGACATGCTAGCCGTGCTGAAGTATGATTTTTGAAAGTCAAATCAGCAGTAGAAAGATGCGTACCCATCTCCATACATTTTCGACTGCTGAGTTCAACGTATGAGATTTAAAAATCGCACTCCAGCAGTAGAAAGATGCACGTCTCCATAGTAATATTGACATTTTCAACTGCTGAGTTCAAATAATGAGTTTCAAAAATCGCACTCCTGGTCGGCAGGAGTAAAGACAAACCTGTTCAAGTGGGTTTACACAGATGGATCTGACCTCCAGTGTGAATGCGGTGTTGCCCCCCAGACTATGGTCCACCTCGTATACTGCCCTGATACCTGCACGCGAACGGAGCTTATGGACTCTGTCGGCAGTACTATCCGTGTGGCGAAATACTTGCCATTGACACGGTTAGGGTTGCCAGGTCTTAGAACCGAATAGCCGGACAGACCAGCCAGTTAGAAGGCCGGACACCCTTAATTATTGAGGATTTTTTGTCTTACTATTAACGACAACAACATTTTACCATTCTTCTTAATCTATCTATCTATCTATAACGTCACGCCTCTTTCCCAGTGGGGTAGGCAGAGACCAGGGCGCGCCACTTACTACGATCTTTACATACCTCTTTTGCCTCATGCACATCCATACATCTCTTCATACATGCCCGTCGGTTTCGGGTACTCCGCACCTCCCCTTTTTGTAGGACGCAATTGATTTGAGTTCTAATGAAATTGAATCAGTTTTCTTTATTATTAATAATTCGTTTCACTACTTAATTACTAAAATTGCAATCAAAAACTAAACAGAACTTGTTCACTAATTACCTAATTAGATACACTTTAAAGTACTTACCTAAGTAATTGAAACAAAAATGATTTATAGGTACGGTTGCCAGATACCTGCTTTAAAGTTCAGTTTCCTTTAAAATGGAGTATACACTATACAGGTCAAATGTAAAAGCCTAACAAAAGCAGGACAGGCCGGACACCGTCTGATTTGGCCGGACACACATCCAAAAAGCCTAACTACTTATGTCCAGCTTTATCCGGACGCCTGGCAGCGCTAGACACGATAGAAGAAGATGCCCTATTCAAGAGGCCTATTTGTCCAGCACTGATGCCAAAGAACCATCCTACAGTGTATAACTTACTTGCAGTTTCTGACACGTGGACACCTGGCGCCTAAGGCGGACTTCACAATGTTCGCGCTGCAACGAGCATCGTTCCAATACGTGAACACCGCCCCTCAGTGGATGAAGAGCAACCGCGGAGACTGGGCATCCCTGGAAGACGTTAGTACAATGACCAGGAAAATAATAACGCTCGTCAATCTTTGTTTGACCCGAGCCCTTTGGTGTTAATATTTTTTTCTACTTAGAAGGCTTTGAAAAATACTAATGTATTTTTTTTATGAATACCTAATTTTTTAAGTTTCAATGTCTATATGTCTATTTTATTGCTCAAAAATAATGTGTATTGTTAAATCTAAGCCTTTCTGGGAGATTCAATTTTGATTTCGATGTTGCCTAGCGATTTTTTTTAAATATGTTCTCAGGTAGTCTTTTTGTCACTGAATGGTGCCGGTTACAGTTTAAAAGTCCCATTAATAATTACTCCCCACCTCTCCTAACAAAACTCCGTAAAATGACTGGGCTACCGTCAAAACCCGATGTCATTTAGTAATCAAAGGGTGCAACGTCGAATATCAGCGAAAACAAAAAGCCGATAGCGGCTAATTTAACCATAGACATTATTATACTAATGAATTTAACTCAATTTAATTTATATTAAATTATGCGCAGTTACACATCGGTAAGACTTAATAAACCTGGTAGGCAGGTACCTACTAGCAAAGATTGCTCACGTCAAACAAAGAACAAAGCTCTCGTAAAACTTATTATTGTCGCCGGTACCTCGTAGTTCGACTTATTATATTAGATGGCGTTACTATACTAGCTGAAGTCGCGCCTATAAGTGGAATACCTAGTACCATCTATCGAAAAATTTGATGAAACTCAACTTCGATGCAGGTGTGCGTAGACCTAAGATGACATAGGAGTGTGTGTGTCTTTTAGCTTCTCGAGTTGAAAGAAAGATTACATTCGCAATTTTATAAAGTAGGTAGGTAAAAGGTACCTTATGAGTACACCTTGGCTTAGTGGTTAAAGTGTCTGCTTGATAATTCTTAATACAGCAGGGGTTTGTTTTTATGAATCACCACGACTTACCATGTTTTATCTACATACAAAAATGTACTCTGCTGCTGTTTACCGTTGAGGGTACTCCTCAACGGTAAACAGCATTGGCTTGATATTTTTCTGTTCACGTTCAGTTTTGATAGCAAAACAAATATTTAATCAGGATCTGGTGCAGAAGCAAGGAATGACTCCGTACGAGGGTACTCCTCAACGGTAAACAGCATTGACTCGCAATTTTCTTGTACACGTTCAATTTTGATAGCAAAACACATATTGAACCAGGATCTGATGCTGAAGCCAGTAATGTCTCCGTACGAGGGTACTCCTCAACGGTAAACAGCATTGGCTTGCACTTTTTTTTTCACGTTCAGTTTTGATAGCAAAACACATATTGAACCAGGATCTGGTGCTGAAGCCAGTAATGTCTCCGTACGAGGGTACTCCTCTACGGTAAACAGCATTGGCTTGCACTTTTTTTGTTCACGTTCAGTTTTGATAGCAAAACACATATTGAACCAGGATCTGGTGCTGAAGCCAGGGATGTCTCCGTAGGAGGGTACTCCTCAACGGTAAACAGCATTGGCTTGATTTTTATCTCCTTCTGTTTAGTTTTGAAAGCAAAACACATATTTAACCAGGATCTGGTACTGAAGCCAGGAATGTCTCCGTACGAGGGCACTCCACAACGGTAAACAGCGTTGGCTTGATTTTTTTTTGTTCGTGTTCAGTTTTGATAGCAAAACACATATACAACCAGGATCTGGTACTGAAGCCAGGGATGTCTTCGTACGAGGGTACTCCTCAACGGTAAACAGCATTGGCTTGATTTTTATCTCTTCCTGTTTAGTTTTGAAAGCAAAACACATATTTAACCAGGATCTGGTGCTGAAGCCAGGAATGTCTCCGTACGAGGGTACTCCTCAACGGTGAACAGGATTGTCTTGAAATTTTTTTGTTCACGTTCAGTTTTGATAGCAAAACATATATTGAACCAGGATCTGGTGCTGAAGCCAGGGATGTCTTCGTACGAGGGTACTCCTCAACGGTAAACAGCATTGGCTTGATTTTTTTTTGTTCGTGTTCAGTTTTGATAGCAAAACACATGTTCAACCAGGATCTGGTACTGAAGCCAGGGATGTCTTCGTACGAGGGTACTCCTCAACGGTAAACAGCATTGGCTTGATTTTTATCTCTTCCTGTTTAGTTTTGAAAGCAAAACACATATTGAACCAGGATCTGGTGCTGAAGCCAGTAATGTCTCCGTACGAGGGTACTCCTCTACGGTAAACAGCATTGGCTTGCACTTTTTTTGTTCACGTTCAGTTTTGATAGCAAAACACATATTGAACCAGGATCTGGTGCTGAAGCCAGGGATGTCTCCGTAGGAGGGTACTCCTCAACGGTAAACAGCATTGGCTTGATTTTTATCTCCTTCTGTTTAGTTTTGAAAGCAAAACACATATTTAACCAGGATCTGGTGCTGAAGCCAGGAATGTCTCCGTACGAGGGTACTCCTCAACGGTGAACAGGATTGTCTTGAAATTTTTTTGTTCACGTTCAGTTTTGATAGCAAAACATATATTGAACCAGGATCTGGTGCTGAAGCCAGGGATGTCTTCGTACGAGGGTACTCCTCAACGGTAAACAGCATTGGCTTGATTTTTTTTTGTTCGTGTTCAGTTTTGATAGCAAAACACATGTTCAACCAGGATCTGGTACTGAAGCCAGGGATGTCTTCGTACGAGGGTACTCCTCAACGGTAAACAGCATTGGCTTGATTTTTATCTCTTCCTGTTTAGTTTTGAAAGCAAAACACATATTGAACCAGGATCTGGTGCTGAAGCCAGTAATGTCTCCGTACGAGGGTACTCCTCTACGGTAAACAGCATTGGCTTGCACTTTTTTTGTTCACGTTCAGTTTTGATAGCAAAACACATATTGAACCAGGATCTGGTGCTGAAGCCAGGGATGTCTCCGTAGGAGGGTACTCCTCAACGGTAAACAGCATTGGCTTGATTTTTATCTCCTTCTGTTTAGTTTTGAAAGCAAAACACATATTTAACCAGGATCTGGTGCTGAAGCCAGGAATGTCTCCGTACGAGGGTACTCCTCAACGGTGAACAGGATTGTCTTGAAATTTTTTTGTTCACGTTCAGTTTTGATAACAAAACACATATTGAACCAGGATCTGGTGCTGAAGCCAGTAATGTCTCCGTACGAGGGTACTCCTCAACGGTAAACAGCATTGGCTTGCACTTTTTTTGTTCACGTTCAGTTTTGATAGCAAAACACATATTTAACCAGGATCTGGTGCTGAAGCCAGGAATGTCTCCGTACGAGGGTACTCCTCAACGGTGAACAGGATTGTCTTGAAATTTTTTTGTTCACGTTCAGTTTTGATAACAAAACACATATTGAACCAGGATCTGGTGCTGAAGCCAGTAATGTCTCCGTACGAGGGTACTCCTCAACGGTAAACAGCATTGGCTTGCACTTTTTTTGTTCACGTTCAGTTTTGATAGCAAAACACATATTGAACCAGGATCTGGTGCTGACGCCAGTAATGTCTCCGTACGAGGGTACTCCTCAACGGTAAACAGCATTGGCTTGCACTTTTTTTGTTCACGTTCAGTTTTGATAGCAAAACACATATTGAACCAGGATCTGGTGCTGAAGCCAGGGATGTCTTCGTACGAGGGTACTTCTCAACGGTAAACAGCATTGGCTTGATTTTTATCTCTTCCTGTTTAGTTTTGAAAGCAAAACACATATTTAACCAGGATCTGGTGCTGAAGCCAGGAATGTCTCCGTACGAGGGTACTCCTCAACGGTGAACAGGATTGTCTTGAAATTTTTTTGTTCGCGTTCAGTTTTGATAACAAAACACATATTGAACCAGGATCTGGTGCTGAAGCCAGTAATGTCTCCGTACGAGGGTACTCCTCAACGGTAAACAGCATTGGCTTGCACTTTTTTTGTTCACTTTCAGTTTTGATAGCAAAACACATATTGAACCAGGATCTGGTGCTGAAGCCAGGGATGTCTTCGTACGAGGGTACTCCTCAACGGTAAACAGCATTGGCTTGATTTTTATCTCTTCCTGTTTAGTTTTGAAAGCAAAACACATATATTTAACCAGGATCTGGTACTGAAGTCAGGAATGTCTCCGTACGAGGGTACTCCTCAACGGTAAACAGCATTGACTTGATTTTTTTTGTTCGCGTTCAGTTTCGATAGCAAAACACATATTCAACCAGGATCTGGTGCTGAAGCCAGGGATGTCTTCTTACGAGAGTACTCCTCAACGGTGAACAGGATTGCCTTGAAATTTTTTGTTCACGTTCAGTTTTGATAGCAAAACACATATTGAGCCAGGATCTGGTGCTAAAGCCAGGAATGTCTTCGTACGGGGGTACTCCTTAGTACGAGGGTAAACAGCATTGGCTTGATTTTTATCTCTTCCTGTTTAGTTTTGAAAGCAAAACACACGTTTAACCAGGATCTGGTGCTGAAACCAGGAATGGTCCGTACGGAGGCACTCCTCAACTGTAAACGGTATATGCAAGTCAATGCTGTTTACCGTTGAGGAGTACCCTTGTACGAAGACATTCCTGGCTTCGGCATCAGATCCTGGTTAAATTTGTATTTTGCTATCAAAACTGAACGCGAATAAACAAAATTCAAGCCAACGCTGTTTACCGTTGAGGAGTACCCTCGTACGAAGCCATCTCTGGCTTCGGCATCAGCTCTTGGTTAAATATGTGTTTTGCTATCAAAACTGAACGCGAACAAACAAAATTCAAGCCAACGCTGTTTACCGTTGAGGAGTACCCTCGTACGGAGACATCTCTGGCTTCGGCATCAGATCCTGGTTAAATATGTGTTTTGCTATCAAAACTTAACGCGAACAAACAAAATTCAAGCCAACGCTGTTTACCGTTGAGGAGTACCCTCGTACGAAGACATCTCTGGCTTCGGCATCAGATCCTGGTTAAATATGTGTTTTGCTTTCAAAACTGAACGCGAACAAACAAAATTCAAGACAACGCTGTTTACCGTTGAGGAGTACCCTCGTACGAAGACATCTCTGGCTTCGGCATCAAATCCTGGTTAAATATGTGTTTTGCTATCAAAACTGAACGCGAACAAACAAAATTCAACCCAACGCTGTTTACCGTTGAGGAGTACCCTCGTACGAAGACATCTCTGGCTTCGGCATCAGATCCTGGTTAAATATGTGTTTTGCTATCAAAACTGAACGCGAACAAATAAAATTCAAGCCAACGCTGTTTACCGTTGAGGAGTACCCTCGTACGGAGACATCTCTGGCTACAGCATGAGATCCTGGTTAAATATGTGTTTTGCTATCAAAACTTAACGCGAACAAACAAAATTCAAGCCAACCCTGTTTACCGTTGAGGAGTATCCTCGTACGAAGACATCTCTGGCTTCGGCATCAGATCCTGGTTAAATATGTGTTTTGCTATCAAAACTGAACGCGAACAAACAAAATTCAAGCCAACGCTGTTTACCGTTGAGGAGTACCCTCGTACGGAGACATCTCTGGCTTCAGCATGAGATCCTGGTTAAATATGTGTTTTGCTATCAAAACTTAACGCGAACAAATAAAATTCAAGCCAACGCTGTTTACCGTTGAGGAGTACCCTCGTACGAAGACATCTGTGGCTTAAGCATCAGATCCTGGTTAAATATGTGTTTTGCTATTAAAACTGAACGCGAACAAACAAAATTCAAGCCAATGCTATTTACCGTTGAGGAGTACCCTCGTACGAAGACATCTCTGGCTTCGGCATCAGATCCTGGTTCAATATGTGTTTTGCTATCAAAACTGAACGCGAACAAACAAAATTCAAGCCAATGCTATTTACCGTTGAGGAGTACCCTCGTACGGAGACATTCTTGGCTTCAGCACCAGTTCCCGATTAAATAATGTATTTTTCTTTCAAAACTGAACAAGAATAAAAAAAAATCAAGCCCACGCTCTTTACCGTTGAGGAGTACCATCGTACGGAGACATTCCTGTCTTCAGCACTAGATCCTGGTTAAATATGTTTTGCTATCAAAACTGAACGTGTAGGGAACAGGGCGGGTGGGGCGTTAGTCCACCACGCGTTAAAATATTTTATTCATTGATATTTTCTTAGTATATTTGTTTGTTTGTTTGTTTGTTTCTTTTTTAAATGTGTGAGTATACAGGGTGTACAATAAAATGGGACAGCTACTTAAAGGGGTGCTTCAGACCATCAAACTGATCAACTTTCTCTATGGGACCAATATCGAAATCGCGAAAAAAAATTCCGCTCTCCCATACAAAACTGCAAACATAACTCGACTGAAATGTATGGGACAGCAGTTTTTTTTTTCGCGATTTCGATATTGGTCCCATAGAGAAAGTTGTTCAGTTTGATGGTCTGAAGCACCTCTTTAAGTAGCTGTCCTATTTTAATTTACACCCTGTATACGCAAGCTTAACAATTTCAAATTTAGTTTTTTTTTCAATAGCCTGGAGTATGATTTTTGAATCTCATTCGGTGAGTTCAGCAGTTGAAAATGTCAAAATTACTATGGAGATAAGTATCTTTCTACTGCTGATTTGACTTTCAAAAATCGCACTCCTGGAGTATGATTTTTTAATGTCAAATCAGCAGTAGAAAGATGCACGTCTCCATAGTAATTTTGACATTTTCAACTGCTGAACTCAGCAAATGAGATTCAAAAATCGCACTCCTAGCAATCTTGTTTAGTATGAATTTTGAAATGTGCGCCATCTACCGGAATTCTCTATAACTGCATGCTACTCCCGCTTAGTATTATATCGTATTGTAGATCAATGAAAAAAATGTAAAAAAACCTGCTTATGAAATTGTTATTTTCAATGTGATGTTATGAAAATAATATATTTTGTTGCTCAAAATAAATAAATATGATGAACCAGAACAGTAAAATGCGATATTTCGTCGATTTCAGACAAATTTTACTTCTAGCGGACCAAGTAATGCCATCTAGTGACATTTTAAAAATTATTGTGAGTTATACAAGGAAATAGCATTCTATGCTTTTCCATCTTCTTTGCTACTAGGTACACTACTGTACCAAGAAAACGATACAAATGGAAAAGTACTCCTTCTTTCTTCACTTTGTTATCAAAAGCGCGTGAGTGCGCGTGACGTTTTTCTCGATTTGTCGCTTTGTCGTAGGTGGCATACTAGCCGTGCAGCACAGTAGAACGAATACATAACAGAGGTATATAGTTCTACATAACAGAGGTTAACTTCCATTATTTCGTTCAATGCGAGGAAAATTGTATCGTGCGCTTATCATAAAAGGAAAATATACACTGAAGTGGAGATAAGGTACTTACGTACTACACGAAAACAAGTGGCATAATATAAGGTAGGTATAATATACATACAGAGGCGGCTCTAGCCCTTGTGGCGCCCGTGTGCAACCGTACCCTGGCGCCCTCTAGTAGAAGCGAGCGGGGTCAAAATGGAATACTTACAGTTATATTTTCAAACGGAAATTCGGGTGCCAATAGTGCAATTTTAAATGATGTCGGGAAGCAAAAAGTATTAAAATCGAGATGTGCTTCCATCCTTATTATTTTACGTATGCCAGAAAGAGCGCGCATGGCGTTTTTCTCGTTTAAACGCTTTGTCGTGGCTGGGATGCTAGCCGTGCTGCACAACTGCCGTGCTTGCGACACAATCACAACCAAGAGCGAGATCGAGATTTTCAGCATAAGATAGTTAAAATGCCATCTAAAACCAAAGAGCGAGCGAAGCGAGCTTGAGAACTTACTGGAATATAGTCGTATAGTCGTCTTATAGTCGTTGCGCAATGCGATCCGAATCCAGAATTGAACTCGAGATTTTCTCTAAAAAATTGTAATATTATTATATATTAGTAATAGTTAGTTATATTCTCATGTAAGTGAATGTATATTCTTAATGAGAAATAAAGATCTTAAACCATAGATTTTACTGCAATACGACTAGGTAGTCAGAGATATTCTGAAACTTCAGAACATCCACGTTTCACTAGTAGTACCGAAACTCTGTCCAGTGAGTAGTGTGACGGGGAGTGAGCCCGTCGCCACTTGTAATGGACAGTGGGTACATTAATACATGCCTCGAAATTGAAGGATGCAGGTTTCGTCACGATGTTTTCCTTCACCGAAAAGCCAGTGGAAACAGCTGATTTTTTTTTGCTCCGATTAGTTTGCTCCCATAGTAAAAGTTGTTCAGTTTGATGGGTAGACTCTTAGTTTAAAAGGATATCAATTTCACCCTGTAGACTTTGCTATAGACCACTGTCATGTCAGTATCATAATAAACACGTCTGAATCGCAGGGCCTGCGCCGCAGAGTGCAGAAGATGAACACTACGCTGACGGTGTACACGGGCACGCACGGAGTTCTCGCCATGGAGAAGAGGGCGGGGCGTCGGGGGGAACTGCACCTTGCTGCAGACGCCAACAACAACGGGATCGTCTCCGTGCCTCTTTACTTTTACAAGGTACCTACAACAGTACTTAATAATTTGTTCCTTTCTGTCTCGGAGCACGTCGTCCAAATAGTATAAGAGATAAGTGTACTTTTTGCAATTATCAGCAGCAAGGCTGATTCAGTGTTTATGGGATGTAGAGCATCTTTGTGATGGGGATGGACCAGGTCTGCCTGCATAACTCCAGTCGGTTTAGGAGTTACTGATGATTAAAGGTCTGTAAAAAATTAACGACCAGCTGCACGTCTGATCGTATGATATTGTTGTAGTATGCACTGTAGCTATGTGAACAGTACAAAAACTGTCAAGTTCTGTCAGTCGGTTTAGGAGATACAGCCAGTCAAAGTTCCGACCTTTGAACGGCTGTATCTCCTAAACCGACTGATGAACCGTGTCAGTTTTTGTAATCACATAGCTACAGTGCATACTACAACAATAACATTCAATCAGCCTTGCAGCTGGTCGTAAATTTTTAACAGACCTTTAATCATCAGTAACTCCTAAACCGACTAGAGTTATGCAGGCAGACCTGGTCCATCCCCATCACAGAGATGCTCTACACCCCATAAACACTGAATCAGCCTTGCTGCTGATGGTTGCAAAAAGTACACTTATCTCTCGGAATAAAAAGCAGCCCACCCAAATTGCTCCGAGACAGAATAATGCCACAATGCTTAAAAACCAAGCTTTTTAATCAAATCATAATTGCCAACCATGGTGCTGAAACATGAACGCTCTCTAAGGAAACTATACACAAAATCAAAGTAGCACAGAGAGCCATGGAGCGCGCCATGCTAGGCATCACCCTTCTTGACCACGTCACAAACGTCGAGATAGGAGGGACCACGAAGGGCCTACTGTACTGAGCCAGTGACTGAACTTAAGCAGCCGGCATATAGGGGCATCTAGAAGGGTACGGAACTCGGCATAGGACGTTGCTGGGGCTACGCGGCGTTTTGGGTAGCGGCGATCGGTGATAGATACGGTAACGGGGATCTGTGAGAAGGTAGCGGGGATCGGTGAGAAGGTACCGGGGATCTGTGAGAGGGTAGCGAGGATCTGTGAGATGGAAGCGGGGATCTTTGAGAAGGTAGCAGGGATCTGTGAGAAGGTAGCGGGGATCTGTGAGATGGTATGTGCCCGGATATATTTATTTGCCTTTAGTGTTCTTTAGTAAATGCAACAGTCAACAAATTTAAAATGTACGCCATCATAAAACCGCCTATCTTTGCCAGGTTCCTGATAAAACCACAGTTACAGACTAAACAATATGGGACACAGCGCAGTCTTACCTAACCTGTTGGTAATGGTAACCTACTTATTTTATTTATAAGTAACCTACTTAATTTTCTTTCCAGCTGGTCTACGATCCCCAGTCGCGAAAAGCAGCGGCATTCGTCAATATCAACTCTTCATTTTACAACAAGACAACGACAGATAAACTCACCTTTTGCAACGACATCTGTGATGAGAACCCCAAATTTTCGTGGTTGAAATGGCGCGCGGACGGAGCCCGTAGCTTTTGCTGTAGTTACGACGAATTTGTTGACACTATTAATTATCTACCACGGTTAAACGTAGAAGGGCTGTTTCATTAATTTAAATAGATTATTGTCAGTCAATTCTTCTTCTTACAGATTATCCGTGGTGGTCCAGTAGCGAGTAACCTTGCCTGCCGTGCGGGAGGCGATGGTTCGATCCCCGTCCAGGCCTACTCGTACCAATAAGTTTTTTGGAGTTCATGTACGATTTGTAACACCACTGGCCTTTCGGTGAAGGAAAACATCGCGAGGAAACCTGCATGCTTCAATTTCGAGGCATGTATCGTACCTACTGTCCATTACAAGTGGCGACGGGCTCATTCCCCGTCACACTGGACAGAGTTTCGGTACTACTAGTGAAACGTGGATGTTCTGAGGTTTCAGAATATCTCTGACTTCCTCGGGGAATATAGTCGTGAGCATATGCTTATGCTAATTCTTCTTTTTATCGTGTGGGCAGCAAGCCCTGAAGCCGTAGCATGCTACATGTGATACGGCTGTATCACGTCTTTTATCTCGTTCGTTCGCCGCGCAAATAGAAAGAGCGAAGGTGCTGTATCACGGTGGCATGCTACCCATGCAGGTGTCAGAGTTTTTTCAGACA
This sequence comes from Agonopterix subpropinquella, assembly GCA_922987775.1. Taxonomy (NCBI): domain Eukaryota; kingdom Metazoa; phylum Arthropoda; class Insecta; order Lepidoptera; family Depressariidae; genus Agonopterix; species Agonopterix subpropinquella. The sequence goes on from OV277717.1 coordinate 7,686,535, forward strand.
GCCTTACGACCTCTGACGTGATTTTTATGTAACGACTACTACCACCAGAGATAGTAGCCGGGACCAACGGCTGTAACGTGCCATCTGAAGCACGGAATCATTTTTGTGGGTGATTCAACCTGCAATGTCCTAACCAACTGGGGGTAAACGCAGAAAGAGCATAGCACTAGGTGTCCCCCGTGGGAATCGAAACCACGACCTCCGTGTCGAGAGCCTAATGCTCTTAACCACTAGACCACGGTGGCAGTTTAAAATATAGGCAACTCCCTGCCCCACACCATGGCCTCACCCCCTCTCGGTGGTACAGAACGTGGGCGACAGTAAGCCGTGGTATTCCTGTCTCACTCGGCCTCACTAAACATACATGTGCTAGCCTCTTATTGTCATTGGGAGAGCGTTTGTGTCAAGTGTCCAGGGTGTGCCGTATCAAACTATTTGCATTATGTTTGACGCATTACTGACGTTATCGTGACTGTGAGAAAGTTCTAAGGTGTTTTAAAATGACATAAATAGTAACTTGCATCCGTAATATATTTTAAATACATTCTTTTTGTAAAGCATTTATTACATTTAAGGCTCTTAGAAACAAAACACGTTTAGCTAATTTTTTTTACATAAATAATTGTCATTTACAATTAAGTTTACCTAAATATACATATATTTTGAGAAGAGATTAAAAGTATACAAATAAAATAGTTCTTCCTAATCTAATGTCTTTTATTTTGAGATTACACTGTTATAAATACATCTCTGTACACATAAATTCACGACTTCCCAATTCCTTACTACCACATTATCAAAGCAATATTTGTATCAACGATCACTTTTAAATTGATTGGGAAGTTAGGAGTCTATACAAAAAGCGAAATCGTTATTAAGAGGGCTATTCGAGCTCAGTGGCGCCCTCGTCACAATAATAAAAATGTCTCAATAAAGAAAGCCTAAATTAAAAAGTGCCCACTTGATAAACTACAAAAGCCTTCAAGCCATTGTTATACAATACTTTTATGGGTTCTAAACATTCAACTTTTAGATAATTTCGAATAAAAATAAAAGCGGACGTGTTTTTTCTTTTTTCAAAATTTGTATGTACCTTTAAAAAACCTATAAAAGTATTCTATGAAAATAGCTTGATGGCTTTTGTAGTTTATCTAGTGGGCACTTTTTTAATTCAGACTTTCTTTATTGAGAAATCTTTATTATTGTGACGAAGGCGCCACTGAGCTCGAATAGCCCTCTTAAAACCTGACCAGAAAAATAAAAATACCTGCTTTGGGGGCGCTATAATCGCTATAACCTTGACAATATTAGCTATGTGCAAAGAAGGTGTTGGGAACCCTGGTTGGGAACTGTCAAGTCGAGCGCAGCGCACGCTGTGGCAGAAATTTGTACCATTACCGGCGAAGCTTTTTCAGATTTGCTTGAATCTATGCAAATCCGCACACTCACTCAACACCCAAATATACAAAACTACAAAGACTAGGTACTAGCCATAAAGGTATTATATAGAGGAATTGACAGCTATGAGAGCGAGATGTACCTAGCGGCGCTACTGTATAATAGAAAGAGATACGTGACGCGAGGCAATAGAACCGTTTTTGGGAACTTGTCAGCACAATCGACAGGGTAAATATTCGTGCGCTGTGAATAATTAGTGAATCTAATGTGAAATCGTAGATTATTTTGTGAAATATACTAACACTATTTCATTAAATTACCTACGGTTTCACGTTAGATTCACAATTATACACAGAACTCGAAGTTTTAGGGTGCCGATAAGTGCCGACAAATTCACAAAAAACGGTTTCATTTGACAACTCATGTCAGTTATACTCTATTCCGACAGGTATAATAACTTTATGGTACTAGCTTAGTAGTGCGCTAGATGGCGCTAGTGTCGTGCACATAGCCAATTGCAGGTAAAAAAATTAGTTCCAATGATTTTCCGCAACATGGCGAGGTATTTTATTTTTCTGGTCGGGTTTTACACTACTAAACCATAACGAATTTTAATAATTGGTATGATAAATAACCAGGTTAGTAGTTTTGCATTTTTTCAAAAATGTGGGGTAAAACGTTTTCGCGTTTTATACGGAGACTGCTCGCCTCACAATACTCTTTACATATTCTGAGCTTTAGGGTCAATTCCCACTGAAAGAGCAGCGGCCGACAGCGCGCGACACTTTACCTTGCATATTGCACTTTATCTACAGTGGATAAGATAAAATTCCAATTGACAGGACGCTCTCGGACGACATGCCATGTACCAATGAGGTTTCTAACTTATGAACGTAATACCGACTGCTCACAAACGGTGAACGAAAACATCATGAGGAAACCTAAATACGCTGAAGAAGAAATTCTGATGCGTACGTGATGTCTTGGCGGCAAAACGCATGTGCCTCCTTGGAGATGGATATCCAAAACCAGGAGATCTTAGGTTTCTTTCCCTCAACGGTATTGGCTCCTTCATTGACCATGTATTTGAAGGGTGAAGAAAGAAAAAAGTATTGGGGCTAACACAAAAGATCCCACTGGGTCGAAGTGTTGCTGGCTTGCCAGCCCCCACAACAAGATAAGAAGTCTACTAATCCGCAATGTGCACGCGTGTTGGACTAATACCCATGGACTCTCCCTGAGGGTAGGCCGGTGCCCTGCAGTGGGACATGTTGAGTGCTCGACCTGTCACTAGGAGGATAGTCTATCTAGGTATACACTTCACACGCGATGGTTTATAATATCGGCTCGCTAGCTCAGCCACGCGTCTTTGCTCCGCGACGGCCGGTAGTACACTAGCCCCTCCCGCCTCGCTCCCTGCGCGCTGACATCGCTCGAGACGACAGACTAAAGGTAAGTACCTAGTATATAGATAGTTTTACTTATATATTGATGTATCTATTTATCTGTATGTATATATGTAGATATCTATACACTACAGGACATATATAAGTTACCCATTCCCTCACCTCAACAGAAATGTTATCTTATCTCACCGTAGATAAAGTTCAATATGCTATTTAAAATGCCGCGCACTGCTGGCCGCTGCTTTTTCATTGGGAATTTACCCTTAGGATGGAATGACAAGTCATAAAGGTGATTGGCTGGCCTTTCGCACTAAACTAACGCGCAAAATTACACTATGAATGAATCCTGCAGGTTTTTTATTTTTATGATCGAGGTTTAATATTGTTGTGCAATATTTTAATACTGTTGCTGTTGTGTTTATTACATAAAACATAAAAAGCACGATACTTAAGAACATTAATATTTGAGATAAGCACTTTAACACCTGTATTATTAGTTGCTTCTAATTTGTGTGTCAAAAATTTCCTCGAATCGAGAAATTTCCTCCAAAAATACGATTGAGGGCAGTACTATTAGCCTCGGAACTCTCTTAAAGTAAACGTCGCTAAAGCAGTTTTTCGTAAAATACCTATAATGGAATTATATTGGATTACACGCAAAACGACATTTATGTACGCAAATTGACACACACGCATAATGATATGACGCACGTATCCTGAGGGTGATTGGTGGAGTTTATCGAGTCACAGTACCTATGGCTTTTTAAACACTGTCCCTATTCTCGAGTATAGCACTCAACGCTTGTCGATCCCTCTTATTCTCGCAAGCAGTACCTATGGCTTTTTAAACACTGTCCCTATTCTCGAGTATAGCACTCAACGCTTGTCGATCCCTCTTATTCTCGCAAGCACAATTAACTAACGACAATAAATGTTTGTTAGAATACTCTGTCCTCTCCCTTATGAACTCCTCTAGCCCTGTCCGTGGCAAATAATACGCTTTCACATACCTATCGACATAGTCTTGATAAGGAACAGGCTTTAGCCCCGATATCTTTTCTAACTTCACAAATAATTGCCTGTAATCCAATTGCATCAAGCCACGACCACCGTTCGAACACTTATTCGCATTAGAAAAACCTTCTACGAGCAAATGTACTATAAATTTCGATACCATAGACCAAATTGAGTTTATAACTTCAATATTTAAAGATACTTTGGTAGATATATTTTCTAATCTCAAAGCGAATACTTGTATTTTTCTTGTGATCATTTCTATGTACGGACTGTGTTCTACGGCTACATTTTTAACGTCCCATCTTACTTGTGACATAGCTATCAATGCAGATCTTGCGTCAACTGCCTTTGAAGCAGAACACATGTAGACTGGCATTCTCAAATCGATTACAACGGCTAGAGTGTTATCTCTAAAATGTTCTAAGATCATACGTTGATGTTGAGCAACTATAGACTCTAAATACGGTTGTAAGATTTCATATTGCTTTGACAGGAATATAACGCTTTCGACGGCTACTATCCGCTCTGAAAGGCCGTGTAATGTGTCTTCGGATGTCATGTCTAAGTGATTAGGAATCTCTGGGCATATGAAAGTTTTCGAATCATTTTCTATATTCGTATTCGATTCTATACTGTTTGATATGCGTTTGAAAACTGAACTTAATTTTGTAGTATATAAAGTCGTGGATGCGACGTCTAAATCTGATGTGAAAAATAGATGGACTGTGTAAAAATAGTAATCGAAAAGCTGATTCATTAGCATGACTACTTCTAAAGAAATTTGTGGTAAGTAACGACATATTTGAAGATATTGACCGCAGTTTCTTAAAACTGATAGAGTTGTATTAGTTACTATGACACTATCTTTTATTTTAGACGGACTTTCGATTTTTCTTTCCTCATTTTCATCGACGAATTCCCTTTTTAACTCATCAGGGTCGTCATCTGACTCATCACTCGCTTCCAACTCTGGTTCTAGACCGAAAATATCGTCGTTCGTAAGATTTTCGTTTCTAAACATTTCGAAAGGTGTACTTTTTGATTTTGAACTGAAATATTTAGCTATATACACGCTATCTTCCTGAGAAACCGACGAAGCGCAATCCGATGCCGCTTTCATGGCGGATGTGTCAGATTTTAACGGATTCAAATATTTCCTAAACTGTTTAAACTCCTGTAGATTTAATAAGTTAAAAGTTGATTTCACCGGACACTGTTCCCAGCCTTCGTTCTCCAAGAACAATTTCAATTCCTCCATTCTGCCCCTATGATAATTCTTTATATACGAAACGCTTTGAGTTTTAATAAAATCCTGTAGGATATCTGATTTGTCACCGCAGAACACTTCAGCGACTTGCGTCAACTTTCTCAAAATACCTAACATTTGTATGAACTTTTCGAAAGGGTATTCTTCCAAGCCAGAGCTTCTCAAAAACGTAGATACTTTAGCTTGGACATCATGCCAGATTCTTATTAACCCCGCTTTTAATTTCTGCCTTATATACTCTCTGCTAACGCTCATTTCAATCTCAAAAACGTTGTTGGAACTTGGTATAATTTCTTCTTCATCATGTTTATAATGCCAATTAACTAGTAAATAGTAACTACGCATGATTAAGAATAGATTCTCACATAAATTTAAAAGGCAAACGGGCGCTTTTGTCGTAGGAACAGATTGACACATCACTTGAAATTTTGTGTCAGCAGAAATGTTGCCTAAATATTTCTTTATAGCCACCACGGATGATTCATTTACCGCAGATGAATAATGCATATGTAATTGTTCCATTGCAGATTGAGTCTTACCTAGTAATGCGTACGCTTTCCTTAATTTCCTAAAAGTGAGTTCGTGAAAATTATAACAAATCCCTGATAAAACCGAATCTAATTTTTCTTCCGTCATATATAAAGTATCCTGTAATCTAACTGATAGATCAGCAATGCAAGTATATTCTTTATTATTGGAGGCTGCTTTCCTACTTTTCTGAATTAATTCTATCGCTTCAAAATACTCTTTCTTATCTAGTAACTCTGTGACATCTTTTTCAACGCTACGTAAGGTTCTCAACAGATCTAGTGACTTCAGAACTGACCTGATAATCTGTCTCTTTCTAAAGTTAGCGAGTATGACAAAGGTGGAGAGAGTAAGTTGGTCCGACGCGCTCCGGAGGTGCTCCCTGGCTTGGCGACAGGTCTGTAAAGTTTCAGTTAGCTGTGACCTTATGGTTTGTATTTCCGCGAACTCACGATCGCAGTTGTCTCGCTGTTGTGATATTAGATGTAGTGCTTTGCCGGATACCACCTGAAAAGAAAAGGATAATGATCATTAATCATCATTTCAATCAAAAAGATTTTGCAATTTGCAGCTATACAGATTAGCAAGCTGAAGTGGCAATGGGCTGGTCATATCTGCCGAAGAACTGACAATCGATGGGGTGTTGGAGTTCTATAGTGGAGACCGCGAACTGGCAGGCGTAGTGTGGGACGCCCTGCTGCCCGCTGGACTGGTGAAAAAGGGAGCTTGGAGCGACTGGATGAGGAAGGCAGAGGACAGAGTTTTGTGGCGCGCCTTGGAGAGGCCTATGTTCAGCAGTGGACGATGATAGGCTGATGATGATGTTCATAGAGAAGCTAAGAGACATAATTATCACACAAGAGATTTTTAAGCGTAAGCGTAGGGGAAACGATATCATCGCGATTTTGCCGCCACATCGTCGCTACATGGCCGCGATATAAGGATTCAGAGATAAGGATATGCTCATGACTATATTCCCCGAGGGGGTAGTCAGAGATAATATTCTGAAACCTCAGAACATCCACGTTTCACTAGTAGTACCAAAACTCTGTCTAATGTAACGGAGAGTGAGCCCGTCGCCACTTGTAATGGACAGTGGGTACAATACAAGAGATACAGAGTTTCTGGCCGCATCTTCTCTCAACCTTCCAAAGCGGTGGTAGAGTCAAAAAATGACGTCAAAAAGCTATATAGCTATATGATATTATTTTGAATAATTTTTTTTTTAATTTTGAATACATGCCTCGAAATTGAAGCATGCAGGTTTCCTCTCACAATATGTTTTCCTTCACCGAAAAGCCAGTGGTATCACAAATCGTACATAAATTTCTAAAAACTCATTGGTACGAGTCTGCCTGGACGTGGATCGAACCATCGCCTCCTGCACGGCAGGCAAGACTTCTCGCCACTGGACCACGGTACGGCGGCTATTTCTGAGATCTCTAGAGAGAATGTCTAGTTCACCTGTTGTTGGCTGAGCTTGGTGAACATGTGCTCGATGGCCTCGCAGCTCGGCGGCGCGGGCGCGTGCTCGAGCATGAAGCGGCCCGCGTCGAACTCTGAATATTTCTGAGATATCTAGAGAGAAAGTCTTGTTTACCTGTTGTTGTCGCTTGAGCTTGCTGAACATGTGCTCGATGGCCTCGTAGCTCGGCGGCGCGGGCGCGTGCTCGAGCACAAAGCGGCCGCGTCGAACTCTGAATATTTCTGAGATATCTAGAGAGAGTCTTGTTTACCTGTTGTTGTCGCTTGAGCTTGGTGAACATTTGCTCGATGGCCTCGCAGCTCGGCGGCGCGGGCGCGTGCTCGAGCACATAGCGGCCCGCGTCGAACTCTGACGGCGGTGTGAAGTATACATTCTCTATATCACGCAGCACCTGTAGAAGAGGTTATTGGTTGGTAAAGAATAGCTAAAGTGGCAATTGGCGGGGCACAAGAACCTATGACCGATGGGGCAGAAGAATTCCAGTGGCAACCGTGTACTGGAAAGCGCAGCGTTGGTAGGCCAACACAAGGTGGATCGACCTGGTGAAGACGGCGGGAACCCATTCGATGAGGGCAGCGCAGTACTGGGGGTCAATCGCACTAATTTTGAACGATTTACCAAAACAAAACCACAACCAAAAAACGTTACGTTATGCATAATTCGTATCGCGCTAATTATATTAACTGTAACGATTTAGCTTTTTTTCGGAAGATACGTTGGCGTAACGTTCGATGTCCGTTCGATCGAATTTTCTGGCGTGATAGGTGCGTGGTAGGGGCGTGGTAGGTGCGTGGTAGGTGTATGGTAGGTGTATGGTGGTAACCAAACTTAAAACGTTTACGGCTTAAACGTTTCGAGTTTGGTTTTGCTTTGGAAACATCAACGATTTAACCGTTCAAAAAAAAAGCGCGTTAGCATTTTTACATCAGCTAAACCAAAACTAAACCAAAAACAAAAACATTCGCCCTGGTCGTTATGGCGATCCTTTGGGGAGGCCTATGTCCAGCAGTAAACGTCCATCGACTGAGATGATAATGATGATTTTGGATCTGAGGCCTCACGGTTCACACATCGAATGTGAAGGGGTCCCTATATAAATTGTCTAAGTCGCGAAATAAACGAACATATGAATACCTCAAGATCGGCAGCGGAGTGAGCAGCGCTGAGGGACCGAGAGTTGACCCCGGGCGGCCCGTGCCGGTTCTCCACTCCATCTTCAGCGGACATCATTGTCCACTCCTGCAAAACATTAATATTATAATTATTATGATGCACAAGATGAAACTCACCCTGGATCCCAGCTGCCGAGCGTGCGGAGAGGATGAGGAGACTATGGAGCACATTCTCTGTGACTGTGATGTCTTGGCGGCAAAACGCATGTGCCTCCTCGGTGATGGATATCCAAAACCGGGAGATCTTAGGCTTCTTCCCCTCAATGGTATTGCCTCCTTCATTGACCATGTATTTGAAGGGTGAAGAAAGTAAAAAGTACTGGGGCTAACACAAAAGATCCCACTGGGTCGAAGTGTTGCTGGCTTGCCAGCCCCCACAACAAGATAAGATAAGAAAACATTAATAAAGTATACTCGAAAGGAAAGGATTACAGATATTTTTTATAAAATACTGTTGTTTTTTGGTCCAACAAGTGACGTCACTCGTCGGACCTGTAAACTCATTGGTAAACTAAAAATCAACTTAAAATGACTGGCTATTAAGGCTGCACCGAGCCTATTGTGCTGCCCTCAATCATATTTTTTTTATTTCTTAACAATTAAACAATATTTCCAAAAAACAAGAATGTCACATTGTAGTCATTGCTGATTTTCAATTTATCGGGTCACTACGGATTTGTTTTTGTAATGTTTGTAGTTATTATCTTTAAAACCACCAAAATTGCCCAATTTGAGCGGTTTTAACGATAGTAACTACAAGCATAAAACATAATAATCTGTAATGTTTCTATAAATTACCACGCCGGACTGCCAAACCAGGGTCCTGGGTTCGAATCCCGGTTCGGTCATGGATGTTTACATGTTTGTGCCGTTGTTGTATGGTTTCCATAATAAACAGCCTATTAATAGTGCTTTCTTGGGATCATTATCAGTCGCGCGCGCGCATTCGTTTGTGACGCATGTGTATTCGCTCGCACTGACGAAAAGTCGATCCTAAAGGTCGTTTCTTAAAAATGGCTTCGGTTGTGAAACTTGTGAAGTGTAATACGTGCAACATAGTCATAGATGAACTGTTAGCATACGTGCAAAATAAGCTTTCAATTATTGACGAGGATACTTTAATAAGGCTGTGTGTATCGTCTTTTAAAAGTGATAACATCAAACAGTCAAAGGCGTTACTTTTCGAATCGGTACCAACGGATAAGCGAGATAAGCGAAATATCTCACGCAAACAGCAAGGAAAAGAGAATCGCGACATGGAAGATATCGTCTCCCTATTCAAAGGGACTGATCCAGACGTGATACCTGTTTTCGTGGCCAGGGATTTGGAGAAACTCCCGCCAATTACCTTTGACCATTTGGACCCGTCGAAGCTATTAAAAAGACTATTGACTGTCGAATCGGACCTACGAGAACTCAGTAAAAACTGTGTAACTATGGATGATATAAATTCGCAACAACAATGGTTCAGCACTAAGTTCGTATTTAGGGAAGAGTGGGAAAAATCAAAAGTAAAACCGAGTAATGAGTCGGAGTGGACTCCGAATCCATATCGCAATATAAACTTAAAACGGGGTGCTGGGGCCTATTTAGACAGTGGTCCTATAGGCTTTTCGCATTGTGATACGTTGATAAATAATTCAAAAACGTCATCTAAATGCAGTGAGGGAAGTGAGACATCGCAAAACGACCCGCAAATTAAAACACCACAAAATCGCAGCAAAGACAGTGTACCGCCTATAGGTACTTCTATTGAGAGCGATAACAAGACGGAGGCGGCCCGCCGAGAAACCGGTTTAGCGGCCGGGAGTCAGCTGTCTTCCTCTACTCCAAGAGTAACTGATAATAATGAAAACAAAACTAATCAGTCTATTTCAAAGGAATTGTTCTCGAATACATTGAAAAGAGACGGAGACTGGAAACTGGTAGAAAACCGTAAAAAACGCAATACAAATTATCGATTTCTTGGGAAAACCGGTATTTGTAATGAAAGCGCGGGAAATTTTAAAGCTGCGGAGGTAAAAGTGCCTATATTTATTACAAGAGTGCATAAAGATACTACTGAATCTGACATCATGGACTACATTATGCGAAAAACGCAAGAAAGGGTAAAGCTTGAAAAAATTACTTTCAAAACAGAAAAAAACCATAATGCCTATAAATTTTTCGTTACCGAACAAAAAGTGCCAATGTTTTTAGATAACAAACTATGGCCCGAGGGCATAATTTTCCGACGTTTTGAGCGTTTCAAGTACCGGAATGTAAAGGAAAATAATAACGAACGCGGTGAAAATCAAAAACAACAATGAATATTACGAGTAATTCATTATGTAAATTAATGAGTTTCAATTGTAAAAATGTGAAACGATCTGTCGACGACATAAGGGAGTTCTGTAACTTCGCTGACATAATTGCGCTTCAGGAGACTTGGCTGCTTCCCGAGGACATAACGTTTCTCAGCAGTATTGACGATCGATTCGAGTGGACAGGTACATCAGCCGTGGACACGACGGCAGGTATGCTCCGTGGTCGTCCCTATGGAGGAGTGGCGCTGTTGTGGAATAAATGTGCGTTTTCGAATGTATCGGTTCTGCAGTGCGGTAATCCGAGAGTTTGCGCCATTAAAGTGAGCATTGGCCAAAGGTCATTCTTAGTGTTCAGTGTTTACATGCCTACGAACAAGGTAGAGAACCTGACGGATTTTACGGATTGTCTTAGCCTGGTGAGTGCTCTTATAACTAACAATGACACTGAATCCGTTTATTTACTCGGTGACTTTAACGCTCACCCTGGTGAACTTTTTTACAGTGAGTTATTGAGTTTCTGTTGCGATCAGAAATGGACATGTGTGGATGTTGAAAAGTTAGGGATACAGTCGAACACGTATACATTCACTAGTGATGCACATGGCTCGCGGAGTTGGCTAGATCACTGTGTGGCTACACAATCAGCATGTGACTCGGTTGTGGGCGTGTATGTTAAATATGATGTCCTATGGTCTGATCACCATCCACTAATATTAGAATGCAATTTAAATATAATTAAATCGAAAATAAAATGTGTAACTCAATCTGAAAATAATGCAATAATTTGGGGTGATAGGAAGCCCGACCAAATACAAATGTACCATAACTACTGTCAAGAAAGGCTCAGACTTATTGATTATCCTAAAGAATGTCAGGAATGCTGTAAATATTTGTGTAGAAATGCGAGTCATAGACTAGTCATTGATAACATGTATAAGAGTATAATAGATGCTTTGAGCCAAGCGGCTACAAAGAGTTATACATTGAAAAAGTCACGAAAGAAAAGACCAGTGGTGGGATGGAACAAACATGTGCGCGAGGCCCACGGGGAGGCCAGGTGTAAATTTCAAATTTGGATGAGCTATGGAAAACCTAAATCTGGGTTTGCATATGATCAAATGAACGAAAGTCGTAAAATTTTTAAATCTCGTTTAAGATGGTGCCAAAATCATGCAGAACAATTAAGAATGGATATCCTAGCATCACACCATTCTAAACATGATTTTCGTAACTTTTGGAAATCCACCAACAAGCTGAAAGAAAAACAAGGTCTCCCTGTGAGTGTCGATGGCATAAATGATTATACATCAATAGCAAATGTATTCAAGGACCACTTTACCATTAAATCACCATTGGGACCATCACAGCAAAAGGGGGATGCTGGGTCAAGTGATCAGGAGATAAGTACACATTTTACAGCCAAGCAGGTTAGACAGGCTATTAAACTTATGTCTAGAGGAAAATCTCCTGGCCACGATGGCCTCAGCATCGAGCATCTTCAGCACGCTGGTGCACATTTGCCTCGAGTACTTGCAATGTTTTACAGTTTGTGTATGGTGCACTCGTATATGCCTGCTGATTTGATGAGAACTGTGGTGGTGCCAATTGTGAAAAATAAAACAGGTAATATAAGTGACAAGAATAACTATAGGCCGATCTCTTTGGCCACGATTGTAGCGAAAGTATTGGACGGTTTGCTGAATACCCAGTTAGATAAATATATAACCGTGCATGACAACCAGTTCGGCTTTAGACCCGGCCTCTCTACAGAGACAGCAATACTGTGTTTAAAGCAAACTGTCAAATATTATACTGATAGGCGTACACCTGTATACTCATGTTTCTTGGACCTCTCGAAGGCATTTGACCTGGTTTCTTATGACATCCTGTGGCAGAAATTTGAGGATCTAAAATTTCCAGAGGAACTAAGTAATATCTTCAAGTTTTGGTACCAAAACCAGGTCAATGTCGTCAGATGGGCAAGTTCTTTTTCTGAGCCATATAGGTTGGAGTGTGGGGTGAGACAGGGGGGATTGACCTCGCCGAAACTCTTCAACCTATATATTAATGCATTGATAGAGGAGCTCAGTAGCACCCGTGTCGGCTGTCATATTGACGGACTGGCTGTCAATAATATTAGTTATGCGGACGATATGGTGCTGCTGAGCGCTTCGGTTTGTGGTCTAAGAAAGCTGTTAGGTATTTGTGAAAAATATGTCTGCAGTCATGGCCTAAAGTATAACAGCAGTAAGAGTGAATTCATGGTCTTTCAGGCCGGAACCAAGTGTCCATCCAATGTTCCACCTATCAGGATCAATGGATGTATATTGAACCGAGTGGAAAAATTTAAATATCTCGGACATTGGTTGAACTCCGGCCTGAAGGACGACGAAGACATTGAGAGGGAGCGCAGGGCGTTGGCTGTACGAGCCAATATGATAGCCCGCAGGTTTGCTCGTTGCTCCATTCCAGTCAAGATTACACTCTTTAGAGCATACTGTACTTCTTTTTACACGAGCAGCCTGTGGCTGAACTACACAAAGAAACAGTACAACGCCTTGCGGGTCCAGTTTAATAACGCTTTCAGGGTGCTGGTGGGGCTGCCGCGATTCTGTAGTGCGTCGGGGATGTTCGCCGATGCGCGAGTAGATTGTTTTTACACTACTATGCGCAAACGGTGTACATCCCTCATGCGTAGGATAAGCGGCAGCGCCAACAGCATCTTGAACATGTTTGCGAGTAGGTTTGACTGTCAGTACGTGAACCATTGCTGTATGGTTCACGTACTGACAAACAAACAGTTATAATGTAGTAATGTGTTGTGTGTATAAACTAACAGTAGGCTAAGTGTGTTACTAACAAAATTATGATCTCAGTTGGTCGAAATAAAGTTTTTCTATTCTATTCTATTCTATTACAATGTATGTGCCTGTGAGCGTAAAAAAAAATTTAAAGCCAATCAGGACTACAATGTGACATTCTTGTTTTTTGGAAATATTGTTTAATTGTTTAGAAATAAATAAAATACGATTGGGGGCAGCACAATAGGCTCGGTAGGCTCTTAAGAAAAACAAAAATTAAATATGTCAGAATTAGACATTTGATATTGCTATTTCTGTTTCCAGCATAGAGTTAGAAAGAGAAGGCAGGTGATTTTTATTTTTTAATATTTTATTTTATAAGCAAAGGTTTTTCTCCATTGAGTTCGAATGATTTTTTCCTGACCACTTTTGCCATTTACAGATTACAGTTAGGGATGCAAGTAGCGAATACTAATACGCACGCAGGGACGCAAGTGTCCCTCCCGTATACCTTAACGGTTTTCCCTTAAAGAGGGTAAACTAATTTAAAAATCTTGGACACCTGCTTACGGACGACCTTAAAGACGACGCGGATATTGACAGAGAGCGTAGGGCGTTGTTGGTGAGAGCAAACATGATTGCCCGCAGGTTTGCACGTTGCTCTAAAGCAGTGAAAATCACGCTATTTAGAGCATATTGCACATCGTTTTACACGAGCAGCCTGTGGGCAAATTACACTCAAAAATCGTACAACGCTCTACGCGTGCAATATAACAACGCGTACAGGGTGCTGTTGCGGCTGCCCCGTGCTTGCAGTGCATCAGGCATGTTCGCGGAGGCGCGCATCGACGCTTTTATGCAACAATGCGTAAACAATGTGCGTCCCTGATCTACAGAGTGCGGGCCAGCGGCCATGGCATCCTGTCCATGATCGCGGAAAGGTTGGACTGTCGCTACGTGAACCACTGTTGCAGACTTCACGTGGTGCACAGTTCAAAGTAACCATTAGCATTTTATTTTTATTTTTTTTATTTTTATTTTTTATTTTAACTTAATGTTACTAACATAGTTTGATAAGACTTACTAACACAAATAAATGGATTTGAAATATGGTCTGAAATAAATGATTTACTATTATTAATACGAATATCAAATTAATATTCGTCGAATATGAATAATAAACAATTTTGATTGAAGAATATCTTTATTTTACTATAATATTCTTAATAATTAAAACCTACGACAGGCAAGTTTTTCTTAAGAAAAGCAAGCATTTGCAAAATTTTAGACGCCATTAAACTCCTTTTAATGGTGGCATACATTTCAAACATTCTGGATTTTGGTCCAGACCAGTTTTTAGTATGGAAGTCCCGACTCTTATAACGTAGTGAGTTACATTCTCATTGTATTCCGAGAGATAAGTGTACTTTTTGCAACCATCACCAGCAAGGCTGATTCAGTGTTTAGGGGTGTAGAGCTTCTCTGTGATGGGGATGGACCAGGTCTGCCTGCATAACTCCAGTCGGTTTAGGAGTTACTGATGATTAAAGGTCTGTAAAAAATTAACGATCAGCTGCAAGGCTGATCGTATGTTATTGTTGTAGTATGCACTGTAGCTATGTGAAAAGTACAAAAACTGACATGGTTCATCAGTCGGTTTAGGAGATACAGCCGTTCAGAGGTCGGAACTTTGACTGGCTGTATCTCCTAAACCGACTGACAGAACTGACAGTTTTTGCACTGTTCACATAGCTACAGTGCATACTACAACAATATCATACGATCAGCAGTGCAGCTGATCGTTAATTTTTTACAGACCTTTAATCATCAGTAACTCCTAAACCGACTGGAGTTATGCAGGCAGACCTGGTCCATCCCCATCACAGAGAAGCTCTACACCCCATAAACACTGAATCAGCCTTTCTGCTGATGGTTGCAAAAAGTACACTTATCTCTTATACTATTGCCCCAAACATGATAAGTTCAAAGTTATTGTTTCGCAATTATAGGCTGTCACGTTTAGTGATAAGGTATAAAATTGTATGTAAATGATGCACATGATTAGTTGATCTTGTACGTTGGGGAAATGCTAACACAAGGCGGGTTTCCTGTATAAATTGTCTAAGAGTGATACTTATCTATTCAGTACTTACCTACAATAGGTGTGTGAGAAACAATAACTTCACAGACTAGAGGTTTGAATAATATTATGGAAAAGTAGGTGTGTATGTAAAGAACTAAGATGACACTGACCAAGAAAACAGCCATGGAAATATTTCAGTCGTTACATAAATACTTAAGACTTCGTGTTCACGTACCTGCTCCGTGTTTATTAGGGCTAAATATTTACACCATCACTCCTGTAGTCCGATTTATTTGTTTCATACAAACAATCATGTCAAATGACATGAACACACAAATCTTTTATGAATTCATTCAGCAAATAATGTGAGTTGCTTCGATATAACTTTTACATTCACTGTACGATAATGAATATACGTTTTTGAACATTTAGAATTATCAATTTAGGAAAAATTCATAGATATATTTGTGTAAATTCTATTTAATTTAGCACGCAGAAAAAAACAGAATAATCAGAAAAACTCCAGCAGAGCTGCCACCTCAAAAAATCGATTGGGCGCTAAAAAAGCGCTAGATTCGGCTCAAAATTCCTATCACATAAAAAGGCCTTAAAGTTCTCTAAACATTCTTTTCAGCCTTTCTGAAACCTATTCTTAAGGGCCTGTTTCACCACTTCTTAGTAAGTTCTTGTTGGCTTATCCAACAGATATTTTGACATATCTTTCATACAAAATAGAGTGGTCAAACTATCTGTCGGATAAGCTAACAAGAACTTGCTCAGAAGTGGTGCTCAGAAGTGTTGAAACAGGCCCTAAGTCAATTTAAGTCAGTCCATTCGCAGTCCCTTGTAAAATTAATGATAACACTTCAGATAAGCGTTCTTATTTGAACCTCCCGAACACTGTTTGTTTTCATTACAATATGCTATCAATATTTATTATATTCCAATAAAAAAACACAAAATTATAGCATATTCAAACAGAAATAATGTTACTTTATTAAAAGTTAAAATAATTCTGTAATACGGTGCTAAACATGCCAAAAATGCGCTAAATCTAGCGCCGAAAGTGCTAAGGTGGCAGCACTGAACCACAGCTTCAAAACTAAAGTTACCAACTTTACCAAACGCGATTGTGCTTAGCATTGTATTTACCACTCTTTTTCTCTCGCTGGAGCGAAAAAGATAGAGAAGTTGGCATCTCTTTTTTTCTTTTGTGAGAGAAAGAGTGAGTGTATATAAGATTGGTAAACATAATCAATCGTTAAATTCAGACTTCACACTGACATTTCCGCCTCCGGAAAGATAAAGTAACAGTTTTTTGTTTTTCTGTGTGTGTTTTTCTTAACAATAAAAATAATTTCCTGACTTAAAATCCAGCTTGATTCTGCCAAATATCATTTTTCCAAGACTTTCATCTTTTCGTATCTTGACTTAAAATGAAAATCTAGAAATCGTAGTATAAATTATTATGACGTGTCCAAATCTTGTGGCACAATGCCACTTATCCTATGCCTTTAAAAATTTTCATAATAAAAAAAATAGTTGCTTGACGTCATGCGAGCGATGAGTATTTAGCGATTGTGATTTGGTTAGTTTACGGTGATTTTAGTGGACTTTTATTGATGTTATTAGTGGAATAGCAGAAATGGAGACTGAAAGGATGATAGAAGACACGACACCACCACAGGTACTACCCAAAACTTTAAATTGGAGCATTCCAGTAATGTCATGGCTGCTCCGCCATCTTTGCTCCAAACCCTCAAGGGTTTCGAATATTTTGTGTTTTTACCAACAATTTTACATCTCATAAATAAATTACTCAACGATTCCATGTCCCGATTTTCCTTTTACGCAAAAACATAGAAAATTATTCGCATTTTAATAAGTTTAAAACGTGACGGATGGTTTCATTTTTTTTTATTTCTGCATTGCGGACGTATCAAAACGTACATTTTCCTCAAGTTTTTGACCATATTTTGACTAAGAAACTGACTAATTCTTCTACCTACCTAACTAACCTGACTCATCATTTAACTATCATAACGAAATACATCGTTTATTTATAAAAATTTTCCTTATCTCTTCCTTAGAATTCTTACGTCTCGGGTTCTTACTAAAACAATTATTTCGTTCATCCTCCAGCTAGCTAAAACAACATAAAGTAGGCATAAATCAACAAAAATTAATGTAGAAATACAACTGTCCTACTTTCTTTGTTATTTCGCAACATTCTTTCTACCGCAAATATGTTATGTGACCATGTAGTTAAGCTAGATTATAACTTGAATATTATGCTGTTAACTGGTTGAAGAAGTTTACAAAATTATTGACATAATAATATTTAATGTATCATATATTCGGGTTCTACGATTTACACAAAAACTTGCATATATGCACAGTTACTTGCTTGCTTTTGCCGAAGCCGTGGTGGTCCAGTCTTCTTCTTATCGTGTGGGCAGAGCCCTGGTGTCAGAGTTTTTTCAGACCGCCTTTCGGCCTCTGACGTGGTTTTTATGTAACGACTACTACCGCCAGAGATAGTAGCCGGGACCAACGGCTTAACGTGCCATCCGAAGCACGGAATCACTTTTCTTTTCAGACAATCAGGTGATTCAGCCTGCAATGTCCTAGCCAACTGGGGAAAAACGCACAAAGTGACATATCACTAGGTGTCCCCCGTGGGAATCGAACCCACGACCTCCGTATCGAGAGCCAATGCTCTTAACCATTAGACCACGGAGGCAGGTGGTCCAGTGGCGAGTAACCTTGCCTGCCGTGCAGGAGGCGATGGTTCGATCCCCGTCCAGGCAGACTCGTACCAATGACTTTTTCGGAATTTATGTACGATTTGTAACACCATTGGCTTTTTTTGGTGAAGGAAAACATCGTGAGCAAACCTGCATGCTTCAATTTCGAGGCATGTATTGTACCTACTGTCCATTACAAGTGGCGACGGGCTCACTACCCGTCACACTGGACAGAGTATCTGTACTACTAGTGAAACGTGGATGTTTCTGAGGTTTCAAAATATCTCTGACTACCCCCTCAGGGAATATAGTCGTGAGCATATGCTTACTTGCTTCCTTTTGCCCTACAAGAGAACACCTCTGATCTGACTGCAATTTGGCCAGCTTAATAGAAACTGTTACACCTTGAGGCAACTAATAAATAACAAAAAAAAAAACAGACAAAATATACTTTTATCTGCGAAAATAGTGGCTTATTGTTTTTAAAATAGAAAAATAAATAAATGTAGTGTCAAATTTATGGTGTTATGCTTATCTTAGGATAACCTGTGGCGACACGTTCCACGCCTACTTTGCACTTCTAACCCCTCTTAGGATGTTCTGTGGGGAGCGGAATCTCATGACAAAACAATTGAAATTTCATAGAGATGGGACATTGTTTTGTATAGTGTTTGTTTTCAGGCTGTCAATACTTTAAAATGTTGATCTTCATTAAAAACTTACACGCTCACTAAATTTTTATTATTAATGATGAGATGACACACAAGTAAAACAAATCTTTTTTTCTTATCTATCAATAAAATTCCGATAATTACCGCGACTTGGGAAGTTTACCCTATCATGATATTTGATATCTCTCTCTCTTACTCTCTTTAGATTGCCGTACTGCATTGTAATGAAAAATAAACTGTCATGTCATCATGTCTAACTAAATACTATTGATAGCTTTGACTTAGACTAACGATAGACAGGCCCTTTCATAGAAGCAACATGTTCCACTTGAATACAGTGTCCGCATCGCATTGATGTTCCCGAGTTCACTATGGCAATGACAGACCCCAATGTGTCATTTTGTGTGACATGTTGTTTTGTTTGTTTGAACATGCATGCTAGAGTTTATGTCAGTGGCTTGAATAAATAAAAGTAAAATAAATAAAAAAGCCTTTATTCTACTAAATTTCACATTCAATAAAAAAGTTCATATTAATTAACAATTACATGCACAGATTACATTTTTGTTCATATCATTTTTATTAACAAAACAATAGAAATAATAATAACATTACATTTATTGCATTTAATTAATTAATCGAATATTATTTATATTATTGTACTCTCCTAATTAAAGTATATTTCATTCATTCATTAATTAAATTATATAATCTCAGCATATCGTGTTCAGCTCTCTTCCATAGAAGTTGCTTCTTTAGCGTAGGCCTCCCCCATTTCTTCCAGTATTTTCTTACCCTGGCTTTCCTCATCCAGTCTGGGCCACATCTTTGCACAAATATGTCAGCCCATCTCATTTTCGGTCTTCCTCTTTTCCTCTGACTGTCACGTGGTACCCATTCTATTGCCCTCTTAGTCCACCTGGTGCTGTTCATTCTGCAGATGTGTCCGGCCAAATTCCACTTTAACAATCTTATTCTTTCTGTGGCTTGAATACTCTATAAAAAAACAATGACCCATCTCTATGACATTTCAGTTGTTTTGCCATTCGATACCGCTCCCTAGGGAGTCGCGTGGCTAGAGGGCTTTCGAGTGGACGTCTGTCGTTGGCTCGCGATTTAAGTAGCCACGCGGCTCCGCCATTTTATGGCGGTTTCGAGTGTGTGTTTTTGTATAAAAACAGGGCTTTGAGATCGCCATATCCAATTACCGTACAACTAGATACTGGCAAAATCCACCAAGGAAACGCCATTAAACAAAAATAGAATACCGCTCCCTACTCATAACATCTATGGTTCGCTAGTAGAATCTATCATATCATGGTACAATAATATACTGCGCCTGGTATTCTCTTCCGACCACGTGACTGACACAAGCCTACATCATCATACCCTTTTAACATGTTTAGCGGCCATTTTTTTGTGACGTAGGCTTGTGTCACTATGGGAATAGAAGACCTTGTTTTTTTAGACCATGTATCATATTATCTGAATACACCATAAAGATAGTAGACAGGGTGAAATTGATATCATTAGCATCCTTTTAAACTAAGAGTCTACCCATCAAACTGAACAACTTGTACTATGGGAGCAAACCGATCGGAGCAAAAAATAATCTGCTGTTGCATACATTTAAGTCGCGAACTCGCGCGTCGACATTGCGGTTTAGTATGGAACTGCAGATTTTTTAGTTGCTCCGTTTGGTTTGCTCCCATAGTGAAAGTTGTTCAGTTTGATGGGTAGACTCTTAGTTTAAAGCGATGCTAATGATATCAATTTCACCTTATAGTAGTAGAGGAACTGACACGAGTTGTCAAATGAAACCGTTTTTGGACGTTTTCAGGAGATTATCAGCAAGGTAAAAGTTCGATTTCTGTGTATAATTCACAATCTAACGTGCAATCGTGGATAATTTAATGAAACAGTGTTAGCATATTTCACAAAATTATCGACAATTTCATTTTAGGTTTACCATTATTCACAGAAACCGAATTTTTACTCGGAGACTAAAGGAGACTAAATCCCCAAAAACAGGCCCTGTACCCGGACTTTCGATGTTTCGATAATCGCCCCTGTTTCGGTCCGCACTTAATTGTAATAGAGTTGACATTGGAACGAAAACATTCACGCAATTACGAAGTTCGAATGTGCGGGTAGACCCACAGGTCTATTACCTCGTGTCACGTATCTCTTTCTATGATAAAGTGATGCCGCTAGGCACATCTCCCTCTCTCAGCTCTATTCCGTAAGGTATAATAACTTTATGGAATACACCCTTACATTTTTTTTCATATCTAAAAATTTTGTTGTATAAGGTTTGTGAGAGGAGTCACATTGCAGGGACTGACCCGCCGATATTTTTGCCTGCCACGAGGCTCCGCAATCCTCAGTCTCTTCTTGTTCTTGACCAAAAACAATCCCTGAGATTGGGATAGATTCTCCCATAAAATACTTGACACTGGCGGAAATGCAGTGCTAACGCACAAGCAAGAGTCTATTTAATTATAAATAAATAAAAAAAAGGTCTGTGAGTGAGTACTAAGGCTTGAGATTCCTACTGCGTTAAATAATTTAATTTGATTGACAAAACTTGGCATAGCTTTCATGTTCATGACCTAGATTAACATTCTAGACAAAGATTATAAATGTGGTCTGATGCAAACCCGTGAGAAAAAGATAGTTAATGTCCTTAACAGATTCTATTCAAATGGATTCCCAAAGCCTTGCATTTTATAATTTATTTTAAATGCTTTTTTTATTTGTTTAGGTATTTCATACTTTAGTAGTTTTGTGCTTCTAAATTATTGACCATTATACTGAACAACTTTTAGTATGTAACCAACATTGAAATCATGAAAAATACATTTTTTTTTTCGTGATTAAAATGTTGTTCTCATGATTATTCCCTAAACAAATTAACATCCTGTATACAGACTACAAACATCTAGTATTCCGAGAGATAAGTGTACTTTTTGCAACCATCAGCAGCAAGGCTGATTCAGTGTTTATGGGGTGTAGAGCATCTCTGTGATGGGGATGGACCAGGTCTGCCTGCATAACTACAGTCGGTTTAGGAGTTACTGATGATTTTAATCATCAGACCTTTAGGTCTGTAAAAAATTAACAATCAACTGCAAGGCTGATCGTATGTTATTGTTGTAGTATGCACTGTAGCTATGTGAACAGTACAAAAACTGACTTGATTCATCAGTTGGTTTAGGAGATACAGCCATTCCAAGGTCGGAACTTTGACTGGCTGTATCTCCTAAACCGACTGACAGAACTTGACAGTTATTGTACTGTTCACATAGCTACAATGCATTCTACAACAATATCATACGATCAGCCGTGCAGCTGATCGATCGAGATGTTTTTAGGTGGATGATGAAGTTCTTTGTTTAGTTTTAGCTGGCCTCACACTTACGACCGGCCGACGTCAGGGTCCGGTTTGGATGACCTTACATTCACCCAGCCTTGTCGTCAACTTTAGTGTGTAGACACCTTTATAAGGATATGCAGTTCTGGAGAAAAAAATTATATAATTATGGTAAATAAAAGGGGTGCTTCAGACCATCAAACTGTAGACATACTATCAGTTTAAAATAACTGTGCATGACCTCGCTCGCAAATGTGACGTAACGCAATCACACGAACTTCACTCGAGTCATTCAAATGATTGTTTCCTTTGCATAGAGTCTACATTCCTTTGTCAACCGAGTGAAGTTATCCAACGGCCCTTCAAGGTCATGCACATTGTTATTTTAAAATGATAGTAGATACTGTTTTATTAGTTAAATGTGCACACTATGCCTGCCTCACTTCTATGCTCTCTCTCTGTCTCGGGTTTGCTGGAAGAAATCTCTTTAGAGATAAGCTTGCCCTTTGTAATTGTCTATTATGTTGTTTTCATGTTTATTTCCGTGTGTACAATAAAGTGTTAAAATAAAATAAATAAAATTTTTTTTTTACTTTGGAATATACAGGGTGTTAGGGTAAACAGTTGCATTACTTTAATGGGTGATTATACCCATGATACTGAACAACTTTCCCAAAGAAACCTATAGGAAACTCACAATTTTTTTTTCGACTTTTTGTAAAAAATTTCGATCAGCTGATTGCATTTAGTATGGGAAGTCCACATTTTTTTTACGAATTTCATATAGGTTTCTTGGGGAAAGTTGTTCAGTATCATGGGTGCAATCACTTTCAAATTTGATCCCATAGCATAAGTTGTTTAATTTGATAGTCATCAAATAATGAAATGAAATGTTTTCAAGGTGACATCGCTGACGTCCCTGGACACGGGAGTACGTCCCGTGCCGAGCAGCCCAGCGTACACGGCAGAAAGAGATGCGTGCCTCAACTACTTCACAAGATGGAATGAGACTGATCAGGTAATAGGCTACTTGACTACTAGTCAAATCAGCTACTCAACAAAAACACTCCTGGGAAATAACACGCATATACACACACACTTTCTCACTTACCTGTACTACTCACTTACCTTTACCTGTGCCTACCGCTTGCCTGTACTACTGTACTTCTCACTTACCTATCTTTACCTGTACCTACCAGAACTCACACACTCCTATAAATACTTAAACCTACTCTGCCGTTAAAATACTCTTCTAATACACAAATAACTACACCAGCATTCGCACACGCACGCACACATAGACACACTCAATTGCTAATTCGCCTGCACTGATAATAATAATACCGCTCCATCTTAAACCTATTTCTACTAGTTTTGTGATGATTCTACTGACCAACCTAAATACCTACTTGTAATGTACTCCAATAGATCCGTAAACCTGCACGTTTTGCTATTTGTTTTGCCACGATTGTTAAACTTTTTTTAATTTAGAGTAATCTGTTATTGGCCTTATTCTAAGCTCACTATTTCTTTGTAAAATTTGTTTTGTAACGCTGTTGATTACTTCAATAAACTTAAAATAAAAAATAAATAAAAAAAAACTCTTTATTGGACGTCAAAACGTGTGCTTTGTATGAAGATTTGTACTAAATAATGACTTGTGATGTCATCAACATTTCATTACTTTTTAACGTTTATCTTGGTATTAAAAATAGTATTCAAGCTAAAAACTCAACGAAAATGGGAATTTAGCGTTATTTTCTAACCCTTTTTTTAGTGAGAAGATAAAAATAAAATATATTGTATGTAGTCAAATACCCAATAATGTTTCTTACTAGGTTTTAGCAGTGACTTCGTTCACACCGCTTCCAGTCATCGTAGCGAGATAAAATGTATACCAGTTTTGAAGTCTATTTATAAGCTTTTAAATAAAACACAAAAAATTCATCAAAATCGGTGGAACAAACAGACAGAAAATCCAAAAATAGGTGATTTTCAGTCAGGGATACCTAAACACCATATTCTAACGTTTTTTTTAATGGAATTATCTTCAATGTATTGGCTATGTGCAGTGCACGACACTAGCGCCACACTAGCGCGGCGTACTGGCAGAACTTTTTCGGACAGCCGTAAATTATTTACACTATTATAGTACTGCAAAAGTCTGTGTTTGTTCGAGGATTCTGCCAAAACTACTGGACCGATTTTGATAAAAAAAAATATATTTAAAAGCTGATTATTAGTCTTAAAAGCTAACTTATGTTTTATTCCGGTACGATGACGGGAGCGGATGCGAACGAAGCCACGGGCAAAATCTAATTTGTATGGGAATTCCCATACAAACTTTTACCTCAGTTTTAACAAAAAAAATAAAAATAAATATATATATATTTTTTTGAATAAATATTATTATTATTATTAACACCTTTGGGGGGTTAAAATGAGACAAGCCTTTTTTAAGTGAGCATCTAGATGCCAATAGAAACTTCCATGCCAAATTTTTAGCTTGTAGTCTTGACAGTTTTGGAGATTTCGTGTTAAGTTAGTGTGCGGATTTGCATAGATTCAAGCATTATTTACACAGCTTGGCCAGCAAAAGTACAAATTTCTGCCACCCCGGGCGCTGCGATCGACTTGACAGTTCCCAACACCCACTTCGCACATAGCCAATAGACATACTTTCTGTTATCTAAACCATTATAAAACTGTAACAGAAATGTGTCTGTACATTGAAGATATTTACAAAAAAAAATTACGACATGGTTTTTAGATGTCCCTGATTCCAAATCACCAATTTTTGGATTTTTTGTCTGTCTGTTTGTTTGTTTATTTGTTTGTTTGTTTGGGTGTTTGTTTGTTCGAGTATCACGCAAAAACTACTGAACCGATTTTGATGAAACTTTTTTTGTTTGATAGCTTATCATCTGACTTAAAATCTGGTATATAATTTATGCGGACGAAGTCGCGGGTAAAAGCTCGTAGTTTTATAATAGTGTATATACAGTGTATTTGTGGGAAAAGGCCCAATACTCAATATTTCATTGCTTTCCATAATTACAGCATTCGTTACATGAGATGGTAAACTCTGACAGCCCATCAGCGTCGTCAAGAAGTATATTGTGTCGCGTGTGTTTTGTGAATTGTTCGTAGGTGGACAGTCTGCCGCACTATCTGAAATGTGCCAAAAATGATGCACATATATCTATGTGCGCGCGGCAGACTTAAATGTCTGCCACATGCAGCGCGCCGCCGCTCTTAAGGGCTATCGGAGTCCGGTGGCGCCCTCTTCACAATAATAAAGATTTCTCAATAAAGACAGCCTAAATTAAAAAAGTGCCCAACAGATAAACTACAAAAGCCTTCAAGCTATTTTCATAGAATACTTTTATAGGTTTTTTAAAGGTCTAAACATACAAAGGACATCCGGCACATAATACCAAAAAATGTACAACCGTACTTCTATTTTTACTATGGACTATGGAACACTAGAAACTAACTGCAGGCATTAGTTTATTTTATAATGATTTATTAGTTTTTATAATTTTTATATAAAAAAACATTGAGCTTGCATCTCCTCCTACTAAACAACATTGACAGCCATTTTGGGGTTGCTGGTTTTTAATAATTTATTAATAATAAATGATTAAATAACTCGTAAAATAAAAATAAATGATAGTATCTGAGTCGTTTTTATAAAACCCCATAATTTATTACACATTTGACTTCAGTCAAAAGTTCTATACATTTTAAGGTATTTTTCAAGGGAGAGTGGCGGTTGTCCTTTGAAAAAAGAAAAAAAATACGGCCGCTTTTGTTTTTATTCGAAATTATCTAAAAGTGGAATGCTTAGAACCTATAAAAGTATTGTATAACAATGGCTTGAAGGCTTTTGTAGTTTATTATCTGTTGAGCACTTTTTTAATTTAGGCTTTCTTTATTGAGAAATCTTTATTATTGTGACGAGGGCGCCACTGGACTCTGATAGCCCTCGTAATGGAGATGCAGCTTTAACTAATAAAGAAAAATTTGCCCGGCAGGTGGAGTTTGTGGAGCAGTTGCTGGCGCGCATGTGCCACTACCAGCACGGCCACATCAACGCTTACCTCAAGCCCATGCTGCAGAGGGACTTCATCAGCATGCTGCCCAGTAAGTGTTGTGTCTGTACTGTCTAGCTGCCCTAAAGGTGTTTAACAAGGATAGGCGAGTTGAGAGTGGACGCTACTACCTGGTCTGTCATATTCTGTCTGCCCCTCCACAATTACTCCCCCATTTTTGCACCTATTGAATCAAAAGACATAATCATCATCATCAGTTTAAAAACGTCCCACTGCAGGGCACAGTCCTACCCTCAGGGAGGGTGTATGAGCATTAGCTCACCACGCCTGCCCTATGCGGTAGACATCACTTACACACCAGAATTTATTCTTCAATGTATGCAGGTTTTCTCATGTTTTCCTTCACCGTTTGAGAGCAGTTGGTATTATGAATATAAGTTAGAAAAACTCATTGGTACATTGGTCCGTGCGAATTCGATCCCGGACCCCCATAATTGGATGTCCATACCTCTCTCCGCAACGCGCCACCGACGCTCTCTAACCTTTAAAATACTATAGAGTCTAAAATCTGAAAATTTAAATATTTCTATTGAGAATTATAGCGTACGTTGTAGCTTAATCTAAATAAATTGTTCTATCCCAACAGAAAAAGGCCTCGATCACGTCGCGGAAAATATCCTCTCGTACCTGGACGCGGGGTCTCTCTGCGCCGCGGAGCTGGTCTGCCGCGAGTGGCAGAGAGTTATATCCGAGGGCATGCTGTGGAAGAAGCTGGTCGAGCGCAAGGTGCGCACCGACTCGCTGTGGCGCGGCCTGGCGGAGCGCAGGGGCTGGTGAGTACCAAGCTTTTGGAAAAAATAAACAAAAAGAGTTTGAGGTGATGACAGTTGCAACTAATTATTTAGTAAGCTGGTGTTGCCAGTTGCGTCATTTTGACGTTCTTACGAAGAAAGCAGTGCCCTCATTTTCTAACAATTTTTTTGCCTATAGCCTCAGTAGACTTTTACGACCTCTCCAGGATGATAATGAAGCTGGTATCCAACTTCTTTTCAAGGCTTTCTAGGCGCACAAATTCAAAACGCAGAACGTAAGCAATTCTTTTTAAATTAAATAGATACAGGGTCCTTCTTAATATGCTGACACTTTTTTAAGGGGATGATCAGACCATCAAACTGAACAACTTTCTCTATGGGACCAACATCGAAATCGCAAAAAAAGAAATCTGCCGTCCCATTCATTTGGCTCGAGTAGGTTTGCAGTTTTGTATGGAAGAGCTAATTTTCTTATCGCGATTTCGATTTTGGTGCCATAAAGAAAGTTGTCCAGTTTGACGGTCTGATCATCCCCTTAAAAAAGTGTCAGCATATTAAGAAGGACCCTATATATGTAGCCATCGTGATGAGATCTTCGAAGGTCAATATTCAGAGACTTCTTTTGAATCTCAGCTCAGTCTAAGTAGGGTCAAAAATTTATGGATTTCGTCAGGCTCGTACTAAGACTTGAAAATCTCTAAATCTCAGCCTGAGAATCAAAAAATCCCTATTTGACTAGAAGTCGTAAAAGTGGTAATTCTGATAAAGCAAAAGCTCGTTTGCGAAAGTACAAAAACATTCTACTGCGTTTTTATTTTGTGCGGCACAAGTATTTGACATTGTATTTGTAAAAAGCCGTGGTGGTCCAGTGGCGAGCGACCTTGCCTGCCATGCAGGAGGTGATGGTTCGATCCCCATCCAGTCTGACCCGTACCAATGAGTTCTTCAGAATTTATGTACGATTTGTAACACCACTGGCTTTTCGGTGAACGAAAACATCGTGAGGAAACCTGCGTGCTTCAATTTCGAGGCATGTATTGTTGTGGTCCATTACAAGTGGCGACGGGCTCGCTCCCCGTCACACTGGAAAGAGTTTCGGTACTACCAGTGAAACGTGGATGTTCTGAGGATTCAGAATATCCCTGACTATCCCCTCGGGGAATATAGTCGTGAGCATATACATTTGTAACTTCCCCCCACTAACTAACAAACTATTAAACTATTAAACTAAACTATTGCCTTGTCCGCAGGATCCAGTACTTATTTAAGCCGAAGCCTGGCTGCCAGCACCCTTCACACTCGTTCTACAGACAGCTGTATCCCAAAATAATACAGGACATTCGATCTATAGAGGACAACTGGCGGATGGGCAGACATAACTTACAGGTAATAAAACTAACCTCACTGAAAAGAGAACCTAAAGGGTGAAATTGATATCATTAGCATACTTCATATCACTGATAAGATAAGATAAGATAAGATAAGCTTTTATTCATTCCTTACTAAATACATTTACATTATAATATTCCAATAAACAATTAACTAACAATTAAAATAGATTTATTATCATTCCGCATGCATTATTCAAAGTTGCAATTAATTATACACAATTATATTTGGTTTTGTTTTTCACATCTGTTCTATCATTTCATCCCGTTAGCAAGGACCGCCTAGTAGGCGGTAAAAGCCTCCTCCAATCTTCTCCACTCGGCTCTATCTCTAGCTAGCCTGCTCCATGTTTTGCCGGCAATGCTTGCTATATCGTCGCTCCATCTTTTACAGGGTCTACCACATTTTCGAGTTCTATATAGCGGGTACCAGTTTGTTGTAACTTTAGTCCAGCGATCATCTTTTACCCGTTGTATATGTCCTGCCCATTTCCATTTGGATTTTAAGACTTCTTTAATGACATCCCTAGATTTTGCCTTTTCTCTTATCTCTGATATTCTTACCCGGTCTTTGAGTCTTATGCCCATGTAACTTCTTTCCATGCTATTCTGACAGGTTTTTATTGCATCGAGTGATTTCTTAGTTAGTGCCCAAGTCTGACAGGCATAAGTTAGGCATGGAGACCTGTCTAATACCATGCCTAGCTTATGCCTGTCAGACTTGGGCACTAACTAAGAAATCATATCACTGATATCACTAGCAAAAGGCGCGACTTGCTATACACAATGGTGTGTTGGTGCCTACACTTATGTATGGCAGTGAGTGCTGGGTATGCCAGAAGAAGCATGCAAGTAAAATTAATGCTGTTGAAATGCGTTCCTTGCGAAGTATGTGTGGTGTCACGCTGAGAGATAGAGTGAGAAATTGTGTAATAAGAGATCGATGTAAATTGAAAGAAGATGTTGTGACAAGAATAGAAAAAGGTATGCTTCGTTGGTTTGGTCATGTGGAGAGGATGAGTGACAGCAGATGTACGAAAGAGATATATGTTGCTAATGTGAGTGGAAGTGTCGGCAGAGGGCGCCCTCGTAGGACGTATGCTAATCAAATCAGTTGCGTCCTACAAAAAGGGGAGGTGCGGAGTACTCGAAACCGACGGGCATGTATGAAGAGATGTATGGATGTGCATGAGGCAAAAGAGGTATGTAAAGATCGTAGTAAGTGGCGCGCCCTGGTCTCTGCCTACCCCACTGGGAAAGAGGCGTGACGTTAAAGATAGATAGATAGATAGCATCCTTCTAAACTGAGAGTCTACCCATCTACTGAACAACTTTTTCTATCGGAGCAAATCGATCGGAGTAAAAAAATCTGCTATTCCATACTAAACTGCAATGCCGATTCGACTCAAATGTAGGCAACAGCCTTTTTTTTGCTCCGATCGGTTTGCTCCCATAGCAAAAGTTGTTCAGTTTGATGGGTAGACTCTTAGGTTCAAAGGATGCTAATGATATCAATTTCAACCTGTAGAAATAGCACGAGGACTATTTTGTTCAAGAATGAGCGTGACCAAAAAAACTAATCATAATAAAATTCAACCTTACCTTCATAAGTCTGATCAGATTCTTTTTGAATTGTCATAGTGACTTATGAAGTTTTGTCGAACAAAATGTATGAAAATGCTACACAATCATATCACCACGGTCATTGAACTCATCATTAGCCTATATACTATCAGTTTAAAATAACAGTGTGCATGACCTCGCCTGCAAATGTGACGTCACTCAATCGCACGAACTTCACTCGAGTCATTCAAATGATTATTTCCTTTACATAGAGTCTATATTCCTTTAAAACCGAGTGAAGTTATCGAACAGCCCTTCAAGGTCATGCACATTGTTATTTTAAACCGATAGTACGTCCCACTGCAGAGCACAGGCCTACCCTCAGTGACGGTATAATATAAGCGTTAGTCCGCCACGCGTGCCCAACGATGATTGGTGGACAACATACACATCAGAATTTCTTCTTCAGCGTATGCAGGTTTCCTCATGAAGTTTTCCTTCACCGTTTGAGAGCAGTCGGTATTATAAATAAACGAGCTTTTTCCCGCGACTTCGTCCGCATAAATTATATACCAGATTTTAAGTCAGATGATAAGCTATCAAACAAAAAAAGTTTCATCAAAATCGGTTCAGTAGTTTTTGCGTGATACTCAAACAAACAAACACCCAAACAAACAAACAAACAAACAAACGAACAAACAAACAAACAAAGAGACAGACAAAAAATCCAAAAATTGGTGATTTGGAATCAGGGACATCTAAAAATCATATCGTAATCTTTTTTTTTGTAAATATCTTCAATGTACAGACACACTTCTGTTACAGTTTTATAATAGTTTAGATAAGAAAAATGTATGTATCGATTCTATAAATATCTAATATAACAATGTACGTTTTCACAGAGAATAAACTGCAGGTCGGAGAACTCAAAAGGCGTGTACTGCCTACAGTACGACGACAACAAGATCGTCTCCGGCCTCCGGGACAACACCATCAAGATATGGGACAGAAAGACTTTACAATGCGTTAAGGTAAGCGGCACAATTTAAAACTTTCGCTGCTAAGCTCAAAGCAATGAGGCTCGCGCAGTGCTAACACTGTGGAATGCTATACAATTCTGACTCAACGTTTGAGTCGTGCGCACTGCGGCCCATATGTCGCTGACCTACCACGTAGGTCGTCAGCAGTTAAAAGTGTTAACTGGCAAGCAATATTAGTAGGAGGTGCTATGACATTTATAAATATTGACAGGTTTAAAGATACAAGCCTTCCAGAGGCCGCGTAAAAATGCATGTATGTGGCATTCTTTTTTCTTGTATTAAGGCTGCACCGAGCCTATTGTGTTGCCCCCATTCGTATTTTTTTTATTTCTTAACAATATTTCCAAAAAACAAGAATGTCACATTGTAGTTATTGCTGATTTTCAATTTATCGGGTCACTGCGGATCTGTTCTTATAATGTTTGTAGTTATTATCTTTAAAACCGCCAAAAGTGGCCAATTTTGGCGGTTTTAACGATAATAGCTACAAGCAAAAAACATAATAATCCGTAATGTTTCGATAAATTGAAAGCTAATCAGGACTACAATGTGACATTCTTGTTTTTTTTTGGAAATGTTGATATAAAAATATATGATTGAGGGCATCACAATAAGCTCGGTAGGCTCTTAAGAAATTATAAAAAAACACGATTGAGAGCATCACTAGAGGTTTGGTTCCCCCTTAAGTAACACTATATGGTGCAAAGTCTTTGAAATGGGTTACCAGAAGGCACTTTAAGCAATTTTGCCCGTACATTGCTGTATTAATGTTCAATTCGTTTTTCGATAGTAGTTTTCTTGCATATCTGTGACAACTACAAAGATTATATGTGTAGATGGAGCCTCACGCTTCTACAGTATAAAACAAAAGTGGCCAACTTTGTAAGGTTGGTGTGCGTGAGGCGCCATACAACTTACCTCTGTGAGCGTGTATACCTTAATAGACAATTTAATAGGGACGAGTTACGCGTGTCATTCTACTATCAGTTTAAAATAACAATGTGCATGACCTCGCCTGCAAATGTGACGTCACTCAATCGCACGAACTTCACTCGAGTCATTCAAATGATTATTTCCTTTACATAGAGTCTATATTCCTTTACAACCGAGTGAAGTTATCGAACGGCCCTTCAAGGTCATGCACATTGTTATTCTAAACCGATAGTACTATGAAACATTTCTGCCACTTTTTGCGGGGGGCGAGGTAACATGAAATCCGCAACTTTGGATTTTATTCCTCATAACTTTAGATTCTAATTTTGAATGTTAAAAATCATGAAAAGTAGTCTCGTGTGAACCCGAAACGTTCTACGTTCAAAATTATTGTTTCGCTATTATAGGCTGTCTCGTTTAGTGATAAGGTATAAAATTGGGTGTAAATGCACAAGATCAATTGATCTTATACTGTGGCAGAGGGGAAATGCTACCACAAGGCGAGTCCCTATTAAATTGTCTAAGGTGTATACAGATTATGGACACTTAACAGTTCACAGATATTTTTTTCGATGCGTAAGCCTCGGTTTATACAGAAGAGAGGTGTGGCGATAGCGGACAGTCAAAGTAACACAGTATAAACCTTAATAGTACCCAGCATAGTGTCGTTTGGAGAATTACGACCGCTTCTCCGTTAGACGTCGCCTGGTGGCGCGGGCGCGATTCTCCTTTACGACAAAAAACGACGCTATGCTACGTACTATAAGGTTTATATTGGTGTTACTTTGACTGTCCGCTATCGCCACACCTCTCTTCTGTAAACCGCGCCTTAGAGTTCACTGATATTTTTGTCGATGCGTTCGTAGCTTCGACTGTCAATCTTAACAGATAATTTATTAATGGATTAACCCCATGTTTGTAACGGCACAGGAGCTGCAAGGTCACACGGGGTCGGTCCTCTGCCTGCAGTACGACGAGCGCGCCATAATCTCGGGCTCGTCAGACAGCACGGTGCGCGTGTGGGACGTGACCACGGGCGCCATGCTCAACACACTCATACACCACTGCGAGGCCGTGCTACATCTACGGTTCTGCAACGGCATGATGGTCACATGCAGTAAGGTAATATAATGTTATACATACATACATACATACATATGCTCACGCCTATGTCCCACTACTGGGGTAGGCAGAGACAACAGATCGCCACATGCTACGATTCTGACACACATCTCTCGCCTCCTCAACATCCATAAGTCTCTTCATACAAGCTCGTCGGTTCCGGGTACATTTTATTTGGCCCTTCTTCAGTACGCATCCGATTTGGTCAGCGTACGTGCGCCTAGGGCGACCCCTTTCAACCATTCCATTCACACTTGCCTTGTAAATTTCATACGTCAACCTACTTTCACACATTCTTTCTACATGGCCAAACCACCTCAACATGCCTTTTTCAATCCTGGTCACTACATCTTTCAGACCACATCTTTCTCTTATCACACTATTCCGTATCCGGTCCTTCAAAGTCACACCACACATACTACGCAGGGACCGCATTTCCACAGCATTTATTCTAGATTCATGCTTCTTCTGCCATACCCAACTCTCACTGCCATACATTAAAGTTGGTGCCAACCATAGCGCGTGAATTCTCTTTGGTGCCAACACACCGTCGTGAACCGCCAAACGAGCCTTTTTAGACATAGTTTGACTCTTCATGACGGTGTGCAAGGCTCCATTAATCATATTTCCTGCTTTCACTCTTCTCTCTATATCTCCGTCGTACTTTCCGTCTCTTGTGAACATACAACACAAGTACACAAACTCATTGACTTGCTCTAGCCTTTCATCACCTATCATAATCTTACATTCAGTCACTGTTTCATCGCGCTCGATAACCATAACTTTCGTATAATTTCATATAATGTTACTAAGATTAAATTCATCATCATCTCAGGCGATGGACGTCCACTGCTGGACATAGGCCTCCCCCAAGGATCGCCATAACGATCGGTCCTGCGCTGCCCTCATCCAACGTTTTCCCGCCGCCTTCACCAGGTCATAGTGTAAATAAAATAAGTGATGAAGCTCAGCGATCGCGGCGGGTCTATGCCCGTGCGGGAATTCCATTCGCAATCCGCCCCTGTCGACTGCATCCGTCCCCGTTGATCGGACAGGCACGATCACGACACGATCACCTCACGAGCCCGTCGGACGCATGCGCCGTCTGACATGCGCCGGCCGTCATGCGCCGGGCAGTGTGCATCGAGACGCAAGTCAATCGCTGTCGAAAATCTAGTGTCAAATTGCATTCTGTATTTCTTGATAGTTCTGTTCAAATAAACATCGAAATTACTGCAGAGTTATCCTTCGGCCACCACGATAGGTTCCCCACACCCGCGCGGCGTGCGGGGTACGGCGGGGGACGAGCGTACCCTTAACTCAATTCGCTGTTAGGGTACGCGCGCAGGCAGCGTGGGCCGGAACGCACCCCTCCCAGCCCCCGCACGCCCCGCACGATTGGTCTGCGGCGACCGCTGAGCTTCGCCACTATTAGTTCTTTACACTATGACCAGGTCGTCGGTCCACCTCAACTCGAACTCAATTTTTTTAATTTAAAATAATATTACATACATTATGACGTCATTTTTTGACTGTATTCATCGCGTAGGAAAGTGTTCCGTTGTAGAGAAGATGCGGCCAGAAACTGCAACATACAACTTTTAATCAAAACAAAATATAACACAGAACATACATACTCACAGGCTATCCACGCTGCGCCGCACCTGTACGAGATGACAACTCTATAACTCTTCGGCCACATCGACCATCTGTTCTGCGAGCAATGTGCTCAGCCCATGAAGGATAAAATAGAATAATAATAATTTATACATTGGTTATCTTGAGTGGACATGTTTCAAGCGAAGTAATTTTCATGTACCGATGAGTTTTTCTAACTTATGTTCGTAATGCCGAATGCTTTCAAACGGTGAAGAAAAACATCGTGAGGAAACCTGCATAATGCTGAAGATGAAATTCTGATGATGTATACATAGTCCTTCTTAATATGCTGACACTTTTTTAAGGGTATTGTTTAATAAAAGACGAGATGCAAGCCACACGTATAATTTTAGACTGTCACACGAGAGAGAACAAATTACGATTAGAACTTAAAGTCTACCTACACAATAATATTCCAATCCACCTACATAACACCTCCACCCTTATTACCTAATGCTCTTCTCTAAAGTTTATACAATAGCAGATTCTAAATATTAAACTAATTTTAGGTACCAAAAATACACACGCTTACTAAAACAATAACCACAATTTCATTAGGAACTGAATGTCTTAACAAAGTTATTTTCAACTACCAATCGGTAACACATAATCTCCTTACAATAATTATGAGTAAAGTTTTATCTCTTATCTATATACAGTAGTAACATTAATATCATTGTCTATAAAGGTATACCTACATCGTAATTCTAATCTATTTCGAATCCGTATCGAACTACGGGTCTACGGTCCCGTAACGGGTAACGGCGCTCCGGAACGGACTGGCCAGGCCGCGTGATCTGTTCGTCCGTCGGCGTCAGGGATACGGGTCCCTGCGCTGGCGGTGTCGCCGCGGCACTACCGCCACCCCCGCGCGGGGAGCCGCTCGTCGTCGGCGCCGAGCTCATACCTACCCCCGCCTGTGCCCCCACTGCGTCCCCCACCGGTGCATGATCACCAATTCCGTTTGACGGGTTTTCGTACCAGGCAATCGGGGAGTCGTTAAGGTTACTTTGAACACGACGTCTTATTTGGTCTATATGCCTATGTATCACAGTGCCATCGTAAGATTCTAGCTGATAATCAGTACTTCCTAAAACCTGTAGTATCCTACCCTTAGCCCATTTCTGTCCCGGTCGGTAGGTGCGGTACCACACGTACTCACCCTCGGGCAGCGAGCGCCACACACCGCCGGCCGCGGCCTCCTGGCGGCGCTGCGCGGACCGCACAGTCGCCGCGCGGTCCGGCTTTACGCAGTCCAGTCGCGTGCGCAACGCCCGTCCCTGCAGCAGTTGTGCCGGACTCTCGCCCGTCGTGCTGTGCTCCGTGTTCCTATAGATGAGCAGGGATCGCCACAACGCCGTGTCTACGTCGTTTTTCTCTATAATTGCTTTCTTAATTATCTGTTTACAGATCTTAACAGCACTCTCTGCGGCCCCGTTCGGTGCCGTAAGGAGCGGAAAAACAATGTTCGATGCCGTTCTTGTTTAAAAATTGAGCAAACTCTTCACTCGAAAAAGGTGGCCCATTATCACTGACCACTTGCTTAGGGAGGCCAAAACGGGAGCATATCTCCCGAAGCTTATTGATAACGTTCGCTGCTGTGGTAGAACTCATTCTAGCTATCTCGATCCATTTCGAGCATGCATCCACTACCACTAAATATGTCGCCCCTGCGATTTTTCCGAGTAAATCCAGATGTAGACGGGTCCAAGGCCGGTCTGGCCAATGCCAAACCCGGGTCACATGTCCCGGCGGCGCGGCAGCAGTCTGCGCGCACACCTCGCAGGACGCGCACTGCCGCTCCACTGACTCATAGATCCCGGGAAACCAGACGTAACTACGGGCTAAACATTTTGTTTTAATTATGCCCATATGAGAATCATGCAACTCATTTAACACTTTTTCCCTACAGTTATACGGTACGACTACTCTGTGTCCCCACATTATACAGCCTAGTTCGATATAAAGTTCCGACCTCCTATTAAAATAAGGTTTTATTTCTCTTTCAAATATTATTGATTTTGAACATGTTACAGCCATTGGAACAGGGTGTGTCATCTATACCGTATGAATTTCAGTTGTAATTCTGAACTTGCGGGTTGGCTAGTTTGTAATAGCTGCCAGTAGATGTCGCTCACGTCCCCTCAAGACGCAACAGATTGAAAAATTCGTTCTCTGGCTAGTGGGCTCGGTAGCGAAATTGGATAACGCACTTCCCCGGTTTGGAAGGGTGCGGGTTCAAGTCCCGCCCGAGACTGAATTTTTCAATCTTTAATTTTATTTCTCTTATCTCCACTTCATTCGGCCACCCGTCCCGTATGTATCCTAATACACGACTGAGTATAGGGTCCCGGCTAGTCTCTTTTTTTAGTACATTATGATCTAGAAGCAGCGCTTCCGACGCGAAATGTAAATATGTCTGCTCTGGGCAATCGTTATGGTCTTCCACCCTTTCCTCCTTGTAGGCGGCGATCATTCGAGATAGTGCATCTGCCGTATTACTATCCGTACTGATATACTCAATACTGAAGCTGTAGCCGGATAAGGTCAACGCCCAGCGTTGTAAGCGGCTGGCTGTCATACTAGGTATCGCCGCCCCCGGATTAAAAATACTTAATAATGGCTTATGGTCCGTCCTCAAGTGAAAATGCCGTCCGAATAGATAGTGATGAAATTTTTGTACCGCAAATATAATGGCCAAGGCTTCTTTGTGTATTTGGCTGTAGTTAGCCTCCGCCGCGGTGAGGACGCGCGACGCGTACGCCACCGGCCGGTCGGCGACGCCGCCGCGCGCGGCCGGCTGCGCCAGCACGGCGCCCAGCCCGCGTCCCGACGCACGAGCACGTCAGCACGAGCGGCAGGGCCGCCTCGTAGTGCGCCAGTCCACTCGTGCTACCTAGTAGATTCTTTACTGCTACGAATGCACGCTTTTCCTCTTTACCCCATGACCATATACTACTTTTCTTTAGTAGTTCATTCAATGGTGCTACTACTGAGCTCAAGTTTTTTATGAACTTCCCATAGAAATTTACCATCCCTAAGAACGATCTAAGTTCCGATACGCTTTGTGGTTCTGACATGTTCAAAATTGGTTTTATTTTATCTTTGTCGGTGCTAATGCCCTTCTCTTCGATAACATAGCCCAAGTACTTTACTCTCTGTGCAAGGAATGAGCATTTCTCTCGTTTAATTTTCAACCCGCTTTCTTGTAACCTACTAAGTACCTTGTCTAGCACGTGCAGGTGTTTATCTAATGTATCCGAAAATATCAATATGTCATCCAAGAATACGACCGAATTTGGTATGTCTCTGAACAAGTTTGTCATGATTCTTTGAAATATTCCCGGACTTGAGGCCAAACCATAAACGAGTCTATTATATCTAAATAACCCGCGATGTGTG
The DNA here is from genome assembly GCA_922987775.1 of Agonopterix subpropinquella. Lineage (NCBI taxonomy): Eukaryota > Metazoa > Arthropoda > Insecta > Lepidoptera > Depressariidae > Agonopterix > Agonopterix subpropinquella. The sequence continues at coordinate 7,724,764 of OV277717.1, forward strand.
TTAATTACGGTAAATTTCCTAGTCTCATCTAATTCGACTTGGTTGTACGCTTGTGATAAGTCTAGTTTGGTAAAATATCGACTTCCGCTCAATTTGGACAATAAATCCTCGATCCTAGGCACTGGATACTTGTCTACTGATAGTACTCTGTTCAATGTAACCTTAAAATCCGCACAGAGCCGGATACCTCCATCAGCTTTACTCACGATGACCAGTGGGGTGGCCCAGTCGGAGCAGTCGACGGGCTCGATGACGCCGGCGGCCAGCATGGCGTCGAGCTCGGCGTCGACGCGGGCGGTCAGCGCGTAGGGCAGCGGCCGCGCGCGGCAGAACACCGGCTGTGCATCCGCGCTCACGTGAAGCCTGGCCCGTCCGCCCCGGAACCGCCCCAACCCGCCGTCGAACAACTCCTTATATCTGCAACATATTTCATCTAATTGTTTATTTCTGTCTTTACTATCAATATTCATTTGATTTAATGTAAACTTAGGCACCTCGATATTTAATTCGGCTAACCACTGCCTTCCTAACAGAGAAGTTGTGCCGTTATCAATTACATACAGATCCAAAATTTTTGTGATATTTTTATATTTAACTTCCACTTCAATATAACCTAGCGGTCTAATTTTGCTACCGTCATAGAAGGATAATGTTAAGCTACAAGGTAATAATGGATTATGATGAAACTTATCTCTGTACAACTGACTACTAATACACGACAGGGCAGACCCTGTATCGATCTCCATACGTACATTACTTTCTTCCACTAATAATGTTAAACTGACCGGTTTGTACTCCTTCAGCGATAATTGCATTATCTGTTCATCGTCGCACGGTACCTCTTCCTCCTCCGACCTCTCAGAAAAATGTTCCTGGTCATCACGGACGAAGTGTGTCCTCGTAACACCACGCAAGGCACCACGCTGCGGCCGGCGCGCTCCGCCCCAATCGCGAGCGCCGCCGCCGCCACCACCTCCGCCCCGTATTTGTCGCGGCGGCTCCTTGCCGCGCCATCCTGACAGCCCCGAACTCGCCACACGCGAGTAATCTCCTTCTACACCCTTTTCACGCTTTATCGGACCCCGGCCTAGCCCTGAGCACACGCGTTTTAAATGTCCACGTTTAGCACAATAGTCACATACGTAATCTCTAAACCGACACTCGCTCCAACGATGCCGATGATCTCCACAAGCTGAACATGAACCGCTCGCGTGCAATCTGTGCATTGATTCTTCCATAAAATTTACGCCATCCAAACTAGATCGATTGTTCGAGAAACGGCGAGTTGTCAACTCACGAGGCGCACGGTCGCCATTAATGGCGCCGCCGCTCGCGCCGCTCATGTCGGTGTAAAGCGCGTTCCGTTCCGCTCCCTCGAATGCCTTCGCCAATGATACCGCTTTTTCAAAATCAATTTTCTCATCTTCTAGAAATAACCTGTGCCGCATTCCTTCCTTTAATAATCCACACACAAACTGATCTCTCATGTTCTCATTGAGATTCGCGCCGAAGTCACAATATCTCGCCATTTTTTTTATTTCTGATACGAATTCCGCGATCGTTTGCCCTTCTCGTTGACGGTATTGGCGAAAACGATATCGTTCGGCTAACACTGACGGCTTTGGCTCAAGATGACTTTGCATCAATTTCTTTAACTCCGCATATGTTAATTCTGACGGTTTCTTCGGGCTGCATAAATTCACAATGAGTTCATAACCTGTATCACCAATGATTGAAATTATGGTCGGCACTTTCAATTCTTCGGTCACTTTATTTACTAAAAAGTACATCTCGGCCCGATCACAGTACGTACTCCAGTTCCCGTTTACCACATCAAATTCACATAATTTCCCGCTAGCCATGTTTATAACGTCTTTATATGTTGCTAAGTCCGTTTTTTGCACTCGCTACCACAAAAAAAAAATAAAGTATATCCTATCCTCGCGCCACTGTTTAATAAAAGACGAGATGCAAGCCACACGTATAATTTTAGACTGTCACACGAGAGAGAACAAATTACGATTAGAACTTAAAGTCTACCTACACAATAATATTCCAATCCACCTACATAACAGGTATAATCAGACCTTGAAACTGAACAACTGTCTCTATGGGACCAACATCGAAATCGCGAAAAAAAAATCTGCTGTCCCATATAGTTGGCTCGAATAGGTTTGCGGTTTTGTATACAACAGCAGATTTTTTTGTCTCTATTTCGATGTTGATGCCATAGAGAAAGTTGTTCAGTTTGATGGTCTGATCATCCCCTTAAGAAAGTGTCAGCATATTAAGAAGGACCCTGTATTGTAGTCTACCAAGTACCAACCAGCATTCAGCACGCGTGGTAGACTGACGCCCAAACGGGGTTGTGCCCTGCAGTGGTATTATAAGATAAATAACAATAAACTTCGCTTCCTTGATTCCAGGATCGATCGATAGCGGTATGGGATATGACGTCGACGACAGAAATAATGCTGCGAAGGGTGCTAGTGGGTCACCGGGCGGCCGTCAACGTGGTGGACTTCGACGAGAAATACATCGTCAGCGCGTCCGGCGACAGAACCATTAAGGTAATCTTTATTTTATACTTAAGATAACATAATTTCCTAGATTTGACGTAATAAGAGAGAGAGCAGAGAGCCTTGGAGCTCGCCATCGTATCTTATTTTGGGGTGTGGCACGCCAGCAACACTTATGACATTCTATACACAAGAACTTCGCATCAGCGCGCTGTTAACGGGACCGCAAAAGTGTGCTTAATTGTTTGCATTACTGCTTAGTGACCGAGGACATTTGAAAGGACTGGAATCGTGTGAAATGTCAGCGCCAATGTATGACAGCCAAGCATAACTGACTAAGGTAGGCTTTAGCGAATTCAGGTTCCTTAATCATGCGTCTCTCTAGTCTTAAGAAACGCGACATTGCCTGGGGGTAGCCGGGGTAGCTATCAGGAACACGGTGTATATCGTCACGCCACGGCATGCCTACCTCAAATCTACCATCGGGTAAACGTCGTAAAGTGGCTCATACTCCAGAAGTGCTATTTTTGAAAGTCAAATCAGAAGTAGAAAGACGCGTTTCTCTATACATTTTCAGCTGCTGTATGAGATTCAAAAATTGCACCCCAGACAATAATTGATGCGCGCTTCTACCATGATGAACGAAATCAAACGCCTTGCTCATGTCAAAAAACAATGCTACAACCGGATTATCACCCGGTGATGTTCAAAAATCGCACTCCACAAAAATGCCATATCTCTCTAACATGTGGCATTTTTCGGTTTTTCGGTTGTTTTATTATTGTATGTTCTGATGATGACGGAAGGCAGAACGGTGCTGATGCCAGGGGTGCGAAAAATCTCCGGGTAGGATCGATTCCCCGTTCAAAATGACGTGTGTCCATGTATGAAGAATGTCATTGACCCAAGGGGAGCTTTTGTGTTCGTTTAGTTTCAAAATGACCCTTTCCCAAAATGTCCCCAGGTTTCAAATTGTCCCTTTCCCAAAATGTCCCCTGCCTAAAAACTTCCCTTTTCTTGACCCCTACAAATAAGTTTAGGGGAAGTAACCTGTAATCTGGTTTCCTTCTCCGTGTTTGTATGTTCAATGGTTTCCTCCTCCTGGAAGGAAGTGGGCATAGGGTAGCGAGGTGATTTTTCCGCAAGGTCGGACATTCCGAGTCATTGAAAAAGCCGGACATTTATGTTCTAAGGCCGGACATTTTAAAAACCATAGTCAGACTGAGTGGGGTTTTTGTCGAATATTCCTTCTGTGGTAAAATTCTTACATAAATATCTGGGTATTCTATAAATTTTATCAAAATTAGTGGAGCCACACGATGGCATGCATGACGAGGCAAAATCGAATGTAGGAAACATTCAATTTTGCCTGCCTCGCTCTCGCTGCGTGATTGCGTGCGAATCTATTTAGTTCATAGAATTATCCGATTAGAATGGGTCGTCCAGTAGCCAGGTGGGTTGATGACATCTGGAAAAGCGTCGATACGACCTGCGGCCGTAGTATGACAGTGTGATACAGCGCTATCGCGCCTTCGCTCTCTGTCTATTTGCGCGCTAACTAACGAGATAAAAGGCGTGATATAGCCGTATCACGCGCAACAATCTACGGCTTCTGGATGCGATTGGCGCAGGATCGAGAACGATGGCAAAATTGGGCTACTGATGATTATTATGTATCGTGTCGTATTGATAAATGGTTCTATCGTCACGCTAGAACCAAGGACATATTTGGCGAATAGATTTATTGACTGTCTTTGGACAGTTCCATAACCTTTTTAAACATCAAGCTTATGTGTCGTCTAATAATATTACCTCTCGAGTATGCTCAAACCATCGAAGAGGCCTCCGACCGACATCCCGGTATGGGTATCATTTATCGGTATGTTTCGAGACCAAATGATTAACTTCCGAAGCTTTCTTTGAGGCGCTCGTCATTATAACATGGTAAGTAAATCATTTTCATTGCTAAAATAACCTTTGTGTTCCTGTTTTTCTTCCCAATTATTGTCTCCTTATGAGTTTAGCTAGTCATTTTTATTTAAAGCTCTTAAGCAGTGGTCCTTAAACTTTTTCTGTAATATTATTCAAAACTACATTATAGATTTAGGTAACAAAATTAAAATGCGAAATGGTCAAGACAATGACGATTAAAAAACATTTCTTGAGTTCAGAAATCGATCGAACTACATCATCTTCGAGAAAATTAGTTTTTTCGATAATAGATGGTGCTGAATGAACTTGATTACTTAGAAATCAGTCAGGGAGTAGATTCTAAAATTCTATAATTACGAGCTTTGACCCGCGACTTCGTCCGCGTGGATTACGCCTTTAGGAGAAGATTTTTGAAAAATCCTTTAGTTAACCTCCGGGCTCGCTGGACTTCATCGTCTAGTGTTGTGAGTGGTCGCCGCTGTTGACCCTGGTTCACAGGAGTCCCAGCGGTGGGAATGTGTGGTGGGCCGGCCCGTTTATTATTTTATTTAGAGTTGAGTCACATTGACCGACGGCGGGTCCACAAAAAAAAACCACGATTACACCAACGGAAGTAGTAGTATGGGAACGCGTTCGGCGCCGTTTGCCGCGTCAACGGTGGAGGATGCGGACGGTGTCCCATACTAAACGTGCTTTTTGTATGGACCGGCCGACGGCGACGACGGTCGCTATCGGTCAATGTGTCTCAACCCTTAAATTCCCGGTGTCTACTTTACTTGATTCTCAGATAACCCTACCCTATAGACTTCTTAATACATGGGCAACAAGTTTTAAAAAACTCACTAGCCTGCCTTGTCTGGTCTGAAGCACCCCTTTTTTCTAGACTGTTAAAGACATTCCTATTGGATAGCATTACCCAAGCACTAAGAAAATAAAATAAATATGTTAAAATGTGTAATGACAGGTAAAATTATTGTATTGCAACGTTCGCTGTATAATGTATGTATTATACACAAAATTATAGTTAAAATAGCTTGAGCGTGATTGTAGCTCCCATAGACAAACCGAATTGGTTTTGCGGGATTCATTGTCATTAAGTGTTCGATGTAACTTAATGATAAATAAATACATAATAATAACGTGAAAAAAGTATATAACGCACAGGGCTTGGAACCGGATACCAAAAGTACAGGTTCTGTACCGGTACTTGACGGTTCTTGCTATTTCGGTACCTGGGTACCAGTTCCAGACGGGTACCGTATCCAAACCGATACCAGTTCCAGACTGGTACCGGTACCCAATTCAGGTATCCGCCGCTTATGTGAATGCCTTTCCTTTTGATTAATATATCTGTTTTCTCACTCTAACGTAAATATTTGTTTGGCACCGGAATAATAATGATACTGATTAGAACGTAATAAGTACAAGTGTTACGTCGGGTACTGGTTCCAATAGTACAGGTAAGATGTCTGGTACCGTTATCACACAAAGGCCAATGGTACTAGTTCCCAAAAATACCGATACTTATGGCTTGAAGCCCTGGCTGACACAGCTAGAAAGTGAGTTACAAAGTTATTGCTAGGGAGTTTCGATATTAATATTATTATTGGTTATCTTAATTATCTAAGACACACCCGCCCGACGCTCGGTTTTTGCCAAACGGCCATTTCCTACTCGCTCGCGTATTTAGAAATCCATAGGTTAGGTTAGGACACAGTATAAGGGTCAGCGCACACCCAGCGTAGAACTGCTCGCGCATGCTCGAGCATGTTCTTTGCAGTCGCGCACACCTAGCGGCGAAATCTGCCGGCGGCAGCGGCGGATGCTCGAGCATGCGCGAGCAGTTCTACGCTGGGTGTGTGTGAGCAGTCTCGCGGATGCTCCCGTGTTGCTACAGTTGACAGTGAATTTTGCAGTTGTGTTTACAATATTTTAAAGTAAAGACGTGCGATAAGAGCAATTTTAAAGTATGGTGGACTGGGATTTGATATTTTGGTTATGAATTATTGGGTTACTAGCAGAGGAAGAGGAGCAAGAAGAGCACATCAATAAGAATTTGGGTACGGAACCCTAAAAATCTATGTTATTTTAGATTTTCCGTGTATTTTAGATAAGGGCTAGATTATTATTTATTATCTGTAGGCAGGCAACTAGGTACTAAATTTCCCTTTTCGGGCTTAGCTGATAAAAAAGATGTTAGAGCTAGCCCGAAAAATGACGGGGTGGCAACACTGACGACGGATCGCAAGCATCGACACGCGCGCATGCTCGCGACTGCTCCCGTCGCCGTGAGGAGCATACGCGAGCATACTCGAACAGACGCTGAAGGGATTTAATCACTTGCAAGCTATTTTCAACTTTATTTCAATGGGAATAGAGTTCATTATCAATTGAATCAATGAAAACTGCTCGCGCATGCTCGAACAGTTTTACGCTAGGTGTGCGCTGACCCTTAGCCTAAGACAGACAGACAGTAATCAGTCAGTCAGTCGGTCAGTCATCTTCATACAACGGTACCAAACGCGGCTTGTATGTGTGCTCGCCAGTACGTACGCCTTGTAGCACGCACACACTGACGATATCTAAGGCAGCCTAGCAGCGCCAGACGGGGTTACGCGGAGTTAGCGATGCCCGATACTTTGCTTTGTATCGATATATCGTATCGTAATGTATCGTTACTGCTTGTATCGATACGCGATATTATCGCATGGTTTTGTATCGATACTGTGAATATCGATATAATATCGTATCGAATTAAAAAAAAATAGAAATAAGACTACCAACTCAAATTAACGTAGCTTTATGCCTTTTTTCTTTGGGTTAGTAATGGGAAGGCCCACTACTAAAGGTTTGCAGTCAGCTCAGCATATCTCTACATTGGGATAGGTATGCCTACAATATAATAATACAGGGCGTAAAAGTTGCTTCAAACCAAATGGAAAAAAAATAAGTTCGGACATCAAACAATGACATTATTATATTTGCCTTTCTGATTTTCTGTAAAAGTAATATGAGCTGAAGAAAACAATCGCTCTGACAGCAATGATGTCGCAACCACTAACAAATATTTTAGAGCTAAATTACTCTATCAAAATAAGTTTGTTTACATTTTGAATCTTGATTAGGTAGGTATGGTATGATTATGATTATGAATTTAATCATAACAAAGATTCAAGACTTCAAAGATCTCTTTTAAACATTTCACAGTTCAAATATTACTATGTTTTAATTGATTTAAGATGCGATATTTTTCATGCGACATACCTTGGGAAGCGATACGATACGCTACATATCGAATTGGCGTGTATCGATACAAAATATCGAGATATCGCATTGCGGTGTATCGATACACCAAAATATCGATACGTATCAGGCATCGCTACGCGGAGTTATGGTCAGTGTGTGTTACGAGGCGTACGCCGGTTTTGGTACCATTGTATGAAGATGTATACTGGCTGGCTGGCTGTCTTATACTGTGGTTAGGAGGGGCTTTGATTGTGATACGATCTAATAACCATGTGATGATTATTAACAACATTGACTTTATTTCAATTCTGTTTTAGCATTTGACCTCGATAATACTGAATCAGGAGAATCGGATTACGAAGAAGATTTCAAATCGAATACATTAGGAATAAAACACGAACATTCCAGACCGATCAAATCGAAAGCCAGAACAAATACACTAGAAGTCGATCTAACACAGGTCTTAGAAGGAATTCAAGACTCGCCGACAACAAGTGCGATACCTAAATTCCATTCAATAAAGAGGTTGCCAAAGAATTCAAAGAACAAGAAAATGAGGAAACGATGCGTCGTTTGCTACAAGAATAAAACACGTAAGGATGTGGAGACGTATTGTGATAAGTGCCCGAGGAAACCAGGGTTGTGCTTGGGGAATTGTTTCGTTGAGTATCACCGCAATATGAAACTTTATTGTTTACGTTGATGGGTAGAAACGGTTGAAGACTAAAAAGGTGTAATTTTACTAGCTGGTGGACTAATTGAGGCAGTGGTGGGGATATTATACAGGGTGTAACAAAACACCCTAGTAATACTTAAGTCGGTGCTTTGGACCATCAAACTGAACAACATTCACTATGGAGCCAACTTTGAAATCGCGAATAAAAAATGCAGCTGTCCCATACATTTTAGTCGAGTCGATACAGCAGTTTTGTATGGGACAGCTGTTTTTTTTTTCGCGATTTCGAATTGACTCCATACTGAAAGTTGTTTAGTTTGATGGTCTGAAGCACCCCCTTAAGTATTACTAGGGTGCTTTGTTACACCCTGTAAAAGACAATGCAGGTTTTGTATGGAAAGGTGGCGCCTTATTTTTCGTTGTTGTTTTTGGCGCGGCCATTAACCAATCTTGAATATTGATCAGAATAAAGTAAGCGCTCTCACAGACGAGAGGGTGTCGCGAAGGGTCGCGCGACCGTAAAATGTATGAGCGCGACGCTCTGCGACCCACCGCGACAGCAAAGTGTCGCTCGTCTGTAAGAGCCCTAACAAACAAAACTTGTTATGTCAAGTATCATATTATCTCTAAACTCAGTCCGAACGGAGATATAAAGGCTTGAAGTAAACGTAATGAATATATTATCAACTTCAAGCCTTTATATCTCCGTTCGGACTGAGTTTAGGGATATACATGGAATAACAAGTTTTGTTTGTTACTTTATTCTCAAATATTCATGTTTGGTTGATAGCCACGCCAATAACAACGGCCAAAAATATGGCCGCCCTAAAAAAATAAGGAAAAAGAAAAAAGGCGCCAGTTTTAGGCATTGACTTGTCCCTCCATATCTGAATGACCTAAGAGTAGATTAAGAGTATTCCGGACTGGTGGCAGTGTATAGATAAATATCAATTCGATTCTACTTTATTGCACACCAAAACAAAACGTAAATAAATATGTGGACAGTCTTAATCTTAGCACATCAATTTTAGTAATAATAGTGATTGATTGTAAATAATATTTGCACTTATATGTGATAGGAGTATTTAATAATACAAATAATAGATAGATTAATGTTATTTTCAACCAGATATGTCTAAAAGATCAGATTAATTTAACCCGAGTCTTGCAAGAACATTGTATATACACAGTATTCTATAAGTGGACCAAACTCTCGAATTTTGTGGAGAATGTAAAATAAACTCTAATGTTACGTAAAAAGTATTAATTTCCTTCAATGTTGTTGTCAGCTGACTACCAAGCAATTGTATCGCCTCGGAATACCGGTGTGTTTCTTTCTAACGTGTTGCCAATACCCTAGTTAGAATCTTTCTGGTCTCGTTGCCAGCACTGTACAACATTTTTGGAGTCTTGTATCTTTGTATCTGTGTATGTATTCTATATCATTGTCCAGTCATTATAATACAAGTCCAGGCTAGTTTCTGGTACTTTAAAATGTGACTAGATAATCTGTGACAATGTCAAAGACATTTTTTTTTATTTTTTATTTATATTCTATGGGTTTATAGAATATCTATTATTTCCAGTTTGTCTGTGAGTCTGTGTGATACAGACGGACTAGCGATAATTTATTATAAAATAAGTTCTTTTCTGTCTAGATACGATATTTTTAAATGTTATTTATGTTTGAGTACAGTACTACAGTTAGTTTAAAAAATACATTTTATGTATATTCTTAAGAATACTTGTTGCTGTCCAAGTACCTAACATAATCTATGTTGTTATTATCATAATTAATTACTATGTTCGTTCGTAATTAGTGATTTTTATTATTTTTGTGATAAGTTTAAAATAGACTTAACATTTAATGTTATTAAATTAAAATTTTTAATAGATTTTCATACAACTTTTATTTCATTGAACACTACTATTTCACAATTTCGGTTTCGTTAAAAAAATGATGTTATTCGTTTCTATTTCTTTTATTGTGAGTTGACTTGTCTCCCCCATTCCATAGCATTACATAGAGAGTAAAACAGTAGTCTGTCGTCATACAAAGGTGAATGAAAACGGCTTGTATGTGTGCGCACCGTGTCTTAATTCCTTACAACGAATTTATTAATGAAATAATTAATAAATTAAGTTTTCTACTAAAATCTGCCTAACATTAATGCGACCGTCAAGTTTTTCGCGACCTCTATCCTCATCCCAAGGTATTAAAACCCAGTTTTTCCCACAGGTCTGGAACACATCATCGTGCGAGTTCGTGAGAACGCTAAACGGTCACAAGCGAGGTATAGCGTGTCTACAGTACCGTGACAGGCTAGTGGTGTCCGGGTCCAGTGATAACACAATCAGACTGTGGGATATTGAGTGTGGGCAGTGCATCAGGGTGCTGGAGGGCCATGAAGAGCTTGTGAGGTGTATACGGTGAGTTGTGTGATTTGTCCAAAGCGTTTGACTGAGTTTCACATCTACCATTGATGAATAACTTAATTATTCTTGAATCATTTTGTGGTAAATATATCTATTGTCTTTTTTATGTAATCGGGTGTCGACTTTTTTGTAAAAAATTTAGTTTTTAGTCTGGTATTGATTGTGAAAGTGTGTATACCTCAAGGTTAAGTTATAGGTGCGATACTTTTCCTAGTGTATGTTCTGTTGCATCAAGTTACCTTATACCATTTGATAGAATAGGATTAAATGTGAATCCCTATTGTTGTAGATTCGACAACAAAAGGATAGTAAGCGGCGCGTACGACGGTAAAATAAAAGTGTGGGACCTACCGGCCGCGCTAGACGTACGTACGCCACATCAAGATCTGTGTCTCAGGACGCTGGTGGTAAGCATCTTCAATTAATTTCTGCACCCAGCCACATCTTCGTTAGGTTAAAACAATTTTTTTGGACTTTCCATACTAAATGTAATCAGCTGATCGAACGTTTGTATGAAAAGTCTAAAATTTTTTTGCAAATGGGTATGAGTAAGGTTGTATGGAGAAAATTTTTTTTTTGCTGAGCGGCCGGTAATAAAACTTACATAGACATAAAAGACCTTTCCAAATACTTACATAAAAACATCACATTAATTGCTAGGCCATATCTGAGCTGTGCTATTACGGTACAAATAACTACTAAGGTTGTATGGAAAAAATCGCTTTTTAGCGCTAATACCGCCTTGTTTTGTATCTTCTGTATTTGTTATTATTATTACGGTATATTTTGCTTAGTAGGTCAATATGTTTCGATTGACTGATTGAAAATGGCTTGATTCCCTCGCATTTGTGGCCGCGACTATAAAAAAAATGACCATACCTTTACTCATACCCATTTCTTATAGGTTTCTTATGCTCCGTCTACACACACCTTCTTTCCTGCGCAGTTAAAACCGCACGGTTTTACTCGAATGCATGACGGAACACAGAGGTGCCCCACACGGTACAAGTAAAGTCTTTCTAGCATTGCAGCTGATGGAAGATTTTTTGGTTCAAAAATAATTGTACCTATTGCTTGCCGATTGAAAAAAAAAATAGACATTCTAGAGATGCCGTAAACATAGATCTATTTTATTAAAAAAAAAAAAAACTACGGAACAGTTTTATTTTATGTAATAGATTATCGGCTTAAAATAAAAATATCATCCATTATCAGGCATTTACAAGCATTTTGCTGTTAAAAAAACTTGACGGACTGAAGCGCGGACTGAGGCGCGCCCTGATTGCCGGTCCATACACACAAGTAAAACCGTGCAAACCGAAAACTGCGCAGTACAATCTTCAGCATGTCAACGATTGTTCGAACCGCGCTTGTAGAACTGCACGTGCTTCCGACTTGCCGCCCACACACGCGTGCTTACTTTCGCAATCTTGTGTGTGCGCGCATGACGGAGCGTGTAGACGGAGCCTTCGGAAAAGTTGTTCAGTATCATGTGTACAATCATCCCTTAAGGCGGTTGCAGAGCGGTCAATTTTATACAAAACTTTGGCGCACAATACGCGTAGACGGTATTAATTATAAGTAACTTTATATTTATGGTAAAATTTTGTATGAAAAATATCAAAGCTTTATATCTTCGTAATTATATTATAAATTGCAAATGTTATTTGTGACGCGACATCTAGATTTTCTAAACTATTTTTCCATATATAAAATATTACTTGGTCTACGCGTATTGTGCGTCAAACGGATGGACTGAAACCACCTTAAGAGCCTACCGAGCCTATTGTGCTGCCCTCAATCGTATTTTTTTTTATTTCCAAACAATTAAACAACATTTCCAAAAAACAAGAATGTCACATTGTAGTCCTGATAGGCTGGCGTCGTGGCAGGCAAGCAGTCTGTGAAGCAGAAAACTCCAGTACAGACTGCTGATCTACTCATTCTGTAAATGCATGCGTTTTTGGAAATAATTGTTTATGTTTTCAATTTATCGAAACATTACGGATTATTATGTTTTATGTTTGTAGTTATTATCCATCGTTATAAAAACAAATCCACAGTGACTCGATAAATTGAAAATCTGCAATGACTACAATGTGACATTCTTCTTTTTTGGAAATATTGTTTAATTGTTAAGAAATAAAAAAAATACGATTGGGGGCAGCACAATAGGCTCGGTGCAGCCTTAAGGGCTCTTAAAGACGAGCGACACTTTGCTGTCCCCGTGGGTCGCAGAGAGTCGCGTGGATCGGCGGCGCGACCCTCCGCGACACACGGCGACCGCAAAGTGTCGCTCGTCGTAAGCGCTCTTAAGTGATGCATCTGTTTCCACCCTGTATTATATACGGTGTATCTAACGAACTGTTCGGCGCCAGGAGCACACGGGACGCGTGTTCAGGCTACAGTTCGACGAGTTCCAAATAGTGTCGTCGTCGCACGACGACACGATCCTCGTGTGGGACTTCCTGAACTACGGCGGCGCCTCGCCGCCCGCGCCGCCCGCGCCCGTGCCGCGCGTGCGCACGCCCGACCACGACAGGGACCTCTACGACTAGGTGAGCACATTATTTATTCACTCTTCACATTACCACAGTTTACCTGGGACAAACTATTCAGTTAGGTAAGTCCAACTTCGAGAAAGAGATCAACCGTCGAATCCAACTCGGCTGGGCAGCGTTCGGGAAGCTACGTAGTATCTTCATGTCCCAAATACCGCAGTGTCTTAAAACGAAAGTCTTCGTTCAGTGTGTGTTGCCAGTGATGACATATGGAACAGAGACGTGGTCGTTCACTCAAGGCCTCATAAAAAGGCTGAAAGTCACCCAAAGGGCAATGGAAAGGGCTATGCTCGGAGTTTCCCTGCGAGATCGAATCAGAAATGAAGAGATCCGCAGAAGAACCAGAGTAACTGACATAGCCCAAAGAGTTGCTAAACTTAAGTGGCAGTGGGCGGGGCACATTGCTCGCAGAAGCGATGGCCGGTGGGGCCGAAAAGTTCTCGAGTGGCGACCGCGTACCGGAAAGCGCAGCGTGGGTAGGCCCCTCACACGGTGGACCGACGACCTGGTGAAGGCGGCGGGAAAACGTTGGATGAGGGCAGCGCAGGACCGGTCGTTATGGCGATCCTTGGGGGAGACTTATGTCCAGCAGTGGACGTCCATCGCCTGAGATGATGAATGACTCTTCACATTACGGTGGAATACTATGGAGTTGGTGTCTGGTACGACGAAGCCGTGGTGGTCCAGTGGCGAGTAACCTTGCCTGCCGTGCAGAAGGCGATGGTTCGATCCCCGTCCATGCCGACTCGTACCAATGAGTTTTTTGGAATTTATGTACGATTTATAACACCACTGGCTTTTCGGTGAAGGAAAACATCGTGAGGAAACCTGCATGCTTCAATTTCGAGGCAATGTATCGTACCTACTGTCCATTACAAGTGGCGACGGGCTCACTCCCCGTCACACTGGACAGAGTTTCGGTACTACTAGTGAAACGTGGATGTGTTCTGAAGTTTCAGAATATCTCTGACTACCCCCTCGGGGAATATAGTCGTGAGCATATGCTTATGCTGGTGTCTGGTACAAAATTCTCGATAAAAAGTGTCCCGACACGACACATTCGCCTGCTGCGATCGTTTCGATAAATACAAATAGCTGAAATTATACACAGGATAGGAGCAATATCGTGCTTCCCAATGAAATTGAAAAAATCCTTTTCTGCGGTCGGATTTCTTATAAAATTCAAATTTACCAGTTTGTATGGGAAACGGGATTGGGCAATGTCTTTTGGTGTAATTATAATGCAAACTCTACAGTATAACAGCAAATAATAAAAACCAGTCATGTGTAATAAGACTAATAACAACCAGTCATGTGTGTGTCGGTCTCGCGCTAAAGTGCCCGAAGAAAACAAAACTTTTTGTTATTTAATATAGATCGACTCGCACTTGACCGGGTTTAATCGTTTTCTCAAGGGTAGCATCTCGCATGCATGCGAGGCCTACTGGCAGTCTCTTGTATACTCCATTTACAAATATTTAACATGTCTTTTTTTTCATTTCAGGATTTATAAATTAAACCATTATGAGACTTTAAAACTAATATAAAGCGGCCCAGTGTCGTCTGTCTCAAGTGAAATGTAAACCCGAGAGTGAAGTGACAATGCAAGTGAAGTGAAATGACGTCACAACAGAACAGATCTTAATAAATCGTGGACAATTATAGTTATTATTAATTTAATTATGTTTTTTTATCGTTTACACTTAGGGATGTTACCATAGTGTCGATTTAGTGTTGAGAGAAGTTTAAATAGAGGCTTTCGTCTGATTTGGTTATTGATTAATGCCGTGTTAATATGGAAACGATGTCAAGATGGCGGATTCTTTGTATATTGTAAGTATAATTGTTTGGCAAATGGGGTCTTTATTGGCTATGTGCGAAGTGGGTGTTAAGAACTGTCAAGTAGATCGCAGCGCACGCTGTGGCAGAAATTTGTACTATTGACGGTGAAGCTGTGTCAGATTTGCTTAAATCTATGCAAATCCGCACAAAACTGTCAAGACTACTAACCTAAAATTTGGCATGGAAGTTTCTATTGGCATCTAGATGCTCACTTAAAAAAGGCTTGTCGCATTTTAACCCCCCAAAGGTGTTAAAACTGAGGTAAATATTTGTATGGGAATTCCGATACAAATTAGATTTTGTCCGTGGCTTCGTCCGCATCCGCTCCCGTCATCGTACCGGAATAAAATATAAGCTAGCTTTTAACACTAATAATAAGCTTTTAAATGTAAAAAGTTATATCAAAATCGGTCCAGTAGTTTTGGCAGAATCCTCGAACAAACACAGTCCTTTACAGTACTATAATAGTGTAGATAATTCACGGCTGTCCGACATAGTTCATGCGCTACGCCGCGCTAGTGTGGCGCTAGTGTCGTGCACATAGCCAATATGCTGACGGTTTTTAAAAGGATGAGCAGATCTTGGGCTGGTTGCTTAGCACTACATTTTTGACATTGTCGTAATCTTTTGTGTACAAAAACACATTTTGACGATACAAAATGGCTCATCCACGTGGCAAGCCCAAAAATACACGACCGAGACCGCCTGCCGAAACACTTGCCAATCGAATCCGACCGCCATTTGTATTGTCGTTTCTTTATTGATACAGGTTTTACCATTTATGTCATTTCGTACGAAAAAGTGCTTTGCGCAGAGCATTTTTCACAACCAAACCATTATCGACTTTGCTCGCGTTGAAATAACATCGAAAATCGATTAGTACAACTTTCACCCAATGGACAGGCCTTACGCAAACATTTCAAACCAGAAAAATGAGGCAAAACAATTGACA
Source organism: Agonopterix subpropinquella (assembly GCA_922987775.1). Taxonomy (NCBI): domain Eukaryota; kingdom Metazoa; phylum Arthropoda; class Insecta; order Lepidoptera; family Depressariidae; genus Agonopterix; species Agonopterix subpropinquella. Next base: position 7,740,928 of record OV277717.1, read on the forward strand.
GTTTTACTTCGAATTTGTACCGAGATGACAGACCAAGTACCCTAATTTGTATTGAGGTGCCCTAGTTTTGCGTGCTTCAACTTAAAGCGCTTTGGGCCTATCCATTCATTTAAGCTTTCACCACAAGTCTCTCAGGGACAAGTAGTTGTGTTATTTGATTTTCGATGTTATTTCATAGCAAGTACGGTCGATAATGCTTTGGTAGTGAAAAATGCTCTGCGCTGCGTTTCGCCAGGTGTCCGGCGCAACCCTTAGGTGTGGTTTATACAGAAGAGCGTGTGGCGGTGGCGGGTAGACAAAGTAACACCAATATAAACCTTATAGTGCGTAGCATAGCGTCGTTTTTCTCGTAAAGGAGAATTACGCCCGCGCGTCGCCTGGAGGCGCGGACGTCATTCTCCAAACGACGCTATGCTACGCACTCTTTGACTATTTATTATAAGGACTGGCCTTGCGGTAGCATTTCCCCTCTGCCACGGTATAAGACAAATTGATCCTGTGCATTTACACTCCATTTTAAACCTTATCACTAAACGAGACAGCCTATAATAGCGAAACAATAATTTTGAACTTAGAACGTTTGGGGTTCACACGAGACTACTTTTCATGATTTTTAACATTCAAAATTAGAATCTGAACTTATGAGGAATAAAATCCAAAGTTGCGGATTTCATGTTACCTCGCCCCCCGCAAAAAGTGGCAGAAATGTTTCTTAGTAGAATGACACGCGTAACTAGTCCTTATATCATCATTCTCTTGCCCATTTCCCATTATTTGGGGTCGGCGCAATATGTCATCCTCTTCCATTCATCTCTCTTAGCCGTCGTCTCAACACTCACCCCTTTTTTACACATATCATCCTTCATACAATCCATCCACCTTTTCTTCGGCCTGCCTCTCCTACCACTGCCATCCACATTCATACTTAACACTCGTCTCGTAACATGACACTCACCCCTCCGCATTACATGCCCATACCACGATAATCTATTACCCTGCAATTTTTCCGTCATACTTTCAAACTTCCTCGTAGCGTAACTAGTCCTTATATAAGTAGTCAAAGTGCGTACTATAAGGTTTATATTGTGTTACTTTGTATATGCGCCACCACCATGCGTCTCTCCTGTATAAACCGCGCCTTAGGCACTTTTTTGTGCATGACACTACAATACCCGGCTCTATGATCTGGCACATTAGGGGCACAAAGTTTTTGGGTCCAAAATCAAAAGCTGGTCTTAAGATAATTGGAAAGTAGAAACATGAAAGTGATTTTTAATTTAAATTTCCAAAATCTCATATTAAAATTGTTTGAATTTCATATCTGAAAGGGGTTTGGAGATTTTTGTATATAGAAGTCGTACTATGGCCAGCCTCCAACCAGATTTTATTAGAAATTCTGTCGCACCTTTCTAAATCGCTTTAGGATACTCAGATGATTACAAAATATAAGTCATTTTGTGTGTAAACCATCACTTTCAGAGTTATTTCATGACAACTGCATGACAACGATTTATTTATCGGAATTTAGATCACAAAATCAAGGAGGCGTTTTAAAATACTAGTATAGTAAAAAATCAGGAGATGGCAGTATGAAAATTCTAAAAAACCTGTCACATTGACGACAAAAGTGTTGTTTGTCTATGGTTTGACATTAGTGGTGTTGCCAGTGGATAAATTGTTCACTACCAATAAATACACAATAACAGTTTGTTAAACATAAATGTACATTGGCCTCGATTCGGACTGTGCCACGACTTAACTTAACTAAATGTATTCCTGTCACTTTCTAAAATAAGATTAAGAAAAGAGACAGAAAACCAACAGCTGACATTAGTGCTGTCAAAGTGACGTTACACGCCTAAAAACGCTTTAAATAAGATGGCGTACATTATGTTATGATGGCATCTTATTTTGGGCGTGTAACGTCCCTTTGACAACACTAAAGTCAGCTGTTGGTTTTCTGTCTCTTTTCTTAATCTTATTTTAGAAAGTGACAGGAATAACTGTCGTGGCACAGTCCGAATCGGTACCATTGACTGTATAAAAAGTCGATCAATTCAATATCAAAACTACTATCACATTATAACCACCATAATCCTATTTCAGAATAAACAAATTGCTCACTAAAGATGGGGAATCGATAAAAAAACGGAACACTCTCAATCTCACAGCTACAATAAGTTTTTAAGATTTAATTGTAACGCAATCCTTCTAAAAAAAAATACTGGGTATTTGATTTTTTTTTAAATGAAACTCCTCGCCTCGTATCTTTGTAACCGACAAAATGACCTATATTTTTTTTAATCATCTAGGTATCTTCTATCGATATAAATAGGTTTCAAACTGCGATACAATTTTTTTGAAAATTCATGGTGGTTCGAAGAACCATAGGCCATTAATCTTCAAACCCCTTTGCTTTGACAGCTTGAAACCACAAATATATAGCAAAGTGTTGCCATTAGAAATATTTATACGCAGGGCTTGGCCATAAATAGTAGAAAATGGTGATAGCAGGAACTAAACACTTTTGGACAGTCTTGCCAGGTTATGCGAGGTTTTGGCATTGAAAGAAAGTTACACCATTTTCTATTCTTTATAGCCAAGTGTATGATGTATTTTCGTGCTTTTCAAAATCATCGTTGTTAATAATTAAAAATCGTACTTCTGTATTTTGAAATTTTAAAACAATTTGTTTTACATAGATCAAAAGGAAAAATGTAATTGTGGCGATACAGATAAACAGAGTGAGATTCAAAAATTGCACTTCTGTTTATTTGGCCGTCAATTAAGGGTTGAACGTCATCTGGCAGTACCGCATCGCCTTTTTCTGTCGTTGACGGAACACGACAGCACGCCGCAGCACCGCCGCACGCGATCGCGTTCTGTTTATCTTATTTGCTCTAGCAAATGACGTTCCTGAGTGATAGAAAAGGATGGAGCGACAGAAAAAGGCGATGCGGTACTGCCAGATGAGGTTCAACACTAAGTATGAATTATCCAATCATTTTTATTTTAAAAATCTTCAAAATAGTTCTTTAGTTAGATTCAATCTTGCTTATAAGCAGTGCCTGCAATGAAGGATTTCCTGACAGCGAATTCTTAAAGTAAACAATTTGTGCATGCCTTGTTGATGGGGAACACCTATAATTGTCCGAATTATTTTATTCCGAATTTGAAAATACTGAATTTATATAATTTCGATATTTTCGAATACCGAAATGTCGTAGGTACTTATTTCCGTATATTATTTGTACGATCGCTGGCAATTTCGATTTTACTGAAATCCGAAAAAGCTAATTATTTTCCATTCATATAAATTCCTAAGATTATATAATCAGTATTAAGAATTATGAAACGTCGGAATTTCGCAGTGCTACTGCTGTTTGAAAATCCCCCATTATAGGCACTGGTTGTAATAATTATAAAAAACACTGTTTTCGAAGTTATCGTAAAAAATTAAGGCCTCGTCGATGAAACGAAGATGTAGTTAAAAAAATAATGTTCACAAAAAAAAAGAAGAATTATAAATATGACAATTTTGTATATAATAAAAATGAACTGAGTTAATGCGAGCGCAGTCGGGTTAATGTATAGTATAGGTGCATACAGAAGTATCAAGCTTATAATGCTTACGAATGTATCTAAAAAAAGCCGTGGTGGTCCAGTGGCGAGTAACCTTGCCTGCCATGCAGGAGGCGATGGTTCGATCCCCGTCCAGGCCGACTCGTACCAATGAGTTTCTCGGAATTTATGTACGATTTGTAACACCACGCTTTTCGGTGAAGGAAAACATCGTGAGGAAACCTGCATGCTTCAATTTCGAGGCATGTCCATTACAAGTGGCGTCGGGCTCACTTCCCGTCACACTGGACAGAGTTTCGGTACTACTAGTGAAACGTGGATGTTCTGAAGTTTCAGAATATCTCTGACTACCCCCTCGGGGAATACAGTCGTGAGCATATATGTATCTACGCAGTTGAATATTAATAAAACCTCGCGAACCAAGCACAATACTAACGAATGGTTCTGTTAGTCGATTGATTTCGCGCCTGACGCATGACCGACGCGATCTACATTCGGTCATTAGACTGCACGGCAATCAATTTCCCTCTTTAACAGAGTAGCCATAAGGTTCATTATATTTCCTGGTCTTATTGTACATAAACTACAACCATGATCCCTTTCGGAGTAGCTAGAAACCTTATTACAACTAACAACTAGAACAGTAAGGCTAGCATTGCACTGACGACAAAACGAGAAAGCCGTCATACGCGCTCGCTTTCGCATACACAAAGTAACAGAGACACGTCTCGATTTGTCGTTTCTCGGTGTGCTAGGCACTGGGTTCGAATCCCGGTTCGGTCATGGATGTTTATATGTTTGTGCCGTTGTTGTATGGTTTCCATAATAAACAGCCTATAAATAGTGCTTTCTTGGGATCATTACAATGTATGTGCCTGTGAGCGTTATTTATTTATTATTTATTTATTTATTTATTTATACCATAGTACCCGGCAAATCTGCGCAATCAAGGCCATGCTCAAAAGGTTTGCCGGCTATTCTAGCAAATTTATAAGTTGAAAAGTAATGAAAAATTATTTCCTTTTTTTAGATTCGTTAATTTGTTTTGCAACTCGGCACCTAAAAGAAACGGTAACATAACTGGGCCTCAATTGCGCTATTTTATACGGTTTTACCGTTCGGACGGAACGTTTTTGGTTTTGGTTTAGATTTGGTTTAGCTGAAGTATAAATGCTAACTCGATATTTTTTTCTGAACGGTTAAATTGCACAATACAGAAAATTCGATCGAACGGACATCAAACGTTACGCCAACGTATCTTCCGAAATAACGCTAAATCGATACCGTTAATATAATTTGCGCGATACGAATTGTGCATAACGTAACGTTTTTGGTTGTGGTTTTGTTTTGGTAGTATCGTACAAACTTAGGGCGATTGAGGCCCTGTTTTACGAAAACCCATTCGTCGAAATCACGGTTCACAATTTTTTAGTTCGACGAAAGAACTGTTCGACGAAAGCACGGTTCGTCGAAGTATGTAAGTTTTCGGGTTTTCGTAAAATAGTTATGCACTCAAAAGAAACGACTTTAATATTATGAAGTCACACAGTAGCCGATGTTCGGGAAAAAACCGCCAGATGAATGTGAGATTGGACCGGCCATGTCTGTCGAATGCACCAGGAAAGGTGGGCAAGAATTGTAACGCCCTGGATCCCAGAAAATGGTCGTCGACGTCCAGGTCGTCCTAGGAAGAGGTGGCGGGACAATCTGGATGCCTTCGACGACGCGTGGCCAGAGCATGCCCAGGACAGAGATGGTTGGAGGATGAAAGGGGAGGCCTTTGCCCAGCAGTGGGATGAAATAGGCTAATAAAAAAAAATTTTTGTTTAAAGAAACCAGATTTCATGGTCGTATCGTTTGAAGTGAAAACTTCTTTGGCGGCGTTGTGCACTTTTTTTGGGATGGGTAAAAAATGTTAAACTCGCGTCAGGACCGTGAGCGTGACGTCTCGTAACCTGATCGAAAATTCGTAAGCATAGATATAGTCAGACCGTGACGTCACGTGACGTAAGATCTCTTAGTTTTCACTTCTGCCGGCACTCCCAGAGTGAAACCCGTTGTTTTTTTTTTACTGAACTTTATCGCTGCGATTGCGCCGCGAACGCTGATTGATCTCTGAAATATCGCGGCGATATCCTGTCAACGTCTTCGCTCATAAATCGCTTGTGTGATATGGCTTATGTTTCTATGTTATTTACTATTTAATTTAATTACTTACCCATTAGGAAAAAAATCTTAATTGAAAAAAAAAACAAGTTGTTAGAGTTACCCTGTTTTTAAAACTTAAATTAAACATAACGGATTCTTACCGTGTTTTTAAATTATTTGAGTTCCCGATATTTCGGCAGTCGAACTCGTTAAAATGTAATTTTTTTTGTGAAAAAATAACAACCCGACTGCGCTGAAGTATATTTGTATAATATAATAGTTAATGTATACTGTATTTAGATATTAAATTAGGTTTTTTTAGTAAAGTAATGCTAGAGATTTATAATTAATTGGATTCGGGAAGTTAGCAGTATGTTCTGTAACAATTTCAGAAACTTTTCCTTGTTTTTAAGTGTATTTTATTTTGGAAAATAGTTTGCAAGTATTTTCATGAAAATATATATGTATATTACATACCTAATGTATACGGCGACACATCAAGCTATACAAAACCAAAATAAGCGGGCCGCGCGTAGGTCGAGTTATCGAGAAAAGTATAACGTCGCGCGGCCAGCTTTTGTTGGTTTTGTATAGCTTGATCTGTCGCCGTGTGTACATACCGTGGAGGGAGAAAGAAGTAATAGAGGTCCTATTTGGTCAATAAGAGATGCACATAGCAAATTCGCTCTAGTTAACAAAGGAGATCGCTACCTTATTGCTGTCCTTATCGGCGTAACCACATTTTTGTTCTACCAAGAAATGTCACTTCATATAAATTGTATGACTAACGCGATCTCATACTAGACTATGCTGTCCCTTAATGTAATTACATAAACTCACGACAGAAGACGTTTTGGGGTGGTCGGAAACTAAAAACTACCTTTTAAGGGTGTATTTTTAGTACGGTTCATTTTAAGTTCTTCAATATTCTAGAACTGCATGCTTGGAAAGATAGTTGGTACTTATAGTAATGTTTCTGGCCACCGCGAAAGGAATTATAGTCGTGTATTTATCTATGTGTACTTTAAAAAATAAGCCGGTACTTTAAGCATTACTTCACTAGTTTTTGTTATGGAGAAATGGCTATACAATTTTTTTATTTTAGTAAATAACGATATATAAATATACAATTTTTTTTCTCAAATGTACTGCTAACTTCCCAATCAATAAATATATTATGTATTTAACGTGTTTCTTTTTGTATAAAGCAAATTAGAATAGGTACTAATAAACGGATTTGGTTCCAAAAAGAACCGTCCAGGTTTCTAAACAAATTATTGGCATAGACAGTGGCGGCCCCGTAATCCTGGGCGGTGCTGTTTGGAACTACAGTGAATAGTAATTTTAATGCGTAGTTAGTTTGTCGCCGTCAGTTGCATTTATTTAATAAAGAATACATTTTTAACGTTATATTTTTTTGTAATTTTTACCAAACTAATAATTTAAGAAAGTCGCAGTATGAAAAGAGTAAGTATAAGGGTTGAGCATCTGGCAGCACGGAATCGCATTTTTTGACGCTCTATCCTTTTCTGTCGCTCAGGAACATCATTCGCTAGAGTGAGTAAGATAGCGGGAATGTGACTGCACACAGCAGCGCTGCGACCGCGCTCGCTCTAGCAAATGGCGTTCCTGAGCGATAGAAAAGGATAGAGCGTGAAATAATTCGATTCTGTGTTGCCAGATTAAGCTCAACCCTTCCTGTCTCACTCGCACTTAGTATCGCACATAGCTACCTCTTCAGTTTTCTCCATTTCTACAGAAGCATGTTGCGCTTGATACGGCTATATCACGCCTTTTATCTATCGAGCAAATAAAAAGAGACCGAAGGATTGATATCCTTCGGTCTCTTTTTATTTGCTCACTGTATCACGCTGCCATACTACGGCCGCAGATCGCGCAACGAAACATGAAATCAAAATCGGGTCTATTTAGCGGGGGGAAGCGGGAGGCTGTCGACGCGCGAACGCTATTGGCCGATAAGTCGTCTTTTACGTCATCAACCTGCGCGAAAATCTCCACCACTTTCCTCCAGCGCTCATGTTTCGTGCGGCGACCTACTTTAATAAGAATCAATTTCTTGGTTCAGTTGATAATTTCCGCTCGGAAAACTTAAAGTGCACTATCATCAATAACCTGGCGCCGAGCCGCTCTGTGGAAGTAGAGGCTAAAAGTCTCAACATGACCTGGGAGGATATCTACAGTGCCGCCCAAATCTCAACCGGTGGAGATCTATTATCCGAGTCCTATATCCCACGTAGGGGTAACAGGAAGAGAAGAGGAGAGACTATCATCATCAGCCTGCTAAACCAAAACTTACTGCAAGGTACAACTCCTCGCGGCGCGAGCAGCATTTTAGCGCGCGGGGCTCGCGCGCTAAAATGCTGAGAGCACCGAGGTAAGCGTGCTAAATTCCACCAGGCTCAGCGTCAATTAGGGGAGGAAACTTATTGGTTAGTATTTAAATTCTAATGCATAAGTCACTGAGCAAGTAATCGCTACGTTTTAGCATAAGGTTCAAGATGGATTGGAGAAAGAGGGAGAGGCCTTTGCCAAGCAGTGGAACACTAAAAAGCCTACAAAATCACTGGTGCCTAACTTGGGTCTAATCATAAAGTTAATAAAGGTCAAATAAACCCACTAATTATTATATTGTTGGATAAGAAACTCTGATCAACTATTCAGAGCATTGCTAATGCTTAGCATCGCTCCGCTCCATAGAAGTACAGAACATTACAAGAGGGGTTAGAATGGAAGTGCAAAGTTAGTAGGTGTGGAACGCGTGCAACACGGTCGGATTATTCTTTGCACACGGTATCGGCTTGCATGGTGGCGGCGTGGTGCGAGCGAGAGAGCGTAAGTAGTTGTAGCAGCCTGAGCGGGAAGACAAGTGGCGCTGGCGACAGTCGTCTCCGAAGCAAAAGCGCTAACAATAGCGATTTTGCAAAGTACAAACTTTGCATTTCTAACCTCTCTTACAATACAATGTTCTGTGCCTGGACCAAGCCACAGATCACTATACAGGGTGGCCGGGGAGTTGACGTTCAAACGTAAAATTTAGGTCCGGTATGTCGTGGGGTATCCGAATCATCGATTACTTGCATGTTTTGCCCCACAAGAGGGCACATCTGAATCACCCCCATGTATGTTCCGCGATTTTTTATAGTTTTCGAGTTATGATGATTTTTCCGATTTTTTGAGGAAACTCGACAAAACCGGCTTAAACAACTTCTAAAAAAAAAGTATAAGACTTTTTAGAGATTCTTTTTTTGCAACTTAATCTTCATGAATTGTGCCTTTATTCAAAACATCATCAGCATCGTAACTTTGATAAAAGTTATGAAAATATTGGTCTAAAGTTAAAAATTTGCGATCCGTGAATTATGACTAAATTTTCAACTTTAAATTAAAACTCTAAACAGGTGACCTTATGATTTTTTAGCCAATCCCAAAAATGCGCCCAACTCTCAGCTTTCATAATCATAAATAAAAAGTAGTACTTAAGAGGGCTAATTTGGCTAGAATTGATCTTCAAAGACAACAAGGCGGAAAAGTCTTAAATGTTTTTTTTTTTTTTTTTTTGCCATAATTACCACGCCTAAGGCTAAATAATGATTAAAGAATGCTGAAAACCGAAACGGCGACGGGTTATGTAACAGTGTTGATCACAGAACTGTTATTGATGACATGTATCATGAGATTATTTCGGCTTTAAGTCAGTCGGCGGCTGTTGGTTGTGGGACAGGGTATAGCAAACCTAAGAAACGAGTTTTAGGATGGAACGGGCACGTGGGCGGGGCTCACAGGGAGGCTAGGAGTAAATTTCAGATCTGGGTATGGTACGGGAAACCTAAATCTGGTCCTGTGTATGACGCGATGTGTGAAAGTAGAAAAATATTTAAATCTCGCTTGAAATGGTGTCAGAACAACCAGGATCAGATTAAAATGGATAAAATTGCATCGCTCCATTTAAACCAGGACTTTCGTAGTTTTTGGAAGTCTACTAATAAATTAAACTCTAAACCTGGTCTTCCTGTGAGTGTAGACGGTGTAAGTGATTCTAAAGGTATTGCTGAACTTTTTAAGGACCATTTCTTTGTCAAATCACCGTTGGGACCATCACAGTCAATGAGCGGTGCTGAGACACATGATCAGTTGGGTACTATAATTTTGGCTAAAGATGTCGCTAAAGTTATAAAAAGCATGTCTAGAGGCAAATCCCCCGGTCACGATGGTCTCAGCATCGAGCATCTTCAACATGCCGGCCCGCATCTTCCTAGAGTCCTGGCCATGTTCTATACATTTTGTATAGGACACTCTTACTTACCAGCGGAGCTAATGAGAACTGTGGTGGTGCCGATAGTGAAAAACAAAACGGGTGATGTGTCAGACAGAAACAATTACAGACCTATATCGCTTGCTACGATTGTTGCAAAAGTATTTGACAGTCTGCTTAACTCGCAGTTGGATAAATATGTAGAGCTGTATGATAACCAGTTTGGGTTTAGACCCGGTTTGTCAACCGAATCTGCAATTCTTTGTCTAAAGCAGACTGTCAGGTACTACACTGATAGGAATACCCCAATTTATGCCTGTTTCCTCGACCTGTCAAAAGCTTTTGACCTTGTTTCTTATGACATCTTATGGGAAAAACTGGAGCAAATTAAATTACCTCCCGAAATAACTAATATTTTTAAGTTTTGGTACGACAAACAGGTCAATAGCGTGAGATGGGCGGGCGCAATGTCCGAACCGTACAGGTTGGAGTGCGGGGTGAGGCAGGGGGGGTTAACATCCCCAAAGCTCTTCAACCTGTACGTCAATGCACTGATTGGTGAGCTCAGCAGTACTCGTGTCGGCTGCCATGTGGACGGTATTAATGTCAATAACATAAGTTACGCGGACGACATGGTACTGTTGAGTGCGTCAGTCTGTGGCCTGAAACGACTTATAGGTATTTGCGAGAGATATGCTGTGTCACATGGCCTAAGGTACAACGCTGTCAAGAGTGAATGCATGGTCTTTGGGGCTAAAACTAGACGTCCAGAAACTGTTCCTCTTATTAAATTAAATGGTGTTCCTCTTAAAAGAGTTGAACAATTTAAATATCTCGGACATCTCATAACCTCTGACCTCAAGGACAATGCAGACATTGAAAGAGAGCGAAGAGCGTTGTCTGTCAGAGCTAATATGATTGCCCGCAGGTTCGCACGTAGCTCGAAAGAGGTCAAACTCACATTATTCAGAGCCTACTGCACATCATTCTATACGTGCAGCTTGTGGGTAAATTATACTCAAAAACAGTACAGCGCTCTTCGCGTTCAATATAACAATGCATTCAGGGTGCTGATGAGGCTGCCCCGCTTTTGTAGCGCATCCACTATGTTCGCGGAGGCGCGCACGGATTGTTTTTATGCCACGATTCGCAAAAGATGTGGCTCCTTAATCCGCAGAGTGCGGGACAGCACCAACAGCATCCTGATGATGATTGCCGACAGACTGGACGGGCCGTACTTGGGTCATTGTTGTAGGATGCACTTGTCGCGCAACTAATGATCGCTTGACTGACATATTGAATTGTAATTGTAATTGAATTGAATATAATTGAAATGAATGGAATGTAATTTAATTGTATTTAATTTAATTTAATTGTATTGTGTAAATTTATGTGACATTGAACATTTGTAATTTGAATATTAAGCACCTACTAACATAGTTTACATAAGTGTGTTACTAACAAAATGAATCATGGTTATTTGAATAAATACATTTATTATTATTATTATTATTATGCCGGACTCTTACCTGCTAAAACCCCACCGTGTTCCACCTCATCGCATATTGCCGTAGAGCCTGAGGGCCCGTGAGGAATCTTACACACTCTACGGCGCAGCGACCGACCTTACCAGGTCTCATCTCTGTTGGCCTTGACAAGCCTACAGGCCTTTAGGTGGTGCGTGGGAACACGCACACAACTACCTCGAGTCCCTATGATCAGACGCCGGACCCCCCAGCCCGACGCCCAGAGACTCAAAAATTAAGGGGGAGGCAGACTGCGAGCAAACGCAGCCCGTCTGCGCCCCGTGCGTCTTTGGCGGATCGGGAGTTCAGAAGTCGACTCCCTCTCCCTCTCCGCCGTCTCCTTCTGGAGCATTACTGCCTCACAGAAGGAGAGAACCGCGCGCCAAGACGCCTCACTGTCGACCATAGCGCGAACCATCCACCGGCAGCGAGAGGAACCTATCGTGTTGGTGGAATAAGGAAAGTTTTAAGTAAAAAGTAGATAACCTAACCTAACATGAACTAACCTAACCTAACCTAGGAGGAGGGAGCCGACAGCCGGGTGCCACCACTGCGACGGCTGTCTCGACGAGACGGCGCAGCACGTGCTGCAGGAGTGCCCTGCGTGGGCGGGAGAGCGCAGTGAGCTCTCCCAGGTAGTTTCAGACCTCTCGCTGCCGGCCATGGTTCGCGCTATGGCGCGCGGTTCTCTCCTTCTGTGAGGCAGTAATGCTCCAGAAGACGGTGGTACAAGGTGGGGTTTTAGCCGGTAAGAGTCCGGCATAACCCGTCGCCGTTTCGGTTTTCAGCATTCTTTAATCATTATTTAGCCTTAGGCGTGGTAATTATGGCAAAAAAAAAAAAAAAAATTTTAAGACTTTTCCGCCTTGTTGTCTTTGAAGATCAATTCTAGCCAAATTAGCCCTCTTAAGTACTACTTTTTATTTATGATTATGAAAGCTGAGAGTTGGGCGCATTTTTGGGATTGGCTAAAAAATCATAAGGTCACCTGTTTAGAGTTTTAATTTAAAGTTGAAAATTTAGTCATAATTCACGGATCGCAAATTTTTAACTTTAGACCAATATTTTCATAACTTTTATCAAAGTTACGATGCTGATGATGTTTTGAATAAAGGCACAATTCATGAAGATTAAGTTGCAAAAAAAGAATCTCTAAAAAGTCTTATACTTTTTTTTTAGAAGTTGTTTAAGCCGGTTTTGTCGAGTTTCCTCAAAAAATCGGAAAAATCATCATAACTCGAAAACTATAAAAAATCGCGGAACATACATGGGGGTGATTCAGATGTGCCCTCTTGTGGGGCAAAACATGCAAGTAATCGATGATTCGGATACCCCACGACATACCGGACCTAAATTTTACGTTTGAACGTCAACTCCCCGGCCACCCTGTATAATGTACTGAGACCAAGCCTGGCTGGAGAATACCTAAAAGGTTCATGTTTCATGCGCTCGAGACATGAAACTTTCAAAGATTTTATATTCTACCAAATAGTAAGGATTCTTAGAAATTGGTCACCTTAAAAAACGTCAGTTTTGACATTTTGGTGCGTTTTTTTTAACTTGTTCAAGCTACAAGTAAAGATTATAAAGAATAGAATAGAGCTCTCTCAAAGATCAAATATAGCTCTCTCTATACAAATGTTCAAATGTTGTACAAATGAAATGAGTTTATCTCTTTCTATTCTAAAATTGATTGTATTGTTGACGCAAAAAGAACACGTTTTGACTTTTGTTTTATTGATTAATTTCAGGTTATTCGGAAAAACGTATTTTTTAGATAAAAGCTGTAATTGAATTGAGCAATTTAGTATTGTAATTGATACAAGATCTACAACTTTAATCCACAAACATGTCAGATATCGAAGAACCTCCTGCAAAAATCACCAAATACCAGGTAAAAGGGGTGTCATAGTTACACCAATTTCAATTTTCTTTAATAAAAATCTACACGAATGAAGTAATTTAACATTTACCTAAGGTTTAGGGCTCCTCATAAATAGTCTACATGGTCTTCTAGGGACATTCATACATGGCTATCTACTTTCTATGCTAATTTTGTTCATAGCGGCTGTAAACTCGCGTGCGACAGGCCCGAGGCCCTAGCCACAGATTATTTAAATAGTTAGGTACCCTAGGTAACTATAAAGACGTGTCGATGTACAGCGGCCTCGGTCTGCCTTACGCGAGAGAGTGCAGCTGGCATAAATAGTTACTTCAGTTTTAATGTAAACCTGAAGCCGTAGCATGTTGCACATGATATGGCTATATGGCCTTTTGTCTCGTTCATTCGTGTGCTAATAGAAGAGAGAGTGAAGGTGCGACAGCGCTGTGTTACACTGCCATAATACGGCTACAGGAAGTCTGGTCACAGGTCCGGCACTTCAAACAACGTTTTAGATTTGACATGATGAAGTTTGTACATGCGCACTTTGCGAAAATTGTGCATGACATATGTGTAGGGTTGACTTAACACGCATCGTATGAACTACATTATACATTTCGTTACTTTTTATAGTTCATTCTGTTATTAAAAATAGTTTGTAAGCTAAAGAATCACAGAAAATGTGAATTTAGCGTTATTTTCCAACGTTTATTTTTACAGTGAGGAGGAAAATAAAATATATTTTATGTAGTCAAATCCAACGGGTGCGTGCGCCTGACTGCATTCCCTTGCTCGGCTTCCCTCAAGTTACCACAGAGAGTGTGAGGGGGGGGTGAGGTATCTGAAGTCAGAGGGGGGCGGGGAGTGGCCGTTCTGTATGTAGAACTATATACTATTACCTATTCTGTGGTCTGGTGTAAGACTTGCAAAGCAACTTTAAGTTGACTTCTTCTTCTTATAGTGTGGACAGAGCCCTGGTGTCAGAGTTGACACCAGGGGTTAAGTTGACTTGACTCTTGGTCAATCAGTAAGGTATGGTATAGCAGGGTATGAAGTGATAGGATGTATTCGTTTTATTGTGACATTTTCTTTACACACAATCACGAAATAAATTTTCTCACTGTTTTCTATTGATTTTCTCAATTATTTGTTATTGTTTGTGATACGAAACGAAAATGCCGAAGACTGTGAGCTGCTTGGTCTGGATACGAGTGTATTAAAACAAAAACAGCAATTTTAGGACTAGAAGTGAGAGCTAGACTGTGAATTGCAACTTCACAAGTCGATTCAAGTTGAGTTAATACGATGTGAATGTGCACTATTATAAAACTAAGAGATGTTTCTCTCACATAGAATAGGTCACAAAAAAAAGATAACAATATGGCATGGAACTGATTATTACATTACATTGACGGCCCGGTAGCACAGTCGGTAGTGAACCTGCCTGCTGTGCCGAGGGTCGCGGGTTCGAATCCCGTAAGGGACAAATATTTGTATGATGAATATGAATATTTGTACCCGAGTCATGGATGTTTGTATTTATATATGTATTCTATATCGTTGTCTAGTCATCATAATACAAGTCCAGGCTAGATTCTGGTACTTTAAATGTGACTAGACAATTTGTGTGACATTGTCCAAGATAATAATAAAACATTGACTACAAATCACAGATTTTTGTCAGTTTCGTTATTCAAGTAATTGTGAATACTACTGGACCGATTTTGATGAACCTTTTTATATGAGTGTGCAGAGTCAGCTAGAGTGAGACGTCTGGATCTACCAACTTGGGTTGATTCATTCAACTGTGTAGATAAATTACCCAAAATTGTTTATTCATTCACAATCTACCTTGCCCATCACTAAATGCATATTTGTGTTTGCAGTTGGAATCTCAGTACCTGGAGGGAGAGGTGATGGAGGAAGGCCAGGAGGAATGGCTCAGTGAGGGCATCCTCACAGATGATGACTATCCAGCTGTGAGTTACTTTTTTATCGATCGTTGTTGCGCTATCAAAATCTGCTATGTAACAAAATTCAAATTTAAAGGAGCTAACTTGGAGCCAAATAATTAGAGTTATTATTAGACCCTAGAACTAGGTACAGTCACCAGCAGATATATCGTAGCAAACAAGCAAGTCAATCAAAAATATAGGAACGCCGAGAACATCAAATATATCGACGCAGTCATGGTGGCCATAAACATCTGAACAGTTTCGGATAAAAACCTTACTCCGTTGTTGTTTTAAATAACAGTTACAGTTACATGTTAATTTTAAATAACATTGTAAAGAAATTATTGAAAATTCACTGTTCACATATTTATGACAAAATACACGTTTAAATATAATTGGTAACATTTACTGTAACTAATTTAATGAAAATTAGCACTGCTCAGAAATATTTGGACACCGTGTATGCTACGATATATCTGATGGCGACTGTACATGGCAGGTTTTTAGAAGATGTTTTTAGTAGCATTTTAGCTCTTTGCTACACAGCACTTGAAGTTGAAAATATTACCATTATGTGCACTTCAAGCCTTTATATCTCAGTTCGGACCGAGTTCCGAGATATTTGTAATAACAAGTGTTGTTTTTAACTTTATTCTGAACTATAATATTCAACTTTGATTGATAGCCGCGCTAAAAAAAGAAAAAAATGCGCCAATTTTAGGCGTAGGCTTTTATGAAATCTAGATGATGTCTTTTATTTGGATAACATTCTTGACGCCACTGGAGTCACTGTCAAGCCAACGCTTGTACCAAGAATTCGATGAAATACAAAATTTCCCACAGGGCGACCAAGATCAAGAAAGAAGTGACCTTGGCAACACAAGCCAAGATGAAACTCTAGCCAGCGCCAACAATTCCATAGACTACCTCGAGAACACTGACAGCCAAGACCCACCCATAGAGGCCCTAGACCAGACAGATCCAAACCTGGATCAAACTGATCCAGACCTCGACCGAACTGATCCAGACCTGGATCAAACTGATCCAGACCTGGACCAAACCGATCCTAACCTTGACCAAACTGATCCAAACCTGGATCAAGCTGATCAGGGTGATAATAGCCAGGGTAATGATAATTCAGGGCCAGATCTTCAGAACCAGGTCTCACAAGACACTACGGGGCAGGAAACTGGCGGAGGAGAGAAGAAAGGAAAGAATATTGAGGATACTCTTAACGATTTTGAGAATTCTAAGAATAATCAGGTATGGACATATTCATCTATCTACTATAAGTTTGTATGCAAAGAAATCTGGAAATTCAGATCAAGTATCTTTCAAATTTCTACAGTTACTTAATATAGTCTCCTTCAAAGCATACAGCCTTTATTGTTGAAGGATTACATTTCTGTTACATTTATTCCGAGAGATAAGTGCACTTTTTGCAACCATCAGCAGCAACAGTATAAAAACTGACATGGTTTATCAGTCGGTTTAGGAGATACAGCCGTTCAAAGGTCGGAACTTTGACTGGCTGTATCTCCTAAACTAACTGACAGAATTTGACAGTTTTTGTACTGTTCACATAGCTACAGTGCATACTACAACAATATCATACGATCAGCCGTGCAGCTGATCGTTAATTTTTTACAGACCTTTAATCATCAGTAACTCCTAAACCGACTGGAGTTATGCAGGCAGACCTGGTCCATCCCCATCACAGAAATGCTCTACACCCCATAAACACTGAATCAGCCTTGCTGCTGATGGTTGCAAAAAGTACACTTATCTCTTATACTAATTTATATACATATTTTATATCTAAACTATTATAAAACTGTAACAGAAGTGTGTCTGTACATTGAAGATATTTACAAAAAAAACATTACGATATGATTTTTAGATGTCCCTGATTCCAAATCACCAATTTTTGAATTTTTTGTCTGTCTGTCTGTTTGTTTGTTTGTTTGTTTGTTCGTTTGTTTGTTTGTTTGTGTGTTTGTTTGTTTGTTTGGGTGATTGTTTGGGTGTATGTTTGTTCGAGTATCACGCAAAAACTACTGAACCGATTTTGATGAAACTTTTTTTGTTTGATAGCTTATCATCTGACTTAAAATCTGGTATATAATTTATGCGGACGAAGTCGCGGGAAAAAGCCCGTTATACATATTTCTGTTAATGTACAATTCTGTTATACTACATTTTTGTTTTATTACCTTGGTATTGTATAAAATGTTCACTAATCTTCTAACTCAACAACCTAGCTCTTCAACTTGTCTTCCGACATAGGTCTCTTCCAGAGACTTTCACAGCCCCTCCCTCCCTTCCCTCGCTTTCCGCATCCATTCTCCTCCTCCTATACCCCTAATATCATCATCCCACCTGCAACATGGTCTCCCTTTCTTTCTTTTTTTCTCGGACTGCCAAACCAGGGTCATGGTTTTGAATCCTGGTTCAATCATGGATGTTATATGTTTGTGCCGTTGTTGTATGGTTTGCAACAAAAAGCCTCTTAAGTCTTAGAGCTTACATGGGATCATTACAATGTATGTGCCTGTATGGTACTGTATGGTTTTCCGCTAACATTTCTAACGCAATTTTTGCAGTTTTATTATCTTTACTACATTTATAATGGCTTAATAATAATTTTCCGTACACAGACAAATGACCTGCCCGAAGATTTGAACGCATTCCTGATCAGAAAGACGGACGGCAAAGTTGTGCAAGAAGTGAAAGTACCAGAGAAAAAGGAGGAAGATAAACAATCTACAGACGACGGCAACGACACTGACGATTTGTTGGTATGTGTAGGCTTGTCTCGAATAAAATGTTGTGCTTAAATACGGCCCTGCATCCCACTGCTGGGCAAAGGCCTCCCCCTTTATCCTCCATGAATCACTGTCCTGAGCCAATTCCATCCACTCTTTGTTGAATGTATCCAGGAGTGCGATTTTTGAATCTCATTCGCTGAGTTCAGCAGTTGAAAATGTCAAAATTACTATGGAGATACGCATCTTTCTACTGCTGATTAGACTTTCAAAAATCGAACTCCAGGAGTATGATTTTTTAATGTCAAATCAGCAGTAGAAAGATGCGTATCTCCACAGTTATTTTGACATTTTCAACTGCTGAACTCAGCGAATGAATTTGATTCAAAAATCGCACTCCTCGAGTGCGATCTAAATTCATCTCTATTTCTCTATTAATACGGTACGAATTTGTGTTGCGAAAATTTGAAAACGTTCAGCGACGCGCTGATGCGCGCGTCTTTGCCTGCAAGGGTCGCTCGTGTTCGCTCGTCACCGCGCGCAGAAATCGTAACATTCACGGTTCAATGGGGCGAATTATTTCGCGTCGCGTCGCTTCGACTCTGCGCCAGTGGGAATTGAGCCTAAAAATCTAAATCGGAGCTATTACGCAATAGTTTAAAAATATTTCGAAAACCTGTCAAAATCACAGAACTATCTTGGACGCACTATGTGTGTGAAGCACAGCCCGGACACTGCATACAAAAAAATGAAATTGACAAGATGACGTCAGCACATGCGAAACGGGTTTAGGGCTGCCACAACTTAAGTTGCGTGCGGTACAACTTGTGACGGGCAGATGGCGCGCTTGACATAGTCGATGAACGAATGGGAAAAATCAAAGAGATTATATTTAGGTACCGTAAATTACTTTTAAATTAAAAAAAAACAAACATTTAAAAGGTAAAAAAATTCGGGCTCCTATTAATTTTGTCAGAAGTGCGATTTTTGAAAATCATACGAGCGACTTGGCAGTAGAAAGATGCATAATCTCCATAGTAATTTTGACATTTTCTACTGCCAAGTCGCTCGTATGATTTTCAAAAATCGCACTTCAGTCTCCTATTATTTGAGATAATTATTATGTAAGTATGAAAATGTAAGAAATGTAAGAAATCTATAGGAACTTAGCAAAAATAATTTTGGGAATTTCCTTACTAGATTTTGAATGCCTAATTATTTTTGGATGAAACTCTGGACATTTTATTTTTTGATCAATGTGAAATAATATACCTAGCTAATAAGATTGTTGTACACCTGTAAAGGTAGGCTATACGGGACAATAATTTTAATATCAACAACTTGTAAACTACCTATAGTTATGCAATAAAGTACTTTGACTTTTACTAAATGCAATCAGCTGATAGACCGTTTGTATGAGAAGTCGTTTTTTTTTCATTTATTTCTTTTTTCGTAAAAAACGCATTGACACCCGTCTATTCAAAAAAAGAGTTTTTATCCTTCACCTATACCTATCTATGCTCTTTGTTTCGAAAACATAAATTCTAGATGGTGACAATCTAGGCTACAGGTAACTGCCGAGGGCGATAGAGGGGGTGAGGCTGGGGTGAGGTAAAAAGTTGGTGGGAGGAAGGGAGTGTCCATACTGTATCTAGTAATAGATACTCTTTCTTATACTGTGGTGTGAAGTATGCATTTTCCGCTGCGATGCGACCCGTAGCTTATATTGATTGACACTTTCAGAGAATGCTCGGTGAGGGAGGACAGAAGAAGAAGAAAGCATTAAAAGTGTTGAACAAAGAGCAGGACCACACTACCGATGACGACGAATACATATTTGAGGTAATTCGCTTTTCGTTGAGTGCAGGTATCAGGTACTGCAAGCGTCTCTTTCTAACAAACAAACTTTTGCAATTAGCCATCCCGCTTCGAAAGCAAGATCGCAAAAAAACACATTTTTCATCAATATCTTTTCTCTTGGGTTTTTGGGGAAAAATCCAGCGGGTAGAATCACTGCTATAATTAATTACCTTTCAAACTTAGACAATTTAATAGGGACGAGTTACGCGTGTCATTCTACTAACAAACATTTCTGCCACTTTTTGTGCGGGGGACGAGGTAACATGAAATCCGCAACATTGGATTTTATTCCCCATAAGTTTAGATTATAATTTTGAATGTTAAAAATCATGAAAAGTAGTCTCATGTGAACCCCAAACGTTCTAAGTTCAAAATTATTGTTTCGCTATTATAGGCTGTCTCGTTTAGTGATAAGGTATAAAATTAGGTGTAAATGCGCAAGATTAATTGATCTAATACCGTGGCAGAGGGGAAATGCTACCGCAAGGCGAGTCCCTATTAAATTGTCTAAGCTTTCAAATGATGGTATATTCAGTAGAAATGGTGTAGCGTGATTCTTGTAAAACTGGTTATAAATCTGAAATCGAACTTACTTTGCTCCTCTTTTCTATCGAGAAAATTTAATAGAATCGTATTTTCAACGATTAGATTCACTACAGAAAGAACGTATCTACACTGTTATGTGAACTATTTATATTAAATGTAATAATTAAGTTACCAAAAATCGGTTCGAAAACAGACAAAATAGGTATCACCCCTTAAGGTGGTTTCAGTCCATACAAACGTTTGACGCACAATACGCGTAGACGGAATTAATAAAAGTAATATTTTGTATATGGAATAATAGTTTAGAAAATCCATATACACCGTTTGTTTTTAATTACTAACATAACTTTAAGGGTGTATTCAGACCACGAATCTAAACAACTTTCCCAAAAAAACATGGGTCGGAAAACGAGAAATTTTTTTGGACCTCCCATAGAAAATCGATCGGCCGAGCCGCACTTTTGTATGGAAGATCCAAAAAAAATTCTCATTTTTCGACCCATGTTTCTTTGGGAAAGTTGTTTAGATTCATGGTCTGAATACACCCTTGAAGTTATGTTAGTAATTAAAAACTAGTGGTGTATACAAAGTTACTTTTATTAATTAAATTTGTAGTAATTAGTAAAACTAAATTAAAACAGTATTATCTAAAATCAGAATAAACCTTAACACATTTGATCACTTTATAGAAAAGTGTAAATTGTATAATTATAATTTATAATGTAAATATGTTATTTAAATTGTGTTAATGCTTGAATTATTTGTTGATTATTATTAACTACCGCATGACATCAGACCACCAGACCCACTAAATATATAATTATAGATACCTAATGTAAAATAATGTTAGAATTAGAATGATTTTTTATATATATATATATATATTTTTTTTTTTTGTTATTGTATTGTTATTTATTTGTGTTGGAAATTTATTAATTAATTAATATACCTAATGATCGCTCTCAAACATTGCTGTGCCCAACCGGGTTCACATGTATTACCTACCTTATAATGAGGTACTATTATTATAATTATAAAGTCTGAACCGATATTATAACGCAACTGACATTATTATTAAGTAATGAGCGTGGTCTTGCCAAGACAAACCAAAATGGTTTAATGGCATGAATTAGTTGTAAGCAAAGTGTAATTTTTGTTATAAAATAAATAAAAAAAAAAAAAAAAATAATACCGTCTACGCGTATTGTGCGTCAAAGTTTTGTATAACATTGACCCCTCTGCAACCGCCTTAAGTCGCCGTCGGTGGCGCGTCCGGATGAAAGTTGAATTCAGTTTCAATTTGAAAGTCTAAAGCACCCTGTGTAACATATAATGCATTTAATTTACACCCTGTACTATAAATTATAGAAATCAAAGAGGAGGACAATGCAAGTGGCCAAGAACGTTATGGTCAGGAAATATCCGGCGAGCAAGGCGGTACCGGAGGACGATATGGTAAGCACTTTATTACAAACGAGCTTTTACCCGCGACTTCGTCCGCATAAGTTATATACCAGATTTTAAGTCAGATGATAAGCTAACAAACAAAAAAAGTTTCATCAAAATCGGTTCAGTAGCTTTTCGTGATACTCGAACAAACAAAAACCCAAACAAACAAATAAACAAACAAACAGACATACAAAAAATCCAAAAATTGGTGATTTGAAATCAGAGACAGGTAGAAACCATGTCGTAATTTTTTTTTGTAAATATCTTCAGTGTACAGACATACTTCTGTTACAGTTTTATAATAGTTTAGACTAGATGACCGCGGCGAACTTCGTACCGCCTTAGAATCTTCCCGACACACACTTGACCGTTTTTTCTAGCCTATGTTCATCACGGATAATGTAGCATTCTAATGGTGAAAGAATTATTCAGATCGGACCAGTAGTTTCGAACAATCAACCAAACAAAAAATCTAATCTTTCCTCTTTATAATTTTAGTATAGATAATGTTCATACGCTCACGACCATGTTTCCCGAGTGGGTAGGCACAGATATGATACTTTTCCTTACACCAAGCAGTGCGATTTTTGAACATCACACGTTCAAATCAGCAGTAGAAAGATGCATAATATCCATTGTAATTTTGTCATTTTCTACTGATTACGTGAGATACGATAGCTGCAGCAGAAGGTCCCAAGAAAAAACTAAAATGACTTTTAAGTTATTTAATAAAATAACCAGACTTTAGATTTATAAAGTAAAGTATAAAAATTAAGACTAAATACAGATGTGACCCGAACAATGTTAGTTTCAAAAGTGCCGAAAATGTGGGGTGCGCGGAAGGCGCCACTGGGTTACACGCGCCGTTCGCCGTCGCGTTGGAAGCTGCCTCAGCAGTTTACCGTAGCCGCGTAGATTGGGGTCGCCGATGAGGCAAGAGTGCATCCGATGGAACCGTGTGCAAAGTTGTCCTGGCTCAGCTTTTCCCGTAGGGGCGTAGGGGATGATTACGTAACACGTGTGCTGTTCAAAAATCGCACTCCTGTATACAAAACGGCGGTGTCCTATTCGTTGGTAAACCGCCGAGTAAAATGTACATTTAGGTATCCCCACACATGATTAGTACTCCACACTGATTTAAAATTACCCCTGTATGAGACAAAGTATTCCGAAATAAAATATTTTTAATTAAACAAACATCGTGAGGAAACCTGCATGCTTCAATTTCGAGGCAAGTATTGTACCCACTGGCCATTACAAGTGGCGACGGGCTCACGCCCCGTCACACTGGACAGAGTTTCGGTACTACTAGTGAAACGTGGATGTTCTGAAGTTTCAGTATATCTCTGACTACCCCCTCGGGGAATATAGTCGTGAGCATATGCTAAATATTTTTAATTTAATTACAGTCGACTGATGATGAAGCGACAGAAAAACCGATCCAGGTCCGACGCAAGGAGCCTGTCAAACGCAGCACAATTTTAGCTAAAAACACAAGATTGACTAAAAACACCACCACTTTGACCAAAAACACCACCACTTTGACCAAAGTAAACACCAGTCTGACCAAAGTTAACACAAGTTTGCCCAAAGTCAGCACAAGCTTGACCAAAGTCAACACCAGTTTCTCTAAAAACAACACCAGTTTGACTAAAGACAACACCAGTTTGACCAAAGTGAACACTAGTTTGACTAAAAACAACTCTAACGTTGGTCGGTCGTTGATAAAACAGTCGGTGTTGACGAAACCTCAGGTCAAGCAAGTCGTCGACGTTGTTAAGCCCGGTAAGTTATTAATTAATCACTGTACATACTAGTCCGAGATCCGAACGTAAAATTATGAGCCTATTTAATAGGCGAACGAAATGTGATTCTAGTGTATGTTTACACAGGGGTTAATTGAACACC
The DNA here is from genome assembly GCA_922987775.1 of Agonopterix subpropinquella. Classification (NCBI taxonomy): domain Eukaryota; kingdom Metazoa; phylum Arthropoda; class Insecta; order Lepidoptera; family Depressariidae; genus Agonopterix; species Agonopterix subpropinquella. Next base: position 7,764,822 of record OV277717.1, read on the forward strand.
GCCAAGTTGCCTAGAAAAATGTTGCCGCAAGTACCTTTTACATTATGATTTTTGTTAAAACTTTTTCCACCTGTATGTTAGGCAAGTAAATGAGGTGCCATCGGAAGGAGACCTAGGGTTGCCACCTCTCAATCTGCTGCAACTATAAGGTTGGCAGGTTAAAAAATGACTTCCTTGATCCTGGCAACCCTATTAAATAGGTACATAATTTTACGGTCGGATCTCGGTCTATACATACATACATACATACATAACAAGCTATTTACCGTTTCCAGGCATCCACATAATACAGGGTGTAACAAAACACCCTAATAATATTTAAATGTTTTTCTCGATGGCTACATAATGAAAGTTGTTCAGTTTGATGGTCTGACGTGCCCCCTTAAGAATGTTATACATTAAGTTTTACATCCTGTTTAAGAAACTGTTTAAGAAATCCAGAACATATTCTATCTGTGTGTCAAATTTCATTCAAATCAGTTCAACCGTTTATGCGTGATTGAAGCACAAACTTTCGCATTTATAAATATAATATTAGTGAGATGAGATGTATGAAATACTTATTTTCCGAAGAAAGGCGATTAGGAATATGATCGATTCGGAAAATCTTCGACTGGTGAAAAAACTGTTTGGAGATAAACGCGACTGGCAATTTATGCGTGTATGGAAAAAAACGAATAAGAAAATATGCGAATGGGTAAAAAAAAGTTTGGGGAAAAACGCGACTGGAATTTTTTCTACTAGGCAAAAACAATTTTGGGTAATTTATCTATACAGTCCTATTTGTGGATGTAATTTGCCTAAAGCTGACTATAATTTTTTAAGTTATTTGTCTTATAACTGTAAGCTCCTTAAATACAATAAAATTAATGTGCCACGGCATATTTCAGCGCCATCCAAGCCGTCGCCGTCACCGTCGCACTCCACGCCTCTCAAGCAGTACCCCACGAGAGCTCAGAAACAGTCCCTACTCAAAACTGTCCAGAGCGACGACGTCGACGCGGACGACTTCAACGAGGACCACGACTTCGATCTGGACGAGGTAAGTAACATGGCTGTCGCCCAAGAGAGCTCAGAACGAGTTCTTATTGAAGCGACGTCAATGAAGACGACTTCGATCTGGACGAGGTAAGTAACATGGATGTAGCCCAAGAGAGCTCTGAACCAGTCCCTACTGAAGCCGGTCCACAGCGACGACGTCGACGAGGACGACTTCAACGAGGACCACGACTTCGATCTGGACGAGGTAAGTAACATGGCTGTCGCCCAAGAGAGCTCAGAACGAGTTCTTATTGAAGCGACGTCAATGAAGACGACTTCATCGAGGACCACGACTTCGATCTGGACGAGGTAAGTACTGTGGAGATGGTATGTTTTAGATGGTATATCACGGGGTTTAACACTGGCCACTATGCTAGATTGAATTTGGAACGCATAGCCTTTAAATGATAAAAGAAGCAAAGCGATAGGTTTTTATTCTATCCCTGGAACAAACGAGAGACTGACGTATTGTTTTATAATAATTTTATCTAAAAGAAAATATAATCGTCTACAAGTTATCACGTGTGTTTCTCCATCAAAAACCTCTCGCAGCCAAGAAAAGTGCAGTGTGCACGTTACCACAGTACCATAGCTGACTAGCTGTAGCACAAGAGAGCTCAGAACGAGTTTCTATTGAAGTGACGTCAATGAAGACGACTTCGAGGTAAGTAACATGGATGTAGCCTAGACTCTGAACCAGTCCCTACTGAAGCCGGTCCACAGCGACGAGGACGACTTCAACGAGGACCACGACTTCGATCTGGACGAGGTAAGTAACATGGCTGTAGCCTAGACTCTGAACCAGTCCCTACTGAAGCCGGTCCACAGCGACGAGGACGACTTCAACGAGGACCACGACTTCGATCTGGACGAGGTAAGTAACATGGCTGTAGCCTAGACTCTGAACCAGTCCCTACTGAAGCCGGTCCACAGCGACGAGGACGACTTCAACGAGGACCACGACTTCGATCTGGACGAGGTAAGTAACATGGCTGTAGCCTAGACTCTGAACCAGTCCCTACTGAAGCCGGTCCACAGCGACGAGGACGACTTCAACGAGGACCACGACTTCGATCTGGACGAGGTAAGTAACATGGATGTAGCCTAGACTCTGAACCAGTCCCTACTGAAGCCGGTCCACAGCGACGAGGACGACTTCAACGAGGACCACGACTTCGATCTGGACGAGGTAAGTAACATGGCTGTAGCCTAGACTCTGAACCAGTCCCTACTGAAGCCGGTCCACAGCGACGAGGACGACTTCAACGAGGACCACGACTTCGATCTGGACGAGGTAAGTAACATGGCTGTAGCCTAGACTCTGAACCAGTCCCTACTGAAGCCGGTCCACAGCGACGAGGACGACTTCAACGAGGACCACGACTTCGTTTTGGACGAGGTAAGTAACATGGCTGTCGCCTAGACTCTGAACCAGTCCCTACTGAAGCCGGTCCACAGCGACGACTTCGACGAGGACGACTTCAACGAGGACCACGACTTCGATCTGGACGAGGTGAGTAACATGGCTGTAGCCTAGACTCTGAACCAGTCCCTACTGAAGCCGGTCCACAGCGACGAGGACGACTTCAACGAGGACCACGACTTCGATCTGGACGAGGTAAGTAACATGGCTGTAGCCTAGACTCTGAACCAGTCCCTACTGAAGCCGGTCCACAGCGACGAGGACGACTTCAACGAGGACCACGACTTCGTTTTGGACGAGGTAAGTAACATGGCTGTCGCCTAGACTCTGAACCAGTCCCTACTGAAGCCGGTCCACAGCGACGACGTCGACGAGGACGACTTCAACGAGGACCACGACTTCGATCTGGACGAGGTGAGTAACATGGCTGTAGCCTAGACTCTGAACCAGTCCCTACTGAAGCCGGTCCACAGCGACGAGGACGACTTCAACGAGGACCACGACTTCGTTTTGGACGAGGTAAGTAACATGGCTGTCGCCTAGACTCTGAACCAGTCCCTACTGAAGCCGGTCCACAGCGACGACGTCGACGAGGACGACTTCAACGAGGACCACGACTTCGATCTGGACGAGGTGAGTAACATGGCTGTAGCCTAGACTCTGAACCAGTCCCTACTGAAGCCGGTCCACAGCGACGAGGACGACTTCAACGAGGACCACGACTTCGTTTTGGACGAGGTAAGTAACATGGCTGTCGCCTAGACTCTGAACCAGTCCCTACTGAAGCCGGTCCACAGCGACGACGTCGACGAGGACGACTTCAACGAGGACCACGACTTCGATCTGGACGAGGTGAGTAACATGGATGTAGCCCAAGAGAGCTCAGAATCAGGCCCTACTGAAGCGACGTCAATGAGGACGACTTCAACGATGACGGTTAGAGACGCTGCAAGCCGGGCTTATTGTTGACTGGGCTATTGGCTATTGCAAGCAAGGTTCGTATACAGGACTCAAAACACCCTTTCAATATTGAAAAGGGTGGTGTAGACCATCAACTGAACAACTTTCAAAATCTGCTATTTTATACAAAAATGCAGTACCTGCATACTCGACTCAAATGTATGAGACAGCCGATTTTTTCGACTTTGCTTCCATAGTGAAAGTTCAGTATGATGGTCTAAACCAACTTTAACCAACCCTTTCAGTATTACTAGGGTTTTCGATATACTTTGTACATGGACTAACCATACTAAACGCCAAACATTTTTGCGAATTTCCTACAACCTTTATTATACCACCTATTGTCATGCCATGTATTTTTCTTGTTCTGTAATTGCAGAACTTCGCGGAGAGGGAAGTGGAACCCAGCAGGTTGCAGAAGCAGCGCATCATGAGACCTGAGCAGATGGACGAGGAGGTGCCCACCGATGCCGACAGTCTCTCCGAAGACGACAGCCTCTATGACGTAAGCTCTTCTTTATTCGATACGAGCTTTTACCCACGTTCACTCAAGGCCTCATAAAAAGGCTGAAAGTCACCCAAAGGGCAATGGAGAGGGTTATATGCTCGGAGTTTCCCTGCGAGATCGAATCAGAAATGAAGAGATCCGCAGAAGAACCAGAGTAACTGACATAGCCCAAAGAATTGCTAAACTTAAGAGGGCTATCGCTGTTCAGTGGCGCCCTCATCACATTAAAAAAGATTTCTCAATAAAGAAAGCCTAAATTAAAAAAAGTAATCAACACGAACACTACAAAAGCCTTCAAGCTATTTTCATAGAATACTTTTATACTTTTAGAATACTGTCAAATACCATAGCCAAATACCATAGCCAAGTAGGAAAAGGAATAAAATGTCATTCAACCTCTATTTTATTTTTCAGTATTTTTCAAATAAATCGAGAAATAATAGATAGAAAAAGCTGATAATTTTGATATAAGCTTTGAATCACAAACCGGCAGTTGTACGTACGCACGTTATACGTTACTCGATCTACGCGCGGCCAGCTTATGTTGGTTTTGTATAGCTTGATGTGTCGGCGTGTGTACGTCCATTAAAGATAATTCTCCATTAAATCTCTTGCTAGCTTTTACAATGTCAACAAAACAAAAAGTGAGAGCATGAGATTTAATGGAGGATTATCTTTAATGAGCGTTTCTGCAACTGTGGTATAATCTCCAAATAGTTTTCTAATTTTGGTACCTTTCTTAAAATGAAATTATGTTTTTAAAGATCTGGCAAAGCGCCTGGTAGACTCTATACGAGATCCAAGGGCTGGCGCTTTCCTCGCTCAACGGATCAGTTTAGCCGTTCAGCGAGGAAATGCTGCCATCATCTTGGCTACCCTCCCGCGCGGTCCAAACCTGCACTATATTTTAGGTTAAGTTAGTTTTAGGTTCTCAATATTTTTATTTATTTTTAATGTACACACGGCGACAGGTCAGGTTACCCTGTTTGTAGTTTAAATAAATAAATATAAATATAAATATAAATATACTTTGAACTATTAGAAGTTGAACGCTGCGAATCGTGCGAGAGGGTGCGGTATGTTGTTGTTGTTTCGTCTCACAGCACGCTGCGCCCGCGCCGGCAGCCGCGTCTATGCAGGCTCTCTACCGCACTATTTTGTGTTTTGTGCGTAGTGTAGTTATGGGTATATAGGGTGCGTAACCTGATGTGTCGCCGTGTGTACTTACCCACTTTTCTTTGGTTTACCAATAAATTAATTATTATGTTATGTACCTATAGATTTTATGATGTTTGACAGGAGCTACCGTCGTCTGACTCTGATAACGTGGACGACTGGTTCACGCTTGACATAAGGGCAGAGCGAGCCGGCGACTACCTGCCTCTCTTAGGTGAGTCTCTATATCACTTTGGAGGAAAAGGGAAGGTCACACCGCTTCTCACACACTTCAATCTGGTTACGTTCCACTTCTTTTTTAGGGTTCCATACCCAAAGGGTGAAAACGGGGCCCTATTACTAAGCCTACGTTGTCCGTCCGTCCGTCTGTCCGTCTGTCCTACCTATTTAGGGCTGTAACTTTTGAACCGTAATAGCTAGATAGTTGAAATTTTCTCAGATTATGCGTTATTACGGCTGATCTGTTAAAAAGTAATAAAAAAGTCAAAAAATTAAAAACTAAGGGGGTTTCTCAACAAGAAACTAGTTTTTATCAACGTTTTTTCTGCACGCTCTATCGTAAAAACGGTAATACATATGTTACTGATCCTATTCCACTATATTAATGCGAAATGGAATATTTTAAAACGTATATTTTAAGACGACATTTATGAAGTGACAGCTAGAATCAAAGACAAAAAACAAAAAAAAACATCGGAAGAGATTAGTTAAAGAACGCACGCAGTCATAATGAAAGAAGAGCTAATGGCCTCGATTCGGAGTGTACCACGACTAAACTAAACTAAATGTATTCCTGTCACTTTCTAAAATAAGATTAAGAAAAGAGACAGAAAACCAACAGCTGACTTTAGTGCTGTCAAAGTGACGTTAAACGCCCAAAAACGACTTAAATAAGATGGCGTACATTATGATGGCATCTTATTTTGCGCATTTAACGTCACTTTGACAGCACTAAAGTCAGCTGTTGGTTTTCTGTCTCTTTTCTTAATCTTATTTTAGAAAGTGACAGGAATACATTTAGTTTAGTTTAGTCGTGGTACACTCCGAATCGAGGCCAATATGCGTTAACAACATACAAGCGTCAAACTTAGTGTGATTTTTATAATCAAAACAAACTCTACAGAATAACAACAAATACTTACTTAAAACCGGCCAAGTGTGAGTCGGTCTCGCGCTAAAGGTCCCGGACAAAAAAAGTTTTTTTTTCTAAGTTAATAATATTGTGTTCTGTAAGTGGTGGTGTGGTACGGAACCCTCGGTGCGCCAGTAGCCCGACTCGCGCTTGACCGGTTTTTATTCTGGTCTTAGTGAAGTTGCAGTACTACCAGTTTTAAATAACAATGTGCATGACCTCGCTCGCAAATATGACGTCACTCAATCACACGAACTTCACTCGAGTCATTCAAATGATTGTTTCCTTTACATAGAGTCTACTATCAGTTTAAAATAACAATGTGCATGACCTCGCTCGCAAATGTGACGTCACTCAATCACACGAACTTCACTCGAGTCATTCAAATGATTGTTTCCTTTACATAGAGTCTACTATCAGTTTAAAATAACAATGTGCATGACCTCGCTCGCAAATGTGACGTCACTCAATCACACGAACTTCACTCGAGTCATTCAAATGATTGTTTCCTTTACATAGAGTCTACTATCAGTTTAAAATAACAATGTGCATGACCTCGCTCGCAAATGTGACGTCACTCAATCACACGAACTTCACTCGAGTCATTCAAATGATTGTTTCCTTTACATAGAGTCTACTATCAGTTTAAAATAACAATGTGCATGACCTCGCTCGCAAATGTGACGTCACTCAATCACACGAACTTCACTCGAGTCATTCAAATGATTGTTTCCTTTACATAGAGTCTACTATCAGTTTAAAATAACAATGTGCATGACCTCGCTCGCAAATGTGACGTCACTCAATCACACGAACTTCACTCGAGTCATTCAAATGATTGTTTCCTTTACATAGAGTCTACTATCAGTTTAAAATAACAATGTGCATGACCTCGCTCGCAAATGTGACGTCACTCAATCACACGAACTTCACTCGAGTCATTCAAATGATTATTTCCTTTACATAGAGTCTACTATCAGTTTAAAATAACAATGTGCATGACCTCGCTCGCAAATGTGACGTCACTCAATCACACGAACTTCACTCGAGTCATTCAAATGATTGTTTCCTTTACATAGAGTCTACTATCAGTTTAAAATAACAATGTGCATGACCTCGCTCGCAAATGTGACGTCACTCAATCACGCGAACTTCTCTCGAGTCATTAAAATGATTGTTTCCTTTGCATAGAGTCCACATTCCTTTCTCAACAAAGTGAAGTTATCCAACGGCCCTTCAAGGTCATGCACATTGTTATTTTAAACTGATAGTAAGTTCAGTAGATAAATTTGAAAAAAGGCAAATAAAGTTTTGTGATTAAAAAAAATGATTTATTGTTGTTTGGTTAAATAATTTGTTAGCTGAATAAGATTGTTGTCACATAACTGATGTTGAAATGTTTTTTTAATTATACAGGGTGTAACAAAACACCCTAGTAATACTTAAGGGGGTGCTTCAGACCATCAATCTGAACAACTTTCACTATGGAGCCAACGTCGAGAAAAAATTTAAAAAAGTCTGTTGTCCCATACCTACATTTGAGTCGAGACGGTACTGCAGTTTTGTATGAAAGAGTGGTTTTTTTTTTCGCGATTTCGATGTTGGCTCCATAGTGAAAGTTGTTCAGTTTGATGGTCTGCAGCACCCCCTTAAGTATTACTAGGGTGTTTTGTTACACCCTGTAAACATAATATAATTCAATGCATTTGCTAAATGACTACTTTCGATACGTAGACATGTGAGTTAACACCTTTGTTAAATCAATAGTTTGTGTAATGAGACGTGAAACGTTGCTTGAGAAGTGATATTTTGCTTATTGCTATTATGTAAAATATTATTAGAATCACAATTTTCACTATGGAGCCAATATCTAAATGGCAAAATGTTGAATGGAAAAAGTCTTCACGACCTTGGCTTTATTTGATAGTCTGAGGAGGTGTCCCTTTAAATTTAATCACACTTTTCTGTCACACCCGTTATAAATATGTCATCAATTATAGCTATGATCACAGACTTCATGTAATACAGAAGTCTGTGGCTATGATTCACAATCTAAACTATTATAAAACTGTAACAAAAGTGTGTCTGTACATTGAAAATATTTACAAAAAAAAGATTACGATATGGTTTTGAGATGTACCTGATTCCAAATCACCAATTTTTTTATTTTTTGTCTGTTTGTTTGTTTGGGTGTTCTTTTGTTGGAGTGTCACGCAAAAACTACTGAACCGATTTTGATGAAACTTTTTTTGTTTGATAGCTTATCATCTGACTTAAAATCTGGTATATAATTAATGCGGACGAAGTCGCGGGTAAAAGCTCGTAAATAATATTTGTATTTATATCGCAGGTGAGAGAGCGTACCAGTTGCTGCTAGACGAGAAGCGTCGTGTGAGCGCTCGCCTCGAGACACTCAAGAAGAGCCTCAGCACGCTGACGCGCAGCGGCCGCCAGCAGGCCGACCAGCTCTCCCGTGCTACAGCCTCCGTCGCCGAGCTGGACGCCATGCTACGCGCGCACGCGTGACTAGCGTAGACCCTCTACAGCCGACCAGCTCTCCCGTGCTACAGCCTCCGTCGCCGAGCTGGACGCCATGCTACGCGCGCACGCGTGACTAGCGTAGACCCTCTACAGCCGACCAGCTCTCCCGTGCTACAGCCTCCGTCGCCGAGCTGGACGCCATGCTACGCGCGCACGCGTGACTAGCGTAGACCCTCTACAGCCGACCAGCTCTCCCGTGCTACAGCCTCCGTCGCCGAGCTGGACGCCATGCTACGCGCGCACGCGTGACTAGCGTAGACCCTCTACAGCCGACCAGCTCTCCCGTGCTACAGCCTCCGTCGCCGAGCTGGACGCCATGCTACGCGCGCACGCGTGACTAGCGTAGACCCTCTACAGCCGACCAGCTCTCCCGTGCTACAGCCTCCGTCGCCGAGCTGGACGCCATGCTACGCGCGCACGCGTGACTAGCGTAGACCCTCTACAGCCGACCAGCTCTCCCGTGCTACAGCCTCCGTCGCCGAGCTGGACGCCATGCTACGCGCGCACGCGTGACTAGCGTAGACCCTCTACAGCCGACCAGCTCTCCCGTGCTACAGCCTCCGTCGCCGAGCTGGACGCCATGCTACGCGTGACTAGCGTAGACCCTCTGCACACGTACGAGACTTGGACTGGCATAATGCCAAGGGTCCCAAGGGGCCTTCGATTTCACTATGAGCTTCAGAGTTACGTAGCAAAACTATCATTAGGTAACACTTTTTGAGTATATCTCAATGACTAACTCATTTCAGTGAATTAAAGTCGTTACAAATAACAATTGCAGTAACATCTCGAGCTCTTTTCTCTCGCTCCAGGTTTTAGATCGTATCGCAACGACCCATGCATATTGTTGTAAAAAAATGTGAACTCGCTTCGCTCGCTCCTCGTTTTTGATTATATATCATGATGACCTAAATGCAAGGCAGTTTAATTTCGACATCGCGTCGCTCGCTATTGGTTTTCAACCTAACCTAGTCTTATTACAGTAAAATCTGGAGCTGCTTCGCTGGCTATTGTGTTAAATAATCTGTGCTGTAGTATATAATCCAGAGGAGAGAACTGTATAATCTCATATACATAGTAAAATGTCAAACTCGCTTCGTTTGCTCCAAGTTTTAGATCGTATTGTTAATCGTTTTAAATTATATGTGTGTCGGAAATCCAAATAAAATATTTTATATTGCTAGGGTCTAACATGGACCTGCGTTCGTTTGAACACCAGGAGCGAGCGAAGCGAATCCGAAATTTTTACAGTGGCCTTGGTTGTAGCCAACATTTTAGCATGTGGCAGCTAAATTAAAATGTGGGAATTTAACCTTTGTTCACTAGCAATAAGATTCAAAATGCTTGGTAACATATTGCTTCACCGGCCGGCCGCTGCGCGCTATTGCTCTTTCAATGTTAATTGACCCTTATTCTGCTATACAGGGTGTGACAGGGTGTTAGGATAAACAGTTGCATTATTTTAAGTGGTGATTGTACCCATGATACTGAACAACATTCTCTAAGAAACCTATAGGAAATTTGCAAATAATTATTTGGACTGATCAAACGGTTTGTATGAAAAGTCGAAAAAAAAATATTCGAATTCCTATAGGTTTCTTAGGGAAAAATTTTCAGTACCTATCGCAGGAACCCCTTCAATCACCCCTTAAAGTAATGCAACTGTTTACCCTAACACACTATAGAGTATCTATGAATATAAACTTGTTTTAGAGTATAATCTTATTTTATAAGCTAAAATTCTTACAAAATGCCGGTTTGCTGGAATTTATTTCAGCTGCTATTAGTTTGACCAGGTTTGACCTTTGTTTTTCAATCTTATCTTATTTATCATTAAGACTATGAAAGTGTTAGATATAAAACTATGAATAAATTAATAAATAAGTAAATAATGAATAATTATTTTCAGTTTTATATTGCTCCCAATTTATTTCTCTCTCATAAAATAGCATAACCTAATGTACTAGTACTTCAAGTTATTATTCCGAGACTACTAGTATAGTATTGAGTTAGGATAAGCTGTGTGACCGACTACCCCCTCAATAAACATAGTCGTTAAACAGCGCGTCAGCGTATTTACGCCGAACCAGCCATAGATATAGTATAAGGGGTAGATAAATATTATAAAGCAAGACATAAAAACACTATTTGACATCTATTCACACTTATGACATCCGGCCATTAGAATAAGCGAAATGTCAATAGTAAACAGAACCGTCTTAAACCATTTTGTCATCAAACCTCCAGCTGGAAGACTCCACTATTTCCTTACGTTAAGAACGAATTTTGCTTGAATTTTTGTTTAACAGACGTAACAGATTTACGTCTTACCTAGCTCTGTCGCTCTTATGGTATTCTGTGTGCGACTGTAAGGTATGACTATACATGTTTTTGTACAGTTTGATATTGTGTAGACCTGGAACCAGCGAATAGGAACTTAGCTTTGGAACCTTACAGACGAGTGACACTTTGCGGTAGCTGTGTGTCGCAGAGGGTCGCGCTCATAGACTTTACGGTCGCCGTGGGTCGTGCGACACTCTGCGACCGCAGTGTCGCTCGTCTGTAAGCGCGCTAAGCGAAACTTCTTGGTCAATGATTGGATATCAAGAAGATTGTAAGGTATTGTCTATTGGTTATGATTCCGTAGGTATCATAGCAACCAATTTGTTTGATCAATCAAATATACGTCAATCAATGTCACCCATGACAACAAACAAAGCGTAATAACAACAAATCAATTAAAATCATTATAAATAGATAGGAAATAAAACAAATAACTCTAAAATGAGCGGTGAAACCATGCACGAAGCGCCAAGAAGACATTACATGCCCAAAGCGAGGGCACATGACTACCTGTACGGTGAGTTTCTAATTATTTACACACCTTACCAAGATAGCAATTTCTAGGAATACACTTGTGGCAAGTTTATATTAAATATAATATCTACACTAATATTATAAAGACGAAAGATTTGTACCTATTTTTGTATGTTTGTATGTTTGTAATGAATAGGCTCAAAAAGTACTGGGCCGATTTAAAAAATTCTTTCACCATTAGAAAGCTGCATTCACCCTGAGTAACATAGGCTATATTTATTGCTAGAAAAGATTAGACGTCCACCCGTGCGAAGCCGGGACGGGCCGCTAGTATTAAATATTCTGGTTGTTACCATCCAACAAAATACTAGGTACAGGGTGAAATTGATCTCATTAGCATCCTTTTAAACTAAGAATCTACCCATCAAACTGAACAACTGTCGTGATGGGAGCAAACCGATCGGAGCAACAAAAAAATCTGCTGTTCCATACTAAAGGCTCATTTTCATTGGTCGATAGCTCGGTCGTTATACAGCATGCGGGGACTCCCCCAGGCGAGCTAACGACCGTGTAACGACCAATGAAAATCAACAAGTCGATACAGTGGTCATTACGTCACCGCATGCTGTATATCGACCAAAGAGTGCGGGTACTCGCCGGATTCCAATCACAGCAACAACCAACCATGTTCTTTTGCTCTGCACCCTGCGGTCGTTCCCTAATTCCCTCTAGACCAATGAAAACGGTTTCCCGCATGCGTGCATGCGTTACGGAAATCTCTCGCATCCTGAATGCGGGCTATATCGACCAGTGAAAAACGTTCCCCTTAGGCTGCCTGTCCATTGAAGCTGTGCGAGCTGTGTAGCTGTGTTTTTTTAACCAATCAGGAGCTCGGGCGAGGGGCAGCCGATCTCGCCCGAGCTCCTGATTGGTTAAAAAACTTAGATAGCTACACAGCTCGCACAGCTTTAATGGACAGGCACCCTAATGCGGGGTCTATGGCATGCGTTACAGAAATCTCTCGCACCCCGAAGGCGAGCCAGAACGACCAATGAAAATGAGCCCTTAACTGCAATGCCCACGTGACACAAATGTATGCAACAGCAGATTTTTTTTTGCTCCGATCGGTTTGCTCCCGTAGTGAAAGTTGTCCAGTTTGATGGGTAGACTCTTAGTTTAAAAGGATTCTAATGATATCAATTTCACCCTGTAGACTTGGCACAAGTCTATTCTTAGAAATTGCTATCTAGGTTGTGATCGTCATCCATCATCATTGAGCGATGAACTTAAAGCAAGACCACCCGCGGCCATCCAGTACAACTATCTTAATGGAAAATTGACCTGTAGCCTGTGCGGACGCACTTTTAAAGCCAAGATAGGCTACATCAGCCACCTAAGAGCACATCAACGAAGCTCACAAAGTCAACAGCCATAATCAGTCGCTGTGGTCGAACACGGCCATGAAGTATCATCATCATTCTTAGAAATTGCTATCTAGGTTGTGATCGTCATCCATCATCATTAGCCGTGAGAACCCTGGACCGTGGACTTCAAGAATAAAGGATCTGTCATTTTGGGCAGCCGTGACAGGCGGTTTTGGGATCGCAGGTAGACGTTGAGAATACGAATGCCTGGTAGGACTTCCTGGCTTAAGAAGCTCTCAATGGTTCGATATGAAAATCAGCCCAGAGTTCAGGGCTGCAGTCGGTTAAAGTTTACAAACATGCTACCTAAATTGAGGGGTGAGACGGGGGGTACGAAGGGTCGAGGTGAACCCCCCTGTGAAGAGAGGGGAATCCCAAATTTTTTGTCAATTGGGTATTTGACTACATCCAAAATATTTTATTTTTAACTTCTCAATAAAAAAAAGGTTAGAAAATAACGCTAATCTCCTATTTTCATTGAGTTTTTAGCTTGAATACTATTTTTAATAACAAGATAAACTTTAAAAAGTAATGAAATGTTGATGACGTCACAATTCATTATTTGGTACAAATGTTCACAACAAAACGCACGTTTTGACGTCCGAAAAAAGTAGCTGATTTGACTAGTTGTCAAGTAGCCTATATGTGGTTATAATACAAACAAAATCGAGGGGTGAGGGGAGGCGTGGAAGGTGAAACTCCTCTTTGAAGGGGAAGTGACAAAACTTAAACTTTCGGGTGGACTAAATAGTAGCGACTCTAGCAAATTCGCTGTTCAAAAGAAACCTAATATGCTTTCCCCGTTTCTCGCTAACCTAACCATCTGAGTCGGATCCGGGGTCCACAAACGTGTTTTATTGAAAAGAAGTATGTGCTTACCTAAACACCCCTTACCACCCCTCGATAAAGGTAGCACATTTCTAAACCAAACCCTGCTCTCAGGATAGGTAGGGAAATTGATTAAATCTGGTTCCTCTTCTGGATGGTTTTAAAGCACATACCAGTAGTCCAGTACCTGGTAAGTATAAGGGTTGAACCTCATCTGGCAGCACCGCATCGCCTTTTTCTGTCGCTCCATCCTTTTCTGTCACTCAGGAACGTCATTTGCAAAAAAGATAGGATATATTGTCAAATAAGATAAGCGCAACGCGATTGCGTGCGGCGGTGCTGCCTAGAAAAAGGCGATGCGGTGCTGCCAGATGAGGTTCAACTCTTAAGCCCGCACTTCAGTCTCGCCGAGAACTTTCAAGGAAAATTACTATGGCTTTATGATGCCACGAGAACAATGAAGGGCATCCACACTCTCGTTCTCGGCCTGTCTCGCCCGTTCTCGGCGAGAATGTAGTGCCCGCATAATGCCGGCTCTTCATTCTCGCGGCCGGGCGGAACGGGAACAGGCCTTAGAGAGTGAAGAACGGGCTTAAGAATGTGCGAAGTACCTTACCACAGAAAACTTAATATTCCTAATTGACTAGCAACCTCTGTTAACTTGTAAAGTTTGAATAGATTCGTCGTACATCGTCTCCGGCGCACGCGACTACGCGAGGACATCCTTCAAAGCAGCCATGGCGTCTGCGCAGCTTGTGAGTGTGACAAACTTTCCTTTAGGGTTGAGACACATTGGCCGATGGCGAACAACGGCGGGCCCATAAAAATCCAGGATTAGTATGGGAATGTGTTCGCCGTGTCTCGACGGCTGAGGATGCGGACGGTGTCCCATACTAAACGAGCTTTTTGTATGGACCCGCCCTCGTTCGCCGTCGATTAATGTGTCTCAACAACCCTTAGGGCTCTTACAGACGAGCAACACTTTGCTGTTGCCGTGGGTCGCAGAGCGTCACGCTCATAGACTTAGCGGTCGCGCGACACACGGCGACCGCAAAGTGTCGCTCGTCTGTAAGCGCTCTTAATTACTTAAATTCTTAGGGTGTAAACTTAAATGCGTTAGTGGATGCTTCCGACCATCAAACTGATCAACTTTCACTAGTAACATTAAAATATATTGTGATAAGGGCGGGCGCCACTGAAACCTAAAACGAACCTTAATAATTTCTGCTGATAAAATTTCACTTCTGGACATACGCCTCCGCCAAGGATTGCCACGACCAACGATCATCATCATCATCTCAGCCGATGGATGTCCACTGCTGGATATAGGCCTGCCACAAACGACTGGTCCTGCGCTGCCCTCATCCATGCAACGTGTTCCCACCGCCTTCACCAGGTCATCGGTCCACTTTGTGCACTTTCCGGTACTTACTTAATCGCCACTCGAGAACTCTTCGGCGCCATCAGTTCTGCGAGCAATGTGCCACTTCTTTCTTTGGGCTATGTCAGCTACTCTAGTCTTCAAACCAACAACTGCTTGTTATTAATTATTGTAACATGTTGCAGATACTCCAGCCTGTTTACAGCACTATGTTTTCTGAGCTGAGAAAGTTTCCTAGAATGCATGTTGGTAAGTAAAGATTCGTCCTTTATGGACCGTTTATACGATGACAATTTCTAGGCGCCAATTCTGCGGCGCCTAAAATTAGCACCGTGTAAACACTTTAAGGCACGACAATTTTACGCCGTGCCTTAAAATTGTCGTGCCTTAAAGTGTTTACACGGTGCTAATTTTAGGCGCCGCAGAATTGGCGCCTAGAAATTGTCATCGTATAAACGGTCCATTATCGTATAGTAGTTGGAGACGATCACCTAATATGAGCAACGTCAGTCTAATATAAGCAACAAAGTTAGGTCAGGCCCGTCAGCCTTTGGATAGCTGACCCCGTCCGTGTCCCCCTTGACCGTATAAGGGTTGAACCTCATCTGGCAGCACGGAATCTCATTTTTTGACCCTCCATTCTTTTCTGCCAGATAAAGCTCAACCCTAAGAAGTGTAGGGACACCTTCCACTGTATTATTAAGTAAGGCGACGGGCGGCGCCCGCGACGTCGTACGCGCAGGCCACTGACTTTAAATACTCATAACTGTTAATTGAATAAACCGATACATTAGCCTAAATGTTAATCCAAACTAAGCCCTATGCTTTTGTGGAAACCCCACTCAAATCAGTTCAGTAGTTTTTAAGTGACGGGTACACAAACAACAGATAATCAGACAAAAATTCTAATACTTGTCTCAATGCATTCCATTATGTATCCTAGACGCCCCCAATTAATATTTTCGCAAATATCTTTAATGTACATCCACACCAAATGTGGCCCACCCCTCGTATTATTTGTGAGAGAAGGCTTTTGCCCTCCTGTGGGAACATACAGGCTATACTTAATTTATTTTTACGTTGGAATAATTGTGTAACATTTACAATTTTACAGTGTACCATCCAAACTGCCGGCTGCCCGATCACATGGACCGTTCGTATGGCGCGTACCTGAACAAAGTGAACCATAGGGACAGCCTGCCCACACCACAGTTCGGAGGGAAGGACCGCTTCAAGTTTTGTACCTAGTGAGTATTTTTAGTACCTTAACAGTGTACCACTCAAACTGCCGCCTGGCCATCACATGGATGGACCGTACGACGCGTACCTGAACAAAGTGAACCATAGGGACAACCTGCCCACGCCACAGTTCGGAGGAAAGGACCGCTTCAAGTTTTGTACCTAGTGAGTATTTAAAGTACCTCAACAGTGTACCATCCAAACTGCCGCCTGCCTGATCACATGGACCGTTCGTACGGCGCGTACCTGAACAAAGTGAACCATAGGGACAGCCTGCCCACGCCACAGTTCGGAGGGAAGGACCGCTTCAAGTTTTGTACCTAGTGAGTTTACAGTACCTTAAGGGTCAGCGCACACCCAGCGTAAATCTGCTCGCGCATGCTCGAGCATGTTCTTTGCAGTCGCGCACACCTAGCGGCAAAATCCGCCGGCGGCAGAGGCGAAATCCGCCGGCGGCAGCGGCGGATGCTCGAGCATGCGCGAGCATGCTCGCGCGTGTTCGAACAGTCTCGCGGATGCTCCCGTGTTGCTACAGTTGACAGTGAATTTTGCAGTTGTGTTTACAATATTTTAAAGTAAAGACGTGCGAAGAGTAATTTTAAAGTATGGTGGACTGGGATTTGGTAATTATTGGGTTACTAGGAGAGGAAGAGGAGCAAGAGCAGGAAAAGTGCTGTGTTACGGTTTAAAGTTCTAGGGACAGTTATTTTATGGCTAGGAATTATAAAATGGAATATGAACAATTTGAAAACCTACTAAATCTGCTTCGACCTTTCAGATTTTCTTTGTATTTTCAAAAAGAGTTCGATTATTATACAACGTGTTAATAAATTAGCGCAAAACCTCATACACCCCAACTGATTTATAACAAAAGAATTAGATTGAAACAATAATTTCATTATTTTGATACTTAAAATTTAAAGTTATTCGTATTTTAAGTTCGGAGGCAAAAATGATTTGTTATCATTTCAGCACTGAAAGAAAGCGCTAACGTACTCATGGATACATTTTTATAATCTTGTTTTGGTAGTAAGTAGGGTGAGTGTGCCCGTGGGGTGGGTTGACATCGGGTTTAGTAAATTAAAAATTTTATGAAAAAAAAAATTAAAATTTTGAAAAAAATTACCTATGTTGAAACCATGATAATTCGATTCTGCTATCGATTCTAAACAAACTACTTTCTAGTTTTGCGTTAATTCATTAACACGTTGTATAATATTATCTGTAGTAAATTGCCCTTTTCGGGCTAAAGTAGTTTAAAAATATGCTAGATTTAGTACGAAACCGGCCGAGGTGGCAACACTTACGACGGATCGCAAGCATCGACACGGGCGTATGCTCGAACATGCTCGAGCATGCGCGAGCATCCGCGCGCATGCTCGCGACTGCTCCCGTCGCCGCGAGGAGCATACGCGAGCATACTCGAACAGACGCTGAAGGGATTTAATCACTTGCAAGCTATTTTCAACTTTATTTCAATGGGAATAGAGTTCATTATCAATTGAATCAATGAAATCTGCTCGCGCATGCTCGAACAGTTTTACGCTGGGTGTGCGCTGACCCTAACAGTGTACCATCAAATCTGCCGGGTGCCCGATCACATGGACCGTTCGTACGGCGCGTACCTGAACAAAGTGAACCATAGACACAGCAGTGGACAGCCTGCCCACTCCACAGTTCGGAGGGAAGTACCGCTTCAAGTTTTATACCTAGTGATTGAAATAATTTATCCAATCCCTTTGTCTTTTGGCAAGGCGTGGGTTCAATTCCCGACCGAGACAACATTTTTTAATCCTGTACAGTGTACAACATATGTTAAAAATCTATAATATTTGAAATTTCTCACCTCTTCTTGTCAGTGCAAACACGGTTGTATGAAGCGTCCAGGGTGTGCATGCGTCATCACTTTTTTAGGTAATAGGTAGTTCTAAATAATGTCGGCCCCATAGCTCAGTCGATAGTCTGCTGTACTGAGAGTCGCGGGTTCGAATCCCGTAAGGGACAAATATTGTTATGATGAATATTGCTACCAGAGTCATGGATTTTAATATCTAAATATGTATTCTATATCATTGTATAGTTATCATAATACAATTCCAGGCTAGATTCTAATACTTCAAATCAAATATGACTAGATAATTTGTGTGACAATGTCAAAGATAAATCAGAAGAAATCTGTGACTTTTTAGATTGTGACGTTCGAAAAGAGGTACACACGGCGACAGATCAACCTACCCATAGTTGACCTCTATGTTCATGGACATAAGGTCGAACTATGGGTAGGTTGATCTGTCGCCGTGTGTACATTGTATCCTATTTTGAATAAATATATTTTTGAGTTTGAGTTTGATATTAATAAATTTAAATAAGTTATTGCCTTACAGCCCCAAGAAGGTGTTAGACATGAACAAAGCCGCCCCGGACTTCCATCCGTCAACGCCAGTGTTCGTACCACCTGGGCAGACCAGGCCCAAGAATAGAGGCACACAGAGCTTATTCAGGTATTATTGAATTGACAACTTTTTTAGCGGTGTTTTGCACTTTTTGGGATGGGTAAAAAATTTTAAGCTCGCGTCAGGACCGTGACGTCACGTGACCTGATCGAATATTCGTAAGACGGTGACGTCACGTGACGTAAGACGTAAGATCTCTTAGTTTTGACTTCTGCCGGCACTCCCGGAGTGCAACCCCTTGTTTTATTATTATTTGAGGGTTTGGGGCCTTTACATGTTCACTAAGCCTGTGCCACTTACACCATAGCTGGTTATTTGTGAACGCCCTTTTTTTTCAGACCGCCTTACGGCCTCTGACGTGATTTTATGTAACGACTACTACCACCAGAGATAGAAGCCGGGACAAACGGCTTAACGTAAAATCCCTAGCAGTCCTTATCGACGTAAACACAGTTTTGTACTACGGCCGCTGACCAAGAAATGTCACTGTTCATATAAATTGTATGCAAGACACAGAATGTACGCGGTTACACCAGTGACATTCTGTGTCGCGAAAATAAATTATGGGTCAATGGGTAAGACAGACAGACGACCAGTCTCTGTAACATGACAGGGGTGAGAGCGACACAGGTCACTTCTAAACGTCAAATTTAAGTGAGATGCTATGGAGATAACCGCCATCTCACTTAAATTTGTCGTTTAGAAGTGACCTGTGTCTCTCTCACCCCTTTCATGTTACAGGGGCTGAGCCCTGTTTAATAAACGTGACAAGTGACAGTTGACAATGACAATTCAGAGTACATTGCTAAGAATGCTGGGACACATGAAGCACTGCAAGTTTAGCGTCATTAGTAACCAGCAATGAACTCAGCCTGCGTAACATGAAGAGGTGAGAGCGACATAGGTCACTTCTAAACGTCAACTTATCGGTTATCTCCATAGTATCTCACTCAAATTTGACTTTAAGAAGTGACCTGTGTCGCTCTCACCTCCGTCATGTTACGCAGGCTGAATTTTCATTGTCAAATTGACATTGTCGCGTTTATTAAACAGGGCCCAGGGCCGGATTAAGCCATGTAGAGGCCCCTAGGCAATGCACATCTCGGGCCCCATCGTAATGGGCGTAGCAATTTTTGCTTTTCCATTTGTTCCATTGTTGTGTGTAGTAGTTTAACATTGTAAAGTGTTGCAGAGAGTCGTCGGCGCAGACCATCCCGTGGCAGCCGGACGCCAAGCCGGCGGAGGAATGCGAGGAAACCCCCGAAGTGCTCTACCTCGACCAACTGCTGTGGGGTGAGATACCACGTCTTATCATTTTGTATTCTTTTTTAATGTAATAGGTATCCTTACCTATTAGGTTAAGTCACATCCCGGACACTGCATACAAAAAATTTAAATTGTCAAGATGACGTCAGCACATGCGAAACCAAAGAAATTGAACCTTATTAAGTCTTCTTCGAAGGTAACGAGTAACCAGTGCGCGGTAACCAGAGGGTGATAGAGGGGGTGAGGTAAAAAGTTGGTAGGAGGAAGGGAGTGTCCGTACTGTATCTAGTAATAGATACTCTTTCTTATTCTGTGGTTAAGTGTCCATTTACAGATCATCAGATAACCTAGAGTCTTCTTCTTTGGTTTCCTCTCCATTACTGTAGGTTGGCAGTCAGCTCTGCATATCCCAGTCTATCTCTCGCCAAACCAAACAGCTCTTCGACGCTGGCGATGTCTGTCCACTCTTAGATTCGCGAGCCATGACATTCGTGGCCTACCGACGCTTCTTTTGCCCTCTACTTTGCCCATTATTATAGTCTGGAGCAGTTGGTATCGCTCATTCCTCAAAATATGACCAAGGTAGGCGACATTCCTCCTTTTAATAGTTTGCAACAGCTCGCGGGACTTCACGACCTGACCTGAACCTAGGGTAAAAAAGTTGTATACTCCAACTTACTACTAAAGCCTAAAAGCCATTTGTGGTCGACCACCTTCGATATGAAAACGCCTGGTCTAGCACATTTAACTAACTATTAACTATCGCCGGATGACGCCCTGATTACGGCGGTACTGTGAGAGTGGGACGCAGATCGTAGACCGCAGAGAGCAGGCTGAGGCAGCTGATCTTGATGGAGCAGGGAGCAGGGTTCTTCAATGAAAGAGGTTCTTCAGTTTTCTTCGCTAGCTTTTCTTCCGATGTTGCGCTGGAGGACTTGTTGCGACTGATTGATTCTGCGCTGTTTTGCGCGCCTATGTCCCTCCTAGCGCAATACCGTAAGGAGAGCCGCTTTTATTGTTCAAATTGGTTGTACATTTTCATCACAAAGTTCTGACATTTTAGGCTATATCTTAAAAACTATAAGGGGTAGTTCAAAGCTACGATGTTCTATAGAAAGAGCTTACAATTACCCGTATTTTGACATATAACAATCTATACTAGCTATGATACCCAGGTTTCCTAGTCAGAATAAAGCGGAAAAATATCACAATTTTTGCCGCACCATTGCAAACTATTCTATTTCTAGACTATTCTAGGCACTCTATCTATGACCTAGGGTTCTGACTAAGTGCACCTGGGTTATCCTCACCTAGCCTACTTATTTCTATGTTTCTATCTATATATCTATTATGTAAAATACGGGGTCAAAGTGCAAGGTGTAAACTGAACTTTAAAACTGCTATATTTTTCTATCTAACTACTCTAGTCTATATGTTGTGTGTGAAATAGGTAAAGATCATCTACTATTGTGTACCTAAGCTGTTAGATAGGATCCACCCATCACCTATCTTGAGAAATAAGGGTATGAAAATATCAGAAATAAAACGCCTAAAAAACAACTCTAAACAATGCAAAAACTTATTCTAACCTATTCTAACTATGAGAAACGATCAATTTTATTTGGAAAACCTATAACTATACCTATAACTTATAAAACAATAACAAAAAACTATAATAAAGAAAACTTAAAACTACGACTCTAAACACGTGAAAAAACTATACAAAACTATAACGAACTGTACAAATACGTTACCCCCAACATGACCAGTGCATTCCACAAGCAATAATCTACAAATAAACACTAAAAAAACAATAATCTAATTGGAATTTGCACTGATCACGTTGGGTGTCTGAACTCGCGAGGAAAAACCGTAGCGGCCCGCGTCGACGCGCGAATCCGGCAGCTCGATGTCGCGAACACCATTGTTGTGCCTTATGTAAACAGTTATTTCTACAGGGTATAACATAAGAGTCAATTTTGATTCTAATATTATTTCCCAGATAGCAATTTAAACTTGCTTCAAACTTGCAGCAAGTTATAAATATCAAATGTGAAAACTTGCCACAAGTTTGACATGGCAAGTAAATAAACTTGCAGCGAGTTTATATCAAACTTTCTAGTCACCGTTCGACAAACTTGCATATTGTTTGCAGTGTAAACTTGCATATTGTTTGCAGTGCAAACTTGCCTAATCTTTAATTTGAATCAGTGCTATCTAGTGACGGACCAGGTCAACACAGCACCAAGTTTTCAGCAATATTGATACAAACTTGACATATTATTTTTACCTTTAAAAGTTTGTGGCAACTTTGAAACAAACTTGCCATTCCAAATTTGACGTATCAAACATATATCAAATGAAATGCAAGCTTGCAGCAAGTCTACATGCTATCTGGGTTGCAAATCGATCATTATTATATTATCTTACAGGTCCCGGTAAACCTTACCGCATCGGGGACTTGCCTGCTGACTTCCACACCACTGAGATCATTAACAAGTTAGTTTTTATATTATTTAACCCTTTGGAGGAAAAGGGAAGATCTTCCGCACTTCTCTGAATGATGTTAAACATCACTATGTATATCTAACAGCATTTTATTTATTTTATTTTAACACTTTATTGTACAGTCGCCATCAGATATATCGTAGCATACAAGGTGTCCAAATATTTGTGAGCAGTGCTAATTTTCATTAAATTCTTTACAGTAAATGTTACCAATTATATCTAAACGTGTATTTTGTCATAAATATCTGAACAGCGAATTTTCAATAATTTCTTACCAATGTTTTTTTTTTTAATTAAAATGTAAAACAACGGAGTAAGGTTTCTTTCCGAAACTGTTCAGATGTTTATGACCACCCTGACTGCGTCGATATATTTGATGCTCTAAGCGTTCCTATATTTTTGATTGATTATGAGTATAGAAATTATTGAAAATTAGAACTGCTTAGAAATATTTGACCACCTTGTTTGCTAAAATATATCTGCTGGTGACTGGACACACGGAAATATACATGAAAACAACATAATAGACAATTACAAAGGGCGAGCTTATCTCTAAAGAGATTTCTTCCAGCAAACCCGAAACCGAAACCGTCTATCTGTACGCTTAGTTCTTTTGAACTACTAGAGTTAACCCGCGACTTCGTCCGCACAAATTATATAGGTATCAGATTTTAAGTCAGATCATAAGCTATCAAACAAAAACAAGTTTCATCAAAATCGGTATTTATTTATTTATTTATTTAAAGTAAAGTTTTTTGGTAAAGTAGTTTTTGCATGATGCTCCCACAAACAAATAAACAGATCGACAAAAATGTCATAAAATGCTTGTTTTGGAATTAGGGACACCTAAAAAGTACGAGCATTTACCCGCGACTTCGTCCGCATAAATTATATACTAGATTTTAAATCAGATCATAAGCTATCAAACAAAAAAAGTTTCATCAAAATCGGTTCAGTAGTTTTTGCGTGATGCTCGAACAAATAAACCCACAAACAAACAAATAAACAAACAAACAAACAGACGGACAAAAAATCCAAAAATTGGTGATTTAGAATCAGGGACATCTAAAAACCATGTCGTATTCTTTTTTTAAATGTCTTCAATGTACAGACACACTTCTGTTACAGTTTTATAATAGTTTAGATTTAGATAGATGCAATCGATTTTGATGTCTTTTGGATGATTTTTGTGTATAATACTTTCAATCACCCCGTAAAGTAATGCAACTGTCTACCCTGCATAAATAACAACTGGATAGCCGCTATCTAAATGTCAAGGCGCATGTTGTCAGAATGCGTCACGCGCGCAAGTGGAACGAGCTGGCCGAGAGGGGAGACTTCCCGCGCTGGATGAAGAAGCGGAACGAAATCATTAACGACGTGGAGACCAAGGACTGGATATTCAGAGAAGCTGTTCGTTTGTTTACACCCCTATTTTCTTATTAACAACAATATTTTAAGTGTGTATGAAGATAATGAAACTACTTTCGCTAAGGAAACTGGATCGAAAAACGAAAAATATTTTTAGATCTCCCATAGAAAAACGATTGGCTGATCCACAGAACATAATAAGAGGGGTTAGAAATGTAATCGTGAAACGTGTCGCTACAGGTTATGCAATGATTTGCATAACACCATAACGCGCGGCGTGGTGCGAGCGAGAGGGCAGTTGCAGTTTTAATTGTAGTAGTGTGAGCCAAGTGGCGACAGCCGTCTCCGAAGCAAAAGCGCTACTTTGCATTTCTAACCCTTCTTAGCCAAGTGGCGACAGCCGTCTCCGAAGCAAAAGCGCTACTTTGCATTTCTAACCCTTCTTATAATGTTCTATGGGCTAATACACTTTTGTATATAAAAGGTCCAAAAAAAATTCTCGTTTTTCTACCCATGTTCCTCGGGAAAAGTTGTTAAAACTAAATTTAAAAAAGAACCTCAAAACTCGGTACCTAGTTTCATTATCTGAATACTTTAAAAATGTTGTTAGTAAGTAAAACGATAGGGGTGTATTTATTACTTGTTTGTTGCCCGTGCCTTCGCCAAGCCTTCGCCTTCGACTACTTTAAAAATTATCCTAGTTATGTTATTCCAAAACACATTTTATCTGTGTACCAAATGTCATCCAAATCCGTTCAGCAGTTTATGCGTGACTGAGTCACAAACAATCTGAGTACGAGGTGAAAGGTTCCTCCGTTGAAAAGGTACAAGATCTTCCGCCTTAGGTTAGGGTAATTCCCCTAGATTGAGAAATTTGCCCCGAAAACGATACGTTCATAGATTCATAGATTCTTTATTGTACACAAAAACATAGTTATGAAAAAAATTACAATAAGTCGTGATGTACAAAGGCGATTACGTTTTAAAGAAAGATCCCCCAAATGTCTTTTAGAGAAAAAAAATCAAATGCACGGAAAACTAGCGGTCCGTTAACTTACAGACAACACCATAGAAACGCGTTTGATCGCTGCGATAAGTACCTACCTACAGCGCCGCGTATCGCATGAGATACAGGGTGTCGTGCATTGGCACAAGGCTATTTTATTTCGTTGTTCGTGACTCTTGTCTGTAAAAGCGCGTGACATTGGGAGAGTGCAGTATCTGTAACGAAGTATCTATTGAATAATTTGTGCTTTTATATCCCACGAGCTTTTACCCGCGACTTCGTCCGCATAAATTATATACCAGATTTTAAGTCAGATGATAAGCTATCAAACAAAAAAAGTTTCATCAAAATCGGTTCAGTAGTTTTTGCGTGATACTCAAACACCCAAACAAACAAATAAACAAACAAACAGATAGACAAAAAATCCAAAAATTGGTGATTTAGAATCAGGGACAGCTAAAAACCATATCGTAATTTTTTTTTTGTAAATATTTCAATGTACAGACTTAGATCAAAGTAAAATGAATGGATAGGCCCAAAGCGCTTTAAGTTGAAGCACGCAAAACTAGGGCACTTCAATACAAATTAGGATACTTGGTCTGTCATCTCAGTACATTTTCGAAGTAAAACTGTCAATTGTTTTGCCTCATTTTTCTGGTTTGAAATGTTCGCGTAAGGCTCGTCCATTCTTGTTTACTAATGTCATTGTGTACAGACACACTTCTGTTACAGTTTTATAATAGTTTAGATTTGTACCAAATTGATTATTCTCCATCGAACTATGTATGATGCTTTTCTCCCCATCTAAACGCATTTCTCATAAAATCGTCCAGGAAATAGACGAGCTCCAGGACATCAGGCTGGAACTCCTGCACCGGCTGCAGTCCTCGAAGCGTGACAAGCAGTCCAGCAAAACGAGCAACAAGCTCGCCAAGCTGTGGGCCGGCAAGAAGGAGCTGATGCAGAGGAAGATTGACACCATCAGGAGGAGCAGGGACAGAGGTACTGTACTTGTTGTAGTTAGAATGAGACAGTAAAGCAAGACGAGCAACAAGCTCGCCAAGCTGTGGGCTGGCAAGAAGGAGCTGATGCAGAGGAAGATTGACACCATCAGGAGGAGCAGGGACAGAGGTATTGTACTTATTGTAGTTAGTATGGGACAGCATGGAGTAGTCCAGCAAGACGAGCAACAAGCTCGCCAAGCTGTGGGCCGGCAAGAAGGAGCTGATGCAGAGGAAGATTGACACCATCAGGAGGAGCTGGGACAGAGGTATTGTATTTGTTGTAGGTTAGAATGAGACAGTATAGCAAGACGAGCAACAAGCTCGCCAAGCTGTGGGCTGGCAAGAAGGAGCTGATGCAAAGGAAGATTGACACCATCAGGAGGAGCTGGGACAGAGGTATTGTATTTGTTGTAGGTTAGGATGAGACAGTATAGCAAGACGAGCAACAAGCTCGCCAAGCTGTGGGCCGGCAAGAAGGAGCTGATGCAGAGGAAGATAGACACCATCAGGAGGAGCAGGGACAGAGGTATCGTACTTGTTGTAGGTTAGAATGAAACAGTCCAGCAAGACGAGCAACAAGCTTGCCAAGCTGTGGGCTGGCAAGAAGGAGCTCATGCAGAGAAAGATAGACACCATCAGGAGGAGCAGGGACAGAGGTATCGTACTTGTTGTAGGTTAGAATGAGACAGTATAGCAAGACGAGCAACAAGCTTGCCAAGCTGTGGGCTGGCAAGAAGGAACTGATGCAGAGGAAGATAGACACCATCAGGAGGAGCAGGGACAGAGGTATTGTACTTGTTGTAGTTAGAATGAGACAGTATAGCAAGACGAGCAACAAGCTTGCCAAGCTGTGGGCTGGCAAGAAGGAACTGATGCAGAGGAAGATTGACACCATCAGGAGGAGCAGGGACAGAGGTATTGTACTTGTTGTAGGTTAGAATGAGACAGTATAGCAAGACGAGCAACAAGCTCGCCAAGCTGTGGGTCGGCAAGAAGGAGCTGATGCAGAGGAAGATAGACACCATCAGGAGGAGCAGGGACAGAGGTATTGTACTTGTTGTAGTTAGAATGAGACAGTATAGCAAGACGAGCAACAAGCTTGCCAAGCTGTGGGCTGGCAAGAAGGAACTAATGCAGAGGAAGATTGACACCATCAGGAGGAGCAGGGACAGAGGTATTGTACTTGTTGTAGGTTAGAATGAGACAGTATAGCAAGACGAGCAACAAGCTCGCCAAGCTGTGGGTCGGCAAGAAGGAGCTGATGCAGAGGAAGATTGACACCATCAGGAGGAGCAGGGACAGAGGTATTGTACTTGTTCTAGGTTAGAATGAGACAGTAAAGCAAGACGAGCAACAAGCTTGCCAAGCTGTGGGCTGGCAAGAAGGAGCTGATGCAGAGGAAGATAGACACCGTCAGGAGGAGCAGGGACAGAGGTATGGTACTGGTTGTAGGTTAGAATGGGACAGCATGGAGCAATCCAGCAAGACAAGCAACAAGCTGGCAAGGAGTTAAAATTGTAGTTATGATTAACTTTCGGCCCGGTGTTTCATCCACGTGGATTATAAACGTTTGCACCCTAATTTTAGGTTGATTTTCAAAAAAAACCTTTCTCAATGCACCCCTTCATCCGCTGTAAAAAGTAGTCACGGAACTATTTTAATGTACCTATGTAAATACTTTATTGCCACTTTGGTATACACAAAAACGATTTTTTAATAAGACCATCGATCGACCTATAAATCTGGTCGAGTAGGTTTGCAGCTTCGTATGGAACAGCCGATCTTTTTTTCGCAACTTTTATGTTAGTGCCATTGGCCTCGATTCGGACTGTGCCACGACTTAACTTAACTAAATTTATTCCTGTCACTTTCTAAAATAAGATTAAGAAAAGAGACAGAAAACCAACAGCTGACTTAAGTGCTGTCAAAGTGACGATATACGCCCGAAAACGCTTTAAATAAGATGGCGTACATTATGATGGCATCTTATTTTGGGCGTGTAACGTCACTTTGACAGCACTAAAGTCAGCTGTCGGTTTTCTGTCTCTTTTCTTAATCTTATTTTAGAAAGTGACAGGAATAAATTTAGTGAAGTTAAGTCGTGGCACAGTCCGAATCGGTACCAATGTTTAGTTTGCTGGTCTCATATAACATAACTAAATAGTTTTTTAATTCACTTCCAGAGCTCCGAAAACTTCAAGCAATTCACCAAGGGGGCGGTAGAGTAGGGCAGGTAGCGCGGAACAGGGCGGCGCGCGCTATGGGCCCCGCGACCCACGCCGCCTTCGACCCCACGTCCGACGTGCATGCGCCCCTCGCGCGGCACGGCTACCAGGCCAGCGGGCGCCACGCTGAGATCACCTACGACCCGAGTCTACTCGGTGAGCTTATATTATATTATATCTTACACAAGTAGCCTTCGACCCCACGTCCGACGTGCATGCGCCCCTCGCGCGGCACGGCTACCAGGCCAGGGGGCGCCACGCTGAGATCACCTACGACCCGAGTCTACTCGGTGAGCTTATATTATATTATATCTTACACAAGTAGCCTTCGACCCCACGTCCGACGTGCATGCGCCCCTCGCGCGGCACGGCTACCAGGCCAGGGGGCGCCACGCTGAGATCACCTACGACCCGAGTCTACTCGGTGAGCTTATATTATATTATATCTTACACAAGTAGCCTTCGACCCCACGTCCGACGTGCATGCGCCCCTCGCGCGGCACGGCTACCAGGCCAGGGGGCGCCACGCTGAGATCACCTACGACCCGAGTCTACTCGGTGAGCTTATATTATATTATATCTTACACAAGTAGCCTTCGACCCCACGTCCGACGTGCATGCGCCCCTCGCGCGGCACGGCTACCAGGCCAGGGGGCGCCACGCTGAGATCACCTACGACCCGAGTCTACTCGGTGAGCTTATATTATATTATATCTTACACAAGTAGCCTTCGACCCCACGTCCGACGTGCATGCGCCCCTCGCGCGGCACGGCTACCAGGCCAGGGGGCGCCACGCTGAGATCACCTACGACCCGAGTCTACTCGGTGAGCTTATATTATATTATATCTTACACAAGTAGCCTTCGACCCCACGTCCGACGTGCATGCGCCCCTCGCGCGGCACGGCTACCAGGCCAGGGGGCGCCACGCTGAGATCACCTACGACCCGAGTCTACTCGGTGAGCTTATATTATATTATATCTTACACAAGTAGCCTTCGACCCCACGTCCGACGTGCATGCGCCCCTCGCGCGGCACGGCTACCAGGCCAGGGGGCGCCACGCTGAGATCACCTACGACCCGAGTCTACTTGGTGAGCTTATATTATATTATATCTTACACAAGTAGCCTTCGACCCCACGTCCGACGTGCATGCGCCCCTCGCGCGGCACGGCTACCAGGCCAGGGGGCGCCACGCTGAGATCACCTACGACCCGAGTCTACTTGGTGAGCTTATATTATATTATATCTTACACAAGTAGCCTTCGACCCCACGTCCGACGTGCATGCGCCCCTCGCGCGGCACGGCTACCAGGCCAGGGGGCGCCACGCTGAGATCACCTACGACCCGAGTCTACTCGGTGAGCTTATATTATATTATATCTTACACAAGTAGCCTTCGACCCCACGTCCGACGTGCATGCGCCCCTCGCGCGGCACGGCTACCAGGCCAGGGGGCGCCACGCTGAGATCACCTACGACCCGAGTCTACTCGGTGAGCTTATATTATATTATATCTTACACAAGTAGCCTTCGACCCCACGTCCGACGTGCATGCGCCCCTCGCGCGGCACGGCTACCAGGCCAGGGGGCGCCACGCTGAGATCACCTACGACCCGAGTCTACTCGGTGAGCTTATATTATATTATATCTTACACAAGTAGCCTTCGACCCCACGTCCGACGTGCATGCGCCCCTCGCGCGGCACGGCTACCAGGCCAGGGGGCGCCACGCTGAGATCACCTACGACCCGAGTCTACTTGGTGAGCTTATATTATATTATATCTTACACAAGTAGCCTTCGACCCCACGTCCGACGTGCATGCGCCCCTCGCGCGGCACGGCTACCAGGCCAGGGGGCGCCACGCTGAGATCACCTACGACCCGAGTCTACTTGGTGAGCTTATATTATATTATATCTTACACAAGTAGCCTTCGACCCCACGTCCGACGTGCATGCGCCCCTCGCGCGGCACGGCTACCAGGCCAGGGGGCGCCACGCTGAGATCACCTACGACCCGAGTCTACTCGGTGAGCTTATATTATATTATATCTTACACAAGTAGCCTTCGACCCCACGTCCGACGTGCATGCGCCCCTCGCGCGGCACGGCTACCAGGCCAGGGGGCGCCACGCTGAGATCACCTACGACCCGAGTCTACTCGGTGAGCTTATATTATATTATATCTTACACAAGTAGCCTTCGACCCCACGTCCGACGTGCATGCGCCCCTCGCGCGGCACGGCTACCAGGCCAGGGGGCGCCACGCTGAGATCACCTACGACCCGAGTCTACTCGGTGAGCTTATATTATATTATATCTTACACAAGTAGCCTTCGACCCCACGTCCGACGTGCATGCGCCCCTCGCGCGGCACGGCTACCAGGCCAGGGGGCGCCACGCTGAGATCACCTACGACCCGAGTCTACTCGGTGAGCTTATATTATATCTTACACAAGTAGCCTTCGACCCCACGTCCGACGTGCATGCGCCCCTCGCGCGGCACGGCTACCAGGCCAGGGGGCGCCACGCTGAGATCACCTACGACCCGAGTCTACTTGGTGACCTTATATTACAACCAGGTGATTCAACCCGCAATGTTCCTAACCATCTGAGGAAAAACGCACATACCACTAGATGTTCCCCGTTGGAATCGAATTCACGACCTCCGTGTCGAGAGCCCAATGCTCTTAACCATTAGACCACGGAGGCAAGATATAATGTAAAACTTACACAATAGATTATAGCAGTAAAACTCTACTGATTCCTCAAAATAACGACGGTTTTGTACGCCCCCAGTGCTAGAGGACCACATAGCCCTGGCGGAGCCGCCGCCGTGGCTGGAGACCTGCGGACAGAACCTGAACCGGACCTGCTCGGGACACCACCTGCCGCAGAACCTGCAGATGCTCTGCGAGCGGGAGACCAAGTGGAGCGAACAGTTCCTTGAGAATCTACACAACGACTTGAAGAGTTAGTATTGAGTATAAAGGACCTCATCTGGCAGCACCGCATCTCCTTTTTCTGTCGCTCCATCCTTTTCTGTCACTCAGGTACGTCATTAGCTAGAGCAAATAAGATAGACGGACCGCGACCGCACGCCGCAGCGATCGCGTTCCGTCTACACAATCTGTAGTTGAGTCTTTTTGCAGCGATAAATACGTGCGTTTGTCCATCGCGTGACTTAATCGCTTCACTAGCAAATAATAGGCGTTTGTATAGATTTAAGCGCATGATTGTTGCGATGCACACACATGTTTGTATTGATGCACACGCGCGTGTGCATTGTGGCAAAGGCTGTCGACAAATGACTGATCAAATATTACGAAAGTTTTGCATCGTGGCTGTACCGCGTTTGCATCTATGGTTTATCGCGTTTGCATCGATGCTGCATCGCGACTCAATCGATGCTTTTTGCAACACTTCTGCGCTGCCGTATGACATTATTGTAGTATGCACTGTAGCTCTGTGAACAGTACAAAAACGGTTTACGAGATACATCCATTCAAAGTTCCGACCTATGAACGGCTGTATCTCCTAAACCGACTGAAGTTCTGCAGGCAGACCTGGTCCATCCCCAACACAGAGATACTCTGCACCCCGTAAACACTGAATCAGGTTTGGTGCTGATGGTTGTAAAAAGTACACTTATCTCTTATAATTGACGGCCCGGTAGCACAGTCGGTAGTGAACCTGCCTGCTGTGCCGAGGGTCGCGGGTTCGAATCCCGTAAGGGACAAATGTTTGTATGATGAATATGAATATTTGTACCCGAGTCATGGATGTTTGTATCTATATATGTATTCTATATCGTTGTCTAGTCATCATAATACAAGTCCAGGCTAGATTCTGGTACTTTAAATGTGACTAGATAATTTGTGTGACATTGTCCAAGATATTTATTTATTTATTTATAATATTCTGTCGGCAGAGGCGCGTCTAGGAGCGGCATCAGCGTCCGCGGGTCCACTGCACGTCCTCAAGCCGAGGAAGCTGGTGTCTACTCCGCGGCCCACCACGCCGCAAGTGGAGTCCGTCTCCGACTCCGAGGAGATGTCGCACCAGTCCGCGCTGGTGCTGCAGAAGATTATTAGAGGCAGAGCCGTTCAGTTGTTGGTTAGTATAATAACTTCCCGCTACAGCTTAAGAAGTGGAGTCTTTTTCCAACTCTTACGAATATGTTTATTTGCTCTGAATAGGTACAGTACAGATCTAAGTGTCATACAATTAATACAATAATATAAAACTATTAAAAGGTATCACCAATCAACTAAATTAGATTAGCATGCAAAATTATAATTGTGTGTTGAGAAAGGAAAAAGGTCCCTATTTCTTATAGTAATTAATTTATGGAAAAAAACAAAACATCATAATATGTCATAATACGACATAGACAGACGCTACAGGACAAGACAAAACAATGACATACTCCTCCCCACCACCCCGCGCCTCTCCATTTATCAAAACGGACCGCAATATATGGCTATGAAAATTTATAACCACTTGCCAAATACATTAAAAAGCCTTCAGGGTAATGGGTTTGTTAATTGTCTAAAAAAACTACTACTTGACAAAAGTTACTACAATGTGAAAGAATATCTGGATGACAAATCTTTATCAATTGAGCATGTATAAATTCTATTGTAATGTAATCAGATTAAAAAATTATTAATGTATGTACCCTATCCTAACACACAGTCTTTAAACTAAGTATATTAATTATTATTACCACGCTGTTAATATTTCAAATAAATTGTCGTTTGACATTGTAAATACTTAATAAAAATTATATATGACATTGAATGCCTTGAAGAGGCAGATTGCTGTACCACAAATTAATCATACCATCTTATGTAACGTGTGCAATCAAAAATGATTAAATGAATTATGAATTGGGTATTTGACTACATTCAATATATTTTATTTTTATCTACTCAATAAAAAAAGGGTTAGAAAATAACGCTAAACTCCCATTTTCATTAAGTTTTTAGATTGAATACTATTTTTAATAACAAGATAAACTATAAAAAGTAATGAAAATGTTGATGACGTCACAACTCAATATTTAGTACAAATCTTCATACAAAGCGCATGTTTTGACGTCCGATAAAGAGTAGCTGATTTGACTAGTTGTCAAGTAGCCAATTAATTAGTGATCGGTAACTATTGTGCAACTCGCGGCAAACTCTAGGGGTGACAATTGTAACACATATCATTGGCTAACAATTACAATGTTACCATCTCGTTTTCATTTAGTTTTTTTCTAATACCAAAATTAGAGTTATTTTGACGTTTCTCATTGTTTGTAAAAGGCAAAGGGAACTGACCCATACAGCCATGTGCAGTCAAGGCCACGCTAAGCTTGAGATTTGAAGTGCGATATTGTTTTTTATACGAACGGCATAAGAACAGTACGAAGATCAAGGTGTCGAACTTGACGTGTTCTCGACTGTATCTATGTATCATATTGGTAATTTCACAATATAATTGAAATGGCACACCGGTTAGAACACATTTAGAACATGACTTGTAAGAATAATAATAAAAACTCACGGCCACAAAAAACTCGCTTATTACCAACCCTGAAAATGCCGCGAATCGCACAATAGTTACCGATCTATAGTCATAATGAATCTACATTATGACTGCTATGGTAATTACAGTAGTACAATTTTTTTTGCTCTAGTCATTTCTTTATCTAGAGAGGAAACGGGAGAATACGTTTGTATAGAATAGACTAAACGGCAGCTGCCTTCTAAATAACATAAAATATAAAATAAATGAAAGTTTTTGTAATTTTGGTATTGGTACATAACAGATGTACGAAGGGCGCACGCGCGCCGCTGAGCTGACCGAGGAGCTGAAGACCACGCATGGACTTCAGAAGGAAGATAAGATTCGCATCGCCAAGGAAGAGGCCAAGGCGAGGGACTATAACGCTATCAAGACAGAGGACGAGCAGAAGGTTCGTTACAATCATAAAGTTATTATCTACAGCGTGTTAGGGTAAACAGTTGCACTACGTTAAGGGGTGATTGTATCTATGATCATAGAGTAAATAAATTATACACAACAGAGGGTCAACCCATACTAAGAAAGTTGCCACCTTCTTATATGAAAACTCGCGCAAGTACAGTGCTGGTGGTGAGTAACGGTACTACAGCAATGTTTAATTACGTTAAAATACGTGTTAAATACATTTGTTATTTGATTAAGAAAATTAATCTACATAATTTATTTCCGTGGAACAAAACTCAAATAATAGTGATCTAATAACGTTTAATAAGATTTATCTCTCGTTCAGGCCAGTAGCGACATCTGTTTGCGCCAATACTATACTAAATGTAAAATGTATGGAACTGTCCAGACATGCTATGATACTGAACAACTTTTCCAAAGAACCTATAGGAAATTCGCAAAAAAAAAATCGGCTTTTCATACAAAACTTCGATCACCTGAGATTGCATTTAGTATGGAAAGTACAAATTTTTATTCACGAATTTCCTAAACCTAGGTTTCTTAGGGAAAGTTGTTCAGTATCATGGGTACAATCATCCTCGAAATTAAAGCATGCAGATTTCCTTACGACATTTGCCTTCACCGAAAAGCTAGTGGTGTTACAAATCGTACATAAATTCCAAAAAACTCATTGGTACGAGTCGGCCTGGACGGGGATCGAACCATCGCCTCCTGCACAGCAGCCATGGTGACTCACCACTCCGCCGGACCAGAATTACAATCGGGAAGTACCATCAATGGTACAGTTGGCACTGTATACCACTATGGCTTCATCATCATCATTATCATCTCAGCCGATGGACGTCCACTGCTGGACATAGGCCTCCCCAAAGATCGCCACAACGACCGGTCCTGCGCTGCCCTCATCCAACGGGTTCCCACCGCCTTCACCAGGTCGTCGGTCCACCTTGTTACCTACCTACCTACGCTGCGCTTTCCGATACGCGGTCGCCACTCGAGAACCTTTTTCAGAGAGAATAGAATAGATAAATATTTATGTTATTTGAAGCTCATCATCATCTCAGCCGATGGACGTCCACTGCTGGACATAGGCCTCCCCCAAGGATCGCCATAACGACCATAATAACCATATTTGAAGCTCATAATGTAATAATGTTTGTAGGACGACGCGATCACAGCGTTGGTGGACGAGCTCTGTGGCGGCGCCGTGTCTGCAGCCCTCGACTTCCTGGAGAAGGAGCTACGCAGACTCAAGGAGGAGCGGAGGCAGCACGCCTTCATACTCATCGCTCGTTAGTATTTGTATGAACACGCGATCTGTTGGTGGACGAGCTCTGTGGCGGCGCCGTGTCCGCCGCTCTCGACTTCCTTGAGAATTTACTCTAAGACATCAAACGGCGAAGGAAAACATCGTGAGGAAACTTGCATACGCTGAAGAAGAAATTCTGATGCGTATGTGTAGTCTTAGCATTGGGCACGCGTGGTGGACTAACTCCCATACACCCTCCCTGAGGGTAGGCCTGTGCCCTGCAGTGGGACGTTTATAGGCTGATGATGATGATGGTTTTTTACCCGTAGTTCGCGAGAAGCAAATGCGGGAGGCTGCGGAAGCGGGACGGCGACAGAAAGAAGAGCACAGGAGACGTGAGCACGACGAGATGTTTAAACAGGTATCGTAAATATTAATTTAACCTCTCAAGTCTCAACAACATAAGCCTGAAAATATTTTAATCACGTAAAATTTTTTGTTTTTATTTTTAATTAAAAATGGGTTTGCTCTTGACCTCAATCCAGTCTATAAGCACAGGTCCGGCACTTCAAACAAAGTTTTAGATTTGACATGATGACGTTTGCACATGCGCACTTTGCAAAAATTGTGCATGACATATGTGTAGGGTTGACTTAACACGCATCGTATGAACTACATTATACATTTCGTTACTTTTTATAGTTCATTCTGTTATTAAAAATAGTTTTTAAGCTAAAGAATCACAGAAAATGTGAATTTAGCGTTATTTTCCAACGTTTATTTTTATTGTGTAGAGAAAAATAAAATATATTTTATGTAGTCAAATCCAACGGGTGCGCGCGCCTGACTGCATTCCCTTGCTCGGCTTCCCTCAAGTAACCACAGAGAGTGTGAGGGGAGGTGAGGTATCTGAAGTCAGAGGGGGGAGGGGAGTGGCCGTTCTGTATGTAGAACTATAATACAATTACCTATTCTGTGCTATAAGGCAAAGATGGGATCGAAGATGTAGCGAGCTAACCCAGAAGAAGCCTATTCACTCGTACCTACTTTAAAGTAATTCGGGTTGTAAGTGCTCGGAAATTTAATACTAACGCAGGCATTCCACTCCTTGGCTGTGCGCATTATAAAAGAATCAGAAAGGCGCTTAGTGCGGATAAGTGGGATGTCAACCAAGAAGGGGTGATATCCCGCGGTGCGTCTGGAAGTCCGATAGTAGAAAGGGGAAGGTGGGATGAGCTCATGTAGCTCTTGGGCACACTCACCGAAGTACAATCTGTAGAAGACCGACAAGCAGACCACTCCGCGGCGGTGGGCTAGGCTATGGAGCTTGGTCTCCACGAGCTTACTGTCGCCAATGAGCCTCCTGGCTCTGCGTTGAACCGAGCAAGTTGATACTTGGCTGAGCCATCCCACACATTAAATGTATTTACACACGCCGACACATCAAGCAACGCAAAACAAACGTAAGCTGGTCGCGCAACGTTAATACACTACTCTACCTACGCGCGGCCAGCTTATTTTGGTTTTGCATAGCTTGATGTGCCGCCATGTGTACCTAATGTATACGGTGCAAATAATATTAATTTTAATTGCATTAATTAATAACTTATTTCTAGCGAAAGATTCGTACAAATGTATATTCCACAAATTGCATTTAGGTACGAGTAGAGCAAATAATTATTGCTATTTTCCCTTAGGTTTCTTGGGGAAAATTATTCAGTGACACGAGTTAAAAAAAAAGCGGTCAAGTGCGAGTCGGGCTACTCGCGCACCGAGGGTTCCGTAAGGTTCCGTACCACACCACTACAGAACACAACATTATTAACTTAGAAAAAAAACTTTTTTTGTCTGGGACCTTTAGCGCGAGACCGACTCACACTTGGCCG
Source organism: Agonopterix subpropinquella (assembly GCA_922987775.1). NCBI lineage: Eukaryota > Metazoa > Arthropoda > Insecta > Lepidoptera > Depressariidae > Agonopterix > Agonopterix subpropinquella. The sequence continues at coordinate 7,802,241 of OV277717.1, forward strand.
GTTTTTAGTATTTGTTGTTATTCTGTAGAGTTTGCTCTATAATCACACAAAGTTTGACGCTTGTATGTATTACCGTTTTTACGATAGAGTTTGAAGAAAAAACGTTGATAAAAACTACTTCCTTGTTGAGAAACCTCCTTAATTTTTATCTTTTTGAAATTTTTATTATTTGTTAACAAATCCGCCGTTACAACGCAAAATCTGAGAAAATTTCTACCATTTAGCTACCTATAACGGTTCAAAAGTTACAGCCCTAAATAGGTAGCACAGACGGACGGACAGACAGACGGACAGACGGACGGACGGACATACGGACGGACAACGTAGGCTTAGTAATAGGGTCCCGTTTTTACCCTTTGGGTACGGAACCCTAAAAAAGTAATAAATCCCACATCTGATACAGGATATAAGGCAAACGCGAGAGCGTTTGTATCCATACATTTTGCGCGGTAGGTATTTAATGCTAGTAGATTAGATTCTAGTAGCTTAGTAGTAGTAGATAGCTGTTTTTTGGTCTCATAGTAAAAGTTGTTAATATTGACGAGTACTTTCACTGATTTGGAGTATTCGGGAGCGTTTGCCTTACACCCGTAATATGCAAAGCGATAGCGATTTTCAGAGATTTTTAGAATCAGCGATCGGCCCCCAAACCTACCACTAAATCACAGTATAAGACAGTAGGTAATCCATCTTCATACACTGGTACTAAACGCGGCGTACGTCTCGCTGCACGCACACACTGACAATATTTCCGCGTAGCCCCGTCTGGCGCTGCCTAAGAGCAATAATCTCCTTTATTCTAAAGGAGACAGAGCATAGAGAGATATATGAGCATAGAGAGAGCCATAGCATTGCAAGAATGTCCAATTGTTTTTTTGACGTTTGTGTTTAAAGTGTATGGTGTCAAGTAGTATGGAAAAAAGAGACCAATTAGACCAATCTAGTACAAAAGTGACAAGTGAAAAGTGGACAACCGCATAAACAAAGATCTATGGTTCCGTCTCCTTCTGCTATTTAAGGAACGTCATAAGACAAAAGAGACTTAACTACAATCGTAAATTGATGCGGTCTCTATGCTTTAAAATAAAGGAGATTATTGCTCTTAGGGCGCTGCCTTGGCTGCCTGAGATATCGTCGTACGTACTGGCGAGTCTGGCGAGCACACATACAAGCCGCGTTTGGTGCTATTGTATGAAGATGGATTACTGTCTTATACTGTGACTAAATGCTACCACGAACATTATTAAAGTTGGTCCGTCTGTCGATGTACGCAGGTACTAGGCGTGACGCAGGAGACGGTGGACGCGTATCTGCGCTCCATCATACGCGAGGGCGTACAGCTCGGCGCGGAGCAGGAGGGCGTGCGCCGCGCGCAGCAACACGCCGACAGAGTAGACGCCGAGCTAGCTGAGAACCAGGCGCTGTGAGTGCTTACTGCTTAGTTAGTGCTGTGGAGGAACTGGGTAAAATGTTCCTGCATTGAAAAGGGAAGATCTTTGTCTGATCATTCCCTTAAAAAACCATCAGCATCAGCAAGAAGGACTCTATACAACGCGTTAATGAATAAACGATCGTTAAAGTTAGTCCTCCATTAAATCTCTTGCAGTCACTTTTTGTCTTGTTGACGCAATAAAAGCTAGCAAGAGATTTAATGGAGGATTAACTCTAATGTGCGTTTCTGCAACTGAGTATAAGTTACTTGACATTCACTGCCAGTTGCACGTACGTTCATTAATGTTAGTCCTCCATTAAATCTCTTGCTGCCACTTTTTGCCTTCTTGACTTATTAACTCTGATGGTAGGTTTAGACGATGACAATTTCGCGGCGCCTAATTTAGCACGGCACGCTTTCGTTTACACGCCGAATGGATTTGCTAGAGAAAACCGTGCTAACGATTAGCACGACCCGTTCACACGAGTCTAAAAATTTGCAAGGGGTATGCGAGGGACGCGGGCGGAGGTCACTAGCGACGCGTGCTTTTTTCCTTGCTTTTTTCCGTGCCGTAAAATTGTCGTGCCAAAAGTTTTTATACGGTGATTTTTTTTCAGGCGCCTAGAAATTGTCATAGTCTAAACCTACCATAATGATCGTTTCTGCAACTGAGTGTAAGTTTACGAATTACAAGAAACTCTAGCTATTATCTAACGCTACAGGTCAACCGCGGAACAAAACGAAATGGTGGCGGAGCTGGTGCAGCAGTTTCTGCTGCCCAACGCGCACAAGACGGCTGCGCGGCACCGCATCGCTTCGCTGCAGCAGGCCAAGATGGACGCCGCCAGGGAAACCATATTCGGCCTTATCGACGACGCTGGCATTGTAGAAAGTATGTGACGTTTTGCGAAGTAGTCGGCGAATACGGCCCGGTAGCTCAGTCGGTAGTGAACCTGCCTGCTGTGCCGAGGGTTGCGGGTTCGAATCCCGTAAGGGGCAAATATTTGTATGATGAATATGAATATTTGTTCCCGAGTCATGGATGTTTGTATCTATGTATGTATCGTATATCGTTGTCTAGTCATCGCATAATACAAGTCCAGGCTAGATTCTGGTACTTTAAATGTGACTAGATAATTTGTGTGACACTGTCCAAGGCTTAGATCAACGTAAAATGAATGGATAGGCCCAAAGCGCTTTAAGTTGAAGCACGCAAAACTAGGGCACTTCAATACAAACTAGGGTACTTGGTCTGTCATCTCGGTACAAATTCGAAGTAAAACTCAATTGTTTTGCCTCATTTTTCTGGTTTGAAATGTTCGCGTAATTTTCCATTAATTTTACTTTGATCTAAGGTCCAAGGTATTTATTTAGTTATTTATTTATTTATAATAGTAGTCGAATTGAAGAATTGTATTTGCACTGTAGCCATACTGGCAGGCTAGCATTGTGACTACTCTCATACTGAGGTGTAGATGTAGTCAAAATGAGGAATTGGCTATTTGCACTGTAGCCATACTGGCAGGCTAGCATTGTGACTACTTTTCATACTGAAGTGTAGATGTAGTCAAAATGAGGAATTGGCTATTTGCACTGTAGCCATACTGGCAGGCTAGCATTATGACTACTTTTCATACTGAAGTGTAGATGTAGTCAAAATGAGGAAATGGCTATTTGCACTGTAGCCATACTGGCAGGCTAGCATTGTGACTACTTTTCATACTGAGGTGTAGATGTAGTCAAAATGAGGAAATGGCTATTTGCACTGTAGCCATAGACAACCGGTGGGGTGTCAGAGTTCTAGAGTGGAGACCGCGAACTGGTAGGCGTAGTGTCGGACGCCCTGCTGCCCGCTGGAGAGACGACCTTAAAAAGGTAGCGGAGAGCGACTGGATGAGGAAGGCCGAGGATAGAGTTTTGTGGCGCGCCTTGGGAGAGGCCTATGTTCAGCAGTGGACGATGATAGGCTGATGATGATGACGATGATGACTGTAGCCATACTGGCAGGCTAGCATTGTGACTACTTTTCATACTGAAGTGTAGATGTAGTCAAAATGAGGAATTGGCTATTTGCACTGTAGCCATACTGGCAGGCTAGCATTGTGACTACTTTTCATACTGAAGTGTAGATGTAGTCAAAATGAGGAATTTGCTATTTGCACTGTAGCCATACTGGCAGGCTAGCATTGTGACTACTTTTCATACTGAAGTGTAGATGTAGTCAAAATGAGGAATTGGCTATTTGCACTGTAGCCATACTGGCAGGCTAGCATTGTGACTACTTTTCATACTGAAGTGTAGATGTAGTCAAAATGAGGAAATGGCTATTTGCACTGTAGCCATACTGGCAGGCTAGCATTGTGACTACTTTTCATGCTGAGGTGTAGATGTAGTCAAAATGAGGAATTGGCTATTTGCACTGTAGCCATACTGGCAGGCTAGCATTGTGATTACTTTTCATACTGAAGTGTAGATGTAGTCAAAATGAGGAAATGGCTATTTGCACTGTAGCCATACTGGCAGGCTAGCATTGTGACTACTTTTCATACTGAGTTGTAGATGTAGTCAAAATGAGGAAATGGCTATTTGCACTGTAGCCATACTGGCAGGCTAGCATTGTGACTACTTTTCATACTGAAGTGTAGATGTAGTCAAAATGAGGAATTGGCTATTTGCACTGTAGCCATACTGGCAGGCTAGCATTGTGACTACTTTTCATACTCACGTGTAGATGTAGTCAAAATGAGGAAATGGCTATTTGCACTGTAGCCATACCGGCAGGCTAGCATTGTGACTACTTTTCATACTGAGGTGTAGATGTAGTCAAAATGAGGAATTGGCTATTTGCACTGTAGCCAGTATGAAAAGGATTCAAATAAGAAATTTACCATTAGTGAGAAGTAATCAACTGAGAAATTGGCTATTTACGTAGTGGCCAGTATGAGGGGGGTTCAAATATGATTCAAACAAGAAATTAGCTATTGGCGCAGGTAGCCAGTATGACACGTATATACGTAAACAATATGAGGAATTGGCCGTTTGCGCATGGCCAGTTGAGAGGTAGTCAAAATGAGAAATTGGCCAATTTACGCGTAACGTGTAAGTCATCAATTTGCGAAGTAGACATCGGCGCCTGAATGCATATAAGCATTCTACTATGCCTTCAGGCGCCCCGTCAGTGCTCCGTCACTCACGTCTGACAGCTGCGATAAAGTACCTACGTGACGCATATCTTGCAAGATGTTAATAACATAGGGCTATCACACGCTATCGCGATTGCGTACTTCCAGAACGGGTAGCATGCCATCCCGCGATAGCCGTGATACGGCTATATCACGTCTTTTATCTCGTTCGTTCGCGCACAAACGAAAGAGATAAAAGACGTGATATAGCTGTATCACAGCTATCGCGGGTTGGCATGCTACCCATGCTGTACTGGACGGTTTTATTTTGGGAAAATATGCCTGCTAATAATTATTGTGATGTTTGGTAGACAATCTAACAAAATTTGTCATTTTTCACATTGCCTACGGATGAAAAAAGGTACTTACTTACGTAAATTTTAATTTTATTTTATCCAAAAGCAAAGTTTTGTGTTGAAAATAATATGTGCAAAAATACTTAGAATACTGGTATAACAAACGCTATTGTTTTTATCGTTTGTACAAGATACAAACAAAATAATAAATAAAGATACAAATAAACGAAATAATTTTATCAATGTTGGAAACTAGTTGTTGGTTTAAATTTTTTTTCGCAAAAAAAAAATCCTTTCAGGAGAAGTAATTCCCGTAGTCTTCGAACTTGGTTTAAACGTTATTTTGGAAAATAAGATTGAAGAAAATAAATTCCTGGTGATGGAGGGTATTTTCTGACAATAAACAACCCTAGCGTTTCGGTAGTTACGTCAGAGGCGCGTGACGGGCAATGTGATATCGACTCTAGGTTAATTGACATAAGACGCGTTTAAGTTCGTCGTTCGTCGCGGTGACAGATCGTAAGACTCGGTTGTCTGTAAAAGCGCGCGAAATCAGTGTTTTCTAAGAGAGTGCAGTATCTGTTACGGTAGTAACTATTAATTAAATAATCTGTGGCCCCGTGTCTACTACAAAGGCTGAGCTTATCTCTAAAGAGATTTCTTCCAGCAGACCCGACGATTATGATGCTAATGCTATGCATTTCCCTTAGAATACTGCACGCAGTGCGGCTGCCCCCTGGACGAGCTATGCCGCTGCCGCGTGTGCCCCATCAAGCAGCGACCTGTCGAGACGAGCGCCAGGGATGACCCGCGCTGGAAACACTCGCGACGTTAGTTACATGTTGATTCTGATGTAACCAACCGAGGGACAAAGAGGGTCGTGTTGTACAGAGTACTGTAGTTCCTTGCATCTGAAACCTGGTGTGTAAACAAGGGTGATATTAAGCGCCTTGATACATTTGAAATGCCTCCGGGCAATCCTCAAGGTGAAATGGCAAGATTGTGTGCCAAACTCTGAGATTTTACGGCGTAGCCAATCGTACGGTATGGAGGCCTTGATAATGAGAGGCCAGCTAAGATGGTGCGGACATATAATACGTATGGATGATGCTAGACTTCCTAAAGCAGCGTTTTACTCGGAGCTTCGGGATGGGAAACGAAAGTTTGGCGGTCAGTACCTGCGTTACAAAGATGTCCTGAAACGGCACCTGACAGCATGCAACATACCGATTAAGGACTGGGAGCAACGTGCTCTGATGAGAGCAGAATGGCGCTCCACTGTAAAGAAGCGAACTGAGGAGTTCGATGAAATGCGTCTATCAGATCTTGACGCTAAGCGCCAAATTAGGAATACGCGGCCAAAGCCAAGCTAAAACTACACCTATAATGACAGCGGAGAACTTTACCTACTGTTTTACGTGCGATCGGACCTTTAGGTCGAAATTTGGGTTCGCTAGTCACATCCGAGCCCATACTCTACTAGGTGAAGGATGATACGTCAAGGAGGACATCATCATCATCATCATCACAGTAGTTCCTAGTGGACCCGCTGGAACAATCCGACTGCTCTCAGTCTGAAGGAAAACATCGTGAGGAAACCTGCATGCTGAAGAAATTCTGATGTATGCAGTCTACCAATCCGCATTAGGCACTCGTGGTGGTACGCCTGTACAGCCTCCCTGATGGTAGATCTGTGCCCTGCAGTGGGATGTGTATAGACTGATGATGATGAAGATTCATCTTTTAACTATTATAAAACTGTAACAGAAGTGTGTCTGTACATTGACGATATTTACAAGGTAAAGGTGGTTTTTAGGTCCCTGACTCCAAATCAGTTTATCATCTTCATCTTTTTAGAATTTTTGTTAGTTTTTTTGTTTGAAACAGCATCACGCAAAAACTACTGAACCGATTTTGATAAAACATTTTTTTGTTTGTTTGATAGATTTAAAATCTGGTATATAATTTGTGAGGACGAAGTCGCGGGTAAACTCAAGTAACTTCTAAAATTGGTATGCTATAAAAAAGCTTTAAAAGGCAATTTTTATACAATACCTTACCTATTGTATAAAAATTGCAAAGGATAAAAGAAAGTCGCTCATTAGAAGTGAATAAAATGCAGCACCTAACTAATATGTGATGCAGGTCGCGAGGTGCCGCCTCCGAAGTCGCCCGGCGAGAGATTTCCACCACTCCACGAGTTCAGATGCATGCTCAATACGCTTGTTGATGAAGGTACGTCTCCACAGCATTCATTTCTTATACCTATACAGGGTGTCCCAAAACTCGACGTCAAGCTTAGATCAAAGTAAAATGAATGGAAAGGCCCAAAGCGCTTTAAGTTGAAGCACGCAAAACTAGGGCACTTCAATACAAACTAGGTACTGGGTCTATCATCTCAGTACATTTTCGAAGTAAAACTGTCAATTGTTTTGCCTCATCTTTCTGGTTTGAAATGTTCGCGTAAGGCCTGTCCATTCTTGTTTACTAATGTCATTGACGTCACGTCGAAAATAGAAGATGGGTGAGTTTACAACTGTTCATGGAAAAAAACAAAAAAATTCTAAGTTTTATAGTTTTCGAGATCTTGAATTTTTTTTAACATTTAACAATTTCGCCACCCTGGGCTCTACTTTCAAATAGTTACTACAAATTTGTTATTTTTTTCATGAAAATGCTTGTTACGCAACACTGAATAACATTTTCAGTCGACCCAATACAAAAATAAAGAATTATTGCCATACTTTTCACAGAAAACACTATTTTCTATCAGACCTCTGCGGTACATTTTTTTTCTATGTCAACTTTGAGACTACAGCCTGTATAAAAAATGTATGGCGCTAACCTGGCAAGTTATTTTAAAATTTGACCAATTAAATCACCAGGGAGCGGAATCTCATATCAAAACAATTGAAATGTCATAGAGATGGGACATTGTTTTTTATCGAGTATTCAAGCTATAGGTAGTTTTAGTTAGACTTATCATAGTTTATTTTTCATTACAATACAGTATGGCAATCTAAAGAATAAGAGAGAGACCGAGGTGTCAAATATCATAATAGGGATTTTAGGGTAAATTTCCCAAGTCGCGGTAGATAGATAAGAAAAAGAGGTTCGTTTTATTTGTGTGTCATCTCATTATAAATAATTAAATTAAATGTACGTGTAAGTTGATTAAGCAATGAAGATCAAAACTAAAAAGTATCGACAGCCTGAAAACACGGTAAAAAACAATATCCCGTCTCTATGACATTTCAATTGTTTTGATATGAGACTCTCCCTGTTAATCATGTTTTCAAAATATCGTTTCATGTATATCGTTTTCTAAATCATTTACACAAATGGCGTGGTGCCATAGAAATAACGTAGTCTTCCAGCTGGAGGTGTGGTTACAAAATGTTTCAAGATGGTATCTGTTTACTATTGATATCTCGCTTATTCTAATGGACGTTTGTTATAAGTGTGAATAGATGTCAAGTAGCGTTTATGTCTTGCTTTATATTATTTATCTACCCCTATACTCCTTTCCAAATAGCGGCGAAATTTTAAGGCTATTTTGCATTACGGAAACAGAGATTTGAAACACTTCCTCTCACTTAATCTTAAAACAGCTTTTGTACCGTCCAAGATATGTTGTATAGTATATCTTTCTAATAAAAATATTACATTGGTAGTCAGAATTGGCCAGAAAGCCAAATGGGAATCTGAAAATCTTGTCGCCGTTATTTGGAATGAAGTATATATTATTCATTCGACAGTGGTTGTCAAGTGGTTATCATTGAATATTGTTAATTCGACAGTGGTTGTCAAGTCGCGCAATGAACAGAAAGAGAGGCAAGAAGTCAGTTATGAGATGCGACAGAAGATCATCGAAGGAATCGAGATGGAGCTTGAGGTCAAGAACTTCATTGACACTGGTAAGATATAAAGTACCTCCTCTGTGACTTTGTACGGGGAAAAAACCGACCAAGTGCGAATCGCACTCGCGCGCGGAGGGCTCCGTACAACGATACAATATTACAAAAAAATATTTTATCTCCGGGAAACTTAGTACAAGCCACTTGACCGATTTTTGTTATTTGTTGCTTCACCTTAGAGTATGCTCTGTAATCACACCGAGTTTGACGCTTATATGTATTACCGTTTTTTACAGTAGAGTAAAAACGTTGAAAAAAACACGTTTCTGGGGGGGTTTTCCCCTTTATTGTTGACTTTTTTTATTATTTGTTAAGAAATCCACCATAATAACGAATATTCTGTGAAAATTTCAACCGTATAGCTACATATTATAATTATAGTGTAAAAGATACAGCCCTTTACAGGCAGAACAGACAGACGAACGGACAGACAGCGTAGGCTTATGAATAGGGTCCCGATGCGATGAAAGCCTTTGGGCGTGGAAATGGAACCCTAATAAAAATAAAATTATAAGCGAAATATTTTTGAACTAATCGTTAGAATAATGATATCTTGGCCATAGATCTTACAGGGTGTAAGGTAAGTGTACACAGTTACATTACCTTTAAATTAAAGGTTGATTGTCAACTTTCTACAAGGAAACTAATAAAAATTTGAACCCCGTATTTTTTCAATTTGTGTAACAACACAAGGCTATTTCACATAGTAGGTATCGATTGTGACGGGCCATTGAATCTGTAATACCTATAACGTAGTATATATTTCCTTTCAGCCGTGGACAGAGCGACGGGCGCAATCAGCCTGCCGGTGAAGGAAAGAGACTACCACTACACGATGCGGCGTGTGATAGACGACGCTATGGCCAGGACAGAACCGTTTCCCAAGCCACCTTGTTAGTATATAGACATTACGGGTTGAGCCTCACCTGGCAGCACGGTATCGGATTTTTTCGCCCTCTATCCTTTTCTGTCGCTCACGAACGTCATTTTTTAGACCGAGAAAGTCGCATATGCGACAGCATCGGCGATATGCGCTCGGCAGCACGGCCAAAATGCGATCGCCGGCGGGGAAACCGCACCGGGGCGACCGCAAACGGGACCGCATGCGATAGTACGCGGAAACACGCGATAGCACGCTATAGCACGCGGCAGCACATTGGGAATAAATGAGTTTCCGTGATGTTAGATGTGGGTCAACCCTTACATCTTGTATTGTCGCAGGCCTGCATGGCGTCCTTCAACACCGAGCAAATGTATGAAACTGTGTTTGCAGTCCTCCACGGCGGACTGTAGTGTATGGGCCCCTTTACACAGCAAAAATGATTTTCTAATTCTGGTACCCTTGGGATAATAAAGAGCACTTTTCTATACAAAAATTCTAATTTCGGGGTGGTGATGATTGATTTATCTCCCCCACCCCGAAATCAGAATTTTTGTATAGGAAAGTGCGCTTTATGTGGGATTTAAAATCCCACATGGATACGTTCCTGGCTGACTCCTTGACTCCTTAGTGTGATGATGCTAAAATTAAGGTCACGTTCGACAGGTCCTTTGGAGCTGCCCTCGGCGATCCGCGACCGTATGCCGCAGGCTGTGGGCTCCACCTGTCTATGTGAGGACACCCCCAAGACCAAAGTCATGTTCGGAGCCACCGACACAGGTACCTGTCTTATCTTAACTATTATAAACTGAAGCTAACTTGAATATTAAGACCTATTTATTGCAAAAAAAGCAATTGTAGGGACACATTGTATTTCGTAATCTGTCTATTATGCAGTTTTGCATTAGTCCTACGGAGCGACTGGAATGTTCGCCAGTCGTTCCCATACCACCGTCCCGCTAGGTCAAATGTAACTCAGAATAAGTGCACTTCAATAAATATGTAAAACAAGAACTCTTTCTATCACCGTACTGCAACAACATCCGTCACCCCCACATAATAAATAACAGATTGACAATTAAGTTACATAATTGTCACAAATTTAAAAAATAATAGTATAAGAGATAATTGTACTTTTTGCAACCATCAGCAGCAAGGCTGATTCAGTGTTTATGGGGTGTTGAGCTTCTCTGTGATTGGGATGGACCAGGTCTGCCTGCATAACTCCGCCGTGCAGCTGATCGTTAATTTTTTACAGACCTAAAGGTCTATCATCAGTAACTCCTAAACCGACTGGAGTTATGCAGGCAGTCCTGGTCCATCCCCATCACAGAGAAGCTCTACACCCTATAAACACTGATTCAGCCTTGCTGCTGATGGTTTCAAAAAGTACACTTATCTCTCGGAATATAATTTCAATAAAGTATTCATATTTGTCACCATGCAAAATAATTTGACAATCTTACAATTAGTTTTTTTCGACAAAGAAAGCTTCTTCGTCTCTTATTGTTTAGGTAGGTACACAAAAAATAGTCTGTTTCAGACGTGACACTAGAGTTGGGATTTTATAATCATTGGCTTTGAAGGTTTTTTTTTTTTGGTTAATTCTGAAAACCTTGTATAATAAAAAAAAATATAAAATAAAAAAAAAAAAAAAATGTTTTATTTCAGACTAAGAATTGCCCATATTTTGTTAGTAGCACAAGCTTACATCTAATATTAGTATAATCACATGAAACAAAGAATTATTAATTGGATCGATTCACCGATCCACACCTCTCACATGCAGATCGATGAAACGACCGAGGATAACTGTATCCATCCGATCAGCGATCATCTTCAAGATTCTGTTCGGGCTCCCCCGTATTCTGCGCACAACAGACGCGGTCTTTTTGCGTATAATCGCATAAAAGTCATCTATATGTGCATCTGCAAACATGCCAGATAATGAGAAAGCGTGCGCGCTTGAGGCGGTGTCCTATTGCCATCGCACGCGCGATGGTGCGATGCGATCTCATCGCGCGATGAAACCGATCGCGCGATCAAAAAACGTGTGTCCTAATTTGGTGCGATGCGATCGATGCGATCGATCACCCTCCCTTGCTTCGTGTACCTGCACTCAGCGGGACCCCGTGTCCTAGAACGATGCGAGTATGTATGGGATTTAGTTCCGAATTTGTTCTATCGAATTCAATTAGAAATAAAAAAAAATCCGTCAAAATGGAAGAATTAGATCCAGAGCCACCAACGGTCTAGGGCCTAAACGTATTATAATTATAGGAAAGCTGGATTCAGTCTAGCTCGAAAATAGACGCCAAAGTACATCATTTAGCCTCGGTCTTATGACTCAAAGCGGTCACTGATTTTTTTTTACAGCGGTAAGACAATCGCGAAAAAATGGGGTCTGGGCCTAAATATATAGGATACGAACTGGACGCATTTTAAGAAAGAGCCCTCTTAGGAGAACACCACAGCAGATTTAGTTATTCTCAAATCGGTCACCGTTCAAAATCAGACTGGGGTTGAAAATAAAAAAAAATAGGTCTTAGGCCTAAACATATAGGAAATGTGAAACCAACTTGGATCGAAAGAACACACTTTACCCATCACGAAAAACCCGGTCTTACATGGCGGATCGGTCACCTTTCCAGAATCAGACCACTTTTATAATATAACAAAAATGACAGATATCTCGACAATGGTAAGTGATAGAAAAAAATTTGTTATGAACAAAATTGTTGGAAATTTAATGGTCTTCACGCTTGTATAAACTTTGTTTACAATCCTATGCATAGGAGACGAGATATTTGTAAAAACTGAATAATTAAAATAGTAACAGACAGATATATCGACAACGGTTGATGATAGGAAAAGTTTTTGAAAAATAAAATTGTAGATAATGTTATGTTCTACAAGTTTACAACTTTGTTCACGATTTGAAGCATACGAAAAGAGATATTTGCAAAACCGAATAAATTAAAATAGTAATAGACCGATATCTAGAAAACGGTTCATGATAGAAAAAGTTTATCTGAAAAACAATTATAGACAATGTTATGTTCTACAAGTTTTGTTCTAACTTTCTTCACGATTTAATGCATACGAAAAGAGATATTTGCAAAAACGAATTAATTAAAATAGTAATAGACCGATATCTAGAAAACGGTTCATGATAGAAAAAGTTTATCTGAAAAACAATTATAGACAATGTTATGTTCTACAAGTTTTGTTCTAACTTTCTTCACGATTTAATGCATACGAAAAGAGATATTTGCAAAAACGAATTAATTAAATAGTAATAGACAGATATCTCGAAATTTTTTGATGATAGGAATAGTTTGTGCAGCATACAATTGTAGATAATATTATGTACTACAAGTTTTGTTATAACTTTGTTCACGATTTCATCCATACGAAACGAGATATTTGCAAAAAATAATTAATTAAAATAGTAATAGACAGATATCTCGACAACGGTTCATGATAGAAAAAGTTTCTTACAGATACAATCATAGAAAATATTATGTTCTACATGTTTTGTTTTAACTTTGTTCACGATTTGATGCATACGAAAAGAGATATTTGCAAAAACGAATAAATTAAAATAGTAATAGACAGATATCTAGAAAATTGTTGATGATAGAAAAAAATTCTTAAAAATACAATTATAGACTATGTTATGTTCTACAAGTTTTGTTCTAACTATGTTCACGATTTCATGCATACGAAAAGAGATATTTGCAAAAACGAATTAATTAAATAGTAATAGACAGATATCTCGAAAATTGTTGATGATAGGAATAGTTTGTGTAGCATAAAATTGTAGATAATGTTATGTACTACAAGTTTTGTAATAACTTTGTTCACGATTTCATCCATACAAAACGAGATATTTGCAAAAAATAATTAATTAAAATAGTAATAGACAGATATCTCGACAACGGTTCATGATAAAAAAAGTTTCTTTTTGATACAATTATAGACAATGTTATGTTCTACATGTTTTGTTTTAACTTTGTTCACGATTTGATGCATACGAAAAGAGATATTTGCAAAAACGAATTAATTAAAATAGTAATAGACAGATATCTCGAAAATTGTTGATCATAGGAAAAGTTTGTAAAGCATAAAATTGTAGATAATGTTATGTTCTACAAATTTTGTAATAACTTTATTCACGATTTGAAGCATACGAAAAGAGATATTTGCAAAAAATTATTAATTAAAATAGTAATAGACAGATATCTCGAAAACGGTTCTTGATAGAAAAAGTTTGTCTGAAAAACAATTGTAGACAATATTATGTTTTACAAGTTTTGTAATAACTTTGTTCACGATTTGAAGCATACGAAAAGAGAAATTTGCAAAAACGAATTAATTAAAATAGTAATAGACAGATATCTAGAAAATTGTTGATGATAGAAAAAGTTTCTTAAAAATACAATTATAGACAATGTTATGTTCTACAAGTTTTGTTCTAACTTTGTTCACGATTTGATGCATACGAAAAGAGATATTTGCAAAAACGAATTAATTAAAATAGTAATAGACAGATATCTCGAAAATTGTTGATGACAGGAATAGTTTGTGTAGCATACAATTCTAGATAATGTTATGTACTACAAGTTTTGTCATAATTTTGTTCACGATTTGATGCATACGAAACGAGATATTTGCAAAAAAAATAGTAATAGACAGATATCTCGAAAACGGTTCTTGATAGAAAAAGTTAATCAGAAAAACAATTGTAGACAATATTATGTTTTACAAGTTTTGTAATAACTTTGTTCACGATTTGAAGCATACGAAAAGAGAAATTTGCAAAAACGAATAAATTAAAATAGTAATAGACAGATATCTCGAAAATTGTTGATGATAGGAATAGTTTGTGTAGAATACAATTCTAGATAATGTTATGTACTACAAGTTTTGTCATAATTTTGTTCACGATTTGATGCATACGAAACGAGATATTTGCAAAAACGAATTAATTAAAATAGTAATAGACAGATATCTCGACAACGGTTGATGATAGAAAAAGTTTCTTCTTGATACAATTATAGATAATGTTATGTTCTACATGTTTTGTTTTAACTTTGTTCACGATTTGATGCATACGAAAAGAGATATTTGCAAAAACGAATTAATTAAAATAGTAATAGACAGATATCTCGAAAACTGTTGATCATAGGAAAAGTTTGTTAAGCATAAAATTGTAGATAATGTTATGTTCTACAAGTTTTGTACTAACTTTATTCACGATTTCAAGCATACTAAAAGAGATATTTGCAAAAACGAATAAATTAAAATAGTAATAGACAGATATCTCGAAAATTGTTGATGATAGAAAAAGTTTCTTAAAAATACAATTATAGACAATGTTATGTTCTACAAGTTTTGTTTTAACTTTGTTCACGATTTGATTCATACGAAAAGAGATATTTGCAAAAACGAATTAATTAAATAGTAATAGACAGATATCTCGAAAATTGTTGATGATAGGAAAAGTTTGTGTAGCATACAATTGTAGATAATGTTATGTACTACAAGTTTTGTTTTAACTTTGTTCACGATTTGATGCATACGAAACGAGATATTTGCAAAAAATAATTAATTAAAATAGTAATAGACAGATATCTCGAAAACGGTTCATGATAGAAAAAGTTTCTTAAAGATACAATTATAGACAATGTTATGTTCTACATGTTTTGTTTTAACTTTGTTCACGATTTGATGCATACGAAAAGAGATATTTGCAAAAACGAATTAATTAAAATAGTAATAGACAGATATCTCGAAAATTGTTGATGATAGGAATAGTTTGTATAGCATACAATTCTATATAATGTTATGTACTACAAGTTTTGTCATAATTTTGTTCACGATTTGATGCATACGAAACGAGATATTTGCAAAAACGAATTAATTAAAATAGTAATAGACAGATATCTCGACAACGGTTGATGATAGAAAAAGTTTCTCTGAGATACAATTATAGACAATGTTATGTTCTACATGTTTTGTTTTAACTTTGTTCACGATTTGATGCATACGAAAAGAGATATTTGCAAAAACGAATTAATTAAAATAGTAATAGACAGATATCTCGAAAATTGTTGATCATAGGAAAAGTTTGTTCAGCATAAAATTGTAGATAATGTTATGTTCTACAAGTTTTGTAATAACTTTATTCACGATTTGATGCATACGAAAAGAGATATTTGCAAAAACGAATAAATTAAAATAGTAATAGACAGATATCTCGAAAATTGTTGATGATAGGAAAAGTTTGCGTAGCATACAATTGTAGATAATGTTATGTACTACAAGTTTTGTTATAACTTTGTTCACGATTTGATGCATACGAAACGAGATATTTGCAAAAAATTATTAATTAAAATAGTAATAGACAGATATCTCGACAACGGTTGATGATAGAAAAAGTTTCTTAAAAATACAATTATAGACAATGTTATGTTCTACATGTATTGTTTTAACTTTGTTCACGATTTGATGCATACGAAAAGAGATATTTGCAAAAACGAATTAATTAAAATAGTAATAGACAGATATCTCGAAAATTTTTGATGTTAGGAAAAGTTTGTACAGCATAAAATTGTAGATAATGTTATGTACTACAAGTTTTGTAATAACTTCGTTCACGATTTCATCTATACAAAACGAGATATTTGCAAAAAATAATTAATTAAAATAGTAATAGACAGATATCTCGACAACGGTTCATGATAAAAAAAGTTTCTTTTTGATACAATTATAGACAATGTTATGTTCTACATGTTTTGTTTTAACTTTGTTCACGATTTGATGCATACGAAAAGAGATATTTGCAAAAACGAATTAATTAAAATAGTAATAGACAGATATCTCGAAAATTGTTGATCATAGGAAAAGTTTGTTAAGCATAAAATTGTAGATAATGTTATGTTCTACAAATTTTGTAATAACTTTATTCACGATTTGAAGCATACGAAACGAGATATTTGCAAAAAATTATTAATTAAAATAGTAATAGACAGATATCTCGAAAACGGTTCTTGATAGAAAAAGATTGTCTGAAAAACAATTGTAGACAATATTATGTTTTACAAGTTTTGTAATAACTTTGTTCACGATTTGAAGCATACGAAAAGAGAAATTTGCAAAAACGAATAAATTAAAATAGTAATAGACAGATATCTCGAAAATTGTTGATGATAGGAATAGTTTGTGAAGAATACAATTCTAGATAATGTTATGTACTACAAGTTTTGTCATAATTTTGTTCACGATTTGATGCATACGAATCGAGATATTTGGAAAAACGAATTAATTAAAATAGTAATAGACAGATATCTCGACAACGGTTGATGATAGAAAAAGTTTCTTTTTGATACAATTATAGATAATGTTATGTTCTACATGTTTTGTTTTAACTTTGTTCACGATTTGATGCATACGAAAAGAGATATTTGCAAAAACGAATTAATTAAAATAGTAATAGACAGATATCTCGAAAATTGTTGATCATAGGAAAAGTTTGTGTAGAATACAATTCTAGATAATGTTATGTTCTACAAGTTTTGTAATAACTTTATTCACGATTTCAAGCATACGAAAAGAGATATTTGCAAAAACGAATAAATTAAAATAGTAATAGACAGATATCTCGAAAATTGTTGATGATAGAAAAAGTTTCTTAAAAATACAATTATAGACAATGTTATGTTCTACAAGTTTTGTTCTAACTTTGTTCACGATTTGATGCATACGAAAAGAGATATTTGCAAAAACGAATTAATTAAATAGTAATAGAAAGATATCTCGAAAATTGTTGATGATAGGAAAAGTTTCTTAAAGATACAATTATAGACAATGTTATGTTCTACAAGTTTTGTTCTAACTTTGTTCACGATTTGATGCATACGAAAAGAGATATTTGCAAAAACGAATTAATTAAATAGTAATAGAAAGATATCTCGAAAATTGTTGATGATAGGAAAAGTTGTGTAGCATACAATTGTAGATAATGTTATGTACTACAAGTTTTGTTTTAACTTTGTTCACGATTTGATGCATACGAAACGAGATATTTGCAAAAAATAATTAATTAAAATAGTAATAGACAGATATCTCGAAAACGGTTCATGATAGAAAAAGTTTTTTTAAGATACAATTATAGGCAATGTTATGTTCTACAAGTTTTGTTATAACTTTGTTCACGATTTGATGCATACGAAACGAGATATTTGCAAAAAATTATTAATTAAAATAGTAATAGACAGATATCCCGAAAACGGATAATGATAGAAAAATATTGTCAAAAAAAACAATTGTAGACAATATTATGTTTTACAAGTTTTGTAATAACTTTGTTCACGATTTGAAGCATATGAAAAGAGATATTTGCAAAAACGAATAAATTAAAATAGTAATAGACAGATATCTAGAAAATTGTTGATGATAGGAAAAGTTTGTGTAGCATACAATTGTAGACAATGTTATGTACTACAAGTTTTGTTTTAACTTTGTTCACGATTTGATGCATACGAAACGAGATATTTGCAAAAAATAATTAATTAAAATAGTAATAGACAGATATCTCGAAAACGGTTCATGATAGAAAAAGTTTTTTAAAGATACAATTATGGGCAATGTTATGTTCTACAAGTTTTGTTATAACTTTGTTCACGATTTGATGCATACGAAAAGAGATATTTGCAAAAACGAATTAATTAAAATAGTAATAGACAGATATCTCGAAAATTGTTGATCATAGGAAAAGTTTGTGTAGCATAAAATTGTAGATAAAGTTATGTACTACAAGTTTTGTTATAACTTTGTTCACGATTTGATGCATACGAAACGAGATATTTGCAAAAAATTATTAATTAAAATAGTAATAGACAGATATCTCGAAAACGGTTCATGATAGAAAAAGTTTGTCTGAAAAACAATTGTAGACAATATTATGTTTTACAAGTTTTGTTCTTACTTTGTTCACGATTTGATGCATACGAAAAGAGATATTTGCAAAAACGAATTAATTAAATAGTAATAGACAGATATCTCGAAAATTGTTGATGATAGGAAAAGTTTGTGTAGCATACAATTGTAGATAATGTTATGTACTACAGGTTTTGTTATAACTTTATTCACGATTTGATGCATACGAAATGAGATATTTGCAAAAACGAATTAATTAAAATAGTAATAGACAGATATCTCGACAACGGTTGATGATAGAAAAAGTTTCTCAAAGATACAATTGTAGACAATGTTATGTTCTAGAAGTTTTGTAATAACTTTATTCACGATTTGATGCATACGAAACGAGATATTTGCAAAAAATTATTAATTAAAATAGTAATAGACAGATATCTCGACAACGGTTGATGATAGAAAAAGTTTGTCCATGATAGAATTGTAGACAATGTTATGTTCTTACTTGTACAACAGTGCTTGATTATTTTAATAAAACAACTTGAGTTTAATTATTAAGGCCAAAGGTTTTATTTCTCACCTTTATCAAACTTCGATAAAACAAAATATTAATTTTCTTATAGATTCGAACGTAAAAGTCAAACTGAAATATTATTTTTTAACTTTTTTACTTTGAAGTCGGTTTTCATTTTTTGTTGTTGTTGAAACTCGAATTCTAGTCGTAAAGACCAAAAAAAATCTTTGCCTATGCCATTCTCCCATTTTGACGGAACACATTTTATTTCTAATTGGATTCGATAGAACAAATTCTAATGAAATTAAAGATTGAAAAATTAAGTCTCGAGCCGGACTTGAACCCGCACCCTTCCAAACCGGGGAAGTGCGTTATCCAAAGGCTGTAATATGTTTGAAATCAATAATATTTGAAATTAGAACAAATTCTATAGAACAAGTTCTAGGACACGGGGTCCCGCTGAGTGTAGGTACACCCTTGCCTCGTCGCGCTCCTCGATCGCGCGATCGAAATTAGGACAGTCAATACTGATTCCTATGTTTGATCGCACGATCGCACGATCGTGCGTCGAAAATAGAACAATTCGAACGCATCGCATGATCGCGCGATCGAAATTAGGACAGTCAATACTGATTCCTATGTTTGATCGCACGATCGCACGATCATTTTCATCGGACGGACGCATGATCGCGCGTGCGATGGCAATAGGACAGCGCCTGAAAGTTTTCTCGTTTTGTCGCGCGGCATATTCTAGACCTACGATAACTATCCTAGAATTGACGAACTGTGTATCGATTTGCAGATGAAATCGAGACGTTGCTGCCAAGCCGCCTGAGGGCTTTAGAAGAGCTGAAGAGGTGCAAGTGTGACACCAGCCCATCTCCGAGCGCGTACGGATATGGTTAGTTTAGTACCTACTTACACCCCAATGTTGTACTACAGGGTGAAATTGATATCATTGGCATCCTTTTAAACTGAGAGTCTACCCATCAAACTGAACAACTTTCACTATGGGAGCAAAACGATCTGAGCAAAAAAATTATCAGCTGTTCCATACTAAACTGCAATGCCTACTCGACTCAAATGTATGCAACAGCTGTGGCGAAACACTGGGCTGGAATGATTTAGAATGACATGCCATCGACCCTATAGAAAGAAGAAGTTATGTAGGTAAAGCCCGACCAGAAATATAAAACACGAGCTTTTACCCGCGACTTCTCCGCATAAATTATGTACGATTTTAAGTCAGATGATAAGCTATCAAACGAAAAAAGTTTCATCAAAATAGGTTCAGTAGTTTTTGCGTGATACTCGAACAAACAAACATACAAACAAACAGACAGACAAAAAATCCAAAAATTGATGATTTGGAATCAGGGACATCTAAAAACCATATCGTAACTTTTTTTTGTAAATATCTTCAATGTACAGACACACTTCTGTTACAGTTTTATAATATAGTTTAGACCTGATTTGGGTGCGTTGAGCTGCGTTCCGAACCTACACACTATGTGCACCCAGAGTGCACCCCGAGCGCAACTTTTCGCACTAAACGCCGTTCAGAGTCTCGGTGAAAGACGTTTTACGATAGAGCGAGTTGAAAAAACAACCGCACAAAAAGGTTCAAAACGCAGCTCTGCAATGAACTATAACCATAAGACCGGCAATATCAGTTACACAAATGGCACCACTTTTTAAGCAAATTCAAGCAAAAGTCGTTCTTAACGTAAGGAAATAGCGGAGTCTTCCAGCTAGAGGTCTGGTGACAAAATGGTTCAAGACGGTATCTGTTGACTATTGACATTTCACTTATTCTAATGGGCGGTTGTCATAAGTGTGAATAGATGGCAAGTAGTGTTGTTATGTCTTGCTTCATAATATTTATCTACCCTATAATATATCTATGACTATAACCTCTATAATTAATGTCAGTGTTCCAAGTACAAAAAATTGTTCCAATGATTTCCCGCAACATGGCGAGGTTTTTTTATATTTGGTCGGGCTTTACTACATGATAGTTCAATTTTACAGTTGAATTTTGTTTCAGAATTTGAAGACATGACACCTACGTACGCGGGGACGTCTACTGACGACTTTGATTACGACGACCAGGAGCTGGTGAAGGAAGCACCAGCTGCCGCTGAAGAAGTTAAAGAACCAGCACCAAGTCAATAGACGAGGAATATAATGCTTATCTTTTGTGGACCCACGTTCCCAAAAATGGCGTACCTACTGACATCATAGATTAGGTACTAGTTACTTCGTAACAGATATATCGCTTCCTTAGAAAACCACTACCACTACGGTACGCGCAAAAATGTATCTCGTGAACTTAGACAATTTATATAGGGACGAGTTACGCGTGTCATTCTACTAAGAATGAGTGCAATAAATGATTTTATTCTATTCTATTCTAAGAATCATTTCTGCCACTTTTTGCGGGGGGCGAGGTAACATGAAATCCGCAACTTTATTTTATTCCCCATAAGTTTAGATTCTAATTTTGAATGTTAAAAATCATGGAATGTAGTCTCGTGTGAACCCCAAACGTTCTAAGTTCAAAATTATTGTGTCGCTATTATAGGCCGTCTCGTTTAGTGATAAGGTATAAAATTGGGTGTAAATGCACAAGATCAATTGTTCTTATACCGTGGCAGAGGGGAAATGCTACCGCAAGGCGAGTCCCTATATAAATTGTCTAAGCTCGTGAAGCTTACCACAGCGTTGTTAGTACTTCGTACCTACAGCGCGCGACGTATGCGACGTTGCTGTCTAGTGCTAGTGGAAAATCAAGCAAGCGCAAAGGGTAGGTCGGAAGCCTGCTGTATACATAATTATTATTAAAATATTTTTACCCTCGTACATACGACCAGGAAAATAAGTCCACTCGTCAATCTTTGTTTGCGCAGATCCCATACAACCAATTTTGTTACCAGTTCGTTCGACGTGTAGTAATGTTACTACATTGTGTAGAACAATGTAGTAACATTACTACACACACGTCGACCGAACTGGTAATAAATAGTTGTACGGGATGAGACTGGTCTGGTTATAATAAATCGTCTGCTTAAAGGTACAACAACCACATAAATGCAGAACTTGAGATTTTTTACCTGTACATACAACATGATTTTCTGAACTCAGCTATACAACGTGTTAATGAATTAACGCAAAACTAGAAAGTAGTTTGTTTAAAATCGAGAGCAGAATCGAATTATCATGGTTTCGACATAGGTAATTTTTTTCAAAATGTTAAGTAATTTTTTTGTAAAATTTAAAAGGACATCTGGCACATAATACCCAAAAATGTATAACCGTCCTTCTATTTTTATTATGGACTATGGAACACTAGAAACTAACTGCAGGCATTAGTTTATTTTATAATTATTTATTAGTTTTTATCATTTTTATATAAAAAAAACATTGTGCTTGCAACACCTCCTACTAAACAACATTGACAGCCATGTTGGGGTTGCTGCTTTTTTATAATTTATTAATAATAAATGATTAAATAACTTGTTAAATAAAAATAAATGATACTATCTGATTCGTTTTTATAAAACCTCATAATTTATTACACATTTGACTTCAGTCAAAACTTCTATACATTTTAAGGTATTTTTTCAAGGGAGGGCGGCGGTTGTCCTTTACTGAACCCGATGTTAACCCACCCCACGGGCACACTCACCCTACTTACTACCCTAACAAGATTATTAAAATGTATCCATGAGTACATTAGCGCTTTAATTCATTGCTGAAATAATAACAAATCATTTTTGCCTCTAAACTTAAAATGCGAATAACTTTAAATTGTAACTATCAAAATAATGAAATTATTGTTTCAATCTACTTAATTATTTTGTTATAAATCAGTTGGGGTGTATGAGGTTTTGCGCTAATTCATTAACACGGTGTATAATTATCTTATTTAAAAAAAAATTTTCACTTATGTGGTTGTACCTTTATCTTATCTTATCTTATCTTGTTGTGGGGGCTGGCAAGCCAGCAACACTTCGACCCAGTGGGATCTTTTGTGTTAGCCCCAATACTTTTTACTTTCTTCACCCTTCAAATACATGGTCAATGAAGGAGGCAATACCATTGAGGGGAAGAAGCCTAAGATCTCCCGGTTTTGGATATCCATCACCGAGGAGGCACATGCGTTTTGCCGCCAAGACATCACAGTCACAGAGAATGTGCTCCATGGTCTCCTCATCCTCTCCGCACGCTCGGCAGCTGGGATCCAGGGTGAGTTTCATCTTGTGCATCATCGTGGCTGTGGCGTAGTGCCCAGTGAGGGCTCCGACGATAGCACGAGCCTTGCTCCTGCTGTTGTTCAGTATGAACTTTGAGACACGAGTTGTCGCATTGCTGATAAATTTCTTGGAGTGCTGTAGACTTGTAAGGCTAGACCACTCCAGCTTGTGTGTTTTATCAGCCCAATCCCTAATGGCCATTCTTATGTTGCATGCCGAGATTCCCACACTTGGTTCTGGGCCAACCATCTTTCGTTCTGACCCAGCCCTTGCCAGCTCGTCAGCATTCTCATTACCCCGAACACCGGTATGCCCCGGGACCCAGACTAATCTCACGGTATTGTGTAGACCAAGCTTGTTGAGGGTCTTTACTCCGTTTAGGATTAGCCTGGAGCTCACATAATAGGAGTTCAAGGCTTTGAGAGCTGCTTGGCTGTCGCTAAGAATATATAATAGTCTTGTTGGTTACCTTCCTATATATATTCTCCTGCGCGCAGGCTATGATAGCGTACGTCTCAGTTTGAAAAACAGTTGCAAACTCCCCTAGACTGATACTCTCGTTGTAGTCATTGGAGTGTATGCCTGCACCCGTACCCGAATCTGTTTTTGAACCGTCAGTGTACCAAACAAGAGTGTTCGCGTCCGGGGTACGCAGTCCACGCTTCCATTCATCCCTTGAAGGGACATGTGTTTTGTAATTCCTCTTGAAGATTCGTATGCTCGGCATTGTGTCACCGATCATGTTGAACCCTCTTTCAAGCTCACTGCTCAGTTTCAGTGCAGTGTGCCTTATTTTGGGCATATCATTATGCCACGTTTCGGTCACCTTCATTCTGTAAAGAGCCTTCGCCGCTTCAGCTTGTATGAATATATGAAGCGGTTTAAGATCCAGTATTATGTCTAGTGCCGCGGTGGGTGTCGACCTAAATGCACCAGTCATAGCCATACAGGCCATGCGTTGTAGTTTCCCAAGCTCTTTCTCACATGTTTGCATTTTGGTTCTCGTCCACCAAACTATGCTGCCGTAAGAAAGTATTGTGGTTGTACCTTTAAGCAGACGAAATAATCTATACTCTGGATTATATTTTATAACCCTATTCAATCATGTTAAAATAAAATAAATGTTAAAATTTTATCTTTAATTTATGTTATCCATTTATCGTGTAGTTATCATTTCATTTGAATAAACGTATTGTTTTTTACGGTGGGTTTTTGATCTAATAAAATTCACTTCCAATTTAGTTACTTTTTTTTTTTATTTATTTTTTTATTTATTTAACAAATGTATTACATTGCATTACAGTTAAAACCTTTTCACAATGTAACTTATAGGTAGGTACTTAAAAGAAAACATAAATTAACAAAGACAGGCAAAAACAACACACAGACAGACTGTTCATTGGCCCGTTATAGAGCTGGCTCTAGTTACACTCTCACAAAACATCATACACTCTCGGAGTAGGTCAGACAACCTGTCAGCGAACAGATCGCAGTGCGGCGACGACTCGAGCAGCTCGGTAAGAACACGCAGAGCTCGCACTAGAGGCGAATTGCGATGCGCCTCAGTACGGAACTGTGGTATGGCCAGCAAGCGGTGGCTGCGCGCACTTAAGTACCTGTTCGGTACAAACAATCGCACAATGCCTTTAAGCTGGGGACATTTCATGTCACCTCGCAGATTGCGGCAGGCTGTCTTCAGCAGTTCAAAATTTCTCCTTGTTTCCAGGGCGTTAAAACCAAGTACTCCAAGGAGAAAGTTCGTAGGGTACATGAAAGGGTAATAGCAGTACTTTTTCTTGTACAAATAGCGGAGGAAGGCTTTCTGAACCTTTTCCAGGAGCAGAGTATATTTGTCTTCTGATGGATTCCAGACTATAGACCCTGCCTCAATCTTGCTTCTCACCAGGGCCGTATAGAGAAGCTGTATAGCTTTCGTGTCATGAAACTCTCTAGAATTGCGGATGACGAAACCAAGTCTCCGATAACAGTTGGCAGCGAGTGCTTGAATATGTTCATGGAATGTTAGCTTAGGGTCAAAAATAACACCAAGATCCTTAACAGAGTCAACGCGGCGTAGAGCATCTCTACCCAGGGTATAATCGGTCCGTAACGGGGACAGTGACCGGGTAAAAGACATAGTGCAGCACTTTTCGATGTTAAAATTAAGTTTATTCGTGAGACTCCACTCATAGACAGCATCAATGTCCTCTTGAAGTCGGACACAATCAGTTGCATTCTTCACACCTAAGACTAACTTAAGGTCATCCGCATACAGCAGGCACATGGAGTGCTTTAGCACTGTATCTAGATCGTTGATCATTAGAACGAATAAGAGTGGGCCAAGTATTGATCCTTGGCTCACCCCAGATCGCGTGTGATACGAGCGCGAAACGAAGCAGCCATGGCGTACGAACTGCTGCCGGTCATGTAGGTAATCCGCAAAGAGGTTAAGCAGCCGCGGTGTGAAGCCGAGGGCACAAAGTTTTCGAAGAAGAGCGTCGTTGTCAACACGATCAAATGCCTTGCGAAAGTCGAAATACACAACATCAACTTGAGTACCCTGATCCATATATTGAGAGACTGTATCAACTAAGATTAGTAGGTTCGAGTCTACCGATCGACCAGCTCGAAAACCGTGCTGAGATTCAGACAAAAATGGACTCACTTGCCTCGAGATTTCCCTGTGGACTATCATTTCGAACAGCTTTGCTAGCGAGGATAGTATAGCTATGGGCCTGTAATTTTCAACCCTAGAGGTGTCGCTGTTTTTTGGAACAGGAGTAACACGGGAGAGTTTCCACTGGCTTGGGTATTTCCCCGAAACGAGAATAAGATTAAAAATATGGCGAAGAGGGAGAATGAACAGGTCTTTACACCCTTTTAGTATATATGCTGGAACACAGTCAGGACCAACCGAGCTACGAGGTTTGAGTTTTTTTAAACCATACTCAATGTCCTGAGTTGTGATCTCAATTATATCAACATAGTTAGCTGAACTCATCTCATCATTCAAATTTATGCTACTAGGATTAAGGTCAGGGACATCCGATAGAAATACACTGGAGAAGTAGTCTGCAAAAGCGTTGGCCGCCTCACTTCCCACCACTTCATCCTCCCCACACTTAACACGAGACACAAAACCTCCAGTATCTCGCAGGCTATCAACATGCCGCCAGAAAACACGCGGATTGTTTCTAATGTTTGATGTGACACGGACCAAGTACTCATCGTACGCCTGTTTCAGGCGAAGTTTAATATCAGCACGAAGCTGCCTAAATAGGTTGTAAACGCAGAGAGACTGGGTAGCTTTCCATTTACGGTGAAGAACAGCCTTGCGTCGGATGTCCCTAATAAGATCGGAGGTGAACCATACAGGATAAGGCCTAGATTTTTCTTTGGGTCGCGCTTTTTTGGGCACACAAAGGTCAAAGATTTTATAAAGAGTGTCATAGAAGGCCGTGACTGCCGAGTTCGCATCATTAGCACTATATACAGCAGCCCAGGATGCTTCCTCAATAAGGCTGTACATGAGCTCAAAATTACCCTTTGCAAAGTTCCAATCCTGCTTGTGCTCAACATTGCTCGAATCGATTAGCTCCGCACATTTGTTCCGCACTAAATCCTTAGTTAGCACGGCTATATCCAACGGGGGGTGGTAAGCATCAGTGCGTGGGACGAGACTGCCTCCCTCTGCAAGCCGCACATTTACCGAGCCAATTCGTTCCGGCGCCAACACTATGTCCAGCCTACCTCCAAAAGCATTCATCACATCATTCCTCTCTGACATTCCACACACCTTAAGGAAGTAACCATAATAACTCAAAATGTTAACAGAAGCACTATTTAAGTTTAAGTCCCCAAGAAGCAATATTACATATTTTATTTGTATTTTTCACAGTTATCGTATCAAATTAAATTCCTACATTATTGTTGAAATACAAAATGCTTCGAAACTAACTAAAAATGTAGTAGGCTGGCCAGAAAAATCAAAAACTTGCTTTGGGGGCGCTGGCTATATGCCTGTATAAAATCATAATATTTACTACAGTATTATTCTTTAGCTTGAATACTACATATTTTTCCATAACAACTATAAAAAGAAGTTAAATGTAGATGACGTCATAATGCAGTAAATATAGCTTGATATGTACAGTCACCAGCAGATATATCGTAGCAAACAAGGTGGTCAAATATTTCTAAGCAGTTCTGATTTTCAATAATTTCTTTACACATAAACAATAAAAAAAAAAATCGTCAATCAAAAATATAGGAACGCCTAGAACATCAAATATATCGACGCAGTCTCCACCCGGTCATAAACATCTGAACAGTTTCGAAATAGTACATTACTGCAGCGGCCAGCAACAGAGGCATTGATGGACGAACGTGTAAATGTGGGCCGAGGCGAAGCCGAGGCACACATACGTAAGTCCATCAATGCCTAGTTGTGGCCAAGGCTTGTATAGTACTTTTCTCAAATAATGCGCGGAAATGAAAACAGTAAATTTTCTCAAATAATTCGCGGAAATTAAAACTCTTTTCAAAATCAATGACGAACAACGAACAACAATTTGTTTTTTTTTCAATAAACAGCTTTCTATTTGCAAGTTAGTTCGAAATTTAAATAAACCCTTTTTTGAGTTACCTCCTTGGTCGCCATGTTTAGGAGAAAAAGATCGTTCCATTTTTAAATTACACGACAGATATGAGTTTACTATGTAATTTATTTGGCCGGAAAACACGACAGATATGGATTTTCATACAAACATTGCCGGCCGCTGCGCGCATGTAGTTGGCCAGTACAGCAATTTCGATTTATCTCGAAGAAGGTTGTCAAAATAATGCTCACATTTCCAAGCATGTTTGAGAAAAAAAACCTTACTCCGTTGTTTTACATTTTAATTTTAATTAACATTGTAAAGAAATTATTGAAAATTCGCTGTTCAGATATTTATGACAAAATACTAAGTCTACCTTTTTTGGTTCAAAGTGTTCGTGCCTTAGATTAGGTGCCATTTAATAGCTTATCTGAATTTCTATTATTTCGTTTTTTTTTGTAAGCGTATGTAGGTACACACGGCGACAGATCAACCTACCCATAGTTCGACCTTATGTCCATGAACATAGAGTTCAACTATGGGTAGGTTGATCTGTCGCCGTGTGTACATTACTGTAAAACTCTGTACAACAATAAATATATTTAAATTCTTTCATGCGACTATCAACTCTGTGCCGTTGATGTTTAAATCCATAGTTACTAGACAGTAGTAATTATTATGTACAAGTACAGGCAATACAATAGAAATAGTTGTATAAAATAGAAACAACAAATTATCACAGTCAAGCGAAAGTAACTAGAAGTTCTATTAAATAGGCATCATGTTTGCTGTCAAATTTATCATCAGACTAGGTACACACGGCGTCAGATCAACCTACATAGAGTTGAACATTGAACTCGTATGTTATAATAGGGTAGATTGATCTATCGCCGTGTTACCTATATCGGAAAGCACCGCAGGGTTCACACGGGGGTAGCGAATAAGGGCTTAAAGGGCTAATTTTGAATCGTGAGATTCAAAATCAGGATTGATTCTGGGCACTTGCCCAGGGCCCCGCGATCGATGGGGCCCTCCTAGTTCCTGCCCGATCACCAACCGATAAGCGATATTACCGATAAATACCATTATTTTCCGAAAATATCAGATTTCCCAAAGATCGCATTTTTGAATCTCACCGGAGATCGCGAGTGCCCCTTCCCACTCGTATTGAACTCGTGGGTATGACAAGGTTTTTTATGACATTCAAAAACCGTTCAAGCTCACCGGTGACATTCAAAAATCGCACCCCAATTTTGTTTCTTAACTTCACGAATAGCCTATTGCTAATTATTTTCTCTCTCTCTCTGTGTGTGTGTGTGTGTGTGTGTGTGTGTGCGTGCGTGCGTATGTGTGTGTGTTTGTGTGCGCGTGCGTGCGTGCGTGTGTGTGTGTGTGTGCTAGTATATCGGTGAACCCCGGGCTTGTGTGCGGTTGGTTGATGTTTCTCCACTCTTGTTTACTAAAGTGGTTTAAGTAGGTACTGTGCCATCATCATCATCATCAGTCTGGTAAACCCCACTGCTGGATATAGGCCTCTTCATTTTCACGCCAACCAGAAGCACACCACACATAACTTTAGGCCTTAAATTGTAGGAGAAGATATGTATAAATAGCAAATCTAAGATACATAGACAACCATATGTTAAAGGAACTAAAGTGTATATTGCTTTAAAAATGCAGAAGTATACATCACATTATTTTGTATTGGTACTAAAATTATTCAATCTTCAAAGCAGAGTTCATTGGAGTGACTGCTGTTACAACCCGTGCAGAAATAGAACAGCCCGCCAAAAAAAGTGGTACCTACCTACTTATTTATACAGGGTGAAATTGATACCGATCGGAGCAACAAAAAAAATCAGCTGTCCCATACTAAACTCCAACGCCTACTCGACTCAAATGTATGCAACAGCTGATTTTTTTTGCTCCGATCGTTTTGCTCCCATAGTAAAAGTCGTTCAGTTTGATGGGTAGACTCTTAGTTTAAAAGGATGCTAATGATATCAATTTCACCCTGTAGATATGGCGACAATTCCCATCCTATCTCGCTCATATCGTATCTCTATATCTACTTGCAAAGCGCGGGAGTGGGCTTAGATCAAAGTAAAATGAATGGATGGGCCCAAAGCGCTTTAAGTTGAAGCACGCAAAACTAGGGCACTTCAATACAAACTAGGATACTTGGTCTGTCATCTCGGTACAAATTCGAAGTAAAACTGTCAATTGTTTAGCCTCATTTTTCTGGTTTGAAATGTTCGCGTAAGGCCTTATCCATTAATTTTACTTTGATCTAAGGGAGTGGGTGCAACAAGTAGGTAAAAGCTGTTTAAAGAATAAATGAGTATATTCAGGGTCCTTTAAAAGGTCCAGGGTCAAATAAGGAGAAGATAGCTTTTGAAAACCAGCAAAATATGGCCCGGCCGTGCACATGCCATGAGGGAGCGTCTTAAGCCTCAACTGGCAGTACGGAATCGCACTTTTTCTCGCTCCATCCTTTTCTGTCGCTTAGGAACGTCATTGGCTAGAGCGAGAATGGTCGCAGCACTGCCGGTGCTGCCGCGTGCGGCATTCCCGCTATCTATCTCGCTCTAGCAAATGACGTTCCTGAGTGACAGAAAAGGATAGAGCGAGAAAAAATGCGATTCGGTGCTGCCAGATGAGGTTCAACTCTTAATATGCTGACTGTTTTTTAACGGGATGATCAGACCATCAAACTGAACAACTTTCTCTGTGGGGAAAAAATCTACTGTTCCATACATTTTGATCGAGTGGCCATTTATGAAACAAAATTTTTTTTCAGTTTGCATTTTGTTTCCATTGTGAAAGTTGTTCAGTTTGATGGTCTGAAGCACTCCCTAAAGTATGTATACACCTGTAAGTACTATAGTTTTTTTTTATTTTCGATCCTATTCTTATCTGCGCAGGTTATACAAATCAATGTTTTTACAATAGCAGTTAAACCAGGTTATTTTATTATTACTATACTTATGATATTAAGTCTAATCTACAAGTTAAGGTGGCGATGCAGCGTGTATTAATGTTAAATGATGTAACACTAGAGGGAGCAAGTGAACGGAGCGAGTGTGTCAAACAGTTGCGTAGTTCACATTCACACGTGCATAGCGCGTAGCTTTAAAAAACATCACTCAAAGTCACTCATTCATAAGATTTTGTATTACTTTTCTTAAGCGAGAGTGAATAGGTATTTACTGGGTATGCATGTTCCCTCGGCCTGTGAAGGACAAATAAACGCAATAACAAAGCACATTTAAACAATCTCTTATCAAATAATTTTACACATGCAATATCGTAGCAATTTACCGTTATAATTTTAACAGAATTAAACTACTACAACATTAGTAACTAATCTTGCTTGGGTCCCAGATGTAAGTCCGAACCAACTGTATAAAATGGACCTATGCCCGTTTTAAAATACGTGATAAAGTGACAATGAGTGATGATACGCAACTATTTGACACACTCACTCCGTTTACTTGTCCCTTCCCCTAAGTGTTTTTATTCCGTGGTTAAATTGAATTATCTATTACCTAAATCTAATTATTACTTATAATGGACATTGCCCTCATTGTGCCCTCGTTCTTTAAGTTTGAATAGCATCAAATAATCTGGCCAAAGAAATATTTTAAGTTGATATAATCGTATGGTGCCAACTTCACATGATATTGCGTATATTTGATAGAAACAACGGCATATTTGTATAGAAACTCTAAGTGTAGTGACACACTATGCGGAATGTACGCGATGGAAATTCCTCTCGGTTACGCTCACAATGCTCAAAACAATAAAATAAAATAAATAAAATGCTTTATTAGTTACCTATGACACACTGGTCGAAATTCCGTCGCATTTTGGCGTACAGCGGAATTTCGGTCTGGCGGAAGTTCGGCAACAACGCATTCTATGCATTTTGTATAGGAAACGACACATTATCCGCGGCGGAATGGTGTGTCATCTCAGCCGAATACGTCGGAACGGAAAATCTGCCGCCGAAATTCCGCCGCGGAAGTTCCGCATAGTGTGTCCGCGCACTAAGGGTCAATTCAGATTAGGCGGATATATGCTCGATCATGTTCTTGGCCGCCTTTCACACTCACACTTAGCGCAAAACGACACTGCTATGCCGTTCGCTGGATTACATTTTACAGTGCCAGATTTATTTAACAACATACATTAACATAGAGCCGCCTTTCACACTCACACTTAGCGCAAAACGACACTGCTATGCTGTTCGCTGGATTAGATTTTAGATTTATTTAACAACAAACATTAACATAGACACTACAATAATATTAATCTAAATACTTAATACCTAAAAAAAAGGAAAATAAGAAAACCTTTTATAGTGAATACAATTTTCAGCTCTGTTCGAATTAAATAATTTTTTATATTTAGTTGCCACTTAAAAGTGATGGAGCATTTATCCGCTGAATCGGAATTGACCCTAAGGCGATTATCACACTGCACCGCGCCCCGTCGCGCAGCGCGGGGCCGCAGATTTTAACATTGTATGCAAGTATTTCAATTTATATAGAAAACACGCCTAGGACAACACACTGCCGACGCGTCAATGCGCGGGAAGGCGACTATGCCGCTCCGCGCACCGCGGCGGGACGCGTCGCTAGTGTGATAATCGCCTAAGGCTAAGATTCAGATGATTTTCGAGTTTAAATCCATACTTTTTCGACTCAACTAACACTCTGAATCTCGACCAAAGACTTTCCCATTGGAATACAATACAAATTTCAAATTAAATACAGACAACAGAAAACCATAGGCCAATCTAAACTCTTAACCAATCGAGCCGGCTGTGAGCTTACTCGTGTTAGCTCCTAGCTGCCACGGCGTGAAGCAGCATCGGTATCAGAGTGGCAGTCAGCTTGACGGCTGAGTTGCACGCGTCCGCGTCGCTGCAGCTCTGCAGGCAGCCGTGGACGTAGCTGTCGAGATCGCGGAAATAATTTGAGTTAAATATAGATATAAATAAGTTATATAAGAGATGAGTGTACTTTTTGCAACCGTCAGCAGCAAGGCTGATTCAGTGTTAATGGGGTGTAGAGCTTCTCTGTGATGGGGATGGACCAGGTCTGCCTGCATAACTCCAGTCGGTTTAGGAGTTACTGATGATTAAAGGTCTGTAAAAAATTTACGATCAGCTGCACGGCTGATCGTATGATATTGTTGTAGTATGCACTGTAGGTATATGAACAGTATAAAAACTGTCAAGTTCTATCAGTCGGTTTAGGAGATACAACCAGTCAAAGTTCCGACCTTTGAACGGCTGTATCTCCTAAACCGACTGATGAACCATGTCAGTTTTTGTACTGTTCACATAGCTACAGTGCATACTACAACAATAACATACGATCAGCCTTGCAGCTGATCGTAAATTTTTTACAGACCTTTAATCATCAGTAACTCCTAAACCGACTGGAGTTATGCAGGCAGACCTGGCCCATCCCCATCACAGAAAAACTCTACACCCCATAAACACAGAACCAGCCTTGCTGCTGATGGTTGCAAAAAAGTACACTTATCTCTCGGAATAATACAAAAACGAGGCAGACCCAGAAAAAGGTGGAAAGACAACATGGATGCCTTCTTGGAGAGTTGGCCTATTGCACACAATAGAGCGGATTGTAGAGTAAAACGTGAGGCCTTTGCCCAGCAGTGGGACATTGAACAGCCTACGTAAAAAAAAAAGATACAAAAACAACGGAAACAGAGTTTCGGTACTAGTGAAACGTGGATGTTCTGAGGTATCAGAATATCTCTGACTACCCCCTCGGGGAATATAGTCATGAGCATATGCTTATGCTTCATCATCACTACATATTATAAAACAAAGTCGCTTCCCGCTGTCTGTCTGTCCCTATATGTATGCTTAGATCTTTAAAACTATGCAACGTATTTTGATGCTGTTTTTTTTAATAGATAGAGTGATTCAAGAGAAAGGTTTATATGTAGGTATATAATACATGCATAATATAGTAGAGATAGAGTATCAGCATTGCAACTGTGCGAAGCCGGGGCAGGTCGCTAGTATCCTACAAAAACAAAAAACCATAATCTCTTTCGGGACGGTCAGATACTTTGGCCACATTTATCTTTCCAAACTCAATCATGCAGTTTAAGAGTAAACAATTGAACGTGCCAAGTACTCTTTCACGCATACCTATAGGTCCCATCTTGTCTCTTCCTTTTTGAAACCTCATTCTTAAGGCCATATCGCCATCTTCTAATCGTGTGGGCAGAGCCCTGGTGTCAGAGTTTTTTCAGACCGCCTTACGGCCTCTGATGTGGTTTTTATGTAACGACTACTACCACCAGAGATAGTAGCCGGGACCAACGGCTTAACGTGCCATCCGAAGCATGGAATCATTTTTCTTTTCGGACAATCAGGTGATTCAGCCTGCAATTTCCTAACCAACTGGGGAAAAACGCACAAAGTGACATATCACTAGGTGTCCCCCCGTGGGAATTGAACCGA
The DNA here is from genome assembly GCA_922987775.1 of Agonopterix subpropinquella. NCBI lineage: Eukaryota > Metazoa > Arthropoda > Insecta > Lepidoptera > Depressariidae > Agonopterix > Agonopterix subpropinquella. The sequence goes on from OV277717.1 coordinate 7,836,764, forward strand.
CGACCTCCGAGAGCCAATGCTCTTAACCATTAGACCACGAAGGTAGTTATATACTGACATACAGACATATCGCCATAATGTAGTTACTTTATTACTTTTTTAGTTACTTGCTCACCGGTCGTTGTAGTAGAACCGGCCGCAGTGCGACATGCGAATGATCTCCGTGTCGGTGGTCACCGTGCCTGAGTCCAGCCCGCAGCCGCGGACGGTGATAGTTTCTCCTGTGTCATCTAGGATACAAGAGCACAAATAGGTCAGTGAGCGTCGATACAGAGTGCGTATATACATATATCCCTTGAATGAAGAGCGTTCAGAACTAAATCGGTATTCGGTATATATTAATCGCTTCGATCGCTGCATTTCAAAGAAAAGGAGAGTAGATCAGGTAATGTACCGAATTAGCCATTCATGAAGCTATTCATTCAAGATAGTGATGTGTTCATTCGGTACATTAGAAACAGAATACCGATTCACCGCGCTGCGTGGCGGACAACTGCAGCAGCACTTCGTGCAGCTAAAGTCGCAGGCGAAGCTCAGCGCGTGTGCCAAGTGAGTGTAGTGGGTGTGGGTGGGTGGGTGGGTGGTTTGGCTAGACCTCTCCAACTTCATAGCGCGCTGCGTGGCGGACAACTGCAGCAGCACTTCGTGCAGCTAAAGTCGCAGGCGAAGCTCAGCGCGTGTGCCAAGTGAGTGTGGTGGGTGTTTGGTTTGGCTAGACCTCTCCAACTTCATAGCGCGCTGCGTGGCGGACAACTGCAGCAGCACTTCGTGCAGCTAAAGTCGCAGGCGAAGCTCAGCGCGTGTGCCAAGTGAGTGTGGTGGGTGTGGGTGGGTGGGTGGGTGGTTTGGCTAGACCTCTCCAACTTCATAGCGCGCTGCGTGGCGGACAACTGCAGCAGCACTTTGTGCAGCTAAAGTCGCAGGCGAAGCTCAGCGCGTGTGCCAAGTGAGTGTGGTGGGTGTGGGTGGGTGGGTGGGTGGTTTGGCTAGACCTCTCCAACTTCATAGCGCGCTGCGTGGCGGACAACTGCAGCAGCACTTTGTGCAGCTAAAGTCGCAGGCGAAGCTCAGCGCGTGTGCCAAGTGAGTGTGGTGGGTGTGGGTGGGTGGGTGGGTGGTTTGGCTAGACCTCTCCAACTTCATAGCGCGCTGCGTGGCGGACAACTGCAGCAGCACTTCGTGCAGCTAAAGTCGCAGGCGAAGCTCAGCGCGTGTGCCAAGTGAGTGTGGTGGGTGTTTGGTTTGGCTAGACCTCTCCAACTTCATAGCGCGCTGCGTGGCGGACAACTGCAGCAGCACTTCGTGCAGCTAAAGTCGCAGGCGAAGCTCAGCGCGTGTGCCAAGTGAGTGTGGTGGGTGTGGGTGGGTGGGTGGGTGGTTTGGCTAGACCTCTCCAACTTCATAGCGCGCTGCGTGGCGGACAACTGCAGCAGCACTTCGTGCAGCTAAAGTCGCAGGCGAAGCTCAGCGCGTGTGCCAAGTGAGTGTGGTGGGTGTGGGTGGGTGGGTGGGTGGTTTGGCTAGACCTCTCCAACTTCATAGCGCGCTGCGTGGCGGACAACTGCAGCAGCACTTTGTGCAGCTAAAGTCGCAGGCGAAGCTCAGCGCGTGTGCCAAGTGAGTGTGGTGGGTGTGGGTGGGTGGGTGGGTGGTTTGGCTAGACCTCTCCAACTTCATAGCGCGCTGCGTGGCGGACAACTGCAGCAGCACTTCGTGCAGCTAAAGTCGCAGGCGAAGCTCAGCGCGTGTGCCAAGTGAGTGTGGTGGGTGTGGGTGGGTGGGTGGGTGGTTTGGCTAGACCTCTCCAACTTCATAGCGCGCTGCGTGGCGGACAACTGCAGCAGCACTTCGTGCAGCTAAAGTCGCAGGCGAAGCTCAGCGCGTGTGCCAAGTGAGTGTGGTGGGTGTTTGGTTTGGCTAGACCTCTCCAACTTCATAGCGCGCTGCGTGGCGGACAACTGCAGCAGCACTTCGTGCAGCTAAAGTCGCAGGCGAAGCTCAGCGCGTGTGCCAAGTGAGTGTGGTGGGTGTGGGTGGGTGGGTGGGTGGTTTGGCTAGACCTCTCCAACTTCATAGCGCGCTGCGTGGCGGACAACTGCAGCAGCACTTTGTGCAGCTAAAGTCGCAGGCGAAGCTCAGCGCGTGTGCCAAGTGAGTGTGGTGGGTGTGGGTGGGTGGGTGTTTGGTTTGGCTAGACCTCTCCAACTTCATAGCGCGCTGCGTGGCGGACAACTGCAGCAGCACTTCGTGCAGCTAAAGTCGCAGGCGAAGCTCAGCGCGTGTGCCAAGTGAGTGTGGTGGGTGTTTGGTTTGGCTAGACCTCTCCAACTTCATAGCGCGCTGCGTGGCGGACAACTGCAGCAGCACTTCGTGCAGCTAAAGTCGCAGGCGAAGCTCAGCGCGTGTGCCAAGTGAGTGTGGTGGGTGTTTGGTTTGGCTAGACCTCTCCAACTTCATAGCGCGCTGCGTGGCGGACAACTGCAGCAGCACTTCGTGCAGCTAAAGTCGCAGGCGAAGCTCAGCGCGTGTGCCGTGCAGCGTTACGTAAGTAACGCTCCCGGTGCAGGACTGCCTATAGGTAGCCGTTTCAGTGTTATTTTCATCTCTTGTGTTGTATACTATACCTACGTGCATCTCGTCTGAGATGCTGAGATGCACGTATGCTTGCTATGTGCTATGGGAGTGGGGTGTGCTTGACATTAAATTCCGGCCTTGTTAAGCCAAGACCTATAAGTCCATTTAATTTATAAATTCACTCGCATGGCAGAGGGTGACTGGTTCTCTCTCACCTTTATTTGTGAGCAAAGACCTCTGAGGTGGGACGTACAAATACTCGTAGGCTGAGGTTTATGAATTAGCGAGTTTCTAAAATTTATATCAATAACATACCAAGTTATTGACGCTTTTATGGTCTAAAACCCCAGTCATATGTTGAAATCTAGCTAGTACATGCTAGTACCTCATCATCATCATCTCAGCCACAGTCCACTGCTGGACATAGGCCTCCCCCAAGGATCGCCGTAACGACCGGTCCTGCGCTGCCCTCATCCAACGTTTTCCCGCCGCCTTCACCAGGTCGTTGGTCCACCGTGTGAGGGGCCTACCCACGCTGCGCTTTCCGGTACGCGGTCGCCACTCGAGAACTTTTCGGCCCCACCGGCCATCGGTTCTGCGAGCAATGTGCCCCGCCCACTGCCACTTAAGTTTAGCAATTCCTTGGGCTATGTCAGTTACTCTGGTTCTTCTTCTTCATTTCTGATTCGATCTCGCAGGGAAGCTACGTAGTATCTTCACGTCCCAAATACCGCAGTGTCTTAAAACGAAAGTCTTCGATCAGTGTGTGTTGCCAGTGATGACTTATGGAACAGAGACGTGGTCGTTCACTCAAGGCCTCATAAAAAGGCTGAAAGTCACCCAAAGGGCAATGGAGAGGGCTATGCTCGGAGCTAGTACGCAAAATATATATTTTGTCAGCTGTATCTTACCGAAAACGCCAGCTATCTTAATACAGGAAGTAGCGGGGAAGAGGCCGTCGCGTCCCTTCCTGCCACCCATGCACGGCGACTCGAGCATCTGCAGCGAGTGATTATTGTGGAACGGATCGTCGCACGGCGCGAACCTGCCGTTCATCGACACGCATTTGAAGCAGTCGATGCTGTGCGCTGTGGAAGAACTTCTGAGTTATTATGGGCGCCTGGTACTTGATCGGTATATTACATAACAGATTACCCCCAATAGATACCGCATACAAGGCCGCCGACGCTCGCCACACGTCTATGATTTTGCACTGATATAAGCAACACGAGTGAGCGAGCTCACGTTGCATCGTTTCGTGCCCCGCTACCCGCACCTACCGCTAAAAATGGTGACTTCGGGGTGCTTCGGGCGTACGTACAAAATTTTCATCATGCGGTATCTATTGGGTAATCTGTGGTTACATAACACCGCTGCTGCTATTCTACCACGATATCAAATCACTCAGGGTGTGAATACGAAAGAGAAAAAGCATACAAAGATACGTATGGTAGAGTGTAGATAGATTGATTTTTTCACGATTTGTACAAACTGGACACGCGGAAGTGAGATGTCAGCCTTGCAAGTTTGAACCTTGCAGCATACAGGGTGTAATAAAACACCCTAGTAATACTTAAGGGGGTGCTTCAGACCATCAATCTGTACAACTCTCACTATGGAGCCAACGTCGAGAAAAAAAAAATCTGCCCATACATTTGAGTCGAGACGCGATTTCGATGTTGGTCCCATAGTGAAAGTTGTTCAGTTTGAAGGTCTGAAGATCCCCTTAAAAAAGTGTCAGCATATTAAGAAGGACCCTATAGAACGTGTTAATGAATTAGCGCAAAACCTCATACACCCCAACTGATTTATAATAAAATAATTAGATTGCAACAATAATTTCATTATTTTGATAATAAAAATTGAAAGTTATTCGCATTTTAAGTTTTGAGACAAAAATGATTTGTTATCATTTCAACACTGAAAGAAAGCGCTAATGTACTCATGGATACTTACATTTTTATAATCTTGTTTTGGTAGTAAGTAGGGTGAGTGTGCCCGTGCGGTGGGTTGTCATCGGGTTCAGTAAATTTTAAATTTTGCAAAAAAATTATTCTAGTTTTGCGTTAATTCATTAACACGTTGTATACTTACAGGGTGTACCAAAACACCAGACCATGAAACTGAACAACTTTCACTCCGGAGCCAACTTTGAAATCGCGAAAAAAAACAGCTACCCCATACATTTTAGTCGAGTCGGTACTGCAGTTTTGTATGGGACAGCAGATTTTTTTTTGTGATATCGAAGTTGGTTCCATAGTGAAAGTTGTTCAGTTTCGTGGTCTGAGGCACCCCTTTAAGTATTACTAGGGTGTTTTGTTACACCCTGTAGAAAAGCATAGGTGAGCTTGATCAAACGATTAGTAGGTACACTACCTATTGATATCGAGGACAGGAACACTATGGCAGCTATGAAGGTATTTCCACGGTGTCCTATTATCCTATCCATCCTGAAACAAAACAAAATCCGTGTGAGTGTGTCAAACAGTTGCGTAGTTCACACATCACTCAGAGACACTCATTCCGGAACGGGCGATAAATAATAAACAATTTTTGTATTTTAAAATATTAGAGTAATTAATTAATTAATTATATTGTAACTTTGTAACCAACAGTGGCCTCGATTCGGAGTGTACCACGACTTAACTAAACTAAATTTATTCCTGTCACTTTCTAAAATAAGATTAAGAAATGAGACAGAAAACCAACAGCTGACTTTAGTGCTATCAAAGTGACGTTAAATGCGCAAAATAAGATGCCATCATAATGTACGCCATCTTATTTATGGCGTTTTTGGGCGTTTGACGTCACTTTGACAGCACTAAAGTCAGCTGTTGGTTTTCTGTCTCTTTTCTTAATCTTATTTTAGAAAGTGACAGGAATAAATTTAGTTAAGTCGTGTTACAGTCCGAATCGAGGCCATTATCAAACAAAATCATGTTAGGTAATTAATTAATTATAGGTACAGGGTTACTTCGGAGACAGTACGCAAAAGACAATGCGCCTTATGTTTCGCCGTTGTTTTTGGCACGGCCAGCAACCAACATTGTTTTTTTTTTTCAGAATAAAGAAACAAACAAAACTTATTAACATGTATATCCCTAAACTCAGTCCGGACGGAGATATTTTACTGTTTAGAAATATTAAGTTGGGATCTTGCTATGAGTAAAATTAATTATACAGGGTGTAACAAAACACCCTAGTAATACTTAAGGGGGTGCTTCAGACCATCAAACTGAACAACTTTGACTATGGAGTCAACATCGAAATCCCAAAAAAATAATCCGCTCTTTCATACAAAACTGCAGTACCGTCTCGACTCAAATGTATGGGATGGCAGATTTTTTTATTTTTTCTCGACGTTGGCTCCATAGTGAAAGTTGTTCAGATTGATGGTCTGAAGCACCCCCTTAAGTATTACTAGGGTGTTTTGTTACACCCTGTATACCTACAAATCATCAATAGTTACCTACTTATTAGGTAGGTATAGAATAAACCCAAGTGCTAGTGGCAACAAAATGGAAACCAATGAAAAAGTCCATAAAACGATCGAATGAAAAAGTGGCGCGAATGGCGCGCTCAATAAAAGCATTTTATTTAGATGGTACCAACCCATCTAAATAAACCATTTACAAATACCTACCTACCTATTTATAGCTCCCTACCTAGGTAGTTGTAAATAGATAGATCTTTAGGTACACCATCTACCAATTAAGACTACCACCACACAGCATAAGAGATAATTTACAAGATAGGCTGATGATCGTGGTACACATAGATACATACATAAACTCATGACCATAATCCCTTTCTAGTACAGAGCTGCCAATGTAAATTTCTTGATTCCCCGCTTAAGTAGGCTCAATTCCCCGAATTTCCCCGATTTTCAATAATACATTCCCCGAAAATTCCCCGACACTGTAATATACAAGAAATAAAGCATTTTTTCATGCAAAATGTAGTTAAATGTTTCAAAAATTAGCGTATCAACTTCTTTGTCTTCTAATTTTTATCAAAAAATCTACTTAAATATTTAGAATACAAGGAGTTTTATTTATTATTTATATTTCTCCCACACTTTCGGACTAAGGATAGTCCCGATTCGATTCTAATTTTTGCAATTTCCTCTACTTTTGACATCCTTTGTTCGACATTTATTACAAATAGGCGATTCCCCGAAATTCTCCGATTTGAATCATTCCCCGCGCTCTCCCCGCACGCACCCCTCATTCCCCGAAAATCGGGGAAATTCCCCGGAATCCGCAGCCCTGTTCTAGTATCTATTACTAGATGCCGAAACTGCCACTGCAAACTTTGTTGTCGGCAGTTATAGGTGGTTGTATGTAGCAAGGCTCACGATTAGCAAATTAAAGGTTTCACGATGGAATAACGAGTAAAGCAGTGACAGGACTGACAGGTAGCTATAGCTAGCCTTTCGCCCAATACACTGCACATGAAACCTTTTTCCCTTAGTCACCTCTTACTACACACCCACGGGAAGAAATGGATCCATTCTATGTCAGCGTTTCCACCAGATATGTGCGAGGATGCGTAGCGAGGGATGTAATTTTCAAGAACCAATGGAATCGCTTCATTTACCTTGCCTCGCTCACCTTGCATAGCTCTGGTGGAAACGGCTTAGCGGAGCGAGGTTTTTGTACGTACAAAACAAGCGAGAGATGTGTGCGAGGAATTTGTTGCGAGGTTTGCGACAGATGTGTGCGAGGAATGTGTTTGCGACATACTGTACCAACCAGTCCATAGATGCCCCCGCCGACACATTTCACAGCTTCGCAACGCATCCTCGCACGGCTCGCACCGCACATTAATGCGCATTTTCACAGCTCACACAGCACAGCTCAGCACAGCTCAGCTACACATCCTCGTACGACACATTTTCCTCGCACAGCTTTGGTAGAAACCCCCACACATTTTCACAGCACAGCTAGACATTCTCGCACGACACATTTCCCTCGCACATCTCTGATGGAAAAGCACCCTATAGCCCAGTCATTTTACGGTTTGAGCCGGGACTAAGTGCATTTTTTTTTCGCTATAATATTGAAGAGCCAATTTGAGCTTAAGAATGTACCAAAATTAAAAAAAAAAAACCGGCCAAGTACGAGTCGGGACTCGGGCAATTAGTGTTCCGTACTACCAGTTGTTTAACTGGGTCATTGAAAAAACCACTATAAATTGACACTTACTTAGTATGTGGTCACATAGTAACTGAAGATCATTTTACACTGGTCGTACTGGTGTTAGTTTTTTGGGTATAGAAAAAAAACTATCCAAGTTAGAGCCATCCTGATAATTTTCCCGCCATCTACACGTTATTTCTGATGTTCATGATTTTTTTCAGATCTTATACGGCTATATTTTTTGAAATAGAGGAGGGGACAGCAATTTCTCGGATTGAATTGAAAATTTTGTTAAACAAAGTTTTTATTAAAAATTTGAAAAGTATATTTTTAGACTCGTATTTTTATAAGCTTTCAATTGATACCCCACACCACAGGGCAGATTTATTTTTTTTTTATTTGCCCTTTCTTACTACCGAAATTGCCCCCCAATATAAAAATTTAGCTTTTTTTACTTCATTTATGACATTGGACCACCAATTGCTATATCTGTACCGAGTTTCAACTTCCTATGTCTTATGGTCTCTGAGAAAAATGCCTGTGACAGACGGACGGACAGACACCGAGCTGATTCCATAAGTGTTCCGTTTTTCCAATTTTGGTACGGAACACTAATTACGTCAGCAAGTTTCAATTTTAAAATAGATATAAATAGATATTATCTCGTTCTAAAAAACATGATGATAATTTTTTTTTGCATATATTTAAGGCTTTACCATCATACATACTTCAAACATGGTGTAAATATTTTTGCCTACTTAGAAGGTTTTGAAAAATACATTCGTATTTTCTAATAAATACCTCATTTTTTAAATTTTAATGCCTATTTTATTGATCAGAAATAATGTAATATTGTAAAATCTAATTCAAATGAGTGCATTGGTATTTAATATTATTAATTTAAAAGCCTTCTGGGACACACAATTTTGATTTCTATGTTGCGTAGCAAAAATTTTTTTAATATTGTTTAGGATAGTATTTTTGTCACTAAATGGTGCCAGTTACAATTTAAAAGTCCAATTAATAATTACTCCCTACCCCGCCTAACAAAACTCCGTAAAATGACTGCCGAAACTACACGGCACAGGCGCGGCGGCCCACTCCTCCCATTTGCAAGGCTCTCTTTCTTACAAGCAAACTTTTGCAATTAGCCATCCCGCTTCAATTGCGTGGCGCCGGTCGGAATTTTCCGTTTTCTTTGAAAACCTGTATGATTTTTTGTGAATTTAAAAAAAATAAGAAAACCACATCATTTTATATTGTATTGTGAAGAATGTTGCAAATTTTCATATTCTTCTGATCAACAATGTAAGAGTACAACGGTTACAACTGGAAAAAAAGAGGTGACATTTGATTCGTTTTTCTTCAGTTTAATTAACTAAAATAGATTTCGAGAAAAACCACATCACATCTCATATCATCATCAGTCTATAAACGTCCCACTGCAGGGCACAGGCCTAGCCTCAAGGAGGGTGTATGGGCATTAGTTCACCACGCATGCCCAATGCGGGTTGGTAGACTTTACATACACATCAGAATTTCTTCTTCAATGTATGCAGGTTTCCTCACATTGTTTTCCTTCACCGTTTGAGAGCAGTCGGTTTTACGTACATAAGTTTGAAAAACTCATTGGTACATGGCATGTTGTCCGTGCGGATTCGAACCTGGACCCCCATAATTGGGAGTCCATACCTCTCCGCAACGCGCCACCGACGCTCTCGGCACTTCGCCTGTGGCACAGATTAATAATCTTCTTCTTTTCGTGTCAATAGTTCTACTAGTTTCTATATTTTTCTAGCTAGACAGATATTCGGCGAGCCTGACAGAGCGTCCAGTGTAGCTTTATTAAGGTCCTCTCTCGTGCAGGTGTTCGGGCACAATGGACATTCTAGTGCGCCATCGACTGGATAGGTTCGCCGCAATCTCACTGCATTAGGCGAGTGTCCCTGGTTTGATAATAAGTTACTACGTCTGTGGCGAGAAATCAGACATGAATCTTCTTCTTCTATCGAGTCGATGGCATGTCATTTAAATCTTTCCAGCCCAGTATTTTGCCACACGGATAGCATTATCAGCAGCGTCCATAAGCTCCGTTCGCGTACAGGTATTCGGACAGGAAGGGCAGGACACAAGATGGGCCATAGTCTGAGGAGAAACACCGCATTCACACCCTAGGTTCGACCCGTCTGTGTAGCCCCACTTGAACAGACTTTCTTTACTCCGGCCAACCTGAGTTCGGAGTCTATTTAAGCACCTCCAAATCGACCTGGGCAGCTCCGGGAGGCTTTCCTTGAGAGGAACAAACGGGTCAGGAAGTGTGGTGCCTTCCCGCCAAAGAGCGAGTCTGAAAGACATGAATGCAGTGTAATAATTATCCAAGAACGAGCGAAGCGAGCTCGAAATTTTTATCACTATTCGCCTGTGGTCAGAACAGTGGCTGTGGTTAAATATTTGTCATGAATATTAAGAAAACTTTTGAGGCGCGAGCGAGGCCCTTCGGTCAGCTTGGCCGTGGGCGGTTGCCCATACAGCCCACGCCTTCCGCCGGCTCTGCCACACGGCACTTATGTTATGCTGTAGTATAATATATCTATGATGTTATGTTATGAATGTTATGATCAATGAGGTGAATTTTAATAAATGATAAACTGAAGATATTCTTGTTAAAAACATTAACTAACGTCAGTTTAGTTTATTGTTTACATTTGAACTAATTTTGTTTACGCGTCGACCGTTATAGACATGTTGTCTGTCTACTATTTATAAACACATTTTTTTACCCGTCTTAAAGCTGATGATTAAACGTGTTGCCTTGCCTATCTCACAGGTGAATTTGGATTACCGGGAGTATCGTTATACATTTTTCGTTATCGTTAATCATTTCCAGGTGAACATTTAAATAACATTATAAACCTTTCCCACAATGTTTCCACACCTTTCTGTTACACTCTGTAGAAAATTTTTAAAGCTGAGATTTGTCTTTTGAGCGTAGTTGAAATTAGATTTGAGACTCGCTTGCACAAAAAAGTTAACGTTTAACGCCTAATTACTTTTTGTTGCCAGTCAGCCTAAGTGTTACCAGTTCTAACCAGTTCTAATGTTTAGTGGTACATCTACCTATTAATGTGACTTAGGTAGACCAGTTCGCACCCTTTAAGACGTTGAACGCCGGCGCGGCGGGTCACAATAACAATAGATTTTCCATTGTTTGTCGGTCATTTGGCAGTCAAAGCCTTCAAAGATATGGTTTTCATATCACAATAGAAAATAAGCTAGTTAATTCACATCGTATTTGGTAAGTAGCTACTTAAGTTGGTAAGTATACAAAATGTTTATTAAATCTCGGTTGGGCGACAGGACTACAATCAATAATACTTACTTGAACTAATACGACAAACAAACGTCTTGCAGTTGCGCCATATCTTTTTTTAGGGTTGCGTACCCAAAGGGTGAAATTACAAAGCCTACGTTGTGAGTAAGATAGTGAAAATTTTCATAGAATGTGCGTTATTATGGCAGATTTGCTAACAAATAATAAAAATTAAGGAAGGAATACAAGGATACTCATACAAGGAACTAGTTTTTATCAAAGTTTTTTTCTTTTCTTAAAAACAGTAATACATACAAGCGTCAAACTTGGTGTGATTATAGTGCAAACTCTACAGTATACCTAACACAAATAATAAAAACCGACCAAGTGTGAGTCAGTCTCGTGCTAAAGGTACCAGAGAAAAAAACAAGGGGTTGCACTCCGGGAGTGCCGGCAGAAGTGAATACTAAGAGATCTTACGTCTTACGAATGTCACGTGACGTCACGGTAATCTTACGTCATCGTCTTACCAAATTTCGTCTTACGAATTTTCGATCAGGGTGACGTCACGGTCCTGACGCGAGTTTAACATTTTTTACCCATCCCAAAAAATGCACAACGCCGCTAAAGAAGTTTTCACTTCAAAAATTGTTTTTGTAAGTTAATTAGGTATGTTGTGTCACCACCACACAACATAATTAACTTACAAAAAGAATTTTCACGTGGTATGGAACCCTCGGTGCGCGAGTAGCCCGACTCGCACTTGACCGATTTTTATCTTGTTTTACAGTTCTCAATGAAGTCTTCTTTTTTTAAGTTTTATTAATAGTTTAGACAACCCTCTAAAATATTTTAACATTTTACATTTAGCTTCCGTTTCCGGTCGATTAATTAAATAAATTACGCGAACATTGTCTTACGAGAAAAATAGCATTCTAGATTATATTCCAAAGCTTACTCACCTGCTAATAGCTGACAATCAAAACAGTAATCAATAATAATGTAGCTTACTAGCACGAAATAAAACCAGACACGAGATAAAATTAATTAAATACACCTATTTATAAATTCCGCTGCTTTTAGCATAATTTCCCGGCAACCGAAGCTAAATTATCCACAATAGAACTGTCTTTGTCAACAACATTGAAGCGAAAGTGTGTTTTTATTAGTAAAACATTTAAAAATCTATTTTAGACCGTGCGTAGAAAATTTACAAACGTGTTACAAAGCTTTGCTCGAAATATCGACTGAAAAACGTAAGCTCGCCTGTAAGGCGGTGTTGCCAGTTGAGTGGAGCTTTTTGTTTCCCGTAAAATGGGGTAAAAGTTATTGTTCTTCGTAAATTGTATATCTTTCCGCATATAGATAGGTAGGTATTCTATTCCATAAAAAATTTCAGAAGCTTCAAACTCCTGCTAAATATTATGATAAGTAGGTATATCAACATCTTTGTAGGTCCTTAAAGATAAGAAACCTATTCCTAACCACTAGCTAACCACAGTCAAATTATGTTTGTCACTGGCCTCGATTCGGAGTGTACCACGACTAAACTAAACTAAATGTATTCCTGTCACTTTCTAAAATAAGATTAAGAAAAGAGACAGAAAACCAACAGCTGACTTTAGTGCTGTCAAAGTGACGTTAAATGCGCAAAATAAGATGCCATCATAATGTACGCCATCTTATTTAAGTCGTTTTTGGGCGATTATGATGGCATGTTATTTTGGGCGTGTAACGTCACTTTGACAGCACTAAAGTCAGCTGTTGGTTTTCTGTCTCTTTTCTTAATCTTATTTTAGAAAGTGACAGGAATACATTTAGTTTAGTTTAGTCGTGGTACACTCCGAATCGAGGCCATTGTGTATAATTTTGAGAAACTTAACAAAATCCTTTTTGTAACATAGCATATGCTCACGACTATATTCCCCGAAGGGGTAGTCAGAGATATTCTGAAACCTCCGAACCTCCACGTTTCACTAGTAGGTAGTACCGAAACTCTGTCCAGTGTGACGGGGAGTGAGCTTTTTTTTTTTGGCGAATTTCCTATGTCTTTTAGGGAAAGTTATTCAGTATCATGGGTACTGTAATGCTTTGGGGTTCCGTGATAAAGGTTGGAAATGAATAGGCATCAATTAAAGATAGTAAGGTATAATATTCCCTTCGTTGAAGCTAAACGGATCCGCTGTACAACGCCCGTACAATTAGTAATAACATAAACAAGAAAAAAAAAGAAAAAAGGAAACTTAAAATAAATAATAATCGAGCTGAGGCTCGAACCCGAGTTTATCCGAGCTTAATGTGTATTTCCGACCGCTGGACCAACGAGACGCTTGCCAGTGTGAACGAAAACCTCGACCCCTTTCCGCGCATACGATATATCCATCAATTGCGATAAAGGAATCCCTCCAACTAAGGGCATTTCCGTAGGCTGCGAAAGAAACACGTAAATATCAGCGAGAACGTGAATTACGTACCGAAATATCCAACATGACCGAGGGTTGCGCAAACTTACCCCATGTCCTTTGAATCACTCACAATTAACTAAATTAACTTTCCTTGACGAATCGCCAAGTGGCTTACAACTGCCTGATATGATAAACTTGTTATTCAGACTGTTAATAACATTTATTAACGACAAATAGATCGAACACCTTTGTTTCAATCTTCACGACCACCGTGACAGTTTACGCTACCCCCCATACATTTTATGCGCGTACCTACTTAAAATTATAATTTCATAACGGAGAACTCAATATTTTAGTACGCCTAGCGCCATCTATTGACACTGGCTTGTAGCTGAATTATGACCATTACAGTACAAACAATCACCCCTTAAAGTAATGCAACTGTTTACACTAACACCCTGTATAATACTTAGGATTTTGTATATCGTAGTTATTCATTCTTGCACCTACCTGCTAATATAGCCCAACGAACACCAGAGTGGAAATTGCAGCCTATCATTGCAACTTCAAGATGCATAGCAACGCCATAAGGGTTCAAGATAAAGTTTTAAGAGCTATAACATCTTCCGCAAACTCCTATAGCTGCACGGGGAGCTTATAGTTGCAGTAAGGAAATAGAGTACAGCTTATGCCTACATATAAGTTCATTCTTGAACCTATTTACCACTTAAGCCTATAGTGAGAACCAGAAAGTGCATTTTGACACTAATAGCTGTGTATGGTATATACTTGGAACTCTAAAGCGCCTTATACCTGTAAAGAGGATATATTTTTAGACAATTTAAAGCAGTTGCTTAAGAGTTCAAATAGGCACTACTTTGTTACTAGCAGTTGCATTAAAGAGATAATAAAATAATCAGTGCAGCCTTTAGTTCCTTATGAGTTATAATCAGTGATCGGAACAATGGGATTTAAACTTGTCGTGTGGGGGTTTATCATGGAGTTGTTAAAACCACAAAATTTGAATCCCGTGATACCGGGAACTGTCGCATTAGTCAGCAGTACATTGTATCGAAGTAGTTATATCAATTTTAATGATCTAAATCAAAATTAAGGTAATATAATTTTTTTCCCGAATCCCGGGATTTTTTTTTCTTTCCAAATTTTCATAAGTTGTCTAGTTTGATGGTCTGAACCAACTATGGAAATTTGAAAAGAAAAAAAATCCCGGGATTCGGAAAAAAATTATATTACCGTAATATGAATAATAATTAAATTAAACTTTTATCGATGGATTTTCCAACGAGCACCAGAGTGAAAATTGCAGCCTGTCTTGCAACTTTAAGTTGCATAGCAACGCTATAAAGCCTTAGTCATACTACAACGGCGCGGAGACGGACGGAGGACGGACGGAGACGGGACGGCAACGGACGGAGACGGGACGGCAACGGACGGAGCACGGGCACGGACGGAGGACGGACGGAGACGGGACGGCAACGGACGGAGACGGGACGGCAACGGACGGGCGCGGGCGGAGGACGGGCGGGCACGACGCGAAACCGACACCCAGTGTTGCCAGACGTACTTTAATTATCGATTTTAACGGTAATTTCATACCCCGTACGGTAGAACAGTCAGTACCCGGCAAACAGAAGTGCGATTTTTGAAAATCATACGAGCAACTTGGCAGTAGAAAGATGCATAATCTCCATAGTAATTTTGGCCAAGTCGCTCGTATGATTTTCAAAAATCGCACTTCAGACTTGAAAAATGCGGAAGAGTGCGGCAGCAGTTGAAAATGTATGGACATATTTCTACTGCTGATTTGACTTTCGAAAATCACTCTCCTGGAGTATGATTTTTTAATGTTAAATCAGCAGTAGAAAGATGCACGTCTCCATAGTAGGTACCTGACTGCCTCCGTGGTCTAGTGGTTAAGAGCATTGGCTCTCGATACGGAGGTCGTGGGTTCGGATCCCACGGGGGACACCTAGTGATATGTCACTTTGTGCGTTTTTCCCTAGTTGGTTAGGACATTGCAGGCTGAATCACCTGATTGTCCGAAAAGAAAAATGATTCCGTGCTTCGGATGGCACGCTAAGCCGTTGGTCCCGGCTACTATCTCTGGTGGTAGTAGTCGTTACATAAAAACCACGTCAGAGGCCGTAAGGCGGTCTGAAAAAACTCTGACACCAGGGCCTGCCCACACGATAAGAAGAAGACCTAATATTAAATTTATCAACTGCTGATTTCAAAGAGTTTCTATGAGTTTCAAAAATCGCACTCCTGGGAAGAAGATCAAGACACAAATCGCGCAAGAACTACCTTATATTATAGAGACTCAGGAGGTATAGGTACAGAGTGTACATTTAAATGCGCTATTACAGGGGTGCTTCAGATAATCAAACTGAACAACGTTCACTATGATCTAAGTTAAAAAAAAAACAATGATTTTGTTTTTCAACCGATTGATTCCAAAATCGATAACTGAGGGTCCGCGACCGCGTGGACTCCGAACACGAATCCGATGTCAGATTTGAGAAAAGTGACCACCATCTTGAACTTTTTTGTTTCTCAACCGATTGCTTCCAAAATCGATATCTGAGGGTCCGCGTGGACTCTAAACAGGAATCTTATGTCAGATTTGAGAAAAGTGGCCGCCATCTTGAACTTTTTTGTTTCTCAACCGATTGCTTCCAAAATCGATATCTGGGGGTCGACGTGGACTCCAAACACGAATCTGATGTCAGATTTGAGAAAAGTGGCCGCCATCTTGAACTTTTTTGTTTCTTAACCGATTGCTTCCAAAATCGATATCTAGGGGTCCGCGTGGACTCCAAACACGAATCCGATGTCAGATTTGAGAAAAGTGGCCGCCATCTTGAACTTTTTTGTTTCTTAACCGATTGCTTCCAAAATCGATATCTGATGGTCTGCGTGGACTCTAAACACGAATCTGATGTCAGATTTGAGAAAAGTGGCCGCCATCTTGAACTTTTTTGTTTCTTAACCGATTGCTTCCAAAATCGATATCTAGGGGTCCGCGTGGACTCCAAACACGAATCCGATGTCAGATTTGAGAAAAGTGGCCGCCATCTTGAACTTTTTTGTTTCTTAACCGATTGCTTCCAAAATCGATATCTGATGGTCTGCGTGGACTCTAAACACGAATCTGATGTCAGATTTGAGAAAAGTGGCCGCCATCTTGAACTTTTTTGTTTCTTAACCGATTGCTTCCAAAATCGATATCTAGGGGTCCGCGTGGACTCCAAACACGAATCCGATGTCAGATTTGAGAAAAGTGGCCGCCATCTTGAACTTTTTTGTTTCTTAACCGATTGCTTCCAAAATCGATATCTGATGGTCTGCGTGGACTCTAAACACGAATCTGATGTCAGATTTGAGAAAAGTGGCCGCCATCTTGAACTTTTTTGTTTCTTAACCGATTGCTTCCAAAATCGATTTCTAGGGGTCCGCGTGGACTCCAAACACGAATCCAATGTCAGATTTGAGAAAAGTGGCCGCCATCTTGAACTTTTTTGTTTCTTAACCGATTGCTTCCAAAATCGATATCTGGGGGTCCGCGTGGACTCCGAACACGAATCCGATGTCAGATTTGAGAAAAGTGGCCGCCATCTTGAACTTTTTGGTTTCTCAACCGATTGCTTCCAAAATCGATATCTGGGGGTCTGCGTGAACTCCAAACACGAATCCGATGTCAGATTTGAGAAAAGTGGCCGCCATCTTGAACTTTTTTGTTTCTCAACCGATTGCTTCCAAAATCGATATCTGGGGGTCCGCGTGGACTTCGAATACGAATCCGATGTCAGATTTGAGAAAAGTCGCCGCCATTATGAACTTTTTTGTTTCTCAACCGATTGCTTCCAAAATCGATATCTGATAATCCGCGTGGACTCCACACACGAATCCGATGTCAAGTTTGAGAAAAGTGGCCGCCATCTTGAACTTTTTTGTTTCTCAACCGATTGCTTCCAAAATTGATATATGATGGTCCGCGTGGACTCTAAACATGAATCCGATGTCAGATTTGAGAAAAGTGGCCGCCATCTTGAACTAGTTTGTTTCTCTATCGATTGCTTCCAAATTCGATATCTGGGGGTCCGTGTGAACTCCAAACACAAATCTGATGTTAGATTTGAGAAAAGTGGCCGCCATCTTGAACTTTTTGTTTCTTAACCGATTGCTTCCAAAATCGTTATCTGAGGGTCCGCGTGGAATCCGAACACGAATCTGATGTCAGATTTGAGGAGTTATCAGTTAGTCAGTTATCGATTTTGGAAGCAATCGGTTAAGAAACAAAAAAGTTCAAGATGGCAGCCACTTTTTTCAACTCTGACATCGGATTCGTGTTGGGAGTCCACGTGGACCCCCAGATATCGATTTTGGAAGCAATCGGTTGAGAAACAAAAAAGTTCAAGATGGCGGACACTTTTCTCAAATTTGACATCGGATTCGTGTTTGGAGTCCACGAAGACCCCCAGATATCGATTTTGGAAGCAATCGGTTGAGAAACAAAGAAGTTCAAGATGGCGGCCACTTTTCTCAAATCTGACATCGGATTCGTGTTTGGAATCCACGCGGACCCCTAGATATCGATTTTGGAAGGAATCACTTGAGAAACAAAAAAGTTCAAGATGGCGGCCACTTTTCTCAAATCTGACAGCGGATTCGTGTTTGGAGTCCACGCGGACCCCTAGATATCGATTTTGGAAGCAATCGGTTGAGAAACAAAAAAGTTCAAGATGGCGGCCACTTTTCTCAAATCTGACACCGGATTCGTGTTCGGAGTCCACACGGACCCCCAGATATCGATTTTGGAAGCAATCGGTTGAGAAACAAAAAAGTTCAAGATGGCGGCCACTTTTCTCAAATCTGACATCGGATTCGTGTTTGGAGTCCACGTGGACCCCTAGATATCGATTTTGGAAGCAATCGGTTGAGAAACAAAAAAGTTCAAGATGGCGGCCACTTTTCTCAAATCTGACATCGGATTCGTGTTCAGAGACCACGCGGACCCCCAGATATCGATTTTGGAAGCAATCGGTTGAGAAACAAAAAAGTTCAAGATGGCGGCCACTTTTCTCAAATCTGACATCGGATTCGTGTTCGGACTCCACGCGGACCCCCGGATATCGATTTTGGAAGCAATCGGTTGAGAAACAAAAAAGTTCAAGATGGCGGCCTTTTTTCTCAAATCTGACATCAGATTCGTGTTCGGAGTCCACGCGGACCCCTAGATATCGATTTTGGAAGCAATCGGTTGAGAAACAAAAAAGTTCAAGATGGCGGCCACTTTTCTCAAATCTGACATCGGATTCGTGTTTGGAGTCCACGCGGACCCCTAGATATCGATTTTGGAAGCAATCGGTTGAGAAACAAAATAGTTCAAGATGGCGGCCACTTTTCTCAAATCTGACATCGGATTCGTGTTCGGAGTCCACGCGGACCCCCAGATATCGATTTTGGAAGCAATCGGTTGAGAAACAAAAAAGTTCAAGATGGCGGCCTTTTTTCTCAAATCTGACATCAGATTCGTGTTTGGAATCCACGCGGACCCCTAGATATCGATTTTGGAAGCAATCGGTTGAGAAACAAAAAAGTTCAAGATGGCGGACACTTTTCTCAAATCTGACATCGGATTCGTGTTTGGAGTCCACGCGGACCCCTAGATATCGATTTTGGAAGCAATCGGTTGAGAAACAAAATAGTTCAAGATGGCGGCCACTTTTCTCAAATCTGACATCGGATTCATGTTCGGAGTCCACGCTGACCCCTAGATATCGATTTTGGAAGCAATCGGTTGAGAAATTAAAAATTTCAAGATGGCGGCCACTTTTCTCAAATCTGACATCGGATTCGTGTTTGGAGTTCACGCAGACCCCCAGATATCGATTTTGGAAGCAATCGGTTAAGAAACAAAAAAGTTCAAGATGGCGGCCACTTTTCTCAAATCTGACATCGGATTCGTGTTTGGAGTCCACGCGGACCCCTAGATATCGATTTTGGAAGCAATCGGTTGAGAAACAAAAAAGTTCAAAATGGCGGCCACTTTTCTCAAATCTGACATCGGATTCGTGTTCGGAGTCCACGCGGACCCCCAGATATCGATTTTGGAAGCAATCGGTTGAGAAACAAAAAAGTTCAAGATGGCGGCCACTTTTCTCAAATCTGACATCAGATTCGTGTTTAGAGTCCACGCAGACCATCAGATATCGATTTTGGAAGCAATGGGTTAAGAAACAAAAAAGTTCAAGATGGCGGCCACTTTTCTCAAATCTGACATCGGATTCGTGTTCGGAGTCCACGCGGACCCCCAGATATCGATTTTGGAAGCAATCGGTTAAGAAACAAAAAAGTTCAAGATGGCGGCCTTTTTTCTCAAATCTGACATCAGATTCGTGTTCGGAGTCCACGCGGACCCCCGGATATCGATTTTGGAAGCAATCGGTTAAGAAACAAAAAAGTTCAAGATGGCGGCCACTTTTCTCAAATCTAACATTGTATTCGTGTTCGGGGTCCACGCGGCCTCTCAGATATCGATTTTGGAGGCAATCGGTTGAAAAACAAAGAAGTTACTGAGTACTACTACAAACGGGTACTGTTATGTAACTCGCTTCAGCGCCATCTATCGAGCCATTTTGAACTGTCACCTTCACCATATCAAATTCTTTTCACCATAAAATTTTCCTCGATTTTTCGAGATCAACTATTGGCAGCACCGCGCGGGCGGAGGACGGACGGAGACGGGACGGCGACGGACGGAGACGGGACGGCAACGGACGGAGACGGGACGGCAACGGACGGAGCACGGGCGGTGGACGGACGGAGACGGGACGGCGACGGACGGAGACGGGACGGCGACGGACGGAGACGGGACGGCAACGGACGGAGCACGGAGGCCGTTGGCCGTCAAAGGATTTTATACTCTCCTACTATGTAAATAAGGTTCATTTTTCATTGCTCTCGCTGGCTCCGTCCCGTCCCGTGTCCGTCCCGTCCCGTCAAATATGAATAGAGCTTAAGGGTTCAAGATAAAGAAATCCCGGGATTCGGAAAAAAAATATTTTACCATAATTTTTTTGAGATCATTAAAATTGATATAAATAGCTTCTTCGATCCAATATACTGCTGACTAATACGACAGTTCCCGGGATCACGGGATTCAAATTAAATAAAACAAAAAAATTTGTGGTTTTAACAACTACGACAAGTTTAAGTATTTGCAATCCCATTGTTCCGATCACTGGTTATAAGATATGAATATCTAAAAAAAATAATTCAAAGAGTAAAATTATAACTAGATCAAACATCGTTTATGTTAAATCAATAACAATGATTTTAACGCACAGTAAAATAGAATAGGATAAGATTATACAGGGTGTAATATAAAATAGGACAGTCACTTAAAGGGGTGCTTCAGACCATCAAACTGAACAACTTTTTCTATGGGACCAATATTGAAATCGCGAAAAAAAATCGGCTGTAACATACATTTCAGTCGAGTTAAGTTTGCAGTTTTGTATGGGATAGCCGATTTTTTTTTCGCGATTTCAATATTGGTGCCATAGCGAAAGTTGTTCAGTTTGATGGTCTGAAGCACCCCTTTAATTAACTGTCCCATTTTATGTTACACACTGTATAGTAACACAATCTATGAAAATATGAATAATAATTAAATTAAACTTTAATCGATGATTATCAATTATTCAAGTCTTTGCTGTATTTATAGAAATTCTTTTCCTCGCCCTGTCCTATATCTCTGACTACCACCTCGGGGACTATAGTTGTGAGCATATACTATACTGTATTTCCACGCCGATTATTTTTTCAATATTTATATTGGATTTTTTCAATATTTATATTTGATTTATTTCAATATAAATATAAATATTGAAAAAAATAATCGGCGTGGAAATACATAGCATATGCTCACGACTATAGTCCCCGAGGGGGTAGTCAGAGGTATAGGACAGGGCGTGGAAAAGAATTTCTATAAATAATTAAATACAGCAAAGACTTGAATCATTGATAATCCATCGATAAAAGTTTAATTTAATTATTATTGATATTTTCAATGATTGACATAATCTTATCCTATTCTATTTTACTGTGCGTCAAAACCATTGTTATTGATTTTACATAAACGATGTTTGAACTAGTTATAATTTTACTCTTTGAATAAGTTATTTTAGATATTCATATCTTATAACCAGTGATCGGAACGATGGGATTGTAAATACCTAAACTTGCCGTGTGGGCATAACAGAGTTGTTAAAACCACAAAATGTATTGTGTAACGAAGTTACCTTACGTTACGTTACCGCCCTGTGGCGGGATGGCCAGAGGGCCTCATTGTAAAAATATATAAATCCCTTTAGAAGGGTTGACCTATCTTTAGGTAGGATGTCTGTAGTTCTGAGGTTGCTAATAAAAAGATAGAATTATAAACAAAGATACAAGTTTTATTACTGAATAACCTAATCTCGTTTACAGGTTTCCCTAGCTAACTTAATTCCTATTCACTACCGCTTTTTACTTACAACCCTAGCTGAGCTGAAAAGAGGGAATAAGGACCCGGCACGAGAGGGGCCGTATCGTGAAGGGTTATTTCCTTCAGGAGAATTGGCTCAAACTGTAAGACCTGACAACACTGCCCGAGGAACCAAAAGCCACGCCTGGTCAGATCTTCAGGAGCTACCTGCGTCCTGGTTGATCTAGGACACAGCTGCATCCACGACCCCTCAGTACGAGGTGTTCAAAAGTGAGGGGAGGTTGGGGAGAGGAGGAGGGGGGGGACACCCGATAGTAGACCTCTGTGGTTGAGCTTCTTCCCAGCCGCCTGATACCTCAAGCCACCGTGCTTCCACTCTCGGACGCCAACTATCGAGTCCCGGCCTAATCAATCAATCAGTCTCGCGGCAACGGCCTCTTTACTATGGTTTCTATCGCCAGCTGCTGAAGCAGCCGGGTCATCGGGGTTGGCACCTGGTGGTGCCTCGTAGTTGTCCAGGTGTCTGCCGGCGCGGTCTAGCCCACCGAGTGGGACCCCGTTGGGGGAGGCCCGGTGAGCGAACTGCGGTCGGCAGTGTGGCCAATCAGGGGGGTTTTGTGCTGCGGAGTAGCCTACAGTCCGGCGGTTCACCCTCGGTCCGCCCCACGGTCCAAGGGGATCTACAGCCGTTAGCAGTTTCCGCAGCGGGGTGAGTCCTTAAAAGGGCTCAGGCATCAGGGGGTCAATTTCCGGGAGGGGATCGTCTGTGGAGAGCTCCATAGCGAGGGTGCAGCTGCCGAGGTCAGTTCGGCAGTGACGTCAGTCCGGGGGGTGCTGCGGAGAGCACACGAACCTGGCGGCATGCCAGGGTGTGTGCAGGCTCCAATGCGGTGGTATTTCTTGTGGTGCTGCCGGTGAGGTCAAGCTCACCGAGTGGGACCCTGTTGGGGGAGGCCCGGTGAGCGACCTACACGCCGGCAGTGTGGTTATCCGGGGTGCTTGAGGAGGGGCCCACGGTCCTGACGACTCGCTGAGGAGTCGAGGACGTGGGCGGGCTCCGAAGCGGTGTGTGGGCGCGACACAGACGGTCGCGGGAGGCGGGTGCGCTGCTGGTCGCACCTACGCGAGGCCAGCTTATGTTGGTTTTGTATAGCTTGATGTGTCGCTGTGTGTACATTGGATCGAAATAGTTATATCAATTTTAATGATCTGAAACAAAATTACGGTAATATAATTTTTTTTTCGAATCCCGGGATTTTTTCTTTCCAAATTTTCATAGGTGGTTCAGACCATCAAATTGGACAACTTATGAAAATTTGGCACCGTTCAGTTCAGTTGTTACTATGTTTGTGTAGGCGAACCATCGAAATCTTTTTAAAATGTGAAATGCGCAGGCGGACATCATCAAATTAAATAAGTAAGTAATTAATTAATGGTTTCTTGTTATTCAGTACAGTACATGAAAAAAATAAACGGCGTGGAAATACATAGCATATGCTCACGACTATAGTCCCGAGGGGGTAGTCATATATATAGGACAGGGCGTGGAAAAGAATTTCTATAAATACAGCAAAGACTTGAATCATTGATAATCCATCGATAAAAGTTTAATTTAATTATTATTCATATTCACAAAGATTGTGTTACTACATAATCTTATCCTATTCTATTTTATTGTGCGTCAAAATCATTGTTATTGATTTTACATAAACGATATTTGATCTCTCTCTGGGGGTAGGCCCCTCACACGGTGGACCAATGTCCTGGTGAAGGCGGCGGAAAAACGTTGGATGAGGGCGTCGCAGGAACGGTCGTTATGGCGATCCTCGGGGGAGGCCTATGTCCAGCAGTGGACGTCCATTGGCTGAGATGATGATGATGATGATGATGTTTTCTCTAGGTATAATTTTACTCTTTGAATAATTTTTTTTAGATATTCATATGTAACCAGTGATCGGAACGATGGGATTGTTAGGGTTGTTAAAACCACAAAATTTGGTATTTTATTTTATTTGAATCCCGTGATCCCCGGAACTGTCGTATTAGTCAGCAGTACATTGGATCGAAGTAGTTATTATCAATTTAAATGATCTTAAACAAAATTACGGCAGTATAATTTTTTTCCGAATCCCGGGATTCCCGGGAACTGAACTGGACGGTGCCAAATTTTCATAAGTTTTCCAATTTGATGGTCTGAACCACCTATGAAAATTTGGGATGAAAAAAAAATCCCGGGATTCGGAAAAAAAATATATTACTGTAATTTTGTTTCAGATCATTAAAATTGATATAACTAATTCGATCCAATGTACTGCTGACTAATACGACAGTTCCCGGGATCACGGGATTCAAATTAAATAAAACAATAAATTTTATGGTTTTAACAACTCTAACAATCCCATCGTTCCGATCACTGGTTACATATGAATATCTAAAAAAAAATATTCAAAGAGTAAAAATTTTAACTAGAGAAAACATCATCATCATCATCATCATCATCATCTCAGCCGATGGACGTCCACTGCTGGACATAGGCATCCCCCGAGGATCGGGATCAGATCAGATTAATCTGCACTATGAAATCCCTATGAAATCCAAACAATTCGACATATTGTAACCTTGAACTTATGCCTGCATAAAGAATGAAATTGGAGCCTATTAGCAGTTATGAACTGCAATTACAGTAATAAAAATCACTCTGAGGTCTACAAAAGTTAAAATAAGCGCCTAAAGCCGCTTACGGGAAGCATTGAGGAAGATACTACGGCTATAGGCTGCCCACGAGCAAGCGCCATGTGTATGATCTTTTTAGGTTATCCAAGCAAATATTTGTCAACAAATAACGTAAACAGAACTTAATTTTTAAGGATTGGGACGTTGCCTCCAAACCAGTGTATCATTAAATCGACCTCAAATGATTTTATTACATAAAAAGTTGAAAAGACTGTATTCTAATACACATAATTAATTGCTTATTTGGATTATATCAAGAGCGCATCAAAATTACTCCAATAAGTGATATTTACATTATCAGTAAACTAATATGCGTTTTTAATTGCATGTACTGTACTGAATAACAAGAAACCATGAATTAATTACATACTTATTTAATTTGATGATGGCCGCCACCGCACTTCAATTTCACATTTTAATAAAAAGATTTCGATATTTTGATGGTTCGCCTACACAAATATAGGAACAACTGAACTGAACGGTGTGCTGTCAAAACAAGATTCATTCATTTCAATCGGTCATTCGTTCACGAATGTAGTGCTATATGAGTGAATCTTATTACTTAATCTTCCATTGCAGCTACTATGGCGCTCTTAAGCAGCTACTATTATAGCTCTTCTGAAGCTTAAGGCCGCATAAAATTGTGCCTATTTGGCTATAGTGCTGCTGCATAAGGCCTGCTGAGCGCGCTCTATAGCTTACGCCTAGCAGCTTAAAGGAATAATTGCATTGGCTCTAAAGCCTGTATGCAGCAATTTTGTGCCCGTTGGGAGGCCAGTCATTTTACGCGTTGACCCGGGAATAATTTAGAATTGCATTTTTTTTTCGGAATCTTAGATTAGAACAAACCTCTCCAAGAAATGGAACAAAATTAAAAAAAAATTACGTCAGCAACAGTCCTAAATTTTACATTTTGCATTTAATTGCAGCAATCCCGATCTACAATATTTATGGCATTGTTGTTTTGCACATTTCATTAAATTAATTGCTATTATTTATATATCATAAAATTAAAAACTTAGATCGACTGCATATGCTTGAAGTAACAACTGCAGCGTCAAAACTAGAAATTTTTTTATGGTGCCTAAGCCGTAATACTTAATGGCAATATTTTTTGATGTATACTTTATATCTTATATTATAAACAAAAGATATCAATTCTTAGAAAGATTGCTCCAAGCAGTACCTCAATCTGTAATTTACATGATTTATGGTTCAAGATGGATTAGTAAGAGGAAAATCTTATTTTAATAATTGCATTTAGTACATTAAACAATTGTAAACACTATTATAAAAATAAAATTCTCATGGATAATAATAAATAAAGAATATAATAAAAGTACGCAGCGCGATATCATCTTTACGCGGGTAGCTATAGAGTTCAAATTTAAAAGCGGGCGGAGTGATGTCGAGCATAGACGACCGACCGTGACCGTGTGCCAATCCGATCGGAAAAGAAAGGTAGTTCGATGTTCCTCGAATAATTATGTTTGTGTAGAATGTTCATGTTATCAACATTGTTCCCGATAATATAGATAGGTTGATAGGTAGGTAAACCTAATATTCAAAAATAAATCGGTATTTCACTGGTTACTGTTATTAGCTTGTTATTAGAAGGTATGTGTGTGATTGCCTGAAGTGGTACCAAAGTTACTTTTTTTGGATAGCTATTTTTGTGATTTATGACAAACGGCTTCAAAACATTAAAAAAATTAAGAAAACACGAATTTCGAAAAATGTATTATTTGGTGGTGATTTAGACCCGCCACACACATATAGAATTCAGAATTCCGAATCAGAATTGTGATTTTGTATACCTAGGATTTGATAGGTACCTACGCAAATCCGAACGGAATTCTGCAGGGGGAAAATCCATACGAAATAAATCGTAGATAATCCTGATTCGGAGTTCCGGTTCGGAATTCCGTATGTACGTGGTGGACTTTATGTGCACTTGATATCATGGTACTGCACGGCTAGCATACCACCCACGCGACAAAACGACAAAACGAGAAAAGCGTCATGTGCGCTCTTTTTGGCATTAGCAAAACAACAAAGATGAAGGCTCATCTCGATTTTCATCATTTTCTAAGGGGTGCGGTGGCGGTGCAGGGCCCTGTTTAATAAATGCGACAATAGCAATGACAATTCAGAGTAAGTACATTGCTGGTTACTAATGACGCTAAACTTGCAGTGCTACAGTCATGTGTCCTAGCATTCGCAGCAATGTACTCTGAATTGTCATTGTCTAGTTTATTAAACAGGGCCCAGATTGTGCGGATAAGGCGAGAATAATGCGATATGGAAGTTTATGTGTGCAGCACGTCTAGTATAGATTTCTCTACAGGCGTGCGACGCGCCTTTGCTGCATATAAACTAGCTTGTACCCACGTTTTTTGTAGAGCTAAAACCGCGCTTGCCGTGAAATTGATGAACATTTTGGATGGTCAAATCACATAGATTATATCTGTAATAAGCTGAGAATACTGTTGGGTAGGTTTTATCATCTGCGATATAAGGTACCGGCAAGCACCTTAAAAACATTGTATTTGGCTCTTGTGGAATCAATAGTGAGCTATGGTCTGGAAAGCTATGGGCTCACTTTTAAAACTCATATAGA
Organism: Agonopterix subpropinquella; assembly: GCA_922987775.1. Lineage (NCBI taxonomy): Eukaryota > Metazoa > Arthropoda > Insecta > Lepidoptera > Depressariidae > Agonopterix > Agonopterix subpropinquella. The sequence goes on from OV277717.1 coordinate 7,864,059, forward strand.
TAGGATTGAATCATTACAGATACGGTTTCTAAAATTATTAGTAAACAATAAAACAAAAAATAGTTGTAAAGATAATTATAAAAAATTGTTTCATATTTGTAAAATTCTCCCAGCATCATTAAAACATAAATACTTACTGGCCACTAATAATCATGGCAATCCTCACTATAGGTCACACTTGAATCACAACTACGAAACGAGAGCGATATCGGCTGGTAAGGTCGAAGTACCGCGGGCGAACAACTACTTCGGGTATAGGACCCTAAGTAGGTGTGTTCCAAAGCTGTACAACGAGCTACCAGCCGATATCCGAAATGAGGTGAAGAAGTCGAAATTCTGTGGGTTGTTGAAGGATCTGTTACTATCGAATGTCATCAATGAATAACTAGTAAGTACGTACTCAGTACGCCAGTCATGTTATGTGTATAAAAATAGTCTATATTATTGCGCCTATGTAATGCGAGACTGATTCTCGGTTCCTACAGCCAAACCGTAAAATACGGTTTTGTAGGACTACAACTAAAAAACATGTAATTTTGTAACTTATTATTAAATAAATAAAAAAAAAAAAAAAAAAAATTTAGTACGGAAAAAAGTCGAGACGCGCGCAAGTAGAGAAATCATACTAGACGTGGTGTAACCTCGCTTTTCGAAGAGCAAAAGCCGCGCTTGTCGCGACTTATAAAAAACCGAGTCGCGCGTGTAGAGAAATACTAGACGTCTAGTCCACCAATCCACACAAGTCTACAATCCAGACCACCACGGCTTTTTTTGTATTACTAAGTAAGTACCTACCTATAAAAAATAAATATGTGGAACATTGTCATACAAACAAATTATCGAATCCCATTTAAAGTTAGTAGAATCTAGCACGGAAAAGAATGAAATATTATGTACCTTTAATTAATGATAAGACTATTATTATTTTATAGAATACATATTTATTATAGATACAAACATACATGACTTGAGTACCAACAAGTTTTCATATATTCACCATACAAATAATTGCCCTTTACGGATTCGAACCCGCAACCCTCGTATAAACAGGCAGGCCTACCAGCTAAGCTGAGCTATTGGGCCGTCAAAAAAGTATACACAAGTAGTTGTAAGTGAAAAGAAAAAGTAGACCCACTTCCCGGGATTCGAATATTGACATAGCATGGACATACCCTCTCATTTATTCGTTGAAAGGAAATAATTTAAATAATCTAGCTACTGTAATGTTAAATGGATAATAGGTGAAAATGGGTGTCTCTTTTTTTATTATAAGACATACAGACAGATATGAAAAATCTTATAATATGAAAAATCGTACCTTTGTCTGACTAAGTTGCATAATTTTGTAAGCAATTTCAACATAGAAAGGTACAAACAACTATTATTATCATTTTAATGTCTGTTATAGTTATTTTCTTTCTACGTTATTGTAGATAAGCCAAATAATAGGGATGATGAAAATTTTATATTTTATATCTTTTTTAAAAACTGTTTGGTATCTTTCACTAAAGTGAAACAGATTTTTTAATATCTTCAAAAATAACCGAAATATAAGTGTTTAAAATTTACGGTTAGAGCGAGAGGCGATATGGGGGAGGAGGGGATATAAAGGGAGTGACGTCATACTCTCGTATTTTAATACAAATAATAACGAAGTGTTATACAAACATGTGTTTTGCATGAAAGAGATAGAAGACGATAAAAAACGTATTTCAACCGTGTTTACTCGCTTCGCTCGTGGTTCTATCCTAGAATCCTTCACTTGCTCAGGTTTCAATACAAGTACTCGCGCCAAAAAGCAACTTTGCAGCCTTGCATAACAAATAACTATTTTCTTCTGAAACCTGTCATGTGGGGTATCAAATGAAAGGACTTCATGAGGCGGTTGTAAAAATATACTACACCATTTCCATTCAACCACTGGTTTTCAAAAAATCCTAAAAGTATTTTCTAAACATAGTTTGGGCTCCTCCCGGTGCGAAATTGCTGGTAAAATTTTTGTAAAACATACGCCAAATGACTCATAACATCCTCATATCGAAGTTCAAAAAGCAATTTTAAAACTCTTCAGGAAACCACTTGTCGGTATAAAACTACTAAGTCCTACGAAAGTTTTTAACTGAATACTTTATTTAAATTGGCTTCTGTACTATACAGGATGTTAGGGTAAACAGTTGCATTACTTTAAGGGGTGATTGTACCCATGATACTAAAAACCATTCCCTAAGAAACCAATTTTTTTTTCGACTTTTCATACAAACGTTCGATCACCTGATTGCATTTAGTATGGAAAGTCGAAACATATTTTTGCGAATTTCCAAAAGGATTCTGGCAAAGTTGTTCAGTATCATGGATACAATTACCCCATTAACACGTTGAATGCCGGCGGGTCACAATAACAATAGATTTTCCATTGTTTGTCGCTCATTTGGCAGTCAAAGGTGATGCAACTGTTTACCCTAACACCCTGTAAAATACGTAGGTACTGTAATTGCGTAGGAAATATTTGTCTTATAATAAAATTATGGCACCAGCTGTTTCAGTATTTCAGTCTTACAGTAAAGTTTAAATCTCTCGACAAATACAATACAAAGTAGGTATACAAAGATTTTTCAATATTTCAAATAGTTTAAATACTACGCTTTAAATAATAGGTACGTATAAAATAAAGGTAAGATAATACCTTTACGGATGATAATCCGTCATACAATACAGGGCCTCTACCCGGACATTCGAACTTCGCAATTGAGTGAACGTTTTCGATTCAATGTGAACTCTATTACACTGAAGTTTGGACCAAGACGGTCTCGAAATTGTGGGGACTTGTCACAAATGTCAACACCCGCAAGTTATAGCAAAGATGCCAACAGATGACGATACCGTCGCTCTCGGAAAGATGCTCCATACAAAGACAACGTTCATCTTAAATACGTAACTCGTAACCTACTACACATAAGGTTTACAATCGAATGCGAGACAGGAATCGCGCAAGAGAAATAATCACAGAGATTCGATACATACAGGGTGTAACACCCTAGTAATACTTAAAGGGGAGCTTCTGACCATCAAACTGAACAACTTTCACTATGGAGCCAACATCGAAATCGCGAAAAAAAACTGCTGTTTCATACAAAACTGCAGTCCCGTGTCGACTTAAATGTATAGGATGGCAGATTTTTTTATTTTTTCTCCTCGTTGGCTCCATAGTTAAAGTTGTTCAGATTGATGGTCTGAGGCACCCCTTTAAGTATTACTAGGGTGTTTTGTTACACCCTGTATACAAGGTCCAACTAAGAACTGTTGGACCACGGCCGATCCCCAGGCTTCACACATAGCCTGGTGGAAGATCTTCCCCTTTCAATGGAGGAACATTCCCAAGTAGCACATCCATAAAATAAAAATCTAAAGTACCGGTAAATGGACCGTACTGATTTTTTCCAGATCTTCGTCGCTCAGATCATAATTTTCAGTTGGTTTTTCTAAGCTTCCTAAAGGATCTATGTCATTCTCACCTATTTCTTAATGATCTTTGACAAATCCTTCACGATCACATTCCTTTAGGCTTTCAAAGGTGACTTCAACTTCTTCAAATAGCACCGTATCTACATTCGTATATTTCTATGTTAGTGCCATAGAGATAGCTGTTCAGTTCGACGAATTGTCAAAAAAACAGTGTCAGCATATTAAGAAGGACCTTATATTCGCTGAGGGGGTAGTCCGGAAGTCCGGATAAGGGGGTGTCGATTGAAGGAAAATTTTGCTATTTGAAAGGCACTAAATTGGATAACTTTATTTAAAAATAAATATTACCAGGATAAATGGATCATCAGTTGCTATGTGACTACATATTTAGTAAGTGTCAGTTTATACTGGTACACACACGGTGACAAATCAACCTACCCATTAGTTGAACATAGAGTTCATGGACATAGAGTTCAGTTCAACTTGACATATAGTAGCAGTTCAGTAGGTAGGCACGGAAAACTAATTGCTTAAGACCCGAACCGACTCGCTCACAAAAAATTGGGACATGTTATATTAACCTACCTACTTTTCTTACAAAATCCTTCCTTTCATTTCCTACCAAAATTTACCAAAAAAAAAAAAAACTCAATCAAAATGAATTTTATCAAAAGATTAACTAAATCTCAACTTTTGATCAAAGCACGGAATTTTCTTAGGCTAACGATAAAATGGAGTAGGTATTCATTATGGCGAAGAAAGTATTTAAACATTTCACTAACATTATCTGCTCCAGAATGGTTCCCAAGCTCATAGGTCCGCCACATACATACAGAATTCCGATCCGGAATTCCGAATCAGGATTACGATTTCGTATAGAGTTCCCCCTCCACAATTCCGTCCGTTCGGCATAAAACCCTATACAAAAGCACAATCTTGATTCGGAATCCCATAATAATTATGTCGTGGCGCACCTTAAATAGAAATAATAGAAAAATACCAATGGTACTTTTAAGATGAAAGACGATTAGATTTTTTCACTATGGCAACTCCGTATCATAACATAATTTTTTATTTCCGCACCAAAAACATACAACAACAAAAACATAAAATCCCGGGATTCGAAGGCATGTCCATGTTATGTCCGCATAACGAATCCCGTACCTATGACGGTATTTTTGCTAAAGCAGTAGGTAGGTAGCACAGAGTACTATAATATTGCATAAAGTAGGCAGGTAGGTACCTACTAAACTAACTTATCACTCCGTAAAGTTATGCCCACTAATTACATGCTTTGCTCATACTATGTGTAATTTATGAGCTTTAGTTAGGTAGGTAGGTATCTACTCTATAGGGCTAGCATGCCACGCACGACAAAGCGACAAAACGAGAAAACCATCATGCGCGCTCGCTTTCGTATACGCAAAGTAACAAAGACAGAGGCACATCTCGATTTTTGTCGTTTTCTCGAGAGTGGCATCCTAGCTACATCCTAGGCTCCCAGCGCCCGCGCCTCGATAAACGTTTTATCGTGCCTGCTAACTCGTTTTTTCGCACGCAAAAAGAAAGAGAGCTAGGGCGCGATAGCGCTTTATCGCGCCGCCATGCCACGGGCGCAGGTTTGAAATTAGGTAGGTAGGTAAGGCTAAGTAGGTAGATACGAGTAGGTACCTCACTTCACTATTCACTACCGAAATAAGCAATTGTGTACGTCTAACTAGTTAGGTAGGTATAGGTACCTACATAATTTTATATAATTGTAACAACGTAATTTATTTCGGCAGTGAGGTACTTACCTAAGCATAACTACCTATCTATAATAAATAATTGTCAGCGTGATTGCAAGATAAAATAAAAACCAGTCAAGTGCATGTCGGGCTGCTAGCGCACCGAGGGTTCCGTACCACTCCACTACAGAACACAACGTTATTAACTTAGAATAAAACCGGTCAAGTGCGAGTCGGGCTACTCGCGCACCGAGGGTTCCGTGCCACACCACCACAGAACACAACATTATTAACATAGAAAAAAAAACTTTTTTTTCCGGGACCTTTAGCGCAAGACCGACTCACACTTGGCCGGTTTTTAGTATTTGTTGTTATTCTGTAGAGTGTGCTCTATAATCACACTAAGTTTGACGCTTGTATGTATTACCGTTTATACGATAGAGCGTGAAGAAAAAACTTTGATAAAAACTAGTTTCTTGTTGATAACCCCCCTTAATTTTTAAATTTTTGACTTTTTTATTATTTGTTAACAAATCCGCCGTAATAACGCATAATCTGAGAAAATTTCTACTATCTAGCTATTACGGTTCAAAAGTTACAGCCCTAAATAGGTAGGACAGACGGACGGACGGACGGACTGACGGACAGACGGACAGACGGACGGACGGACGGACAACGTAGGCTTAGTAATAGGGTCCCGTTTTCACCCTTTGGGTACGGAACCCTAAAAAGAACTTTTTTGTCCGGGACCTTTGACCTTAGAGCTAGAATGACTCACACTTGGCTGGTTTCTAGTATTTGTTGTTATTCTGTAGAGTTTGCTCTATAACGCTAAGTTTGACGCTTGTATAAATTACCATTTTTACGATAGAGCGTGCAGAAGAAACGTAGATAAAAACTAGTTTCTTGTTGAGAACCCCCCTTAATTTTTAACTTTTTGACATTTTTATTTGTTAACAAATCTGCCGTAATGACGCACAATCTGAGAAAATTTCAACTATCTTGCTATTACGGTTAAAAAGTTACAGCCCTAAATAGGTAGGACAGACGGACGGACGGACGGGTAACGTAGGCTTAGTAATAGTTTCCCGTTTTCTCCCTTTGGGTACCGAACCCTAAAAATATATACTTAAATGCGCAAACGCATTCCACGACCGGGCGAGAGGCCGGCTGGCGATCAAGATCAATGGGCCGTGCGAGTGCGGATCCACGCGTCCCACCCCGCCTGCACCCCCGCGACCACCTTGCGCGCCAACGCGCCAACATAATGATAACGTGGCGCCAACACGACGATTTTTAAATTTCGCAATATTTTACACAAATAAATAGCTGACATCGTATCTTGTTTATTTGTATGCAAGATATTTTGTAAAATAATGCTCTACATAGTTAAAAAGAAATCTGGTCATTACAATTATGATATTAATAATGATTTTGGTTTTTTTAATCACGGCTGAATGGTTAATTATTTAGTTTTAAGAATGATAAAATAGAATAAAACTATTATTTCTAAGGCTATTCACGCTTTACATATGGAATTAGTATTTGTATCTACTGAAAAAACATTGAAAATTACATAATCTTTTTTTAACGAATAACCCAAAACAACACATTTTTAATTATTATGTCAATTTTAATGTTCAAAAATCACATTTAACTCTAATTAAAATGAGGGTTTTAGATTTCTTTCTGAATGAGTTACAAGCCTTCCAGGAGTTTTAATTTTTTTTTCTATGTTCCATACAAATATTTTGTATAATAATTTTTCAGGCTATACTTTCATCACTAAATGATGCCAATTACGATTTAAAAGTACGAATAAAGATTACTTCGACGTCCTCCATACTAAACACGCTAAAATGATTGGGGTAATAATCTACTTCATCATCTCAGCTGATGGACGTCCACTGCTGGACATAGGCCTCCTCCAGGGATGTATTTACAAATATTGCGCCCTTTGGCGCAATAAAATATATTTGGCCTCCCCCCATAACTGCAGTTTGCCGGGGTGGGCCTTAGCCAACATTCGTGCCTATTAGTGTGAGATCCGACCGTAAAATTATGCACCTATTTCTTAGGCGAACGAAATGTGATTCTAGTGTATGCTTACACAGAGGTTAATTCAACGCCACCAAGTTGCCTAGATAAATCTTGCCGCAAGTATCTTTTCCATTATGATTTATGGTATAACTTTTTCCACCTGTCTGCTAGGGAAGTAAATGAGGTGCCATCGGAAGGACACCAGTCTAAAGAACTGGAAAAACTAGGGTTGCCACCTCTCAGTCTGCCGCAACTCTAGGGTTGCCAGGTTCAAAAATGACTTCTTTGAACCTGGCAACCCTATAGTTGCGGCAGATTGAGAGGTGGCAACCCTAGTTTTTCCAGTACTTTAAATCACTCTCCTTCCGATGGCACCTCATTTACTTCCCTAACAGACAGGTGGAAAAAGTTATACCACAAATCATAATGGAAAAGATACATGCGGCAAGATTTTTGTAGGCAACTTGGTGGCGTTGAATTAACCCCTGTGTAAGCATACACTAGAATCACATTTGGTTCGCCTAAGAAATAGGTGCATAATTTTACGGTCGGATCTCGGACTATATATTGAATGGACCGTCAAAAGCTGTCACAAGCTACATCCAAATTGTAGTTTTCGAAAGTAGTAGCAAGATTTAAAATAATTATGGAGCTGTGCTAGAACTCGTATCAGTCTATGTAATGTAGTGCAATATTAAAAATAGAGATATAGGAATTTTTTCAGACTGTCTGGCTAATACTCTATTTCTTTGGGCAACAATTTCGTCCCCATATGTATGGACCTAAGGGCCGCCCCCCTTGACCAGGCCGCCCTTAGCACTTGCCCATTTTGACCTTAGGAGAATACGTCACTGGCCTCCTCCAAGGATCGCCACAACGACCGGTCCTGCGCTGCCCTCATCCAACGGGTTCCCGCCGCCTTCACCAGGTCGTCGGTCCACCGCCTACCCACGCTGCGCTTTCCGGTACGCGGTCGCCACTCGAGAACTTTTCCGCCCCATCGGCTATAGGTTCAGCGAGCAATGTGCCCCGCCCACTGCCACTTAAGTTTAGCAATTCTTTGGGCTATGTCAGCTACTCTGTTTCTTCTACGGATCTCTTCATTTCTGATTCGATCTACTACTTACCTATCTCTTAAGAGGGCTATCGGAGTCCAGTGGCACCCTCATCACATGAATAAAGATTTCTCAATAAAGAAAGCCTAAATTAAAAAAGTGCTTAACAGATAAACTACAAAAGCCAAGCCAAGCCAAGCTATTTTCATAGAATACTTTTATAGGTTTTTTAAAGGTCGAAACATACACATTTTGAAAAAAGAAAAAAAACGGCCGCTTTTGTTTTTATTCGAAACTTTCTAAAAGTGAAATGTTTACTGTTTAGAACCTATAAAAAAATTGTATAACAATGGCTTGAAGGCTTTTGTAGTTTGTCAATTGAGCACTTTTTTAGTTTAGGCTTTCTTTATTGAGAAATCTTTATTAATGTGATGAGGGCGCCACTGGCCTCGGATAGCCCTCTTAAAGAACCTTAACTATAATTTTATTCGATAAGGAATCTTTTGAAATTTACTATTATATTACAATATGTATGTAGGTACGGTACCTACGCACTAGAATAGAATAGACCTTTGTAACGTGTCCGTATAGTTAGCAGCCTCACCAGCTCATTCGAAGGTTTTGACTAAGCCACGATTTAGTGCCCAATTAGTGCAATTTGGTGCCCAAAGCACAGATTTGGTGCTCATGTAGTTTAAAAGATATTTGGGTACCTTACTGAGGCTGCTAGATAGACGTCAAGCTAGCAGTCGCATTTTGAAATACTGTTTGTATCGATGTGATTTATATGTCACGATTTAGTGCTCATTTAGTGATCCCTATATCCAAAATTTCATGAATATTGATCCAATACAAGCCGAGATATGATAGTACATTGTTGAGGCTGCTAACTAGACGTTTCTTCCAACGATGATTCCAATGAAACGGATGCACATTTGAAACAGATAAATACATAGCGATTTAGTGCTCGATTTGGTGACTCTTATGATATTTATGAAAAGTAGAATTTTCTTTCCTATTTCCCAAAAAAATTACGTAAACTTCTGAATACAACGATTTTCGGTACAACCGTGCACAAAAATTATCATTTCTCGGAACTACTGCCATGAGCTAGCGCTTGCGCTCGCGCAAGTAGTTCATAGTTATACCGAGAGATGGCAGGACTGGCGGATTGTTTACGTGAGTTACGGAGATGCGAATACGTGTCTTTTTATTACATAGAATGAAGGAACTGATTGCTTGATACAAATTAGTGCATTATAACTTCTTATCGTCGTCTACAGTTCCACATTATATTATTTATCCTATAAATTAACTAACTGCCTCCGTGGTCTAATGGTTAAGAACATTGGGCTCTCGACACGGAGGTCGTAGGTTCGATTCCCACAGGGGACACCTAGTGATATGTCACTTTGTGCGTTTTTCCCCAGTTGATTAGGACATTGCAGGCCGAGTCACCTGATTGTCTGAAAAGAAAAATGATTCCGTGCTTCGGATGGCGCGTTAAGCCGTTCGTCCCTGCTACTATCTCTGGTGGTAGTAGTCATTACACGTCAGGTGGTTTGAAAAAACTTTGACATCAGGGCTCTGCCCACGTGATAAGAAGAAGACTAATGGAGTGTTCAGACCCGCACGACCATAGCGACTGGGAAGCGGGAGCGTCTACCGCGCGGCGGTCGCTGCCCATGTAATCTTAGAGCGCTTACAGACGAGCGACAGTTGTCTGCGACAGCTCGCGACAGGGTCGCGTGACCCTCTGCGACCGTCGCGCGACTGCCGCGCGACCGTGACGTAGGTATAGTCTGAGAGCACAAGTCTTGTTCTTGAGAGATTTCAGTTTGAAGAAAACGGAGGCTAAAAAATAACATGTTTGATATTCCGGGTTTTTAAACGTTTTTCGTAGATTTTGGTTTCTTTAGATAATAGATAATCCAGAATTGATTATCTTCATCATCAAGTCCATAAAATATTACAGACTGGTAAAAATAGGGCAATTATAATATACATTGGTACCGATTCGGACTGTGCCACGACTTAACTAAATTTATTCCTGTCACTTTCTAAAATAAGATTAAGAAAAGAGACAGAAAACCAACAGCTGACTTTAGTGCTGTCAAAGTGACGTTACACGCCCAAAAACGCTTTAAATAAGATGGCGTACATTATGATGGCATCTTATTTTGGGCATTTAACGTCACTTTGACAGCACTAAACTGACAGGAAGGTGACAGGTTAGAAAGTGACAGGAATAAATTTAGTTAAGTTAAGTCGTGGCACAGTCCGAATCGAGGCCATTATATAGTTATGATAATTATAATACGTAACACAACACTAATAATCATAACACATAATATTATACACATAAATATTTATAAATACGTATACAGGATGTAACAAAACACCCTAGTAATACTTAAGGGGGTGCTTCAGACCATCAAACTGAACAACTTTCACTATGGAGCCAACATCGAAATCGCGAAAAAAATCAGCTCTTTCATACAAAACTGCAGTACCGTCTCGACTCAAATGTATGGGACGGCATATTTTTTTTATTTTTTCTCGACATTGGCTCCATAGTTAAAGTTGTTCAGATTGATGGTCTGAAGCACCCCCTTAAGTATTACTAGGGTGTTTTGTTACATCCTGTATAGGGTCCTTCTTAATATGCTGACACTTTTTTAAGGGGATGATCAGACCGTCAAACTGAAAAACATCCTCTATGGGACCAACATCGAATTCGCGAAGAAAAAATCATCACTTCCATACAAAACTGCAAACCAACTCGGAGCCAAACGTGTGGGACAACTGTTTTTTTTTTCGCGATTTCGATGTTGATTCCATAGAGAAAGTTGTTCAGTTTAATAATATAATAATAATAATTTTCCGAGTCATGGATGTTTGTATCTATATATGTATTCTATATCGTTGTCTAGTCATCATAATACAAGTCCAGGCTAGATTCTGGTACTTTAAATGTGACTAGATAATTTGTGTGACAATGTCCAAGTTATTTATTTATTTATTTAATAAATAAATATCTTAGTCATCGCCTTAAAAAAGTGTCAGCATATTAAGAAGGACCCTGTATACAACGTGTTAATGAATTAGCGCAAAACCTCATATACCCCAACTGATTTATAACAAAATAATTAGATTGAAACAATAATTTAATTACTTTGATAGTTAAAATTTAAAGTTATTAGCATTTTAAGTTTTGAGGCAAAAATGATTTGTTATCATTTCGGCACTGAAAGAAAGCGCTAACGTACTCATGGATACATTTTTATGATATTGTTTTGGTAGTAAGTAGGGTGAGTGTGCATGTGCGGTGGGTTGACATCGGGTTCAGAAAATTTTTGCAAACAAATTATTTAATATTTTGAAAAAAATTACCTACGTTGAAACCATGATAATTCGACTCTGCTCTCGATTCTAAACAAACTACTTTCTAGTTTTGCGTTAATTCATTAACACGTTGTATAGGATGTTACAAACTACCAAAAAAACTGTTTTGGATATGGAGGTCTATCTCTCAGACTATACAACACTACGTCACGGTCTTCAACTGTCGCGCGACCCTGTCGCGAGCTGTCGCAGACAACTGTCGCTGGTCTGTAAGAGCCCTTACGGCGTACCGCCAAGTCGCCCAAACCAAGGCGACCATGACGCGGGAAGGCAGCATCAGCGGAGCGGGAAGCGTGCGTCAAGTGGTCAGACGTGTACAATGTTAAGCTCATGTAACAAAATAAAATGCAAATTTTAAATTTCAGTACATTTTGGTTCTTTATGATAGATTTGGAACGTTTTTGGTAGTTCTTCCTAGATTTTTTGTAGATTTTGGTAGTTTTTGGTTCTTTTTTGTAGATTTTGGAAATTTTTGTTTCTTCTGGTTTTTTTGGTAATTTCTGGTAGATTTTGGTAGCAAAAACCATAAAACTATGTAACTATGTAACGGCTACTACCACAAGAGATAGTAGCAGGGACCAACGGCTTAACGTGCCATCCGAAGCAAGGAATCATCTTTCTTTTCAGACAATCTGGTATTTAGCCTGTAATGTCCTTACCAACTGGGGAAAAATGCACACAGTGACATATCAGGAGGTGTCCTCCGTGGGAATCGAACCCACGACCTCCGTGTCGAGAGCCCATTGCTCTTAACCATTAGACCACAGAGAGGCAGTTATTGGCAGGGCATTTCAATAAGAAAAGTCAAAAATCTGTGTGTGATTTATTCACTTATAATAAATCTGGTTCATTATTCTCCTAGTTTCATTTAGTTTTTCTTATAAACATTCAGTTTTTACCCAACTGCGCTAGAAGGAGGGTAATAGTAATCTTAAAGTAAAATAAGGACGTAGTTTGCAAAAAAAATTCCTTATCTGTCGGCAATAGTAATGAGGATTTTTGCCGACAGATAAGGAATTTTTTTTTCAAACTACGTCCTTATTTTACTTTAGGATTACTATTACCCTCCTTCTAGCGCAGTCGAGTAAAAACTGAATGTTTATAAGAAAAACTAAATGAAACTAGGAGAATAATGAACACATTTATTATAAGTGAATAAATCACACACAGATTTTTGACTTGCTTGCTTTGCAAGCTTGACACAAATGATTTGGGACTAGTCAATTAATACAGTAATAGTCAAATAGTAGAGAAGAATAATAAACTCCTGGAGTGCGATTTTTGAATCTCATTCGCTGAGTTCAGCAGTTGAAAATGTCAAAATTACTATGGAGATAAGCATCTGTCTACTGCTGATTTGACTTTCAAAAATTACACTCCCGAAGTATGATTTTTGAAAGTCAAATCAGCAGTAGAAAGATGCATATCTCCACAGTAATTTTGACATTTTCAACTGCTAAACTCCGCGAATGAGATTCAAAAATCGCACTCCTGGACTCAAATTGAGTCACTCAATACATACATAAGAGAGTGAGTATTGTCACAGTTATAAAAATTTAATGTCATTTAACTTTTTTGCTTGGCAGTACTAGCCATAAAATTAAAAACAATTTTAAACCCTATCACAGTTGAATAAAGTCTAAATTTGATCAACGTCTTCGTCAGACCTAAATTACGATTAGTATGTAGAAGTTTACGTAATTTTTTTGGGAAATAGGAAAGAAAATTCTACTTTTCATTAATATCATAAGAGTCACCAAATCCAGCACTAAATCGCTATGTATTTATCTGTTTCAAATGTGCATCCGTTTCATTGGAATCATCGTTGGAAGAAACGTCTAGTTAGCAGCCTCAACAATGTACTATCATATCTCGGCTTGTATTGGATCAATATTCATGAAATTTTGGATATAGGAATCACTAAATGAGCACTAAATCGTGACATATAAATCACATCGATACAAACAGTATTTCAAAATGCGACTGCTAGCTTGACGTCTATCTAGCAGCCTCAGTAAGGTACCCAAATATCTTTTAAACTACATGAGCACCAAATCTGTGCTTTGGGCACCAAATTGCACTAATTGGGCACTAAATCGTGGCTTAGTCAAAACCTTCGAATGAGCTGGTGAGGCTGCTAACTATACGGACACTTTGTAACACCCAGTAAATCACTAGCACTGTCTCTTTCTACCGCTCGCACTCCTCCTACCCGCATGTGGCGCATGCTTAGACAATTTGACGTCTTGTTTGTCGTGTCACCTCTAGTAGGTGCGTACTACTACATAATATCACAATGTTTCGTAGAAAGTCAAATCAGTTCAATAAAAATTTAAACAACTTGGTAGTAATAACAGTATAATTATTTACAAAAATAACTATGAAATTAATGCAGAAATATAAAATTACTAGCGTTAAAACCCGCGACTTTTTTTTTTTTTTTTTTTTTTTTTTTATGTTCTATAGGTAAACATTTGACCCCAATCTCACCTGATGTTCAGTGATGATGAGGCCGAAGATGTAGCATGCTTACCTAGAAAGATGCCTATTCACTCTTGCCTTGAAGAGGCCCAGGTTGTATTGCTCAGGGAACAGGTCCGCAGGCAGTGCGTTCCACTCCTTAGCCGTGCGCATTATAAAAGAAGAAGCAAACTTCTTCGTGCGAATTGCTGGTAGGTCAACGACATAAGGGTGGAAACCCAGCCTGCGTCTCGTCCCCCGCAGATGAAAGGGAGACGGAGGTATTAAATCGTGTAATTCCGTCGCACACTCTCCGAAATGTATCCTATAAAAAACAGATAGACAGGCTACCTTGCGACGATGCTCAAGACTTTGTAGCTTCGCCACAGAGGTTGGATCACCTATGAGCTTCCTGGCACGCCTGTCGATTGAGTCCAACGCGGCCAGCTGGTATTGGGCAGACCCGTCCCAAAGATGGCAGCAGTACTCCATGCACGATCGGACTTGTGCTTGATAAAGTTGTAGAAGCTGTCCCGGAGTGAAGTACCGTCTGACCTTGGAAAGGACGCCCAGTTTTTTCGCTGCGGTTTTCGCCATGGACTCAATATACCGCCCGAAATTCAAATCGGACGATATGTTAATGCCCAGGAGCTCCAGGCGATCAGCTATCGGTATGGACACATTTCGGAAAGTCGGAGTCAAAGCGAAGGGACTCCGTTTTGTGGAGAAAAGGCACGCCTGTGTTTTGTTTGCGTTGAAACTGACCCGATTAGCGTCACCCCAGTCGGACACAAATTCAAGGGCCAAGTTTAATCGCTGCACCATGGCCTCTCGACAAGACTGAGTAACATCCAATTTGACCCCTGCACCGGACAGATATCTGTCAGAAACAGTGCTGTCGTCAGCATACCCAAAGGTTCCGGGCACAAGCATGTCGTTTATATGCAGCAGAAATAAAGTAGCTGACAGAACTGACCCTTGAGGAACACCGGCATTAATAGCCATTTGATCCGATGAGTATCCATCAATGACTACTCGTATGCATCGTTCACTCAAGAAGTCAGCTATCCAGTCGCATAGGTCAATCGGAATTCCATATGATGGAAGCTTGCTTATAAGGCTTGCATGCCAGACCCTGTCAAAGGCTTTGGATATGTCAAGTGACACGGCAAGTGCCTCCCCGTATCTCTCGACAGCCTCACTCCACAGATGTGTGGCATACACAAGGAGATCCCCCGTGGACCGTCCTGGGCGGAACCCATACTGGCGGTCACTGAGGAGATCGTTATATTCAAGGTATGCCAGGAGCCGGTTGTTAAGTACACGTTCCATAGTCTTGCAGAGTATGGAAGTGACTTCATTATATACCTGATTTTAAGTCAGATCATAAGCTATCAAACAAAAAAAGTTTCATCAAAATCGGTTCATTAGTTTTCGCGTGATGCTCGAACAAACAAACACAGCAAACAAAACTTTTTGTAAATTTAGTTTTATAATATGTAGTTTAGATGCTTCAATAAACAGGTAGTTGACTCCTATTTACGAGTCAAGTGGTTTTTATATATTATTATTAAAAAATAAATTGCCTTTTGCTAACACTCCATTTTGCCAATTTCAAGTGACTTTGAATGTACGTAAATAAAGAATCGTTTTATGAAAACACGTTAGAGATAATTCAAAGTGACGGTTTCGTGGCAAGCCCGAAAGCACACGTTCTACACGACCGTCCGCGAACCCGCTCGCCACGCCTTGTGGTTTATTTTATTATAGTACCTAATATACCTTCCTTGGTTGTAAATTTTTGAAACCCAAAGCTAAAACCATTTACATTTTTAGAAAAATGGTTTGGTTTGGGTTTGTTCAACCCACCATATTACAATAAACAAAGGAAGGGTGAAACAATAGAAATAATGGCCTCGATTCGGAGTGTACCACGACTTAACTAAACTAAATTTATTCCTGTCACTTTCTAAAATAAGATTAAGAAAAGAGACAGAAAACCAACAGCTGACTTTAGTGCTGTCAAAGTGACGTTACACGTCCAGAATAAGATGCCATCATAATGTACGCCATCTTATTTAAAAAGTTTTTGGGCGTTTAACGTCACTTTGACAGCACTAAAGTCAGCTGTTGGTTTTCTGTCTCTTTTCTTAATCTTATTTTAGAAAGTGACAGGAATAAATTTAGTTAAGTTAAGTCGTGTCACAGTCCGAATCGAGGCCAATGTGTCTTAATAAATGTTTTGAATATAAACAAAATATGTATACAGGATGTACAATAAACTTAAATGTATTACATATGTATTACTTATATGTATTGTATGTATTATGTATTGTATGGTGCTTTATCAAACTGAACCAAAATTCACTGTAAAACCATCATTGAAATCGTGGAATTTTTTCGCATTTAGTAGTTAAAGTTCAGTTTGATGATCTGAAGCTCCCCTCTAAATATGTTAAACATTTAAGGCTGCACCGAGCCTATTGTGCTGCCCCCATTCGTATTTTTTTTATTTCTTAACAATTAAACAATATTTCCAAAAAAACAAGAATGTCACATTGTAGTAATTGCTCATTTTCAATTTATCGGGTCACTGCGGATTTGTTTTTATAATGCTTTTAAAACTGCCAAAAGTGGCCACTTTTGGCGGTTTTAACGATAATAGCTTCAAGCATAAAACATAGTAATCCATAATGTTTCAATAAATTGAAAGCCAATCAGGACTACAATGTGACATTCTTGTATTTTGGAAAAATTGTTTAATTGTTAAGAAATAAAAAAATACGATTGGGGGCAGCACAATAGGCTCGGTAGGCTCTTAAGTAAATGATGAAAAAACAACACTAAGGGAACACTTGATGAATGTTCATTAATTAAATTTAATCCTTTATTCAACTACCCTACTGATACATTCAAACTTGCAAACATTGATAATCAGCTTACAATCTTGCTTATAATCTAAAATCTTGTACGGCTCATAAAGCTTCAAAATAATTCCTGACAATATTGTGATATTATTTACATAATTCCCATTAATTATAATCAAATACTCTTCATTTTCAACATCAAAACCTTCTAACAAATAACTGCCATATTTAAATTGTACTTTTTCAATTCTAAATACAAGATGTTCTCCTTTTGGAATTACAAAATTTGAATTTTCCGCCAAAAACCTTTCGTGTTGCCAGAGAGAAATGCTTGCATTCCTCTTTTTTAGAAGTGCGTTTAGGCGGTAAGCTAGGCCGCCTTTCTTGTGTTTTATTTTTTTTAAAGCTAAACTTGTTTCAGCGCTTCCAGAGCTTAAAGATGCGTTTTTGCTGATAACTTCTTGTTCGGACTGAGAACTGCATCTGTTTGAATGGATTTGAGTTATAGTAGAAATAATTTCGATATCGTCGCTAGTTTTTGAATTTTGTTTTGGTGTTAGTATGCTGTTTATTGATAGTTGTGATTGTGATGTTTCAGAGCTGAAATGGTTGTCGAAGTATGATTGCACTCTATTCACTAGCGCGCCATCTGTTGGTATTTTTCCGAAGCTATCATCGAGGTTAGATTCTTCGGATAACGCTTGGTTTTTCTCATCGTTTCCTGAATTTGACTTACAGATTGATTGTAAATTGTTATTATTTATGTTGATTAATTCTTCATCTTTACTTAATTGATTACTGGTATCTTCGTCGCATTTTTCTGTGGTACTGGTATCCAAGTTAATAGAATATGTTTCATTTTTTCTTCTGTCCAAAAGGACTTTTTTGTTCAAAATAAGTGATTTACTATTTCGTCTCGTTTCAGGTATTTCTTCAGTAGCGTCTTCACACATTTTTTTAGTAACAAATAACTTTTTTTTCACCTTTGGTGAGATTTTCGGTGACCCGTATTTTGAGACCAAAATCGGACTTTTTGGTGGTAAACTTTGATTCATATGTTGGTTGTTAGTTTTGGAAGTCAAAATAGGTGAAGTAGATTCTATTCTACTGCATTTAAAAGGCGGGAAATACTTCGGAGTTGGTGCAAGAACTGGTGATATTGATCGAGCATTTTCACAGATTTCTTTGTGGAAAATCTGTGGTTTCACTAAAGGTAATGCGTTATGGTCTTTAGGTACGTCTAGTATCGTAATATCTAAGTTAGAAATGTTCTTGGGTACCTTTTTCTTACGTTTTCTCTTCCGTGTTTGTTGCTTGATATTTAAGTTGCTGAATCTTTCGTTATTCGGTATATTTTCGAAGTCACTCGACTCACTGGACGACCAATTGATTTCTTCTGAATTTTCTTGAGAATTTAACAGTCTAAACTTTGCGGAAAACATGTTTTCTTTTTGTTTTTCCATATTTTCGCACTCAAAACATAACCTCAATCACAAAGTTACAAGCACAGATTACTGATATGTAGCAAGCTACAGATGCGACAGTGAAATTTGCACTTAGTTCCATTGTTTCCGTTTTGGCGTTCTGTCGTCAAACTAATGTGTATAGAACTTGTAGTTATAGGTATATATACACTGATTCCAGGATGCAAAAATAGGGATATTTGACCAAGGAACAAACTATTCAACGATATTATTATGTCATACGACGGAGAAGAATTGAGGCTTCTCAAGGATTCTAAACTCAAGCTAAAATACCAGGAAAATCACAAGATATAAGCTTCTGACGCAACAACACGGCATGAGGCTGCTGTTGTTGTAAGTTCAATATGGCGTTGCGTTGTATCTCGTCCTGAGGACGATGGGAAACAGCGCCACAACGGCAACAACAGAACTAAGCTGTCATAGGCCTGGTTACAAGCAAAGCAAAACGTCAAGCAGCAAGTCAATCAAACAAAACGTCAAATCAAAAGGCCAATTCAAACCAAAGACAAGAGAAGAGAGGCGCCATTCGATTTAGGGTTCAATAATGTCAAAACAACAAACTCTAGCGTCACGTTGTAATTTTTGCCTCAATAAAAACGGTTGTCATCGCATGGTTGAGCTTGCCACGAATGTTAGCCGACTCAACTGTTTTTTTTTTGGCCAAAAACAATCTTTGAGATAGGGATAGATTAAGGATACAAAATAACGCAATGTTACTGAACAGGTACGTAATTTACGGTCAATGGAAATTACGGTAAAATTACCAGAGACCTTGGGTGGTATTTCTTTTTAGAGACTTATTGACCGAGTGACTGAGCTGAGCTGAGTGAACAGGGCCTCGATTGCGCTGTTTTATACGGTTTTACCATTCGGACGGAACGTTTATGGCTTTGGTTTAGTTTTGGTTTAGATTTGGTTTAGCTGATGTAAAAATGCTATCGCGCTATTTTTTTCTGAACGGTTAAATAGTCGACGTTACCAAAGCATGACGTGCGTGCACCTCCATACACCTCCATACACCTCTCCATAGCTCCATACAGCTCTCCATACACCTTCATACACCTCTCCATACACCTCTCCATAGCTCCATACACCTCCATACACCTCTCCATACACCTCCATACACCTCTACATACACCTCCAAACACCTCCATACACCTCCATACACCTCCATACACCTCTCCATAGCTCCATACAGCTCTCCATACACCTTCATACACCTCTCCATACACCTCTCCATAGCTCCATACACCTCCATACACCTCTCCATACACCTCCATACACCTCTACATACACCTCCAAACACCTCCATACACCTCCATACACCTTCATACACCTCTCCATACACCTCCATACACCTCTCCATACACCTCCATACACCTCCATACACCTCTCCATAGTTCCATACACCTCTCCATACACCTCCATACACCTCTCCATACACCTCTCCATACACCTCTTCATACAACTCCATACACCTCTCCATACAACTCCATACACCTCTCCATACACCTCTCCATACACCTCTCCATACACCTCTCCATACACCTCTCCATACACCTCTTCATACAACTCCATACACCTCTCCATACAACTCCATACACCTCTCCATACACCTCCATACACCTCTTCATACACCTCTCCATACACCTCTCCATACACCTCTCCATACAACTCCATACACCTCTCCATACAACTCCATACACCTCTCCATACACCTCCATACACCTCTCCATACACCTCTCCATACACCTCTCCATACACCTCTTCATACAACTCCATACACCTCTCCATACAACTCCATACACCTCTCCATACACCTCTCCATACACCTCTCCATACACCTCTTCATACAACTCCATACACCTCTCCATACAACTCCATACACCTCTCCATACAACTCCATACACCTCTCCATACACCTCCATACACCTCTCCATACACCTCTCCATACACCTCTCCATACACCTCTTCATACAACTCCATACACCTCTCCATACAACTCCATACACCTCTCCATACACCTCTCCATACACCTCTCCATACACCTCTTCATACAACTCCATACACCTCTCCATACAACTCCATACACCTCTCCATACACCTCCATACACCTCTTCATACACCTCTCCATACACCTCTCCATACACTTCTCCATACACCTCTCCATACACCTCCATACACCTCTATACACCTCTCCCGACACCAACTAAATCAAAAACGTTCGTTGGACAGCGGTCGAACGTTACGCCAACGTATCTTCCGAAAAAAAGCTAAATCGTTACCGTTAATATAATTTGCGCGATACGAATTGTGCATAACGTAACGTTTTTGGTTGTGGTTTTGTTTTGGTAGTATCGTTCAAACTTAGGACGATTGAGTCCCTGAACACCCACCACCACCAATCAAAACGGAATAAAATTTATTTTTCCTGAAATTGATGTCAAAATATTGATTTTTACCATATTTCACTGAGATAATTTTACGGGTTTTCATCCTCCCACTATATGGGATAGATACTCCCACAAACTACTTGACGCTGACGGAAATGCAACGCTAACGCAGAGGTAAGAAGAATGCCGATGCGTCGAAGCGTTGTAAGCAAAAACTCACTACAACTACTCGTAAGTACCAAATCTGAGTTTGAGTTCAAAGTCCCTTATATAAAAATCCATACTTTTTCGTCCCTGTTCAGATTCAACTCACGCTCAAAAGAGGTCTCTGATGCTACGGTCCAAAATGTGCAAATTAGGCCAGTCATTTTACGGAGTTTTGTTAGGCGGGGTAGGGAGTAATTATTAATTGGACTTTTAAACTGTTACCGGCACCATTTAGTGACAAAAATACTATCCTAAACCATATTAAAAAAAAATTGCTACGCAACATAGAAATCAAAATTGTGTGTCCCAGAAGGCTTTTAAATTAATAATATTAATACCAAAGCACTCATCTTAATTAGATTTAACAATATACATTATTTTTGATCAATAAAATAGGAATTAAAATTTAAAAAATGACGTATTTATTAATTTAATTTAATTTAATTTATTTAAAGGTTTGCTAACGATACATTCACAATTTTACATAATTATAACACACAGTGGTTCTAAAGTTGATGAATACGTCACTTAGAAGCAAACACAACATTCGCCATAAAATAACACAAGACAAAGATAAAGCAAGGGAGGACAAAAATAAAAACAGCAACTGAAGAAGAAAAAAAAAAAGTACAATGTTATATGGAAAACGATTGCAAGGCAGCAGCCGTTAACCATGGGTTGGTTTTCTCAATCAAAAATTTGAATTTATTTACCGAGTCTGCAAATATATCAATACTATGGTTCTGGGAGTGCACATTGTTATAATAAATTATCATTCTATTTATGGGACATGTCAAGCGTAAATTTGTGCAGAATGTAATTAAATGGAATAGTATACGTCTTTTTGAACATCTAACATTGCAATTTCGAGGGACGACTATATTAATTCGGGCCAATAATTCCGGGATCAGTAGCTTGCTGTTGATAATCTTATGAAGGGTTACTAGGTCTACGAGGTTCCTACGGTGTTCCAGTGAGCTCATTTTAAAGTGTGATAATCTTGCCACATAATCGGAGTCTTTAGGACATGCACTGTCTTTGTACCTCATGTACCTCGTAAACTTTCGTTGGACCTTTTCAATACGCTCGATATGGTTCTTGTAGTAGGGGTTCCATCCACACTGGAGACGCATATTCAAGCACACTGCGGACATATGAATTATACAAAACCTTCAATGTATGTGTACTCTTAAAATCCCTACAAGTTCTTTTGATAAATCCCGACATTTTATTTGCTTTTGCAACTATAATATCAAAATGAGCCGTAAAAGATAGTCTACTATCCAGCTGTACACCCAAGTCACGAATTGTGTCCACTTCATGTAGCCTAACACCATTCAAAGAGTAAACAGATTGAATAATATTGTAATTTTTTGTGAACTTAATATGGAAACATTTTGTGGCATTTAGAACCATTTTATTCGCAATGCACCACTCTTGCACAGCCGAAAGGTCCGCTTGGAGAAGAGCAACGTCATCTGGTCCTTTGACGGGTCTACAGGGTGAAATCGAAGACATTCGACAAATTTTGGTGGCGAGTTGTACTCCTGATTTAGATCTTATATTGCAGGGTTTTCTTGAAATCTAAATTATGAAAATAAAAGACATTCTAAGCATGCCAAAACATTCAGAAGGGGTTCATAATAAACGCTCTGTGTCATACACACTTTAAATAAAAAAAATGTTTTTTAAATTAAAATTAAATAATTCCTTAAATAAACATTTTCTCATTCGAACTGTACATTTCCACCGGCCGGGGCGGCCCGGTCAACGTCCATCCCCTCGCAGGCGGAGCACCCCCGCACAACTCTAGCGAGCGCATCCCCACCGCTCGGCAAGGTCGCACGCGCCTCAGGCAAACAAAACAAACAAACAGTTTCCGTTTGGTCGCGATCTGATTAAGAGGTTACCGCGCTCTGTAATCAATCAGTGCCCGCTTACGTATCGGAACTTGGATTTCAGTGCAGTGTCGTATTAGGTTCAACCTGAATTTGTAAAAAAAAATCGTACACAAATCTGCAGTTTTTTTGGATATGGTGATAATTTATTAGTGAGAAACACGGAGGCTTCGTGAAACGCAAAGACGCTATCGCAAGATGCACCGTGCTTCTCAAGTATCATCCCTTATTTGTGGGGGGAAAATGGGAAATTAAAAGATGTGTGTATGAAACTGAATCGACCACAGTGAGTGAACTGAGAGAAAAAAATGTCAGTGCATTTGAAGCTGTAAATTACAACCAGCGCCGTGTCGGGCTCAATTTGTGCATACGAAATGGAGGTGGTCACTTTGAACATCTGTTAAAATTAGGTAAGGACATTTTCTTTTAGTACTTAACGGACAATGGTATACCTACCATTGATTTTTATACCATAAAAATATCGTGCTTTAAATGCTTAAATTCGCCAAAACTCAACAGATGGCGCTATTGTTTCGTACCGCTCACTCTCGCTCGCCGCGTATCGGCCGCGCATCTGTAGGTACAGTCAGTCACAAATTAAATCAGCCACAATTAATAATTACGATATTTTAAAATCTCGGACGTTATTTAATTTGGTCTAAATCTATTTTTAAAACCAGCCATATCTCGAGTTTAACACTCTCTTAAATTTTGTCGATTGATTTCAATTTCACCCTGTATACAGTTTCAGATCGTCGGCAAATAGGGAACAAGTGCTATGTTTTATTGACTGAACAATGTCGTTTACGAATACCAAAAAGAGTATTGGACCCAGATATGACCCGATGTGTGTGTGTTATTAGAAAATACGAATGTATTTTTCAAAACCTTCTAAGTAGACAAAGATATTTACACCATGTTTGAAGTATGTATGGTAAAGCCTTAAACATGTGCAAAAAAAAAATGTATCATCAGGTTTTTTAGAACGAGATAATATCTATATTTTAAAATTGGAACTGTTGCTGACGTAATTTTTTTTTTAGTTTTGATACATTCTTAAGCTTTAATTTGTTCTTCAATATTATAGCGAAAAAAAAATGCAATAAGTAATTAGTCCCGGCTCAAACCGTAAAATGACTGGGCTAAATATGCGCTATCGGTAGTGATAGCATGCACACAATTGGTTCTTAAGCCGCACAAGAAAAATAGGTAGTGCAGCTTAAGCATGTCAAATCATATCTGCGTTTATGTTGACGATATTTTGATTACACATAAAAGCAAAAATTGGGCACCTTGCGAACTTTGCGAATCTTGGGCACACAGAACCTTGCGAAAAATCCGATAGTGGATAAAAGGTCGAAGCACATCCATATTAAGGAGCACTTTAGAAAAGATAAAGATTCGGAAGGATACATCAAGCTGAAATACAAAAGTTCAGAAGAATTAGAAGCTGACATCTTCACTAAGGCAGTACCTGGACCGAAGCTAGTCCAAACCTTAAAGAGCCTCAACCTAGACCCTCAGTGAGGGGGAGTGTGAGAGAGAAGAGATCACTATCGGGTCACCAGATCTCTTTGGTGCCACGTTTAAAAGTAATTTATAAAATGTCAATGGTGCAGTGCAAATTGCAAATATTGCTGTAAACTTAATCTTTGTTCATTTATTATATTTCGTTGGTAGATCAGCCTCTGAGTGTTTATTTTACTATCCTACATATCTATCTATCTATCTATATAGATAAGTTATGTGACTTTTAGAAAGTAAGTGTTCTATAAAAACAAAGAATTCAATTTATTGTAGCCACAAACGGTTACGTTTATTGATGGTATTCCACTCTGAAAAGATAATTTAATTTACTATAGTAATAGGACGAAAGATTAGGTAAAAATTCAAACGGAATTATGAAATAAATATAAAAAATGCGCTGTTTTGTCCTTTTTTCCTATTAAAACTACACATGTACCTAAAGCAATGCGTGTATAGGAACATCTGAGATAATACGAAAATAAAAATAAAAACCAACATATCTTACCAAGACAAGATTTGCGCATACTGCGATTACGCGTCACTCTGTTTAGATGACGTATAGCTAATATTACCACTGTAATTTAGAGATTATAAGAAACAAATCGACATGAGTTCCATGACTATACGAAAATTATACGCAAAAAAATTTATGTTAGCCTAATTCCCATACTAAGATTGAGGATCTTCTGTATTAATTTTTGTAAATTTTTATTAGTGTACAGAAGTGCGATTTTTGGAAATCATACGAGCGACTTGGCAGTAGAAAGATGCAAAATCTCCATAGTAATTTTGACATTTTCTACTGCCAAGTCGCTCGTATGATTTTCAAAAATCGCACTTCTTATCTATGGTTTACCTATGAAAGTGTGTACCGCTCTTAATTCTATTGCCACACTAACGGCAAAAAAAGAGGTACTATAAAAACTCACTCAGATGAAATCCGCTCAATTTGGTTTTAAAATTTTATATTGGTTTAGTGTTAGTTAAACACAAACTGATTAGAATAATGGTGTTAAATTACCGCTGCTATTTTCTTCCGCTGGGAAATAAAGAACAAATATTCTTATTTTACCCTTTTGATGCACCAAAACAGAAAATTAAAGTAAAGAAAAGACCATCGAAGTGTTTTTACCTCTGTATAAAATTAATTATTTCTGAACAATAGTACCGCACTGCTATTGATAAGCTTCCGCAGTTGGTACCCCTGCTTGTTATTTTGGCAACTTCACTTCGCTGCGCTCTCAAAACAAATACGTGCGCTTCGTGTCCCATTGTTTATCAATCCCAATTGCATAAATTACTGCCATATTTCTATTGAGAGTCCCGCTGGATTCTCATTAGAGCGCTGCGAAGGTTCTATCTAATCTTTTCCGCGTCCCATCTCGCGCTACCGCGTGTTTCTCCGCCGCAATGGAAGTCGAGAACATCGCTTCCGATTCGGAAAACGTGGCGGTGGAAACTGAGAAGCCGGTCGTAGATCAAGGCGCCGGGGACGCCGCGACGTCCCACTCGGAGCGATTGCGTCGCAAAAACAAGAAATACGCCAGAACGAACAGCAAGGAAGGCGTTAGTACGAGCACGCCTACCCCACTGCCGAAATATCGTAGTTGGAAAAACAGTCGCAGGCCTAGGAATGGTCACGGGAGAGGCCTACCGAAGAAAGGTAAGGCGATACTAGCTGCATATACCTTCATTATCATTCATATTTATAGTTTAGCCGGCAAATGCGAGGGAAATTTCTAGAAATGGTGAAGAGGTGGCGCATTTCGTAACTCGTGTTTACTACGCACCGGCCGACGGCCGATCTCATAATATTATGGATGTTACGCTTCTGGGCTGAGCATGCGTATTATGGTATTTCGAGCGTAGTTTCAAGGTCACACGGTCGCGTTTTGCTTTTGCGCAGTTACCGAAACTTTGTTTTTAATTATATTTTTTTTAATCCAGGGTTCTTTATTAGCGCGCTCGTAATTAGGTACTTTATAGTTGAATGACTTGTTATGCAATCGTCTTGTAAACAACTTTCAACATGGTATTCAAGGCTGTTTATATGGAAACAAGTCTTTATGCTTTTATTTATAAGATAAGAAGACTGAATTTAAAAATATAATGCTCAGGGAACCTTTTTTCTTATTATAAAACAAACAAAAACACATGGTTTGTTCAAGGTCATGTTTGTTTTCATTCACTCACTCACACCTCAGCCTATTTTTAAAAGGAGAGGGGGAGAGCCAGGTGGATCACAATGGCCTCGATTCGGAGTGTACCACGACTAAACTAAACTAAATGTATTCCTGTCACTTTCTAAAATAAGATTAAGAAAAGAGACAGAAAACCAACAGCTGACTTTAGTGCTGTCAAAGTGACGTTAAATGCGCAAAATAAGATGCCATCATAATGTACGCCATCTTATTTAAGTCGTTTTTGGGCGTTTAACGTCACTTTGACAGCACTAAAGTCAGCTGTTGGTTTTCTGTCTCTTTTCTTAATCTTATTTAAGAAAGTGACAGGAATACATTTAGTTTAGTTTAGTCGTAGTACACTCCGAATCGAGGCCAATAGGCTACTTGACTACTAGTCAAATCAGCTACTCTTTAACGGACGTCAAAACGTGTGCTTTGTATGAACATTGGTACTAAATAAAGAGTTGTGACGTCATCAACATTTCATTACTTTTTAACCGACTTCAAAAAAGGAGGAGGTTTCTCAGTTCGACCGTATATACATATATAGGGTGATTTTTAATAGGTCTGTATGGCTTAAAGGGGAAAGAGTACAGCCCATTAGAAGTCTAAAACTGTATGGAACCCCTGGTCGAAAATCACTGGTTTCGGAAATAATGGACACTTTAACTTTTTTTCAAAAATTACCAAAATTTAAGGTAAACGCATAAAAATAAAAATAAATACTTATTGCATGCATTTTTTTTTTACGTTTTCTGTTTACTGGATAAAT
Organism: Agonopterix subpropinquella; assembly: GCA_922987775.1. Classification (NCBI taxonomy): domain Eukaryota; kingdom Metazoa; phylum Arthropoda; class Insecta; order Lepidoptera; family Depressariidae; genus Agonopterix; species Agonopterix subpropinquella. Next base: position 7,891,539 of record OV277717.1, read on the forward strand.
TATTCATAAACTAAAAACAAAAAATCTCATAAGTTACTTCAAATTTTAAAGTTATGAGAGCTAAAAGTCGTAACATTACAAAAAAAAAATACTTTATTGAAATTTCAAGTAACTTTTGAGGAAAATATCTTCAAATGACTTGTCGTACAAACGATGTCAATAAATTCCATGTTTCCTTAGCTTTCTAAAAAGGTATAATAAGTGCACAAAATTCTCAAGAAAAAAAAAAAAATTCTCAAAAACCGCACAAAAAACTCAGTTATTGTCAAGTAGCTAAACCGAAAGCTACACGTTTTTATTACTTAAAGCTCCTGTAACAACGTTATTGACAAAAAACTCCTTTACCATATCGCCTTTCTAACTCTGATAAAGTATCTTATAGATGTACAGTGGCGGTCTGTTCAAGCTTTACCTTTTGACAGCTGTCATGTTCTTAAGTCAAAGCAGTAAAGATTATTTTCCCTGTCATAGGGTAAAGCTTGAACAGACCGCCACTGTACTTTGCCTGTATACCTACCTACGGGATTCTACATGGGGTGTAAAAATACTCATATTGGCACAAATAATCAGATTTAATAAAAAACGAAAGTTAAATAAATTTCAATACAATAATAAAAATAATCGTACCGGTCAGGGACTTCGCCATCCGATTGGATGGCGCTGTGCTCGACAGCTTTTTAGCGCACGGATCGTTGAAATATGAGCGCACGAATGTTTTATTTTATAAACAAACACTGTTTATTGCTTCAATATGAAACTCACTCTCCCATTACGTAGTTTTCTCAAACATGCTCGGAAATTCGAACATTATTTTGACAATCAGTTCGAATTTTAAATAAAACTTATGGAAGTTACCTCCTTGGTTGCATTATTGCGTAATTTAAGGTCGTTCCATTTTTGAATAACAGGACGGATATGAGTTTTATCTGAGTTGATTTATCTGTATTTTCATATAATTAATGTATTTTCATACAATTTCTGCTGGCGTGTTTTGGCCAATACAGCAATTTCGATTTATCTCGAAGCAGGTTGTCAAAATAATGTTCGAATTTCCGAGCATGTTTGAGAAAACTACGTAATGGGAGAGTGAGTTTCATATTGAAGCAATAAACAGTGTTTGTTTATAAAATAAAACATTCGTGCGCTCATATTTCAACGATCCGTGCGCTAAAAAGCTGTCGAGCACAGCGCCATCCAATCGGATGGCGAAGTCCCTGACCGGTACGATTATTTTTATTATTGTATTGAAATTTATTTAACTTTCGTTTTTTATTAAATCTGATTATTTGTGCCAATATGAGTATTTTTACACCCCATGTAGAATCCCGTAGGTAGGTATACAGGCAAAGTACAGTGGCGGTCTGTTCAAGCTTTACCCTATGACAGGGAAAATAATCTTTACTGCTTTGACTTAAGAACATGACAGCTGTCAAAAGGTAAAGCTTGAACAGACCGCCACTGTACATCCATAAGATACTTTATCAGAGTTAGAAAGGCGATATGGTAAAGGAGTTTTTTGTCAATAACGTTGTTACAGAAGCTTTAAGTAATAAAAACGTGTAGCTTACGGTTTACCTACTCGACAATAACTGAGTTTTTTGTGCGGTTTTTGAGAATTTTGTGCACTTATTATACCTTTTTAGAAAGCTAAGGAAACATGGAATTTATTGACATCGTTTGTACGACAAGTCATTTGAAGATATTTTCCTCAAAAGTTAATTGAAATTTCAGTAAAGTATTTTTTTTTTGTAATGTTACGACTTTTAGCTCTCATGACTTTAAAATTTGAAGTAACTTATGAGATTTTTTGTTTTTAGTTTATGAATAATTTATCCAGTAAACAGAAAACGTAAAAAAAAATTGCATGCAATAAGTATTTATTTTTATTTTTATGCGTTTACCTAAAATTTTGGTAATTTTCGAAAAAAAGTTAAAGTGTCCATTATTTCCGAAACCAGTGATTTTCGACCAGGGGTTCCATACAGTTTTAGACTTCTAATGGGCTGTACTCTTTCCCCTTTAAACCATACAGACCTATTAAAAATCACCCTGTATATATTTTTTTTTTTTTTTTATGTGTGTTCGCGGATAACTTCGTCGTTTATCAACCAATTTTGATGATTCTTTTTTTGTTGGAAAGGAGATGTTCCGAGGGTGGTACCATGATAAGGAAACCAGGATCTGATGATGGCATCCCAGAGAAATCGAGGGGAACCTTCGAAAATCGGAAATCGAGGGGAACCTTCGAAAATCGTACTGCCGACTAGTGCGTTTTTTAATTTAAAGCACTCCTATTAAATCGAACTAATGAATTCACCACTGAAAATTGTGAAATAAACAAAATTTTAACAAAAAATTAAAACCGCCTTCAAAAAAACTAAAAATTTAAAAAATAATATTGCAGCCTATGACTTTTTCGTTCGCATCATAAGAACATTAATTTGTTTTATAGAAGTCGGTGTCAAGCCAAGCCAAAAAATACAAGCCATGTCGCGAATCGAACCGGCTTGACAGCGACTTCAATAAAACAAATTAATGTTCTTATGATGCGAACGAAAAAGTCATAGGCTGCAATATTATTTTTTAACTTTTTAGTTTTTTTGAAGGCGGTTTTAATTAAAGTTTATCTTGTTATTAAAAATAGTATTCAAGCTAAAAACTCAACGAAAATAAATAATAAATAAATAAAACTCACAGGCACATACATTGTAATGATCCCAAGAAAGCACTATTAATAGGCTGTTTATTATGGAAACCATACAACAACGGCACAAACATGTAAACATCCATGACCGAACCGGGATTCGAACCCAGGACCCTGGTTTGGCAGTCCGGCGTGGTAACCATTACACCAACCGGGTCGTCGGGAACTTTAGAGTTATTTTCTAACTCTTTTTTTACTGAGAAGATAAAAATAAAATATATTGTATGTAGTCAAATACCCAATTGAGGCAGAGCACACAATATTGGTTTAGGAATTGTAAAAAAAATTCAGAATACCCCGAAATGTTTTGTTAGACAAATTGTCTAAAAAACCCCACTGTTTTGTTACTCTGCCCTCCCCCTAGGGGCATGGGAGGGGGAACCCCTAACCCTTCCCCCTAAATTTGGAGCTTGCAGCATACTAAAAATCCCACTTTTTTGTATGAAAGCCACAGACTTAACTTTTTTTTTTATCTATAACCGAGGAGTTCCTCACTTGCAAACTTTGGGGACGACAACCCTGGTCCCCCCCTCCCACTTCACCACTTTCCGCTCCTATATTTGTTCCATGGGATACTACATTTTTACTGCTGGATCTGTGAGAGGGACCGTAGACACCCTTAGGCTGCCTGTCCATTGACGCGAGCTGGCTGTGCGAGCTGTGTAGTTGTGTAAATATTAACCAATCAGGAGCTCGGCCGATCTCGGTCGGATCTCTGATTGGTTAATATTTACACAGCTACACAGCTCGCACAGCTAGCTCGCGTCAATGGACAGGCAGCCTTAGACTTAACAATCAAAATAAAACCGGTCATGTGCGAGTCTGGCTACTCGCGCACCGAGGGTTCCGTACCACACCACCACAGAACACAACATTATTATCTTAGAAAAAAATCTTTTTTTGTCCAGGACCTTTAGCGCGAGACCGACTTACACTTGGCCGGTTTTTAGTATTTGTTGTTATTCTGTAGAGTCTGCTCTATAATCACACTAAAGTTTGACGCTTGTATGTATTATCGTTTTTACGATAGAGCGAGAAGAAAAAACATTGATAAAAACCAGTTTCTTGTTGAGAACCCCCTTAATTTTTAACTTTTTGACTTTTTTATTATTTGTTAACAAATCCGCCGTACGAACGCACATTCTGTGAAAATTTCAACTATCTAACTTTTACGGTTCAAAAGTTAAAGCCCTAAATAGGTCGGACAGACAGACGGACGGCAACGTACGCTTAGTAATAGGGTCCCGTTTTCACCCTTTGGGTACGGAACCCTAAAAATAACACCAAAATAGGATTATAATAGATTTATGTTTCAAGCTAATCATATTATCTAATCTCTTTCTTACAAATCCATTCGCCTTGAAGGAATCTGTGATAATGGTGTAGCGATAACAATTGGTTTGAATATGTTATGTATTTTCTATAGAGGTAACGTTTTTGTAATAAGTACATACACAATGATATCTGAAGTGGAAAACATGCCTACAGTCACGTACAGGGTGTAAATTTAAATAAAGACATACTTTAGGGGGAGTCAGACTAATAAAATTAAAATGATAAACTTTCATTATGGGACCAGTATTATAATCGACGAAAGCAAAAATCTGCAACATTTGGAAACATGAATAAATATCCCTAAAGAAAAAAAGCTTCATACAAGTGGCCGCTGTTTGCACTCACACATAGCATGCGTTAGAGGACATACGAGCAGGTGCACTCACTTAGCCGGGGTATGTGATCTATGTCTATGTGTGAGTGCACCAACAGCGGTCACTCATATGAAGCTTTCGTTCTGTAGGCATATTTATTCATGTAATTCAGATAGAATTCACAATTGATATTTTTTGAGGGTCTGGATTCAAATCGGCAGATGGTTACAGTAGGTGTTCCTGTGCAGTTGACAAAGGATATCCGGCACATAATACCAAAAAATGTATAACCGTACTTATATTTTTATTATGGACTATGGAACACTAGAAACTAACTGCAGGCATTAGTTTATTTTATAATGATTTATTAGTTTTTATCATTTTTAACCGACTTCATTATAAAAAAAAAACATTGTGCTTGCAACACCTCCTACTAAACAATATTGACAGCCATTTTGGGGTTGCTGCTTTTTTTATAATTTATGAATAATAAATGATTACTTATATAACTCACAAGCTTTTACCCGCGACTTCGTCCGCATAAATTATATACCAGATTTTAAGTCAGATGTTACGCTACCAAACAAAAAAAGGTTTCATCAAAATCGGTTCAGTAGTTTTTGCGTGATACTCGAACAAACAAACACCCAAACAAACAAAAAAACAAACTAAATTATTTTTTCAAATTTACAGTTTTATAATAGTCAAGATTAAATAAAAATAAATGATACTATCTGAGTCGTTTTGATAAAACCCCATAATTTATTACACATTTGACTTCAGTCAAAACTTCTATACATTTTAAGGTATTTTTTCAAGGGAGAGCGGCGGTTGTCCTTTAAATAGCGCGTAATATTATATTGACCAATCAGCATCCTGAAGTATGATTTTTGAAAGTCAAATCAGCAGTAGAAAGATGCACACACACAGTTTTTTAGTAATTTTGACATTTTCAACAGCTGAGCTCAGCAAATGAGTTTCAAAAATAGCATTTCTGGTCGTACTTACATTACTCTGTGGTCGTACGTACTGTACCTGATTGTGGTTATAGTTTAGTAAAACATAAGCAAGAGATAGTGTTAATAACAACAGAACTTTTGTATTTAAACCGATAAGGCACGTTTGATAACAAATTGTATTAAATACCTATTAACACTATCTTTGTTATTGTTATTATTATTCTGTTATTTATAACTTGCGTAGGAAAAATACCTTTTATACAGGGTCCTTCTTAATAAGCTGATGGTTTTTTAGGGTTCCATACCCAAAGGGTGAAAACGGGACCCTATTACTAAGCCTACGTTGTCCGTCCGTCCGTCCGTCTGTCCGTCTGTCCGTCCTTCTGTCCTACCTATTTAGGGCTGTCACTTTTGAACCGTAATAGCTAGATAGTTGAAATTTTCTCAGATTATGCGTTATTGCGGCGGATTTGTTAACAAATAATAAAAATGGCAGAAGGTTAATAATTAAGGGGGGTTTTCAACAAGAAACTAGTTTTTATCAACGTTTTTTCTTCACGCTCTATAGTAAAAACGGTAATACATACAAGCGTCAAACTTAGTGTGATTATAGAGCAAACTCTACAGAATAACAAATACTGAAAACCGGCCAAGTGTGAGTCGGTCTCGCGCTAAAGGTGCTGGACAAAAAAAGTTTTTTTTCTAAGTTAATAATGTTGTGTTCTGTTGTGGTGTGGTACGGAACCCTCGGTGCGCGAGTAGCCCGACTCGCACTTGACCGGTTTTATTATAGGATGATTAGACCATAAAACTAAACAACTTTCTCTATGGGAAAAAAATATGCTGTTCCATACAAAACTGCAAACCTACTCGACCCAAATGTATGGGATAGCTGGATTTTTTTTCTAGATTTCAATTTTAGTCTTTTTTTTATTTATAATTAATGGACTCTTGCTTGTGCGTTAGCACTACATTTCCGCCAGCGTCAAGTAGTTTATGGGAGAATCTATCCCAATATCAGGGATTGTTGTTGGTAAAGAACAAGAAGAGATTGAGTATTGCGGAGCCTCGTGGCAGGCAAAAACGCGACACGCGAAACCACGCGAGACAAGTGGCTCGGTTCAGTTCCTGCAACGTGACTCCAATTTTAGTCTTATACAGAAAGTTTAATCTTCTATACTGTGTTGTCTGTCAGTCAGTCATGGAAGTGTTTTATATAAATAGATATCAGGGAAACTAATGAATGAACCTGCCTTAATGCCTCACTCCCACCCATTTTTGATAGGCAGAATCAGAAATCATTTATTTTTAGAAACTCGTGTACATACAGTGGTATAAGTACAATACAGTATACTATAAGATGTGAGCTTCAAGCTCCTATATTGAAAATTATGTTGACTTAGGTCTTATCATTAAAATCGAGTTATGTTATGTACCTAATGTCAGTCATACAATTTAAACTACACTGACCTGCAAAACTAAGTATCACACTTTTAAAATTGCAATAACTTTTTAAGTACACAAGATATACTTTCGAATTAAAAAGGACTCGAAAAAGAGTATGTATAGTTTACTATAGTTACAAAGAAAGCTGATAACATTTGCTATAAAACATTTTTTATTTTAAATCTCTAATTCCTATAGTTTAGAAAAAAATTAAATATTAAAAGTGTAGTACTTAGTATAGGTCAGTGTATTATAAAACGTACGAACGTGATTTTACATTTAAGATATTTACAAAAAAAGTGTTTACATGTTTACAAATCACAGACATTTTTACTTTTTAACCGACTTCAAAATAAAAAGGAGTAGGTTCTCAGTTCGACCGTATATATATATTTTTTTAATGTGTGTTCGCGGATAACTTTGTCGTTTATGAACCGATTTTGATGATTCTTTTTTTGTTGGAAAGGAAATATCCCTAGTGTGGTCCCATGATAAGGAAACCAGGATCTGATGATGGATCCCAGAGAAATCGAGGGGAACCTTCGAAAATCGTAGTGCCGACTAGTGCGTTTGTTAATTTGAAGCACTACTGTTAAATTGAACTAATGAATTCACCACTGAAAATTGTGAAATAAACAAAATTTTAACAAAAAATTTTAACCGCCTTCAAAAAAACTAAAAAGTTAAAAAATAATATTGCAGCCGATGACTTTTTCGTTCGCATCATAAGAACATTAATTTGTTTTATAGAAGTCGGTGTCAAGCCAAGCCAAAAAACTGCCCTGTCGTCGCGAATCGGCTTGACAGCGACTTCGATAAAACAAATTAATGTTCTTATGATGCGAACGAAAAAGTCATCGGCTGCAATATTATTTTTTAACTTTTTATTTCTCTCTGTTTCGAGCATCACGCACAAACTACTGAACAGATTTTTATGAAACTTTTTTTGTTTGTAAAGCTTATGATTAGACTTAAAAACAGAAGTGCGATTTTTGAAAATCGTACGAGCGACTTGGTAGTGGAAAATGTCAAAATTACTATGGAGATTATGCATCTTTCTACTGCCAAGTTGCTCGTATGATTTTCAAAAATCGCACTTCAGGTATATATTTTGAGGACGAAGTCACGGGCAAAAGCTCGTAGTATTTATAAGACAGTTTAATAGACAGTGTTCTCTCACGCAGGTGGAGCAGGCGGCAAGGGTGTCTGGGGCGCTCCCGGCTCGGAGCTCCTGGAGGAGTACGTGGAGGACGCCAACGACCCCAACTACGACTCGGAGGCCGTCACCAACGGCGACGTCGAGTTCAAACAGGTCATCGTGGAAGCAGAGCCCGAGGAAGTCGTGGTCTGTACCTTAGTTACTTATCGCTTTACTTTCATCGGTCGATACGATCAGAGTGGGGTCAGAATCAGTGACTGTAACCAGCAGACCCAACAGAAAATAGGAGCTAACAACGTTTGTGTATGCAGCGCGCTCAGGCACTCTGCCAGTACTATTCTCTTAACAGCATTCAGAGCATTTAACACAGAGTCCAAACGCTATTACTATTACATAAGACCTAAACTCCACGAGAGTGACACCTGTGTCACACAGAAAGGTACTATCGTACACAGACAGACGTAAGGCGCGGGAAGAATGAAATCTGAGCGCCATTTTTCACAAATATTTGTCTATAATCTTTATGTGAATTTTTTTTTTTCCTCGCAAATGTGTTGAAAAACGTTGCATGAAACGCGTGAACGTCGGTGATTACAGTCTCGGCAAGTTTACAGCACTCGCCTGCGGCTCGTGAGGCAATCTAGGGTCGACTGTCATGAGCAATTTAGCTCAGTAGTAGCATAATATACTATTATAAGAGATACTTTGGACTATCAAACTGAACTTTCAATTAAGTTATCATCATCATCTCAGCCGATGGACGTCCATTGCTGGACATAGGCCTCCCCTAAGGATCGCCACGACGACCGGTCCTGCGCTGTCCAACGGGTTTCCGCCGCCTTCACCAGGTCGTCGGTCCACCGTGTGAGCCTACGGCCTACCCACGCTGCGCTTTCCGGTACGCGGCTCCATCGGCTATAGGTTCAGCGAGCAATGTGCCCCGCCCACTGCCAGTGGCAAGCGATTCTTTGGGCTATGTCAGCTACTCTGGTTCTTCTGCGGATCTCTTCATTTCTGATTCGATCTCGCAGGGAAACTCCGAGCATAGCCCGGGCCATTGCCCTTTGGGTGTCTTTAAGCCTTTTTATAAGGCCTTGAGTGAGCGACCACGTCTCTGTTTCATATAACATCACTGGCAACACACCTGTCAACATTTTCGTTTTGAGACACTGCGGTATTTGGGACGTGAAGATACTACGTAGCGTCGTGAAAGCTGCCATGCCGAGTTGGATTCGACGATTGATCTCTTTCTCGAAGCTCGAAGTCGAACCTAACTGAATAGTTTGTCCCAAGTAAACATAATCGTCAACAACTTCGGGCGCAGTACTAACATTAAAATCACGAAAGATTTGTATAATTCCATTCACAATAATGCTGCTACGCATAAAAGCAACTCGACAGAGCTATTATTGAAATCAATACGCGATCCAGTTGTTTTTCACGCGACACGCGACCTTGGCGCGCCGTTGTTTGCCGGACACGCTTCTAGGCGTTTGTCTTGAGAGACTGTTGGCTTGTCGCGTGTATACATCGCACCATTCGCACCACACTACGTCGAATAAATAGCTACCAGCCTCAGCTTCACCTGGGTGGGATCTATTATCATCGTCATCCAGGGTTCGAAGTGATAATTATCATTGACAATTATATCATAGCGTAAATACCTTAAAGTGGGTGCGCTTAGTGGCCGCGTTGGGTCTATGCCCGCGTGGCGTGCGGGGTACGGCGGGGGACGGGCGTACCCTAACTCAATTCGATGTTACGGTACGCGCGCAGGCAGCGTGGGCCGGGACGCACTCCTCCCGGCCCCCGCACGCCCCGCACGATAGGCCTGCCGCGACCGCTGAGCTTCACCACTATTAGTAGTTCTTTACACTATGATTATATATTATAATTATTATATTGATGGGAAAAACAAAATGCTTGAGCACGCAATGTCACGGCATGAGTTTGTGATCAAAATTCGTGAAAAAAGAAGCTCACAAACACAAAATAATTTTTCTCACTGTTTTCTGTTGTTTTTCTCAATTATTTGTTATTCATTGTGATACGAAACTATAATTTCGAAGACTAGGTGCTGTTTGGTCTGCCGTCTGGATATGAGTGTGTTAAAGCAAAAACTAGCAATTTTAGAACTTTTAGTCAGTAATTTCTCTCAAAACTTAAGGCTGCATCGAGTAGTGCTGCCCTCTCGGTATTTTTTTTACTTCAAAGCAATTAAACTGCATTTCAAAAAAACAAGAATTTCACATTGTAGTCCTGATTGGTTTTCAATTTATCGAAACATTAGGGATTATGAATGAATGAATGAAATATACTTTTATTTACACCAAACACAGATACAGCATAGGAATAAAAAACAATAATGGTACAAATAAGGCGGTCTTATCGCTAAAAAGCGATTTCTTCCAGACAACCTTAGGGTAGAGGAAATTTAAACAAAGAACAACGGGTCGGTGCTATATAAAATAAATAGTAAATATCAGAAATAAAGGAGAAACCGAAAAATAAACGCATTTCATAATAATAGACATACATATACTTACATATATAAATATATACATACATAATATATACGCATAAAATATACATGCTACAGCTATAATATATAGTAAAGGAAAGATAACACAAACACACATACAACCACCATGACTGAGAAGGAAAGCAGAATGAGAGGAAAGGAGAAGAAAAAAAAAAATAATAATAAATAAAATAGTCACAGTTCTAGGAAATAAGCTTTGACCTTCGACTTGAAAACATCCAGCGAAGGAGCACGTCTAATCGACTCAGGCAACGAGTTCCAGAGTCGGACAGATTGGACTGTAAAGGAGTGGGTGTAGAAATCTGTGGAATGGACGGGCATATTGAGGGAAAGGTTTTGAGAGGAACGTAGGGGACGGCCGGTGGTAAGGGAGCTGAAGATGAAACGTTCTTTGAGGTAGTGGGGAGTCAACGGATTAAACAGGATGGAGTATAGAAGGGATAGGATGTGAGTGTCTCTTCGACGACGGATAGGGAGCCACTTGAGTCGGTTACGGAATTCTGACACATGGTCATACTTCCGCAACCCAAAAATAAACCGAATGGAGAGGTTTTGTAGACGCTCAAGTTTATTAAGTAGCTCCACATTTAGGTCTAGGTAACAGGAGTCAGCATAGTCAAGGATAGGGAGCAGGAGGGATTGTGCGAGCGCAATTTTAGTACTGATGGGAAGAAAATTTCGCAGTCTTTTGAGAGAACTGTATGCACCGAACATCTTCCTGCTAACCTGGGCGACTTGTGGTACCCAAGACATCGTCCTATCAAACAATATACCCAGATTCTTTACAGACTCACTAAATGGTATGCAGACACCGTCAAATATGACGGAAGGCAAGCTTTCAAAGCTGATTCTCGAGACAAACCGTGGACTACCAATGATGATAACTTGGGTTTTCACAGGATTTACCCTGAGTCCGAAGGACTTACTCCAATCTAGTACGCGAGCTAAGTCATCGTTGGTTTTTTGGATGGCCTGCGAAATGTCATCCAACCTTGATTGGGAATAGATTTGGAGATCGTCTGCATAAAGATGGTAGGAGGAAGAAAGATTTTGAGTGATAGAGTTAATAAATATTGCGAAAAGAAGTGGAGACAACACACCACCCTGCGGTACGCCAGCATGAGTATCACACCACGAGGAAAAGGTGTCTTCAACCCGTATACCCCGGATTATTATGTTTTATTCTTGTAGCTATTATCGTTAAAACCGCCAAAAGTGGCCACTTTTGGAGGTTTTAACGATAATAACTACAAACATTATAAAAACAAATCCGCAGTGACCCGATAATTTGAAAATCAGCAATGACTACAATGTGACATTCTTGTTTTTTTTTAAATATTGTTTAATTGTTAAGAAATAAAAAAAATACGATTGGGGGCAGCACTATAGGCTCGATGCAGCCTTAAGAATCAGCGTGGATAATTATCATGATAATTGTCAAAGAAAATAATTATCTTGATAATTTGGAACCCTGACATCATCTCAGCCTATACGTCCCACTGCAGGGCACAGGCCTACCCTTAGGGAGGTATGGACGTTAGTCCACCACGCGTGCCCAATGCGGATTGGTATACTTCACATACGAATCGGAATTTCTTCTTCAGCGTATGCAGGTTTCCTCTCGATGTTTTCCTTCACCATTTTAGATTGATTCGATTTGATACCGATTGGTAGTTACACAATAAGACCTGGGGGTCAATCGCGCTAATTTTGAACGATACTACCAAAACAAAACCATGTTGTTTATCTATCTATCTATCTAAAACCACAACAAAAAACGTTACGTTATGCACAATTCGTATCGCGCTAATTATATTAACGGTAACGATTTAGCTTTTTTTCGGAAGATACGTTGGCGTAACGTTCGATGTTCGTTCGATCGAATTTTCTGGCGTGGTAGGTGTATGGTGGTAACCAAACTTGAAACGTTTACGGCTTAAACGTTTCGAGTTTGGTTTTGCTTTGGTAACGTCAACGATTAAACCATAAAAAAAAATAGCGCGATAGCATTTTTACATCAGCTAAACCAAATCTAAACCAAAACTAAATAAACCAAAACCAAAAAAACCAAAAACGTTCCGTCCGAACGGTAAAATAAAACCGTATAAAATAGCGTAATTGAGGCCTAGGTTTAAACATATTTTTAAACGCACTTGAGTAAATATTTTTCACTGTAATCGTTTTTTTTTTCAACGTTTCCAATGTTGACTAATGAATGTGGAGGAAGCTAGGTTTGTCAGGATCGTAGCAGGTGGCATTTCGTTGTCTCTGCCTACCCCAGTGGGAGACAGGCGTGAGAATATGTACGAGGGCGACACTGAAAGTTTCAAGACAATAAAAAGTGTATAGAAGTAGGAGGTTGGGAATACTTTTAATATTTTTAGAAGTGGCCTCCATTCCATTTTATGTATCGTCCCGTTCAATGGAACCTCTGTGAGAAGCAGTGGACCCTCTGCTTTACTATGAAATTATTGAAATCGGTTAAATTATGGGGTATTCATCTAGTACAAAGCTTCCCTACGCCTTAATATTCATGTAGGATCTTTTGCACTTGACTCATATCAATGCTGAAGCTTGCCTGAATCTGCTGGTAGGTCACTCTCATATAAGCCTCTCTCATGAGCTGCACAGCATTGGCGTTTTGTTCAGTTGTCGCCGTTGAACGACATCTCCCAGGTAGATCATCACTGAGATTACTCCGATCATGCCTAAACTCATTTAACCAGTTGTAAACAAGTGTCAAGGGACAGGGCTTCATCATGAAATACCAATCGAAGTTTATCATTAACTTTGTTATTGACTAGGAACACGACGAAAATCGTAATAAATTGGGGAGAAAACATTTTTCCCTGCTAAATTCGTTTTGCCTAGCGACACGCACTTTTCAAATTGCCGCCAAATCGTTAAAACAAATTATTATTATATCAGCCGTCGTTGTCCCATTGTTGGGCAAAGGCCTCCCTCCGTTCTCTCCATGCGTCCCGGTTTTGCGCTTCGATAGGCCAGTTCTTTAAGAAACTATCGATTTCGTCTCGCCATCTCTTTCTTGGTCTGCCTCGACGCCGATTTCCTTTTGCTGGGGATCAGTTTGTAGTGGTTTTGGCCCACAGGTCATCTGGCATGCGGCAGACATGTCCAGCCCAATCCCACTTTAGATTGGCAGCGGTGGTGGCAACGTCTGTCACTTGGGTTCTGGAGCGAATGATCTCATTTCTGACCCGGTCTATCAGTTTCAAACCAAGGATGCTGCGCTCCATAGCCCTTTGACAAACCTTGAGGCTTGACTTCTGATCTTTAGTCAAAGACCACGTTTGGGCACCGTAGGTGAGAATTGGAAGAATGCACATGTCCATGAGCTTGCGTTTGAGTGGCAATGGGAGATGTCCTTTCATGTGTTCTTTTATGGACCAAAAGCTCCTCCAGGCATTTTCGGTGCGTCTTGCAACTTCTTTTTCTTGTCTAGCCTGGAAAGAGACAATTTGGCCCAAGTAAATATATTCACAAACATATTCCACTCGTCCGTCATCCACTACTATCCTACTTTCTGTGCTGTTTGTCATCAACTTGGTCTTTGACATATTCATTTTAAGCCCCACCTCAAGGCTCGCCTTGCTAAGATCTTGTAGCAAGAGACTCAGTTCCGTCGCCGATGAAGAGAAGAGAACGATGTCATCCGCGAAGCGAAGATTAGTTAGTTTTCTTCCACCGACATCGATTCCCCTCCCCTCCCACTCCGGCGCAACACATCTAAAGATCTCCTCTAGAGTGCTGGTAAACAGCTTTGGAGATAAAGGATCGCCCTGCTTTACGCCTTTCTCGATCGAGAAGACCGGACCCGATGATTGTAATTTAATTGCAGCTGTACTTGTATTATAAATGTTCCTTATTTAATTTATATAAACGGATTCAATATTTTGGTTCTCTAATGCTTTGAAAATCGAGGAGTGAGTTATACTATCGAAAGCTTTACTGTAATCCACAAACGCAAGATATAGTGGTAGGTTGAATTCGTGGTGTTTTTCAATTATTTGATTTAGGGTATGCAAATGGTCGATAGTGGAGAGTCCACGTCGGAAGCCAGCTTGTTCGGGTGGTTGATGTTTGTCCAACTGTCCGGTTATACGATTTTCAATTACTTTAATGAAGGCCTTGTAAAGATGAGACACAAGACTTATGGGTCTGTAGTTGTTGATGTCAGATTTGTCTCCCTTTTTGTGCAAAAGTATGATATTGGAATGACAAAATCTATCAGGTAGTTCTCCAGTCTTTAAAATGCAGTTGAACAGGTGGCTAATATAGGGTATCAACACAGATTTTCCGACTTTCAGAGCCTCTGTGGTTATGCCATCCTCGCCTGGACTCTTGCTATATTTCATCTTACGCAGTGCGAGTTTGACTTCATTCCCTGTTATGAGTGGAACAGAATCATGACAAATGTATTGGATGGAGCATGATGGTTTATTTGGATCTGAATAAAGGGTTTTATAGAAATTTGTGCTAATATCCATGATCTTGTTTCGGTCCCCTTGCCTTACACCCATTTCGTCGCGTAAACCTGTAATCCAGGACTTGCCGTTCGCTATGCCTTGTTTGGCCACCCTTAGAGATCGATTTTGTTCCAATGTTATCTGAATAGTTTTTCTGTTAAATACTCCAATATCTTTCCGTATACAACGCTTTACTTCCCTGTCTAAAGATCTGAATTCTTCGCTAGCAAATTTTCCTCTTAATTTTTCTCTTCTCTCTATCAATTCTACGGTGTTATTAGATAGCTTCTTGTACTTAGTTTTTGTCTTTTTTATCTTACAGCTTGCCATCCGAATGCCTTTTTCTAAATTGTCATATAAATGTTGTACGTTGTCCTTATTATTTTCTAATGGTGTATCGTTATCTAATATGTTAAAAGCATTTTTTAATTCTAATATAAATTGGCTATCATTGGAAATCATAGTATGTTTATCTATCTTTTTAATTCTGTTTTTGAATGTTTGTTGACGATGTATTTTCATATTGAAAATTACTTTTGCTCGCACTGGTCTATGGTCAGAACAGAATTTGATTTTATTAATTATATGTATGTTTTTAATTATTCGTTTGTTGTTTGGGAGAATAAAATCGATTTCGTTTTTGGTGATCCCATTAGCTGAAAACCACGTCCATCTGCGATGTCGTTTTTTGTAGAAGAAGGAATTCGCCAAACTAAGGTTTTGTCCGAAGGCAAATTGAATTAAACGGCTGCCTCGCTTATTGCGGTCGCCAAGGCCATGTGGTCCGAGAATATCAGTGTTGTCTAGTTCTTGTCGGAGTCCTACTTTGGCATTAAAATCTCCGATCACTATAGTCCTTGCTCCGCGGTTCTCGTCAAGAGCTTTGTTTAGCAGATCATAGAACTCCTCTACTTCTTCGTCCGGGTGTGACAAAGTGGGTGCCAAAACCTGAGCAATGGTTATACATTCTTTATCTGTAATTTTGAATTTCAATACAGCTATTCTTTCCGAATAAGCTTTGAACTCTATGATATTATCTTTCCAGCATTTTGCTACTAAGAATCCTATGTCGTATTGTCCACCAGCTATGCCATGATAAAAGAAAATGTTTTCTTCCCGCTCTAGAGTATCTTCACCCTCTCGACGTACTTCTGCTAGGCCTATAATATCCCATTTCAAGTCTTTAAGAGCATTTTCTAACTCCAATAGACGTTCTTCTGTTCCAAGTGTGCGAACGTTGTATGTTAGAATGTTTAATTGATGGTATCGGTGTCCTTTTTAAGCTTGCCTGTGGTCGTTTGACGGATAGATAATTTCGCCCGGGGATTCTTCGCACCCCATGTTCCAGACTTGGTCTGTTTACCGTCGTCAACAGATTGACTGGAACCGCCGGGCACTAGGGGCCGGTTTTTGGAGTTGCAATTCATCATTGGAGGGGTTTTGGACGTTTAACCCACCACGCTCGTCCAGTGCGGGTTGGAGGGTGAACAGTAAGCCTGCTGACTAGGCCTTTGGGCGCCGCCGTTGATGTACGGGACATTCCTCCGCCGCCGCCCTAAGTAGATATCCTGCTCTGACATCTACTGTCCAATCTGACCCTGTAATGGCCCAAGATTGGCTATCTACATCTAGAGAAAACCTAGATGCACGACAGTTTAATGTCGTGTCGAGGACGTAGTTAAAACAAATGACAATTGAATAAAATTTTCGGCTATAGGTTGATAAAAAGTTTCTTATTCGTAATTAAAATAAATTTTTCATTGGCATTGTCACTAACTGGTCCATTCCAGAAACTTTCAGTGTCGCCCTCGTATGTATGTACGTGTTAACACACAGGTGAAGTGAAGCTAACGTAATTTGTATTCTAGTATAGCAGGAAAAACAAAAAACACGACTGCATAAAAAAATAATTCAACTGAAAAGAGAAAAACAAGCTCTATAATCACTAATCAGCTATAACAACACTAAGCAAATATAATTTGAATGTTATTAGGTAGGTATTGCAGGCGGGGACAAAGGTACCTAGGTATGTTTTATAATTTTTCTTTGTAAATAAATGTAATAAATGGGGATTTATTATTATGCAGTCGGATTTTTTGTTTTTCGTAATAATTTAGTTTATTTCATACTTTTTAGTCTTCATGTCGAAATGGTAGCATAAGAGTACTGTCTAAACTATTATAAAACTGTAACAGAAGTGTGTCTGTACATTGAAGATATTAACAAAAAAAAGTTACGATATGGTGTTTAGTTGTCCCTAGTTGTCCCTGATTCCAAATCAAAAATTTTTGGATTTTTTGTCTGTCTGTTTGTTTGTTTGTTTGATCGAGCATCACGCAAAAACTACTAAACCGATTTTGATGAAACTTTTTTTGTTTGATAGCTTATGATCTGACTTGAAATCTGGTATATAATTTGTGCGGACGAAGTCGCGGGCTAACGCTAGTAAAATAATAAAGATGGAGGCACATCTCAGATTTTTATCTTTTTCTCGTGGATGTCACGCGAAGTCTACTGATACAAATAAACTGAACATAAACTCGCTTCTCCCGCAGAATCCCTAGCAGCATGGTGACCCTAAAGCCAATGATAGTAGTTATGTAAATGTGTAGTATTTTCGTAGCTTGACACAGTTTTCCGGAGCCGAGACGGCTCTGTTCTGTTCTGTGACGCGATATTGATTATTTGTATTTTCGTGGGCGAACGGCTAAGCCTATTATTAGATGCTAAAGTACTGGATATTTTTTTGCGAGTGGAAACCTTAAAAACGCGTGAAGTAAACCAGCCTTACCACAACCACATGTTATTGGCTTTCTCTGATTTAAAGGTCACTGGGCACCTTAGTATGAAACCTATACCCACGACCTACGGAAAAAAAATTGTTTAGGATGTTTAGATAAATGTCTCTAGTTCATGAATATACAACGTTTTAATAAATTAGCGCAAAACCTCATATACCCCAACTGATTTATAACAAAATAATTAGATTGCAACAATAATTTCATTATTTTGATAGTTAAAATTTAAAGTTATTCGCATTTTAAGTTTTGAGGCAAAAATGATTTATTATCATTTCAGCTCGGAAAGAAAGCGCTAACGTACTCATGGATACATTTTTATAATCTTGTTTTGGTAGTAAGTACCTGTGCGGTGGATTGACATCGGGTTCAGAAATTTTTAAATTTTGCAAACAAATTATTAAATATTTTGAAAAAAAAAAATCCTATGTTGAAACCATGATAATTCGATTCTGCTCTCGATTCTAAACAAACTACTTTCTGCTTTTGCGTTAATTCATTAACACATGGTATATGTCGCATTAATGTAGACCATGGGGTTCAGGCCAAAAAGTAATAAAGAAAAATGTAATATTTTGGTACATTTTGTTAATTTTGTACATTTTCGTACATTTCGTAAATTTTTGGACATTTTGTACAAACTTCAAACTTCAAAAACTTTATTGCGGGTAATATAAAGGTGGTGAACAGTATTTTAGATAGAGCTCTGTGATCTGCCCATGAGCATGCAATATTTAATTGGAGAGAGGGCATGCAGAGCATTTACTTTACAATTCTACAATTACAATTACAAGTTACAACTGTTTAGTATACCTACATAGATTATATTACATTTTATTATTATAGTACATTTCCCCATGGTTTAAAAAATAAATTCTCTTTATTCTCTTATTTGGTTTTTGTAGGAAAAATTTAGTCAGCTGGGTCAGTTTTCGCCCAATGACCTTTATACTCATGTAACTGCTGTATTATATTGCTGTTGGTTTTCCAATCAAATATAAATAAAATAAATAATAAATAAAACTGGCCAAGTGCGAGTCTGACTCGCGCACGAAGGGATCGATCCGTACCATTATCTAGCAAAAAAAGGGAAAAAATCACTTTTGTTGTGGGTCCCGTTTTACCCTTTGGATACGGAACCCTAAAAAGAGTTTTTATTTAATTTTTGTACTGACAGAAAGGGACAAACCTAAAGTTTGAAACATCGACTTACGAAGAAGGTTGAACATTGAATGAATGAATGAAATATACTTTTATTTACACCCACAGACAATACAGAAGTCTGTGATTTACACCAAACACAGATACAGTATAGGAATAAAAAACTGTAATGGTACAAATAAGGCGGTCTTATCGCTAAAAAGCTATTTCTTCCACACAACCTTAGGGTAGAGGACATTTAAACAAAGAACAACGCGTCGCGTCGGTGCTATATAAAATAAATAGTAAAAAGGTATTTCTCATTTAAGCTTGCAAAAGTTAATCAGCGAGTGAAAACGTTTTTCCGATATAATTGGTGATGGATTTGAGTAACTTTGGTCTTGCTCTTTACGGGAAATATACTCGCCGAGCTCGCAGACTTTTCTGGACTTGGTACAGGGGTTTGAAAAAAAATGCCCATTACCAACTGTCATGGCCAATTTTCGTGTTTCCATTCTTGTAAGGAGGATTGTTATCCTTTATCATTCTAAATCCATGCCTATAGGCCTTCGGTTTCGCAACACAAAGGCTCGCTTCTCGGTGAATGCACAAAATGTCATCGATTGTCATTGACCTCCCGTTTGACATGCATCTCATGCGCCTGCGCATGCCGCCGCGCGTTTGATTCAGTTCCAAGCTTTTGTTGAGGTTTCAACTCGAAAACAAATTGTTTGTTATATTATTGGAAATACAACAACAACTTTAACGGTCAGTTGCAGAAACGCTCATTAGAGTTAATACTCCATTAAATCTCTTTCTATCTTTTACTACGTCTCAACAAGACAAAAAGTGACAGCAAGAGATAATCAGCCAATTTATTAAATAACTAGCTGTACATGCTAGTTGTATATATAGCATGCTGTGACATGCGTTGAAATGCCTTTTTTTCCCCCGACACTGACTTGGCCGTTTTTTCCATAGCTTATTTTGATCACGGATAATGCAGCATTCTAATGGTGAAATAATTATTCAGATCGGTCCAGTAGTTTCGGAGCCTATTCATTACAAACAAACAAACAAAAAATCAAATCTTTCCTCTTTATAATATTACTAGCTTTTGCCCGCGACTTCGTCCGCGTGGAGTTTGGAAAAACCCAAGTATCCTATGTTACTTCTAATACCTCCAAGAATATGTGTACAAAGTTTCATGATGATCGGTTTAGTAGTTTTCGCGTGAAAGCCTAACAAACAAACTTACATTCACATTTATAATATTAGGGACCTTCGTACCGCCTTAGAATCTTCCCGACACACACTTGGCCGTTCTTTTTCATAGCTCAACAACACACATGAACATAAGAAAAACAACGTCAACGGATGAACATAAGTTCATTAAGCGATTGACAAACGCGCGTCTATAAAAAAAGTCGCAGTTTGTACTTTGACTAAACAGATGACAGTTTGAAATTACCATGTGAAAGTCTATATTTTGCGTAGAAAGAGAAGGTACTAGGTCTAGAAGGAAGCACATATCTTGTCATATTAACTCAATAAGAGATGCACATAGCAAATTCGCTCTAGTTAAAAAAGGAGATCGCTACCTTATTGCTGTCCTTATCGGCGTAACCACTTTTTTGTACTGACTCCAGCTGACACCGACATTTAACTTCATATAAATTGTATAGGATTTTATGACTATTGCTATCTCATACCCTGTTACACTGACATTCCGTCTAAGCGAAAAATTCTTCGTCTATGATATTTTGTAACTTTTTTTTATGACTTAAGATTCTGCCGGTCGACGTCTAGGGTCGCCCCAGGTATCGCTGGAGTGATGTAGTAGAGGCTGGGCTGACTGTCATGTAAGCTTCAAGACAGTTACTGGTTAGAGGTTGCGCAGATTCGGAAATAGTTGCCCCATCTCGTCTTATTCTCCCGTAACATTATGCACATTGACGTAGCGGTCTAACGCCCATAAGTATAGGCAGTAGAGACAATACAAGTTGATGCTAATGATGTGTATGTTTGTTTACAGCGCAAATCGGAGCCTGTTATCCTAGAGTACTTCGAGCATGGCGACACGAACGCGGCCGCCGAGGACTTCCTCGAGTTCATCACACCCAAGAGGAGTCACCTGGTGAGCTCTCATTGCATGCATGAGTGTAAGGGTTGCTATACACATAAGCGGGCCGGCATTAATCGGCACAGCCGGGCGGTAAAATCGAATATGTGTAGATTAATGTTCGGGAAAAAACAGCTCGTCTTTGCCGCACGAATACAGTGGCAAAGCCGGATGGAACAATCGGCAAAATCGGGCGGTAAATACAAATGTATGCAGATGAATGTTCGAATGATGCGTCTACTCGAACGAACTACCCGATCGGCACAAGCCGAATGAAGCCGAACAAGTGCAGTGAATGCTTCGTAGCCCAGTCATTTTACGGACTTTTGTTAGGAGAGGTGGGAAGTAATTACTAATTGGACTTTTAATCTGCAACCGGTACTATTTAGTGACTAAAAGACTATCTGAAAACAAATTTAAAAAAATTCGATACGCAACATAGAAATCAAAATTGTGAGTCCCAGAAGGCTTTTAAATTAATAATATTAATACCATGCACTCATTTGAATAAGATTTTACAATGTAAATTATTTTCAGCAATAAAATAGGCATTGAAATTTAAAAAAAAGAGGTTTTTATAAGAAAATACGAATGTATTTTTCAAAACCTTCTTAATAGACAAAAATATTTACACCATGTTTGAAGTATGTATAATGATAATGCCTTAAATATGTGCAAAAAAAATTACCATCAGGTTTATTCTTAACGAGATAATACCAAAATTTTAAATTTGGAACTGTTGCTGATGAGATTCTTTTTTAATTTTGGTACATTTCTAAGCTTAAACCAATTAGTATTTAGTCCCGGCTCAAACTGTAAAATGACTGGGCTATCGGGTCGGCTTTGTTGATCGACAAATACTGCCGAACCGACAGTGCCGACCCGCTTATGTGTATAGCAACCCTAAGAGTTACTCTCTGCTCAAGTGTAGCATTATACACACACAAATTACAATAATTTTCAGTGCAAATATCGCGAGACATTACTATGATTTAGTTCCAGTTACGGTAGTAATTATAGTACCTACTATGTGGTTCCAGTTTCATTTTATAAGATCACATTTACGATTTTAGGTTTTTTTTAATCTACTTGCCCAGTTTGGTTTCAATAGGTGTATGGAGGTAGGTGCTACTTGGGAATGTTCCTCCATTGAACAGGGAAGTACTTCCGCCAGGCTAGGTGTGATGCCTGGGGACCGGCCGTGGCCCAACAGTTCTTAGTTGGACCTTGTATATATATCGAATCTCTCTCTGTGATTATTTCTCTTGCGCGATTTATGTCTTGCATTCGATTGTGAACCTTATTTGTAGTAGGTTACGAGTTACGTATTTAGGATGAACGTTGTCTTTGTATGGAGCATATTTCCGTGAGCGACGGTATCGCCATCTGTTGGCATCTTTGCTATAACTTGTGGGTGCTGGACATCTGTAGTAGTTTCCCACAGGTGCATTTGTCCGTGTGGTGTCGGCTAAGAATAGCACTATCCCATTTCCGTGGGTGTCGTAAAAGGCGACTAAGGGATCTACCGGAGGATGGGCAGCAGCATCCTCTGAGTACACACATTCAATCCAACTGCGATCACCAACCCGCCTGCCAAGCGTGGCGATTATGGCAAATCCCCCCCTTTTGGGGGAGGCTTATGTCCAGCAGTGGACGTCTATCTGCTGATATGATGATGAGGTGCATTAATGAGAGAGTAATTGTGATGGGCAAGCGGAAAGACTGATTTGAACGAAAGTCTGTTTTCCCCAGCGTATCTAAACAATCTGCCCGTCTTCCCCCCAGATCTGCGAGACCATAGTGGAGATAGCGCTGGACCACAAGCCGTCGCACTGCGAGATGGCCTCAGTCCTCATATCTGACCTCTACGGGAGAATTTTCTCCGCCAAGGACATCGGTGTCGGTTAGTACTTCCACGAGGGGATGAGGAAAACACGGACACTCCCCGTACTGTATGTAATGCCATACTCAACCTATTAGCTATGTGCGAAGTGGGTGTTGGGAACTGTCAAGTCGATCGCAGCGCACAAATTTGTACTTTTGCGGGACAAGCTGTGAAAATATGCTTGAATCTATGCAATACCACACACTAACTAAACACGAAATCTCCAAAGCTGTCAAGACTACAAACATAAAATTTGGCATGGAAGTTTCTATTGGCATCTAGATGCTCACTTAAGAAAGGTTTGTCGTATTTCAACCCCCAAAGGTGTTAAAACTGAGGTAAAAGTTTGTATGGGAATTTCGATACAATTTAGTATTTGCCCGTGGCTTCGTCCGCATCCGCTCCCGTCATCGTACCGGGATAAAATATAAGCTAGTTTTTATCCCTAATAATATGCTTTTAAATATAAAGTTTTATCAAAATCGGTCCAGTAGTTTTGGCAGAATCCTCGAACAAGCACAGAGTATTTACAGTACTATAATAGTGTAGATAATTTACGGCTGTCCGACATAGTTCGTGCGCTACGCCGCGCTAGTGTGGCGCTTGTGTCCTGCACATAGCCAATACTGCGCCTAACCTAAATACATGTTGTTGCAGCGTTCGAGCGGCTACTGGAGAAGCTGCCGGACCTTATCCTGGACACCCCGGACGCGCCCATCCTCCTCTCCAACTTCATAGCGCGCTGCGTCGCAGACGACTGTCTGCCGCCGCGCTTCGTGCAGCTCCAGTCCCAGGCGGAGCTGAGCGCGTGTGCCAAGTGAGTGTGGTGGGTGGGTGGGTGGGTGGTTTGGCAAGACCTCTCCAACTTCATAGCGCGCTGCGTGGCGGACGACTGTCTGCCGCCGCGCTTCGTGCAGCTCCAGTCCCAGGCGGAGCTCAGCGCGTGTGCCAAGTGAGTGTGGTGGGTGTGTGTGGGTGGCTAGGCTAGACCTCTCCAACTTCATAGCGCGCTGCGTCGCGGACGACTGTCTGCCGCCGCGCTTCGTGCAGCTCCAGTCCCAGGCGGAGCTCAGCGCGTGTGCCAAGTGAGTGTGGGTGGGTGGGTGTAGATGGGTGGTGGGTGGGTGGCTAGGCTAGACCTCTCCAACTTCATAGCGCGCTGCGTCGCAGACGACTGTCTGCCGCCGCGCTTCGTGCAGCTGCAGTCACAGGCGGAGCTCAGCGCGTGTGCCAAGTGAGTGTGGGTGGGTGGGTGTAGATGGGTGGTGGGTGGGTGGCTAGGCTAGACCTCTCCAACTTCATAGCGCGCTGCGTCGCAGACGACTGTCTGCCGCCGCGCTTCGTGCAGCTGCAGTCACAGGCGGAGCTCAGCGCGTGTGCCAAGTGAGTGTGGGTGGGTGGGTGTAGATGGGTGGTGGGTGGGTGGCTAGGCTAGACCTCTCCAACTTCATAGCGCGCTGCGTCGCAGACGACTGTCTGCCGCCGCGCTTCGTGCAGCTGCAGTCACAGGCGGAGCTCAGCGCGTGTGCCAAGTGAGTGTGGGTGGGTGGGTGTAGATGGGTGGTGGGTGGGTGGCTAGGCTAGACCTCTCCAACTTCATAGCGCGCTGCGTCGCAGACGACTGTCTGCCGCCGCGCTTCGTGCAGCTGCAGTCACAGGCGGAGCTCAGCGCGTGTGCCAAGTGAGTGTGGGTGGGTGGGTGTAGATGGGTGGTGGGTGGGTGGCTAGGCTAGACCTCTCCAACTTCATAGCGCGCTGCGTCGCAGACGACTGTCTGCCGCCGCGCTTCGTGCAGCTGCAGTCACAGGCGGAGCTCAGCGCGTGTGCCAAGTGAGTGTGGTGGGTGTGGGTGGGTGTGGTGGGTGTGGGTGGGTGTGGTGGGTGGCTAGGTTCGGTTAGACTTGATCTTGCACACCTCGGAAGCGCCCATGCATTATATGAGACACTAAGCTTAAAGCTAAGGGTTGAGCCTCATCATCTGGCAGCACGGAATAGCGTTTTTTCACGCTCCATCCTTTCCTGTCGCTCAGGAACGTCATTTGCTAGAGCGAGAAAGGTCGCAGCACTATCAGTGCTGTACCGTTCCCGCTATCTTTCTCGCTCTAGCAAATGACGTCACTGAGCGACAGAAAAGGACGGGGCGTGAAAAAATGCGATTCCGTGCTGCCAGATGAGGCTCAACCATGAGATATCATGAGTAATTCTGACACACACAAGGGCCTGGGGGGTTTAAGTGATCCAAGTAGACACAAGAAAGCATAGAAAATTCGTAAAAAAATTTGGACTTGTCATTGTAAATGCAAGCTGTTGATTAGTTAGTTACGTAAATAGAAACTTTAACCATTCATTTCTACGCGTAAAACTGATTTTTCACTATGGAACCGATATTGAGATCGCGAGAGACGAAGTCGCCGGCATAAGCTAATTCACAATAAGCTAGTACTAACATAGCATAGCATATGCTCACGACTATATTCAACTTGAAACTTCAGAACATCCACGTTTCACTAGTAGTACCGAAACTCTGTCCAGTACGTGTGACGGGGAGTGAGCCCGTCGCCACTTGTAATGGACAGTAGGTACTATACATGCCTCGAAATTGAAGCATGCAGGTTTCCTCACGATGTTTTCCTTCACCGAAAAGCCAGTGGTATTACAAATCGTACATAAATTCCGAAAAAGTCATTGGTACGAGTCGGCCTGGACGGGGATCGAACCATCGCCTCCTGCACGGCAGGCAAGGTTACTCGCCACTGGACCACCACGGCTTCTACTAACAAGTGTTACTAACTTAACTAAGCTAGTACTAACAAGTGTTGTTATTGTTCCAGACAAACCATCCACAGAGCGGAGACGTTGTTATCTATGAAGCAGGGCCTCGTGAGGCTCGACAATATATGGGGAGTGGGAGGCGGCATCAGGTATGCTGTTAATAAAATAAATTAAATTAATAATTCTTTATTTCAGACTGGTAGTCCATAACAGTGTTAGTAACTAAGAAACTTAACCTAACGTTAGTAAAACATAAACATATTCCAAGATTATATTTCGTAAAAATAATCTTTCAAATTGGTTCAGTTATGCGTGAGAGACCTCTAAGGGAGCGTTTAAACAGAAGTGACGTGGCGCGGACATTTCGCGGGCGGGGTGCGGCAATATAAACCTTATAGTACGTAGCATAACGTCGTTTGGAGGTTTACGCCCGCGCCTCCAGACGACGTCGCCTGGAGGCGGGGCGCGATTTTTCTTTACTTCAAAAAACGACGCTATGCTACGTAATATAAGGTTTATATTGGTGTTACTTTGACTACCCGCCACCGCCACGCGTCTCTTCTGTATAAACCATACCTAAGATAATCTAAAATCTAAACGATTATAAAACTGTAACAGAACTTTGTTTGTACATTGAGGATATTTACAAGAAAAAGATTCCGATGTGGTTTTTAGGTATCCCTGACTCCAAATCAACCTTTTCCGAATTTTTGTCTGTTGTTAGTTCGAGCATCACGCATAAACTACTCGACCGATTTTGATGAAACTTTTTTCCTTGATAGCTTATTATTTGACTTAAAATCTTACAATAAAATAGGACAGCTACTTAAAGAGGTGCTTCAGACCATCAAACTGAACAACTTTCTCTAAGGGACCAATATCGAAATCGCGAAAAAAAAATCTGCTGTCCCATACATTTCAGTCGAGTTATGTTTGCAGTTTTGTATGGGAGAGCGGATTTTTTTTTCGCGATTTCGATATTGGTCCCATAGAGAAAGTTGTTCAGTTTGATGGTCTGAAGCACCTCTTTAAGTAGCTGTCCCATTTTATTGTACACCCTGTATAATTTGTGCGGACGAAGCTTGTGTAATCACACTCACTCATAGGTTCATCCATTTGGTTCACAGGCCAGTAAAATTCCTGATCCGTCAAATACAGCTGCTCCTCAAAGAGTACCTGACGTCAGGAGACCTCGCGGAGGCGATGCGCTGCGTCAGGGACCTGGAGGTGCCACACTTCCACCACGAGCTAGTCTACGAGGTGATTATGTTAATCTATCAATAAAAATGGGCGGGGCACATTGCTCGCAGAACCGATGGCCGGTGGGGCCTGCTAGTTCTCGAGTGGCGACCGCGTACCGGAGAGCGCAGCGTAGATAGGCCCCTCACACGGTGGACCGACGACCTGGTGAAGGCGGCGGGAAAACGTTGGATGAGGGCAGCTCAGGACCGGTCGTTTGGCGATCCTTGGGGGAGGCCTATGTCCAGCAGTGGACGTCCATCGGCTGAGATGATGACGACTCAATCAAATAGGACCAATCAGACCGGGAGAGGCAACCGACATGCCACCTGAGACACATATGTCAGCACAGAATCGATTTTTTTCATGCTGACTTTCTGTCGCACAGGAACGTTATTTGCTAGAGCAAGAAAGATACCGTAAGTACTGTCGCGTGCGGCAGCATCGCCGATTCTGCGACCTTTCTTGCTCTAGCAAATGACGTTCCTGAGCGACAGAAAAGGATAGAGCGTGGAAAATTGCGATTCCGTGTTAACAGATGTGTGACCTCAATCTTCGCTTGTTCCTTCTATAATCGAAAGTAGGCTCAAAATCTAAACTATTATAAAACTGTAACAGAAGTGTGTCTGTACATTGAAGATATTTACAAAAAAAGATTACGATTATGGTTTTTAGGCTTCCCTGATTCCAAATCACCAATTTTTGGACTTTTTGTCTGTCTGTCTGTTTGTTTGTTTGTTTGGGTGTTTGTTTCTTCGAGTATCACGCAAAAACTACTGAACCGATTTTGATGAAACATTTTTTGTTTGATAGCTTATCATCTGACTTAAAATCTGGTATATAATTTATGCGGACGAAGTCGCGGGTAAAAGCTCGTATATACTAATATTGTTACTGTCGTCAGACGGTGCTGCTGGCGGTGGAGACGGTAAACTCCAGCGTCGAACAACAGTTGTGCACGTTCCTAGCGGAGCTGCAGCGATGCGTCATCGTGTCACCCGACCAGATGGACAGGGTATGTGTAGTGTAGTGTAGTGTGGTCTGATAGTAATGAGACGGTCAACTCTAGCGTCGAACAACAGTTGTGCACGTTCCTAGCGGAGCTGCAGCGATGCGTCATCGTGTCACCCGACCAGATGGACAGGGTATGTGTAGTGTAGTGTAGTGTGGTCTGATAGTAATGAGACGGTCAACTCTAGCGTCGAACAACAGTTGTGCACGTTCCTAGCGGAGCTGCAGCGATGCGTCATCGTGTCACCCGACCAGATGGACAGGGTATGTGTAGTGTAGTGTAGTGTGGTCTGATAGTAATGAGACGGTCAACTCTAGCGTCGAACAACAGTTGTGCACGTTCCTAGCGGAGCTGCAGCGATGCGTCATCGTGTCACCCGACCAGATGGACAGGGTATGTGTAGTGTAGTGTAGTGTGGTCTGATAGTAATGAGACGGTCAACTCTAGCGTCGAACAACAGTTGTGCACGTTCCTAGCGGAGCTGCAGCGATGCGTCATCGTGTCACCCGACCAGATGGACAGGGTATGTGTAGTGTAGTGTAGTGTGGTCTGATAGTAATGAGACGGTCAACTCTAGCGTCGAACAACAGTTGTGCACGTTCCTAGCGGAGCTGCAGCGATGCGTCATCGTGTCACCCGACCAGATGGACAGGGTATGTGTAGTGTAGTGTAGTGTGGTCTGATAGTAATGAGACGGTCAACTCTAGCGTCGAACAACAGTTGTGCACGTTCCTAGCGGAGCTGCAGCGATGCGTCATCGTGTCACCCGACCAGATGGACAGGGTATGTGTAGTGTAGTGTAGTGTGGTCTGATAGTAATGAGACGGTCAACTCTAGCGTCGAACAACAGTTGTGCACGTTCCTAGCGGAGCTGCAGCGATGCGTCATCGTGTCACCCGACCAGATGGACAGGGTATGTGTAGTGTAGTGTAGTGTGGTCTGATAGTAATGAGACGGTCAACTCTAGCGTCGAACAACAGTTGTGCACGTTCCTAGCGGAGCTGCAGCGATGCGTCATCGTGTCACCCGACCAGATGGACAGGGTATGTGTAGTGTAGTGTAGTGTGGTCTGATAGTAATGAGACGGTCAACTCTAGCGTCGAACAACAGTTGTGCACGTTCCTAGCGGAGCTGCAGCGATGCGTCATCGTGTCACCCGACCAGATGGACAGGGTATGTGTAGTGTAGTGTAGTGTGGTCTGATAGTAATGAGACGGTCAACTCTAGCGTCGAACAACAGTTGTGCACGTTCCTAGCGGAGCTGCAGCGATGCGTCATCGTGTCACCCGACCAGATGGACAGGGTATGTGTAGTGTAGTGTAGTGTGGTCTGATAGTAATGAGACGGTCAACTCTAGCGTCGAACAACAGTTGTGCACGTTCCTAGCGGAGCTGCAGCGATGCGTCATCGTGTCACCCGACCAGATGGACAGGGTATGTGTAGTGTAGTGTAGTGTGGTCTGATAGTAATGAGACGGTCAACTCTAGCGTCGAACAACAGTTGTGCACGTTCCTAGCGGAGCTGCAGCGATGCGTCATCGTGTCACCCGACCAGATGGACAGGGTATGTGTAGTGTAGTGTAGTGTGGTCTGATAGTAATGAGACGGTCAACTCTAGCGTCGAACAACAGTTGTGCACGTTCCTAGCGGAGCTGCAGCGATGCGTCATCGTGTCACCCGACCAGATGGACAGGGTATGTGTAGTGTAGTGTAGTGTGGTCTGATAGTAATGAGACGGTCAACTCTAGCGTCGAACAACAGTTGTGCACGTTCCTAGCGGAGCTGCAGCGATGCGTCATCGTGTCACCCGACCAGATGGACAGGGTATAGTATAATACAGGGTGTAAAAAGACTACTCCCGACAACTGAAACTATGGATTCAGACCATGATACCTAACACTTTGGCACTGAAATTTTTTTTTTTATTTTCACAATTTTTTTTTTTTCGGGCCTCTATTTCTACAATTATGAACATTAAAGCCTACCAGTGACATAATGCAATACAATTTTAATTGTTAAACAAGCATTTCGAATATAGCAAAAATCCGCAATGTAAACAGCACTCATCAAACTCGTCGCCAAGCTACGGTCGCGCGCCACACAGCTGTAAGGTCACTGCCCGCTCACCCGAGCGATGTACGCTTTACATTGCGTGGCAAGAAAATGGAAAAATCACGAATAATTTTTTTAAATTTAAAAGGTTAGCGCCATTAATTTTTATACAACGTGTTAATGAATTAACGCAAAATTAGAAAGTAGTTTGTTTAGAATCGAGAGCAGAGTCGAATTATCATGGTTTCAACATAGGTAATTTTTTTCAAAATAATCAATAATTTGTTTGCTAAATTTAAAATTTTCTGAACCTGATGTCAACCCACCGCACGGGCACACTCACCCTACTTACTACCAAAACAAGATTATTAAAATGTACGTTAGCGCTTTCTTTCAGTGCTGAAATGATAACAAATCATTTTTGCCTCAAAACTTAAAATGCTTAAATAACTTTAAATTTTACCTAAAAAAATAATGAAATTATTGTTTCAATCTAATTATTTTGTTATAAATCAGTTGGGGTGTATGAGGTTTTGCGTTAATTTATTAACACGTTGTATAGGTTCAGTGATATGTTCTTAAAGTTTTCGGGAGATGTCTTTTTACACGGTGTATAAGCCTTATAGTAATAGTTCCCGATCATCATCATCTTGAGGCAAGCCGAGGTACGCGTAGACTTGTGCGCCGAATCGTTCATTGTTCCCCAGTGTGACACCTCGCATACAGGCTCCTTCTTAATATGCTGACACTTTTTTAAGGGGATGATCAGACCATCAAACTGAACAACTTTCTCAATGGGGCCAACATCGAAATCGCGAAAAAATAATCAGCTGTCCAATATATTTGGCTCGAGTAGGTTTGCAGTTTTGTATGGAAGAGCTGATTTTTTTTTCGCGATTTCAATGTTGGTCCAATAGAGAAAGTTGTTCAGTTTGATGGTCTGATCATCCCCTTAAAAAAGTGTCAGCGTAATAAGAAGGACCCTATACAGGGTGTAACAAAACACCCTAGTAATACTTTAGGGGGTGCTTCAGACCATCAAACTGAACAATTTCACTATGGAGCCAACACCGAGAAAAAAAAAAAAATTTGCTGTCCCATACATTTGAGTCTAGCCGATACTGCAGTTTTGTATGGGACAGCTGATTTTTATTTCGTGATTTCGAAGTTGGCTTCATAGTGAAAGTTGTTCAGTTTGATGGTCTGAAGCACCCCCTTAAGTATTACTAGGGTGTTTTGTTACACCCTGTATAATTCCATAGTTTACAACTACTGCCGGCCGGCAGCCACACTCTGTGTGGCCCAGCCTTTAACCCAACTAATAACACGCGAGGCCGTAGGCCGAGCTCCACGTAGACGCGTGCGCCGAAGCGTCCAACGCTTCGTTATACTGCCTGGTCACCTCCGTTACACCAGGTTTATAAGTCTTACCGATGTACCTGCGCTGTTAACAAAGGACATCTGGCACATAATACCTAAATATGTATAACCGTCCTTCTATTTTTATTATGGACTATGGAACACTAGAAACTAACTGCAGGCATTAGTTTATTTTATAATGATTTATTAGTTTTTATCATATTTATATTTAAAAAAAATTATGCTTGCAACACGCAAAAACTCGCGCTCCGCGTAGGAGCGCCCCCTCTGGGATCTGGTGGACCAGGAGTGCGAATTTTGAATTTGATACGTTGATCTCCGCAGTTCAACGTTGATACGCATCTTTCTACTGCTGATTTGACTTTCAAAGATCGCACCCCTGGAGTATGTTTTTTGAATCTCAAATCAACAGTAGAAAGATGCGTATCTCCATAGTAATTTTGACATTTACAACTGCTGAGTTCAACGAATGAGTTTCAAAAATCGCACTCTCGGTCTCCGCGGTCAGTCTGCCCGTCCAGCGAGGCCTTCTTTAATACAACTTGTTGTTTGCAGGGTTTCCTACGAGTACTAGAAGATATGAATGACATAGTGCTGGACGTGCCTCTCGCTTACATCATGCTAGACCGGTTCATGGAGCGCTGCCAGAACAAGCTGCGGCTCGGCGAGCTCGTGCTCAAGCGCATGCCGACCAGGTATACATACAAGCTTCTACCGGAAATACTGGCAGTGGCGGACCAAGCATGTCGAAGGCCCGGGGCGGCGAAACTAAATGAGGACCCACAGAACATTATAAGAGGGGTTAGAAATGCAAAGTAGCGCTTTTGCTTCGGAGACGACTGTCGCCACTTGTCTTCCCGCTCACGCTGCTACAACTACTCATGCCCTCTCGCTCGCACCACGCCGCGTGCCTTATGGTGTTATGCAAATCATTGCATAACCTGTGGCGACACGTTCCACGCCTACTTTGCACTTCTGACCCACCCCTCTTGTAATGTTCTGTGTGAGGACCCCATGTGGTCCCACCAGAATGGGAAAACCTAAAAACGAGAAGCCAGCTCGAGAATTTAGTGCAATATTATGCGATAATCGCAACAGGAATTAGAGCCAGGAGTGAGCGAAGCGAGCTCGAGGTTTTGCTACATTATAACTCGATTTCCAGCTCATGCCGAAATCGAGTCGTTTCATGTGTGAATCCTCGAAAATTTGTAATAAGTATATTTTGACTTAATGTCTGACAGTCTTTGACGGGGCCTCCGACTCCAAACTGCCTCTTACTGAACATATTTTGGTAAACAGCTAGGTACATTACTTTAAGGGGTGATTGTACCCATGATGCTGAACAACTTTCCCCAATAAACCTATAGGAAATTCGCAAAACAATTTTTGTACTTCCCATACTCAATGCAAATCACCTGATCGAACGTTTGTATGAAAAGTCGTCATTTTTTTTTGCGAATTTCCTATAAGTTTCTAAGGGAATGTTGCTCAATATCATGGGTACAATCACCGCTTAAGTAATGCAACTTTTTACCCTAACATCATGTACATAGAAGCTTCTACCAAAAAACTGGCAGTGGCGGACTAAGCCTGTCGAAGGCCCGGGGCGGCGAAATGTCCTCATTTAGTTTCGGCCATATGGGTATATGGTTTCACCAGAAATTGATGTCTACGATTTTTCGAGCCGCGGCAGAAACTGGGACTAGGAAAACCTAAAAACAAGAAGCGAGCTCGAGAATTTAGTGCAATATTATGCGATCATCGCAACCGGAATTAGAGCAAGGAGTGAGCGAAGCAAGCTCGAGATTTTGCTACATTATAACTCGATTTCCAGCTCATACCGAAATCGAGTCGGTTCATGTGTGAAACCTCGAAAATTTGCAATTTATTTTGACTTTATTTCTGACTAATCTGGGGCCTCCGACTCCAAACTGTAGGCCCAGAACCAGAGGCCTGGGCCTCCAACTCCTGCCTCTTACTTACTGAACATATTTTGTTATTGTTATGGATTTGATTAAAAACCCCACGGCCGATCCCCAGGCGACACACCTAGCCTGGTGACCCCAGGCTATACAGGGTGTAAGTGACAGCCTAGCAAATACTGAAACTGTGAACTCAGTCTATCAAACTGAACAACTTTCACTATGGAGCCTTCCTCAGGAAACGCGAAAGAAAATCAGTTGTCCCATACATTTTAGTCGGGTAGGTACAGTACAGTAGTTTTGTATGGTACAGCTGATTTTTTTCGCGTTTCCTGAGCTAGGCTCCATAGTGAAAGTTAAGGGGTTCACACACGGCAGCTATAATGTAAAAATGTATATTATAGCATGATACATCCCATTACATCATTCCATAAAAATCGTCAGGAGACCACACACGACAGCTATAATGTATATTTTATTTCTATGGAAAGATGTAATGGGATGTATCGTGCTATAATATACATCTTTACATTATAGCTGCCGTGTGTGAACCCCTTTATTCAGTTTGATGGTGTCAGTCATAGAGTAAGAAGAGATGGCATATCGGCTTGTTTCTATAGAAAATGTTGTCGCCAACAAAGGGGGTGAAAAACGGGTGAGGGGAAGGGTTAACATTTAAATACGCTACTTCCCGCTATTATGACGTCAGGCCCAGTTGAGTATCTGTGCACAGTTCGATACAACATCTCTTCCCCAGGGGAGCGCGTTATTTTCTCTATGGTGTCAGTTCACCGTTTCAGTATTTGCTAGGCTGTCACTTACACCCTGTATCGGTGACCCAAGTAGTTCTCTTTTTTGCCAATCTGTAATGTTGTTTTGTAAACGTTGCAGGGGCCGCAAACGGTACGTGTCTGAAGGCGACGGTGGCGCCATCAAGGACCACGCGCTCAAACTGCGCGAGTAGAGATGTCCACCAACCCGCCGCCGCTGACGACACAGTACCACCGCTATATTGTTACTTTCATTATTATTTAAGAAACACGCAAGAAACTGTTCACGTATGAAACATGGATCTATTGGTAACTGACAAATTATCTTGATATACAGGGTGTAAGTGTCAATTCACACGTACCACAACCACACCACAACGACGCCATGTGGTCGGGCGTATATTTTGTATTGAAAATTAATATTACAATTTACACGTACCACATTTTGCCGTTGTTATCGACCACCTGTGTAATACGACCACATCGCAACCAAATCGCGACGGCAACGCCACCACCGGCGGCGGCACCGCGGCCACATCGCCACGACATGCCTTCAAGCCGTGTTTCCTCTAAGAAAGCACACCTGCACATGACCACGTGGTTACCACATCGCAACGACAGCGAAAACGCAACCACATCGACATTTTGTCGGTACCACAACGCAACTGCGAAAAGCCGCTGCGACACTATTCACACGTAACCACAGCTTGACCACATTTTGTCGCTGCGACGTGGTGTGGTTGTGGTACGTGTGAATTAACCCTAAGTGACAGCCTAGCAAATACTGACACGGTGAAATCAGACCATAAAACTTAACAACTTTCACTATGAACGCAACAAAAAACGCAAAAAAAAAAGCTGTCCCATACATTTTAGTCGGGTAGGTACAGCAATTTTGTATAGGAGAGATAATTTTTTTTCGCGTTTCCTGAGGTAGTCTCCATAGTGAAAGTTGTTCAGTTTGATGGTCTGAGTTCACCGTTTCAGTATTTGCTAGGCTGTCACTTACACCCTGTATATTCGTCCCTCTGGCGTATACAGGGTCCTTTAATATTATGCATTTTTAAAGAGACGATCGGACTGTCAAACTCAACAACTTTTTCTATGGGACCACAGTCAAAATAGCAAATAAAAAAAATTCTGCTGTCCTATACAGGGTGAAATTGATATTATTGGCATCCTTTTAAACTAAGAGTCTACCCATCAAACTGAACAACTTTCACTATGGGAACAAACCGATCGGAGCAAAAAAATCATCAGCTGTTCCATACTAAAGTGCAATGCCTACTCGATTCAAATGTATGCAACAGCTGATTTTTATTATGCTCCGATCGCGTTGCTCCCATATTGAAAGTTGTTCAGTTTGATGGGTAGACTCTTAGTTTAAAAGGATGCCAATGATACAATTTCACGTTGTCATTTGTACATTTGTTGTTTCATTTGTGTCAAGTTGCATTGGAGTTTTGTATGAAAAGTACCCATCGACATTTTATATGGAACAGCTGATTTCTTTCTCGTGATTAAGGCATTGGTCCCATAGTAAAAAATATTCTGTATGATGACGGTTCTTTAGGGGGATGATCAGATCATCAAATTGAACAACTTTCTCTATTGGACCAATTTCGAAATCACGAAAAAAAAACAGCTGTTTCATTGAAAATTACCATGGGTACTTGATCCAAATATACATAGAACAGCTGACTTTTTTCCCGGTCGACAATGTTGATCCCTTGCTAAAAGTTGTTCAGTTTGATGGTCTGAAGCACTAAAGTGACGCATTTAAGTTCACATCCTGTATCGGGTCTTAACATATTGACGGTTTTTAAGGGGATGATCAGACCATCAAACTAAACAACTTTTTCTATTAAATAAATTAAATTAAATCATTTTATTTATCAGATGACTCAGATCCATAGTAGTGTTAGTAACAATGATCTTACAAACTATGTTAGTTATAAAAAGAAAATAATAATTACAAAAAATTCCCAATCCAACAAAGATGTGGGCAATCACAAGGTGGCATGCACGCGCACCCAGCGTTGCAGCATTGGGGAGTCCCATCTGTCTCCCAACGCGCGCAGGATGGTGTTGGGGCTGCTGCGCATACGGCCCAGCAGAGATGCACACCGCTTTTGCATTATCGCGTGGAACCCATCAGTGTGCGCCTCCGCAAACATATTAGAGGCACTACAAATCCTTGGCAGCCCCATCAGCACCCTGAACGCGTTGTTATACTGCACGCGCAGGGCGTTGTGTATCCTCCGCGTGTAGCCAATCCACAGACCGCACGTGTAAATGACTGGCAGTAAGCTTTAAAAAGTGTAACTTTATCATCCAGGTCCTCGGTAACCCAGATGGGATTCTATGGGACTACATTGAAATTGCAAAAAAAATAGCAAAACAATTTTTTTGCGATTTCGATGTTTGCTTATTGAAAGTTGATCCGTTTGATGGTTTAAAGCATCTCCTAAAATATGTAACGCATTTAATATACATCGAGTTATATTCATAAAGATTTCATGATCTTGGATCATTAACAATCATTGATAACCACACCAAACACCATATATACACCTACATATCTAGGGTGTAACAAAACACCCTAGTAATACTTAAGGGGGTGCTTCAGACCAGCAAACTGAACAACTTTCACTATGGAGCCAACATCGAAATCGCGAAAAAAAAATCCGCTCTTTCATACAAAACTGCAGTACCATCTCGACTCAAATGTATGGGACGGTAGATGTTTTTTTATTTTTTCTCGACGTTGGCTCCATAGTGAAAGTTGTTCTGATTGATGGTCTGAAACACCCCCTTAAGTATTACTAGGGTGTTTTGTTACACCCTGTACGTGTACCTAACACCCTGTGTGTACCTGATACTGAACAACTTTCCGAAAGAAACCGAAAGGAAATTCTAAAAAAAATTCTTCACATCCAATACTAAATGCAATCAGCTGATCAATCGTTTGTATGAAAAGTCGAAAAAAAATATTGCGAATTTCCTATAGGTTTCTTAGGGAAAGTTGTTCAATATCATGGGTAAAATCACCCCTTAAGTAATGCAACGGGTTAATAACACCCTGTATAATTTACAACAAGAATGAGAAGGGTACGAAAGGCGGCCTTATCACTTAAAGCGATCCATGTTTTGTATCTCAATAACAAAGGCTCGGTTAAAATATTAAATTAAACATTAAATATATTCTGAGACGTTGCTAAGATAATTTTGGTTTAATAAGTAGAGAAACACTCACGACTTTCTCTTTTTGGAGTGGTTAGAATTATTACTACAACTGCAAACTATAGCATGGTTTCAAATTTGAAATGTTATTTATTATTAAGGGGGCACCAAGCCTATGGAGCTGCCCTCAATCGTATTTTTAAAATTTCTTAAAAATTATACAACATTTTCAAAAAACAAGAATGTCACATTGCTGATTTTCAATTTATCGGGTCACTGCGGACTTGTTTTTGTAATGTTTTTAGTTATTATCTTCAAAGCCGCCAAAAGTGGCCACTTTTGCATAAAAAGCATAAAACATAGTAATCCGTAATGTTTCAATAAATTGAAAGCCGATCAGGACTACAATGTGACATTCTTGTTTTTTGGAAACGTTGTTTAATTGTTTAGAAATTAAAAAAAATACGATTGGGGGCAGCACAATAAGCTCGGTACCCTATTAAATGTTACCCCTTTAATATGTTAAACAGCCTGGTTATAATAACACGCTTATGACAATTTTAGCAATATTTCTGACACACCCGAAAAGAGAACGCAGTCGTGATTTTATAGCAATAATATGGACTCATAATTTCGATTTTTTTTTAAATAGGGACACTAAATTATTAAAAAATTGGCTTAATTTTTAG
This sequence comes from Agonopterix subpropinquella, assembly GCA_922987775.1. NCBI lineage: Eukaryota > Metazoa > Arthropoda > Insecta > Lepidoptera > Depressariidae > Agonopterix > Agonopterix subpropinquella. The sequence continues at coordinate 7,929,448 of OV277717.1, forward strand.
TTGTAATTACTATTTTAGTCATAAAAGAGATATAAATTTGTTTTTATAATTATAGCTATGTGTATAGCCTAATGTTTGTTAAAATTCCAAAATGTAATCTTAGAAGCCATTAGAACCCAAAAAATAAAATTAATTAATAAACATTAATTTGCTAATAAAATATTTGACGTTATCGGAAATAAAAAGGGGCTACAATACATTGAGTTGTACTACGTAGTAAAGGTGACACGATACTTCATTACGCTGTCTCATTAAAATGCGGTGATAATGGCCTCGATTCGGAGTGTACCACGACTTAACTAAACTAAATTTATTCCTGTCACTTTCTAAAATAAGATTAAGAAAAGAGACAGAAAACCAACAGCTGACTTTAGTGCTGTCAAAGTGACGTTACACGCCCAAAATAAGATGCCATCATAATGTACGCCATCTTATTTAAAGCGTTTTTGGTCGTTTAACGTCACTTTGACAGCACTAAAGTCAGCTGTTGGTTTTCTGTCTCTTTTCTTAATCTTATTTTAGAAAGTGACAGGAATACATTTAGTTTAGTTTAGTCGTGGTACACTCCGAATCGAGGCCATTGGATATCAAACAGCAAATTACTTAATTTCTAATACAACATTTATATTATACAGCGCCAATTACATGCTAACACGTTTTAAATATTATTGACTAGAGTTTACCCGCGACTTCGTCCGCACAATTTAGATACCAGATTTTAAGTCAAATCATAAAAGCTATCGAACAGTAGTAGCTAGCTTTAACTATGTCTACAAGACAAAAAGTGACGGCAAGAGATTTAATGGAGGATTAACTTTAATAAGCGTTTCTCAGGCACCTAAAATTGTCTAGAAGAAATCGCTTTTTAGCCGATAAGAACCCCGAATTTGTTTCAATAAATGTCAGAGGAAGGATCTCTTTATTTTAAAGCATAGCGACAGCATCAATTTACGATTGCAGTTAGTCTCTTTTATCTTATGACGTTCTTTTAATAGTAGAAGGAGACGGAACTATAAATTTTTGTTTATGCGGATGTCCACTTCTTTTTTGTGCTAGTGTTTGTGAAAAGTGACCGTAAACATTTTTTTTTTTGTTTCAATTCAAGGTAAAGCGATTATAATATCGCATACAACCGATGTCTTGAATAAATACTCTCATTTATAGCAATTAAAACGTTGGTGTTCGACGTTTCAACGCTTCTTTGGAGTTTTTGGAGGCAATCGAGAAACGCAGAAAGAGGTGAACCGACCGCTTGCCGCGCTACAAAAGAACGGAACACTTTTCCTGTTCACGACCCACACCATCATATTTCACTGAACTGTATATTGTTCACTTGCACGACACTTTGTTACGCAAAACAACACCGATTTTACGAACCAAAACTCACTATAAACAATAAAAATTCGATGAAATATGAGGACTCCAAACGTATCTGTTCAAATCCCGCCAAAAACTCCGTGACCGTAAACATTAGGGCAAATGTCACTTGGTCATCTTTTGTCCTTACTACTTGACACCACACACTCAAACACAAACGTCAAAAAATGTGGATATTCTTGCAATGGCAATGGCTCCCTCTATGCCTTCAGGTATAATCTCTTTGCAATAAATATTTAAACTTGAATTTGCTTCATGTGGCTCCCATCCTCGCATGTGGCTCATTGGAATGGTTTGTCATGTCACCTCTAGTACGTATTTCATAATTGCTCAATGCTTTATAGTCCATCGAAATTTTTTGTCGAAATAATGTAAACAACGTGTAATATTCCGAGAGATAAGTGTTCTTTTTGCAACCATCAGCAGCAAGGCTGATTCAGTGTTTATAGGGTGTAAAGCTTCTCTGTGATGGGGATGGACCAGGTCTGCCTGCATAACTCCAGTCGGTTTAGGAGTTACTGAAGATTAAAGGTCTGTAAAAAATTTACGATCAGCTGCAAGGCTGGTCGTATGTTATTGTTGTAGTATGCACTGTAGCTATGTGAACAGTACAAAAACTGACATGGTTCATCAGTCGGTTTAGGAGATACAGCCGTTCAAAGGTTGGAACTTTGACTAGCTGTATCTCCTAAACCGACTGACAGAACTTGACAGTTTTTGTACTGTTCACATAGCTACAATGCATACTACAACAGTATCATACGATCAGCCGTGCAGCTGATCGTTAATTTTTTACATACCTTTAATTATCAGTAACTCCTAAACCGACTGGAGTTATGCAGAAAGACCTGGTCCATCCCAATCACAGAGATGCTCTACACCCCATAAACACTGAATCAGCCTTGCTGCTGATGGTTGCAAAAAATACACTTATCTCTTATACTATAAACAACGATGGACAAAAGTATCTTTTCGAACTCAACAATTATGCGAAAAAATTCTTGCAATGTCTTTCTTTATAACTAATATTAAAACGCCTTAGTAACATTTTTAAGTACAAAATTAGTTAAATTTGTAATTCCTATGAAATTACGATTTTATTTTTTAGAGAACTGTGTCGTTTCCTGGCGAGAAAGTTGAGACTTACTTTTTTATATATTGTCCACGAAATCGATCGCTTTTGTTAATCGATATCGATTCTAGAATTCCTAATTGATTTTTAATCGTTTCGTTTAAAAAAAGAGCGTATTTTTTTTATTTTTTCCGGTAAACGGTGTCGATTCACAAAGCCGTCGGTTTCGAAATTAAAAAAAATTTATGATACATTATTATATTTCTAAGTTGTGTATGTAATCATCTCTAATCACTGTTTAAAGCGTTTTTTATTTTTAAATATGGCGTTTAGGGATGCCGATAGTGTAGTGTTCAAAGAGTTTTTACGATTTTATAGTACAGATGTCGCTGAGAATGTGATAACTATTTTTTTTATACAAGTGTCCGAATTTGATACAAAATATTGTCAAGTAACAAAGTACAACTGAAATAACATAAATAATAATAACCTCCTTCTGGGACAGTCTGGTAAGAATATGTATTTGACACACCCGCCGTTTTAATATGACGACTAATGACGTATTGTCATCTCTTTCACATTCATAAGACGATCTTAAGTGCAAGCGAGAGGTAACTACATTACTAGTTATCACATAAACGTTTTCACTACATATTAAAAAGCTGACTATAGTAAACTAAATCCGTACAATTAAAAATAGTGTTTTTTTTTAAATAGAATAATTTCTGACTTACTAAGGTATTTGGTGCATTAACATTTTGCCTGTTAAATAAATAGGTTTATAAATAAAAAATAGCGACATTCTGTACTTTTGCCCGCGAGTGCGAGAGAGACGGCGAGTGGAGTTCCTTTTTTGAAAACTCGAGATATTAAAGGGCTTGTTCGTTTCATTGTCATTTCATTTTTTAAATGACTTTTTTTTATAAAGCATGAAATGGACATGCTTATTGGTTTTTTTTTCTTTAATTTAAATAGATAGTCATATTGGTTAAGTATGAGTCGGCATCAAGGAACGAAAAAAATATGTCTTTAAGCACGGAGTCTCTAGTGCTGCCCTCAATCATATTTTTATACATAAATACATAAATTTACCACCGTAATCCCTTTCGAAGTGGTCAAGAAACATTGCTAAAACTACCAACTTTCTGTTTTAAGAATGTAGTTTTAGCAATGCTCACATTTAAGCTTCAGGGCACCACCGGAGGCTCGGTGCCCCCTTAAGTAGAAGCAGACTTGATGTTATGGCTCATAATACAAAGATTAAAAGACGCCTTTTGGAGATTCGTTTAAGTTATTAATTTAAAAGTCGTCGAGCTTTCTAATATTTGGTGCCTGTCGAAAATTGTAAAGCAATTAAGGTTATTTTGAGGTTCATTTTGAAAACGCACTTAATTTATGATGTCTAATGATAACTGCTGATATTGAACTGAACAACTGTCTTTATTGAAAAAAATCAGCTGTCCCATACATTTGGGTACATTTGCGGTTTTGTATGGAACAGCTGATTTTTTTTTGTCAGTTGTATCTCATAGTTTATTAAGTGCGTGTTTAAAATTAAACTCTTTTCGACTGAAATTGTTTTTGTATAACGTGTGATTCTATCATTTTAGTTCATAGATGGCGTTGAAATCTTAGTATGTTACTTTTACTTATAATCGTTGTTTGATATCTTTAGATTTCACTCACAGTTTTCCCTTATGTACTGATGATTTAAATATTTTACAGCGATTATAAGTAAAATACATTATTATCAAAAATACTTAGAGCCTATGTTGTATAGTTTAAAACGCTTAAACACCTACCGTCAAGAATGTTTTGAAAAAGAGGGTAAATGTTAGAATGCTACTCCAAGCATAAGTGAATCACACTACAGGGTGTAACAATACACCCTAGTAATACTTTAGGGGGTGCTTCAGAGCATCAAACTGAACAACTTTCACTATGGGGCCAACATCGAGAAAAAATAAAAAAATCTGCTGTCCCATACAAAAGTGCAGTACCGACTCGACTAAAATGTATGGGACAGCTGATTTTTTTAATTTTTTCTCGATGTTGGCTCCATAGTGAAAGTTGTTCAGTTTGATGGTCTGAAGCACCCCCTTAAGTATTACTAGGTTTTGTTACACCCTGTATAACTCAATTTCATGGCAATTTCTTTCATCTAAACTATTATAAAACTGTAACAGAAGTGTGTCTGTACATTGAAGATATTTACAAAATAAGATTACGATATGATTTTTAGATGTCCCTGATCCCAAATCACCAATTTTTGGATTTTTTGTCTGTCTGTTTGTTTGTTTGTTTGTTCGAGTATCACGCAAAAACTACTGAACCGATTTAGATGATACTTTTTTCGTTTGATAGCTTATAATCTGACTTAAAATCTGGTATATAATTTATGCGGACGAAGTTAACGCTCGTAATAAATAAATTTTTAAAAGTACTTCGATCAGTTCGATCACTAATAAAAAACTAGAAACACAACACTCCATAAAATGACAGAGTCAATAGTGCCCGCCCTCTATCTACCTATAATCCTGCATTCAATCAAATCAATCAAATCATTTATTTCAGAACATAAATTCCATAGCAATGTCACAAATTAAATTTCATTGTTAGTATTGCTTACTTACTACTACTACTACTTACTATGAGACTTCAAGTTCAACATTACATGATAAAAATTGTGATAATTGCAATAATGGAAAAAGTCAAAAAGTTGTGGTCAAGAATGTAAACAATGTCAAAATTTAGTATATAATTTAGGTAGTGGGCGTATTTGGCTTCATATGGCGCATTTTGCAAATATAACACTTGATAAATACGTGTTTCCCGGCGTCAGTCGGTTTTTGACGCACATAGGAGTGAAATAGGCAAATACTCAACCAAAATATCCCTTGGGATGGGTTTTAATAGTTTTATTGCCTACGAGCTTTTACCCGCGACTTCGTCCGCATAAATTATATACCAGATTTTAAGTCAGATGTTACGCTACCAAACAAAAAAAGTTTCATCAAAATCGGTTCAGTAGTTTTTGCGTGATACTCGAACAAACAAACACCCAAACAATCAAACAAACAAACAAACTAAATTCTTTTTTCAAAAATTTACAGTTTTATAATAGTCAAGACTAGCGGCGCCCGCGACTCTGTACGCGCGGACCACTGACTTTAAATCCTCATATATTTTGATTGAGTTAACCGATTGCGATGAAACAAAGCCTAAATGTTAATCCAAACTTAGTCCTATGCTTTAGTGAAAACCCCATCAAAATCGGTTCAGCCGTTTTTAAGTGATGCGCGCACAAACAAACAGACAAAAATTCTAAAAATAGTCCTTAACGACCCCAATTTTTTTTGCACTTATCTTCAATGTACATTCACGCAAAGTTTAAAATTTTATTATATGTATAGATTTTCACGTAAAAACGCGTATTTGTCATGATATTTTCAAAATAGGCCGCATGAAGTGAAAAAATCGGGAGATAAATTTTTCCTTAAAATTAATCAGACCATGGTCTTAATAAATGTTTTTT